>CM053577.1:102004957-102272048 GCA_028646485.1 Cryptoprocta ferox | reverse complement strand
AAAAAAAAAAAAAGGTTTATATTTTTAAAATAAAACATGGTTGCTCCTTAGAAGACAGACTGAGTGGGATAAGTGTATTTTTAACTAACGAATAGGTAGTACTCTTCTAAAAATATTATAAATATTAATTCTTTAATTCTCATGGCAACTTATAAGTACTACATCCCTATTTTGAGGTGAGAAACTGAAACACGCAGATTTAAAAACATGACAACGATGACACAATTATAATACTGTAAAACTAGAATTTTAACCCAATAGTCTGGCTACTTTGTCTATGATCTTAACCACTATCTTCTGTTGAATCTTACAAGAAGTAAATAGAAACTTCACAAGTCAGAAAACAGTACCCTGATTTAAGCATATCTTGAAAATACAGGTGAGAGGACTTGCTGATAAAATAGGTACAGAATATAAGGGAAAGAAAACAATTAAGAATTATGCTAAGGAGTTTAACATCAAAGTGAGCTGAACAAAGTGGAAAAGAAGAACGTTTGGTTGGTGGAATCACGGATGCTGTTTTAAACTATTAAACATCCAAATGAAGATGTCAAATAGGAAGCCAGCCAACATCACAGCCTGGAAATCAGGAATGAAGTGTGGACTAAAGATATAAATTTTTCACTAGCAAGTCAATGGTATTTAAAGCCATTTTGAAAAGATCAGATAATCTAAGGAAAGACTATAGATAATTTACTTTGTAAGCAGCCTTGATAAAAATTCTAGACAAAGACCAGAGTAGTTACTTCCCTATACAATTAATGTGCAAGCCTGAGATCTGCACAAGATTTAAAAGTCTAAAGTTCCAGTTCTACAACCACACAGAGGAATATTTTTATTACAATACATCCTTGTGATTTGTGTGCATGTTCCCAAAAAAATTAATTCCACAAAATTTTATGGAATGTCCACAAGTACAAATGAAAGAGAAAAGATATAAAGCCAGACACAGGCTTTGAGCTGTGTCTAATGTGATTGACACATTAAGCTGGACCTAATGTGATTATTTTAATGGTACCATAAAAGAAACTACAGAGCACAAAGAGAAAAAGACAAGGTTGTGCATTTTGCGTGACTTTTATTTGCTACTAAAAAATCATGCCCCCAAAATATCTAGATATTATCCATTAATGCTGTTAGCCCTCTGCTGTGATTTGAATTGGCAGTAATCAAAACAGTCCTGAGCCTGAGAAATGATAATGCTTATTGTGATTAGGAACCAGAGGGACGAAGAGTGCTAAAAGAAGTTTTAGCCAAAGTCCGTAACCAAGCCTCAGAAAAGACAACTTGGTAACTGCTCTCAGAAGAGTTTTCTGATTCTTTTTATTACTATCCTGTGCACTGTGATCCAATTACAACCACATCTTAAAATAAAAAATTCAGTAACAACCTCAATTCCTGGTTAATTCCAAAACATTTCTTTTTACATCAATTATAAATACAAAAATACAAGTTTCTTCCTAGTCCATTTAAGTAGATAAAGGCATCAAAAAGACTTAAGCCACTTTAACTAAAGTGATATAGATAGGTTAAAAGTAAAAGGATGAAAAAAAGATATAACAAACACTAATCGGAAGAAGTGATTAAATTAATATCATACAAAGTAGACTTCCAAACAAGAAAAAGCACAAAGAATAATGAAGAACATTACTTCATCCTGAACACATAACGATCTTAAATGTGTATGCAACTATCAACAGAACATCAAAACACATAAAGCAAATACTCACTGAACTGATAGGAGAAACAGACAAATATATATGGACAATTCAATATACTTTTATCAAGGAATTAAAAGAACAAGTTGACAGATAATCAGCAGGATATTTAAGACCTAAACAATACCATGAAACAACGTGACCTAAAAGACATTTATAATACATTTATTATACATTCAACAATGAAATACAAATTTTTTTCAAGTGTAAATGAAAATTCACACATACAAAACACAAAGTTATAAAACAAATCTTATAAAATATTGAAACTTTACAAAATATTTTCTCTGATCATGAATAAACTAGAAATTAATAAAAGATAATTAGAAAATAATCCCAAATAATAAGAAATTATAAAACAAATTTCTGAACAATCCATGATTCAAAGAGGAAGTCTTAAGGAAATTAAGATATATTTTTAACTAAATGAAAATGTAAATACAGCAAACGAAAATTTGTGGGATACACCTAAAGTAGTGCTAAGTGGGAAATGTACAGCATTAAATGCATATATTAGAAAAGAAGGTCTTAAATCAATAATCTAAGCATTCCAGTATAAGAAATGAGAAGTAAACTGAAAACGAGCTGAATGAAAGATATAATTAAGAGCAGAAATCAATGAAAATGAAAATAAAACAGCAACAGAGAAAAATCAATGAAACCAAAACCTATTCCTTTGGAAAGATCAATGAAACTGATAATGCTCTAGCCAGTTTAAACAAGAAATGTAGGAAGAACCATCACAAGAGAACTCACAGGTAATATAAGGATAATAAGAGAACAATATAATCATATCTACGAACATAACTTCGACAAATTAGAAAAAATGGACCATTTCCTTAAAACACACAAACTCAAGAAACAGACAACAGAATAGTCCTATATTGTGCAGAAAAGACTTAACACAGCAGGCCTGATGCTGCTATCATGAGAAGGGCCTTACTGCAGAGCTGGTGTTTGGCTAGCATATCAAACTTTTGCTTTGGGGATGTCCTCTGTATAGCAAGATTGTTTTGCCTGCTTGGGGCATTGAGTCCTACTGTAACCAGCTTGATACACCGGACTTCATCAAAATTAAAAACTTTTCCTCTGAAAAAGATGCTGTTGAAAAAGTAAAAAGACAAGTTATAGATGTGGAGACATTATTTTCAAATCAGATATTAGAAGACTTATGAAAGACTGGTACCCGGAATAATTAACCCTCAAAACTCAACAGAAAGAAAACAAATAATCCAGTAAACAATGAGGAAAAGTTTAAGGAGACGTAACATTTACGGATAGTAAATCAGATGCCCAACATCATTAATCATTAGGAAAAATGTAAAATAAAATCACAATGATATATCACTTCACACCTGTAAGAATGACAATATTAAAACAAAACAAAACAAAACAAAACCTGGCAATGCCCAGTACCAATAAGGATGCATAAGAAGTAGAACTCTCACACACTGCTGACGGGAATTTAAATAGCAGACAGCCACTCTGGAAAACAACTTGACAATTTCTAATAAAACTAAGCATACACTTACCATATGATCTGGAAATTATACTCTTAGATATTTGCCACTTAGAATTCATACACTATTCTTTTTAATATTCTATAGCAAAAAGAAAGGAATTGAACAATAGTGTTATTCTTTCCCAGCTGTCCAGATATTTTATTTAAATAACTGGTTTGTTGACTAACATTCAAATATTCTTTCCTCTTTCTCTGATTTTACTAACTCCATCTTTAGAGATATTTATCTTTACTCATTATTATTCTTTCGTTTCCTCATAATCCATTTTTCTCTATCATGTATATGAAACTCTGCAAATATTACATGCTCCATCTTAAAAAGGAAATGGTATGCCTACTAAAATAAGACATTTACCTCTGCTCTATCCTGAAAATAAAAGAGGTAAAAATATTAGTCTTTTACCTTAGTATTTTTACTAAAGTAATGCAAAATGGAAAAGGGAAAGGAGATGACAGCAAGGAAGAATGTTAGTAACACTTTGGAAGGTACAAAGGAGACAATAAAGTGGAATCCCACCTAAGCTTAGGGGAAATAAGTCAGCAAAAATCAAGCAGAACCATCACAAAGATTGAGAACTGAATGCAGGACTGCGTGGTGAGACTGAAAAACAGAATATATTGTAGTTTCTACAGGGAGCAATTAGAACCCCAAATCCCTTTTCCAACCTCATTCAAGTCAGGCCACTATTCTTTCACCACCCTTCCAAAGAATGAAGGTGTCATCTTTGGGGAGATCATACCGGAAAAATTCTGTGCCGTGAATACCCAGCATGGTAAGAAAAGAGGGTGGAGGCTGTGTTTCATACATCACTCTGAAAAAAAGAAAGACTATGGAAAAGTCTACATACTAAATTATGAGAGATATACCCCCTGTCCCACCCCAAGCTCTTTCTGCTGAGCTACCAAAATTCTCACAGCCAGGCTTATAAACCCTAGGCAAAGGACGAAAGGGTTCCTCCTTGTAGAAATTTTTAGTCTGAGGCAACAGAAATCTACATTCAATGGTATTCTTTAAGAATGTTCCATATTCATTCTACATAAATGGCCAGACCAATATCTGATGTATAGGTGGATGGAGGGGAAGAAGAGACAGTAAGAGAGAGACAGAGGGAGACAGATGGAGAGAGACAGACAGAAAAGAAATTATCAAAGAAGTAATTCAAGAAAATTGCTAAGAACTGAAAGAAGTAACCAGCAAAGTAGATGAAATAAGACCCACATCATACCACGATATCATAAAATATCAGAACACAACTGATAAATAAATGATCCTAAAAACTTCAAGAATAAGCGGGGGGGAGGAATGGGCACATATAAAGGCTCACAGATCAGAATGGCACAGGACATATCAACAGCAACAATGGTAGCTAGGAAATGGTAAGGAGAGAGACTTCATAATTTTAAGAGAAAATGATTTGCAACAGAAATCTAAGGTCAAATGATATGAAATTTATATACAAATGATCTGAAATATATGTGTATGTACTCCATTCATTATGCTTGTCTTTAGAATTCATGTTTGTTTCAACAAGAGTTAAATATTGAAGTTATGTTTTTCTAAAACCAATGATGAAAAGAATCTCTTCTTTAAGTGCACTCACCAAATGACTATGAAAAAAAACTGCCTAGAGAAATGTTCAATGCCAGCATAAAGCCTGAGTAAGATTAAAAATTTGTTGCAGGTAATCCTCATGTACAGTTCACTATAAGGGATTTATCCCTGTCAGTTTCAATCAGAATAAGCTAGTGACAGAACTTTTAAAGTCCAAAAAAAAAAAAAAAACAAAAACCCTCTTTTTTCAAAAGAGGTTTAATAAAAACTAAAATTGGGAAGTTAAAATGAAAAGAGATGTGATAGAAAAGATGAATTTTTCAAGTACAGAAGGATATGATTCAGTAAGATATCACTATCTGATATTATAAAAATTATTTCTCTAAACAGATCATAGCTTACATACTGGTAAAAGGAAGCCAGTTTACTGCTAAAATTAAGCCATTCTAGATTTATTTTATCATTGACAAAAACCAGGTTAATTGCATGAACTGTCCTGATGATACACTTTCATGTGTCTTCAATTAGGCTACATGGTCTCCAAAGGTTTAGATATTAACTATTCTTAAAAAAGATATTAACTATTCTTACATGTAAAAGAACAGGGCCCCAAGAGAACACTTACTGTAATGAGCACTGAGTAATGTACAGAAGAGCTGAATCACTATATTGTACACCTGAAACTAACATAACACTGTTTGTTAACTATACTGGAATTAAAATTTTAAAACTTAATTTAAAAAGTTTATATATAAAGAGCAGGGCCCCAAAATAATAAATATTATCTAGAAGAAAACAAAATCAGGCTATTACATCCAATATTCTATTTTATAAATTATGTTTAAATAAAGAAAAGACTGTATAAAGGATGAGTAGGAAATGGAAAGAAGGGGAAAACCCAGCTGACTACAAAATGAAAACACATATACAAAATTAGCTCTATGTCCCAAATTAAAAGGAGACTAAAAACAGCAACTTGTAAACATTTATTGATTCTCAACTATTTGCCACATATTGTACTAGAAACATCTCCTTCAAGCATCATCAATTCAAAGAATTAGTTCCATTTTATAAACAGGAAATTACGCTGAGAAACATTAATTTGCCCAAGATCACAGTTAATAGGGAGAGCAAGCTCCTGATTTAATTCTGTAGTTGATGCTGTTCTAGTCCAAAACTGATTTACACACAATTTTAAGAAGAAACTCTATACTTTAATTTGAATACATGATTCTGATGATGTGAAGCTCATAAAATTTCAATCAAAATAATGAAAAGAACAGATTCAAGGTAAAAATAGATTCAATGTGTTTTTCAGTTCAGTTCAAAATTTACTTATTTCCTACTACATGACAAGCACTGTTCTGGTGTTCACAGTTCTCTCCAAGAGAAATTCACACCCAGAAAGGACTAAGAGTTTCCAGGTAAAAATAACAAATACCCACCCAAAAGAGAAACGGGTGCTATATCATAAAAGGTATACCAGAAGAGGTGACTCCTACACCAGTTCATGAAGTTTACTCATTTAAAAATATTCTCTACAAGCCTTCCTATTATCTACATCTATATCTATATTCATATGTGCCAGTTATATCTAGTGATAAATAATAAGATGGCCATTGAATGTTTAGAGTTGTGAAGAAGAAAAAAATCAAAACAGAGCAAACAAGCCAAGAAAGGAAACATTCCAAATACTAGGATTCCTGAGAGAACCATTCAAGGTGGACCGAGCATTAAAGCAGACCAAAAATGCGACAGGCAAGCCTGCCCTCTTCAATGAGCTACTCTTATCAGCTAATGACTCACTACCACTCTTACCAAAAGAATTTACCAACCATGAGACCAAAGCTAGAAAACCACAAATAAGACTGTTATATGTGACTTATATAGATTTAAAAACCTGTATGAAAATAATGTCATAAACATGTAAATTTATTTCAAATAATAAACTAAAAAATTCTTATAATAGAAAATAAAGACCTTCCCTTAATATAGAGTTTTTATAACTCATTAAGAAAATATAAATATCTCTATCCTTTAAAATGAGTAAGGAAAAACACCAAGAATTTGTCTGTGTGATGCACAAGTGGGGCTCTAGAAGTCACGGCATAGTTTGTACTCAGTGATAATTTGCTGATTACCCAATCACCAAGCACTGCTGGGAAGTCTGAAGTGCACTCTCACAAAGCAGCATAAATTAACAATTTTTAAATTTTAGTTAATCTACTTCTCCAACTACCCCCATGCCATCCCCCAACTCACAATCAAAACTAAGTATAAGCACTAAAAACAGAAAGTATAAACACACATACACACACTTACACGTACACCATAAATATACACCAAATTGGAATTTTTTTGAAATGTTGGATTTACTGGTGTTTTGGACTTTTAAAAAATATTTGACATCTGCTCTTTTTTCACTAAATGAGCACATACTATATTTATCATCAGAAACAACAAAAACAAGGAGTCCCACTGTATTCGGCAACTGAGGTAAAGGCCTGGGGCAGGTAGCTACTAGCATTTTTAAACATTTTTCTACTTCAATCAGAACAGACTCAGTCAGTTAAGCGTCCAACTTCAGCTCAGGTCATGATCTCATGGTTCGTGAGTTCAAGCCCCACTTCTGGCTCTGTGCTGACAGCTCAGATTCTGTGTCTCTCTTTCTCTCTGCTTCAGATTCTGAGTCTCCCTTTCTCTCTGTCCCTCCCCCGCTGGTGCTCTGTCTCTCTCTCTTAAAAATAAATGAACATTTTAAAGAAGGAAAGAACTGAAATAGGAAGCTAGGTTGTATTTATTCAAATTGCAAAGAGAGACTTCAATCATAAAGTGCTGACAAGCACAAGCCCAGAAGCAGAAGAAATGAACATCAAACGACAAGCACATTTTAGATTATGCCAACAAAACCCAAGTCACAACCTTTTCCCTCTTATTTACAAATGATTAACCACCTACCTACGATTACCAGGCACAATCTTGTGCTCAGCAAGGTAATGGAAATTAAAGTCTAAAACACAGTCCATGCCCTCAAAGATGTTTTAATCCAGTGATAAAGGCAAACTAAAAATAAACTTGTAAACATTTATACAAAGGCGAAAGGTGACAAAGTCTTGGAGTGTAAAAGTTTGGAGATGGTGACAGCTTATATGCATTGAGAAAAAACAAATGAAATCACAGAAGAAAGGTGCTGTATCAATAAGGTATCTTCAGCCTTAAGCTGCAAGGAACAAAGTCTCAAATCACTTTGCTTATTTTATCACAAAAGCAAGGCAGTGTGAGTCCTTTCCAACTCCAGGACCTTCCTTCTCTTGCGGAGAGTCTCCTGACTCCTCTCAGAGCTATAATTAATTTTTAGCATACTTATCATTACTTGAGTGCTTGCTATAAGCCAAGTACTGTTCTAGGAACTTTATGCTCATTAATTAACATCCTTCTTGCAACAGCCTATAAGGATACTATTAGTAGCCCCATTTTTAACAGCTTTATTGGAATATAATTCGCATACCACATAATTCACTCATTTAAAGTGTACAATTCAATAGTTTATAGTATATTCACAGATATGCAGAACCACAGTTAGTCAATTTGAGAATATTTTTGGCATCTAAAAAAGAAACATTAACCTTTAGCTGTAGCTCCCCATCCCCGACCTAAAGGCCAGCCACAACCATAAGCAACCACTGATCTATCTTCTATCTATAAATCTCCCTATTCTAGATCTTTGTATGAGTGGAATAATACATGTGGTCTTTTGTGACTGGCTTCTTTCACCTATCAATGTTGTCAAGGTTCACCCATGTTGTGACATGTATCGCTACACTTCATTCTTTTCTGTGGCCAAACACTACTCTGTTGTATTGATAAATCATATTTCATTTATCTGTTTATCCATTGATGGTCATTCAAGTTGTTTCCACCTATTGGCTATTATGAATAATGCAGCGATAAACATTCGTGTATAAGTTCCTGTGTTGACAAACGTTTTCAGTTCTCTTGGGTATACATGTGTATTTACCTAGGAATTGAACTACTCGGTCATATGGTTGACTCTATGTTTAATCATTTGAGAAACTACTATACTATTTCCCAAGGCAGTGTATGAGGATTCAAATTCCTCCAAATCTTCACCAGTATTGGTTGTTAACTGACTGTTTGATTCTAGCTATCCTAGTGGCTTTGATTTGCATTTCCTGCATTTTCTCGAATGACTAATGTTCCATGTGTATGTTAGCCCCATTTTTACAATCAGAAAAACTGAGGTACAGAAAGATAAAACAAACTGCCATGGTTATACAAAGCTAGTAAGGGAAGCGCTTGGGATTCTAACACAGGCAAGCTGGCCCAGAAGCTTCTGTTATAATGCTGCAGGCTTCCATACTTCCCATCCAATAGAAGAGGGCAGCCTTCTCAGTGAGGGAACCTTCTCAGAAGCCATTCAGACTTCTCATACCTCACGGACTAGGTTTGGATCACTTGACTCTTCCTAAACCAATCACTGAGAAGGGTCACCAAAATGGACTGAGACTATTCGGGATTTCTAAGCATATTCAGGGCTCTTCCTGAAAGAAAGAGGGTAAGAATGGCTGGCTCATAATGGGTCAAATCAAATATTTCTGCCACAAGTGCATATGGAAACAAATGAAACCTCTGACTTCCTTATTCATACCACCTCAGAAATGAGAGAAGTAGCCAGGAATAAAAAGAGTTATCATCCAGTTACTATTGTGCTAATGTTATTTGCATGAGTAAATGAATAATTATAATCTCAGTCAGTAAAAAACAAAGAAAGCAACCATTTTGATAAAACAAAGAAACCAAGATTTACATTAGGCTGAAATCTGGCTTTTGTAAATTAAGACTTGACTACAGGAAAAAGCATTAAATAAGGAACATTTATTTGTACATTTTCAAACAGCCAAAACATAAATTAACTGCAGTTTAAAGCTGGAAAACGACAAATAGTCATTAATAAAAAACACCATTTTAAATTATAAGGCTTCAAAGGACCTCATTTAATATAATACCATTATTACAAAATTCTTCATTCACTTTAAAGTTTTGTGAGGCTTAGATAAGCTCTCCCCAGGAATGTAAAGTTTAATTTCAAATCACTGTAAGTACTATTTTATACTGCTTTAGAAAGTGTCCTAGCAACTGGATTTCACAAACCATATTTTAAGCATAGTACTAATTCATAATGGACAAATGGTTTCCATTTTCCATACTTTTTATAACATATTACTTTTAAATTAGCAGTATGCTCCAAAAGTGATATAACACATATTAGCATTTGCTTCTTAGGAAGAAATCAGAAAATAAGATGAGTTTACCAGATCAATCAAATGTGCATTTAAAATAGTTTCAAAGTATTTATGTTGTTCCCTCATTTAAAAAATTATATATAAATATATATTTACACACATACACATACATATGTGTATACACACACACACACACACACACACACACATATATTAAGGGGGGGGGCAACTGAATAAATAATTACAATAATTACAAACCAGGCCTGTCTTCAGATAGAGGGTTTATCATGTAATTATAATGCTGATCATTTCAAAGTATCCAAATGTCTCCAGCATTTTAAAGAGCTATGCAGAGTTATTTTTAAAATCAAACATATGTGCTTTTTCTGTTTATGTCTTTGGAAAGAACATTCTGTATAATGAAAAACACAACCAAATTTTTCACAGTACATCACTATAAACCCTATAATTGACTTTTGGGGTTGGTTTACTCTATATCTATTTTTGACCACGTAGAAAACAGCAATGATGTGGTGAAAAGCCCAAAATGTAAGTCCCATTACAGGATAAGACTCCATCCTGATTAGTATAGAAGTATCATATTTATGCTGGGAAATGTGCCCATTTCAGAAGGAAAATTTCAGTGCATAGGAGCCTCCTCTTTTTTAATCAAGCCATGTAAAAACTAGTAACTCTGGTGCCTAGTCTGGACCTTGGTTAGAACTTGGATGTTGTATACACGGATCCCCTCTATTAAAGGCAGCATAATGTTGATGTTCAAAACTCATGTTGTAAGTAACAGGTTCATTTCTATCAGTTAATCCAATGAAAAGTAACCTTGGATATTACAATTTAGCACTGTAAATTAACCTTTAAAAATGTAAATTAACACTGGATAGCTACTTTTCTCATGTCTTAATACAGATTAAATAAAGAGCTCTTTCTAAAAGTTCTGAATTTATTCAATAACAAAACTAATTTGTCACTCCTAACAAAAGTAAAAGTCTAAAATATCTCTGAATGAGCCCTCCTGGTTTCATTAATAAAATTTACATATTAGCAAATTAAATAAACTAAAAGAGGGAGATGGTATGTGGTTTAAAACTTAGCCCTGGAACACCTACCACAGATTTATCTCCTGTGAGTTGACTCAACCATTCCTTCTTCACAGTAAATAAACTAAATTCTATGCAGGGTACTGTGGCACAGTTTTTCAAGGGCCAAGTGAAGGAATATGTTTTAGATGGAATCTTCCAAATTGACAGCCTGCCCACTTTTGGTAGGTATTAAAGGGTCCACAGCACTTTATGAATTAGTTGTGGTTTACCTACAAAATCATGGCCAAAGGAGCCACGGTCACTACATGTTCAATTTATTCCTATCAGAAATCAATGTGCCTTAAAGTTTTTTCAGCAGATTTAGAAAAAAAAAACAAGCTAAGTGACAGCTTTCTAGTAGCATTATTGATTGAATGGCAATCATAATATTTCATTTTAAAACACAGATGTATATTTAATGACTAATCAATATTTTTATTAATATTTTGGTCTTTCATGATGCAGATTATCATTTATGCCTACATTTTAACTGAACCAATGAATTAACATTAAGTGCATAAGAATATTCAATACCTTTTGCCAACTTCTTGGGGGGCAGTGATTCAAAGATGTTCACAGAATCCTATTTTATGAAAAACAAAAACTCCTAAAAATCTTCACAAGGATTACCTGTGTAAAATTATCTAAACAACAGAAGGGTTTCTTACGAAGGTGACTAGGCAGCCAAAGAAAACACCACGCTCAGATATGTACTCCTGCAGTAAGAAATACATGAGAAACCCTTCACTGAACTATGTCGAAAGCATCCAGGCGAGAATTAGTGGCAAAGAAAGACCTGACTCAGCTGTGTCACAGTCCTAGTCCAGTTCCTTGCAATAAATTCCCATCTCGACAGCTGAGAAGATTACCAGCATCACTATGTAACTCAGCCTTTATAAAAAGTGTTCTTACATACATTTTTCAATTGTTGCGGTAAAGGAAAATAGGAAAAAGTTCACCAGCCGACTTTTTCCTTTCCTTTGCTAACTTACCTAAGAAAATGAAGCGTATGTTGAGGAAGGAAAAATAAATTACTCTTTCATTTAATGACATAAGAAAAGTAACAAGTGAGGCCATTTTCTTCAAAATTCTTGCAATGATCCTTTTACCGGAAAAGTTTCCCACTACAGTAATGCTATGTTTAATAACTAAAATTTTATTAAGCCCAAATTATTAAGATGTCATTAAGTCTAAATTAGGGGCCTGGAAATGTCTAAATTTCAAGTGGAAAAAATGTAAATCTAACTGCTGCAAACTTGTAATGACACCAAAACATTTCTACTTTTTCCATTACTCTCCTTTGTAAGTATAAGTACTCAAAGGGAAGACGAAACCAGAACAGTCTGGTGGGGAAGTCCTCCTTGTCACCTCCAGCTCACTGGGTATTCTACAGACCACCATCTCATGGAGAGCGTAAGAGTTCATTTAGCATCCAAGCTTTGATACTTACCAACCATGAGACCTGGAATAAGTAACTACACCAGAGAGGTTTCCTTATCTGTAATATAGGAACAATGATACAACCTCCGAGGAAAACAATAAATCTTGACAGTTAAATAATTCAATTCATTCAATGAACCTTTAGTGAGGATCTACCACTTGCTAAGCACTGAATTTGGCACTCAGGACTCACCATCAAAAAGGACACCTTCTCGAGCCTCAAAATCCCTCCAATACATAGGGCAGAAACCATACATGTAACTAAAGAACAGAATTACAAGGAGTACAAAAGAGCCCCAGAATTAAGGGTGTGGGAAGGCATCTGGGAAGAGATGATGACTGAATAAAGATCTGAAAGTAATAAAGAGGTTAATTCTTAAAAGAACAAAATAATTTTGAGAGGTAGAGCAAAGAATACATGTTGAGGAGTAGCAGAAGATAAAGCCAAAGGCGTTATGATGGTAGAAAAACATGAACATACTCTGTAAGCTGCCATAAAAAGTATCTTATACAGACAGAAGGTATTATTATATCTCAACTAAATCATGGCTCATGCCATATGATCCATGTAGTATTTATCTTTGTATCTCTGATCCTATCCTGTCCTCAAATAAGCACAATTTCTTCTATTAAAAAATATTTTGGGGGGCACCTGGGTGGCTCAGTCTGTTAGGCATCTGAACTTCAGCTCAGGTCATGATCCCACAGTTCATGAGTTTGAGCCCACGAGGGGCTCTCTGCTGTCAGCTCAGAGCCTACTTCAGATCCTCTATGCCCCTCTCTTTCTGCCCCTCCCCACCCCTAAAAATAAATAGAAAAAATTTAAAAATTTTCTTAAAAAAAAACCTATCAGTAATACTTTCACTGTAAAGTAACCAGAGGGAAACCTACTTTTTAGCATACTTCGCTTATTTATTCTTTCCATTCTTACTTTTGAGACTGGATCTAAACCACTGTATCAGTTCCCTTCTAAACTTGAAGACCTAAGTGTGGATTTGGGTATCTGTTCCCTTCTAAACTTGAAAATCAGAAGACCTAAGTGTGGATTCAGGGCTTCTTACTTAATAGCAGAAACACACTGGACAAAATACTAAATATCTTTCGAACTTCCAATTTCTTTTTTATTCTATAAAATGTATTTATTACCATCTAAAGTGAGTCTCATGGGTTATGATAAGGTTCAAATGAAGACTCAAATTAGATATGTGCATTAACACTTAGTTCATGAACTGTAATAGATTCTGCAAATATAAAATGTATTCATCCAGGGGCATCTGGGTGGCTCAGCCAGTTAAGCTTCCGACTTCAGCTCAGGTTATCATCTCGCAGTATATCATTATATCATCATCATCGTCGTCGTCGTCATCCTGACAGGTATTTCTACTTTGCACGAGTGAGTAAAGCACACAGTCACACTTCTGGATGTGTCAACCCCTGCACTGGCAACCATGCCAGGAACAAGTAAGGAAGTGCTGCTGGACGTTTGACATCTCAGAGCAATAAAGCCACCATCATTATGAAAAACATGGGGGGAAAAGAAAAGGAAAGGGGAACAATGTCAAACAAAGCTGCAAAAGCTTTACACAGCTTTCAAACCCAAGAATAAGATAACTGAGAAAATTATCTTCCCACAAATATCCTTCTTCCTGCAGATTTCCTGTCAGCTCATGGCACTATAACTAACCCCATTTTCAAAGGCAGAAGTTCTGAGACCTTCAAACATGTTCCCAACTTTTCTTTGATCAAAGGTCAGCAATGGACTGTCTTGGGCAGAAACTGTCTTTACTCTAACAGTTGAGTCTTCCCAAACAGATTTTTATTCTGCCTTGATAGAGCCATTATCACCTTTGGCTCTCTTTCCACTGTACTTTCTTACTCTCTCATAAAATCTCAGCCTCCACAAGGTTCACTCCCACTCTTCCTTCAGACCTCTGTGCAAATGTCTCCTGATCAGTCCGGCCTTCCAGGTTACGGCCAGCCTATCACAACTAGCAAACCCTTCCACTAAACATTTTTACGTATGGTTTCTATTTTTCTTCATAACACTTATTAAAACCCAACACATTACATAATTATCTACAAATCTTTATTGGTCTGCCTCTCCTAGGAAACAAGGTCCAAGAGGGCAGGGACAAAGGTTTCCTTCACTAGTATATTCCTAGCATCAAAAACACACGGCATTGTTGAATTAATAACTAAATCTTTCACTCACTCCTCTCTTTAACCTCCAAATCCTATGGGTTCTATTTTACATTTGCATGTATAACCTGTATCCTTCCTCTCTTTTTCATCAATTTTTTCTCTATTCCATCCACACTGCCAATGTTGGAAGATCAAAATGACATCACCTCTCATTTCAACTATTCCAGGAGCCTTCTAAAAATGCACTGCCCTGCAATTACCCTTAGTCTGGTTCAACCTCCATCTGCCCAAATAGTTTTCTCCCAAAAACATAGAACTCAATCAGTCACCTGCTTAAGACTTCAGTTGGCTCACCTAAGCCTTAGGTCTTCAATAGGATACCCACACTCCTAAACTCCATGAACTCTACCTTACTTAGCCATCTAGATCTTCTTATACTCTCTATATCCCACTCAAGGATGCCCACAATAAAATCAACACTTCTTGGACACAGACACTTTCAAAAATTTTTTCCTTGTCTCCCATTACCCCTCACCAGATTTCTACTCTTTCTTTGCCTAGATCAAAGCTCTCCTTGTGAATGAAACATTCGTAGATTTCTGCAAGCAAAACGATGCCAAATCTATCTTGAAAACACATTAGGTAGGCACATCAAATACTGTACTCACGACATGACAGTTCTCTCTGAGTCTGTACGTAGAACCCAAAAAAATCTGTGTCTTATACAATATTCTTTCAGATCTTTCTACCTGGAATGAAAGGCTATAATGCTGACACCCTGTGCCCATTCATTCGATAAGTATTCAATGGTTGCCTAAACTGTGCTTGTGGAAGACAGTTTTGACCCTGGAAATACAGAAGACAATTTAAACAAAATCTCTACATTACTGAAGCTTATATTATACTAGGGTACACAGGCAATGAATAAACCAGTTAATTTATGATATAACAGATGGTATTAGGTGCTATGGAGAAAAATTACGAAGTGACACTTAGGCGTATATGAAAGAAAACGTTGGTTGGGAACCTGTGATTTTACAAGATGGTGAGGGAGAGCTTCACTAAGAAGGTAACCTTTCAGGGTGCGCCTGGGTGGCTCAGTCAGTTGAGCATCTGACTCCTAATTTCAGCTTAGGTCGTGATCTCACAGGGCGTGGGCTCGAGCCCCACATCGGGCTCTGTGCTGACAGTGCAGATCCTGCTTGGGATTCTTCCTCTCCCTCTCTCTGCCCCTCCCCTGCTCATGCTCTCTCTCCCTAAGAGAAAATTAAAAAGAAATAAAAAAGAAGGTACTGTTTCAGTGGCGGCTGTGAACTATGAGAACCTAAAGGAAAAGCATACCTCTAGAAAAAGCAGAACGAGTGCACGGGGTCTGACACAGGAAAAATGGCATTTTAGAGTAACTGCAAAGTAACTGCAAAGAAACTGTCGTAACAGCAGCTGCATATGGAGAGAGAAAGTGGGAAGGGTAACAGGAGAAATATCACAGAAGGCCTGACGCTCACTTTCATCTTCTCCTGTGAGACATGAAGATACGGAGGGCTTTAAGCAAAAACTCCATCACCTCACCTGTGATTTAAAACATCCAAACACTCAGAACATTTAAGGCATGCTTGCTACCTGCATACAAGAATACGGTAACACCAAAGATGAAACCTGGGAGAAGAGTGAGATCTATTAAAAATAATAATAATAAGCAAGAGAGTGCTTTTATCTAGCGTCTCTCCTGTGAGAGTGAGGTCAAGCAATCCTCTTATAAATTACACAAAACTGGCAAAAACAACCATATCAGCACTGTGGCAATCAAAGGAAAGGATACAAAGAACTGATAAGCATGTACTTGTGAAAAATACAGAACGTCAGTGGAAAACATCGGGATTCTGTGGTATTTTACCCAAGTGTACTTCCATCCACCAAACCCCTGTCAACACAGTAGTTCAAATAAGGCAAGCGAGGCTATGAAAACCACCAGCTTTCCTGCTGTTGCTGAAGTGGGCTCACCTAATTGGGAACGCTGTCAGACAAAGGGCAATCCCGGTGGCACTAGAAGAGGGTGATGAGAAGCTCAGCACACCTCAGGTCATGACTGTGTTTAAAACAAACAACAGGCAGAGGGGCTAGCCAGGAGGTTAACACAAAGTTAACCTCTTCACATATGCTAAGTTGGCCTAAGGCTGGGTACACCCATAGGAGAGACTGAGGTAGACCTGAGCCACCTGCACACCCATGACCTATGGTGCATACATAAATGCACAGGAGAGACGCTAGATAAAACAAAGAAGTAAAATAAGGGGCAGATTTAAAAAGAGCCAGAACAGGGAATACACATCAGCCCACAAAGAGATTCATCGGCAATGAGTAAAAAGCCTTATCACCTCAAAAAGTTCAAGCAGGACTTCTAACAAAACAATGACTGAACAATAAACAATGTAGATAAAGGGATGACCCCTAGGCTATTACATAAAAACAAGAAAAAAAGATGAGAAGAGATATAGGCATTCTCACATTCTGAAGGACACAGACTTCACAATACAAAAAAACAAAAACCATTTGAAAGAAAATTATCTCTCAGAGTGCCAGATATTAGATTTAGCAGCAAATCACTTCAAAGCATCAATTATAAACATGTTCAAAAAACTAAAGGAAACCATATTTAAAGAATTATACAAAGGTATAATACCAATTCAATGAAAACAGAATCTCAACAAAGAGACAGAAATTAAAATACAGAGTTACTGCAGCTGAAGATAGTGGAAATGAGGAGTAATCAATCTGAAGAAGAGAAAAAAAAAGGAAAACAGAAACAGCCCGAGAGATCTATAGGACAAAATCAAATGTACAAAAAAGTGCGTGTAGGCAATAGGAGTCTCAGAAAGAGTGAAGAGGAAAAACGGAAGAATAGATATTTGAAGGAAGGGCTGAAACTTCTTAAGACAATAAACAAACCCAGGGATATCAATGAATGCAAAGTAAGATAAATATAAAGAGATGGACATGCAGGCACATCAAAGTCAAACTGCTGGAAGCCAAAAAATATAAATAGAGAGAGAGAGAGAAATCTTAAAATTCCTAAAAGAAAAGTGACTTTTCACATTACATGGCAACATCAGTAAGATTAAAAGCTGACTTACTAAAAACAGTACAGACCAGAAGACAGTGGGAGAATATATTCAAAACGTTAAAAAAATAAAAAAATAAAAACCACTGGTCAAGATATCTATATCCAATAAAACTATGAATTCCAGGGCCGCGTGGGTGGCTCAGTCAGTTAAGCGTCCAACTTTGGCTCAGGTCATGATCTCACGGTTCGTGAGTTCAAGCCCCCCGTCGGGCCCTGGGCTGACAGCTAGGAAGCCTGGGGCCTGCTCCGGATTCCGTGTCTCCCTCTCTCTGCGCCTCTCCCACTCGCACTCTGTCTCTCTCTCTCTCTCTCTCTCTCTCCTAAAACTAAATAAACATTAAAAAAAATTTTTTTAAACTATGAATTCCAAATGAATTTAAAATATGGAAAATTCCCTAACAGATCAATCTTGAAAGAAACACTAAAGGAAACAGTTCTGTCTAAATGAAGCAGATTCCAGACAATTACTCAAATATACAGAGGAAAAAAGTGCAAGATATGGTAAAAATATGGATAAATTCAAAATTCTACAAAAAATTTTTATCCCAAATATATTTCTCTTAACTTCTGTAAAAGACATAAGAATGGATATGTAATAATTATAACAATAAATTGTTGGGTTTATAACAAAGAGATGTAAAATATCTAATAATAATAGAATAAAGGATGGTGGAGGAAAAGAGTCAAGGAAAGTTTCCATTATTCAGAATTAAATAAATATTTTGAAGTATACTGTGATGGGTTCAAATGCATACTAAAATTCCTAGAACAATGACTAAGAAAACAACTATTAAAAATAGAGTAACAAAGAAATCAATGGAAGATTCAAAATAAGAGGAAAAATATTTAACACAAAAGATGGCAGTAAAGGGAAAAGAAAGGAATAAAAAAGACATGAGACAAACAGAAAACAAAAAAATGTATCAAACCACTATTATAAATAATCATATTAAATATAAATGCAATAAACCAGCCATCCAAAAAGCAGGAAGCATCAAACTAGAAAAATAAATAAGATCCCAAGAATATTCTGCTTACAAGAGACAAAACTCAGACAGAGAGACAAATACAGTGAAAGTAAGAGGATGGAATTAGATACAATATAAAAATAGAAGTAAGAACAAAACCAGAAGAAACAAGGGAGCTAGAGTGCCTGGATTAATATCAAACAAATTAGACTTAGGAAAAAGAAATATTATTAGAAACAAAAAGCAACATTTTACATCAATAAAAGGATACACAACAAAAGTATTAATGTATATACAAAATAGATGAGGCAAAAAAATGACAGGATCAAAAAGAGAAAAACATAATTCAACAGCAATAGCAGGAGATTTTAAGTCAATTAATTCTCAATAATGGACATAAAAATTATAAAGCAAGTTGACAAATAACGTAGAATGAAAAACAAAAGTTAACCAACTTGACTAACATGCATTTATAAAAAATAATGTTATTTCACAAACCCAGAACACAGGGAAGGAAACAATATTTCAGAACTTAAGATCTGCAGTCAGAGTTACCCTGATACCAAAAAAAAAAAGACAAAGATACCATTAGAAATGAGAATTAAAAACCCATATCCATATTCGAAGTGCCTGGGTGGCTCAGTCCATAAAGCATCTGACTCTTGATTTTGGCTCAGGCCATGATCTCAGCATCATGAGATGGAACCCCAGGTTGGGCTCCATACTGGGCATGGAGCCTCCTTAAGATTCTCTCTCTCCCTCTGCCACATCCCCTGCGTGCTCGCTCTCGCTCACTCTCTCTCTCATTCTCAAAAAAAAAATGAAGTCTTTAAAAAGCAACAACAAAAGCCCGTACCCCTATTAAACATAAATTCCTTTTAAAAAGTTGGCAAACTAGGGCACCTGCGTGGCTCAGTCAGTTAGGCATCTGATTTTGACTCCGGTCATGATCTCACGGTTTGTGGGTTCAAGCCCTGTGTGCTGACAGCCCAGAGCCTGGAGCCTGTCTTCAGATTCTGTGTCTCCTTCTCCCTCTGCCTCTCCCCCTCTCATGCTCTCTCTTCCTCTCAAAAATAAACATTAAAGTTTTTTTTTAAAAGTTAGCAAACTGAGTGACATCAGTGAAAAAGGCAGACACTATCCTCAAAATTCTGAATAGTTGTACCTCATGTAGAACTGGGATCTTTCTAGTGCTCTACCTTTTCCTAGTACCATCTCCCCCACTCAAACTTAGAGGCAACATTGGAAAATAACAGCAGGCACTGCCAGTAATGAAAGGAGCACATTAAAGCTTAAATTCATTCCAACCTCAATCCCAGGACTAGTAACTATCTGACCTGCCTGGTAGTATTCTGGAAGACCACATTTGAAAGGCTCATGTTTATGTCACATGACTCAAAACCCATTTTGTACAAGAGTTTCTCCCAGCAGAAGAGCAGGTAATTTGTAGAAAACATATCTTACAAGCAAGTGTTTTAATGTCACTATCGAGATGGATAACAGTTGAGACAAACCATAAATTAACCAAAAAGATTGAAAGGAAACTTGAGGAATCAGATTGTTCACAGGGGATTTGAAAAACTCCATATTCCTAGTCATATAAAACCCCACAACCCACACATGTGAGGGGCTGTGCACATGGTCAAGAAGAACTTACAGCCCAAAGCTATAACCCCTGGCTGAACCCTAGGGTCCATGGGAGTGGGAAGTAAAGGTTAAGGCTGAGTTGTAACCAGTCTTGCTGAGTGTTGAAGACATACCACAACATACACACAGAGAACCCTGACAAAAGGTCTTTAGAGATTCTTTGGATCCAGGCATTTAAGGAAATCTCTGTCCAATCATTAGCTGACCACTAAACTTGTAACTGAGGATTCTGTGACCGCACATGACAAACACAGACTTTTGTTTAGCTCATGAAAGTCATGAAACAAACAAATAAGACACAGCACCAATAAACTCTAGGAAGGGAAACGCTTATTTCCATACTTGCCACATTGTAATATTAAAATATGCAGTTTTCAACAACGAACGCAAACGTGAGGAATTCAAAGAAACAAGACCCATGCAAAGGAAAAAGGCAAACAATAGAAACTGTCCCTGAGGAAGCCCAGATAATTGACTTATGTGACAAAGACTTTACACCAGATAGTTTAAATATGTTCGAGGCCTTTTAAAAAAAAAAAGTCTACAGAATAAAAGGACAGAACTATGAGAACTATATCTCAACAAATAGAAAATCTGAATAAACAGAAAAAAGTTTTATAAAACAAAGAAATATAAAGTCTGGAGTTGATAAGTATGAGACTAAAGTGGAAAAATTCAACAGAAGGGCTCAAAAGGATATCTGAATAGGAAGAAGAAAAAATCAGCAGACTTGAAAACAGGTCAATTGAGATTACCCAGGATGAATAACAGAAGAAAATGAAGAAAACAGAGCCAGAGACATGAAACACCGTCAAGCTCACCAATATAAACATAACGGGAATGCCAAAAGGAAAAGAGAGAGAAAAGGAGACAAAAAATATCTGAAGAAATAATGGACGGTCACAAATTCGATGAAAAAAAAAAAAATACACATCCAAGAAGCTCAACAAATTCCTAGAAAGATAAACCAAAAGAGATCCACACCTACACATATAGTAATCAGACTGTATCAAGACTAAGAGAGAATCTTGAGAACAGCAACACGGAACCAAAACACCATGCATAAAGAGCTTCAAAGAGATTTCTCATCAGAAACCACGGAAAGAAAAGGCAGTGGGATAACATTAAAACTGCTGAAAAGAAAAATATAATTAAGAATTCTATATCTGACAAACTATCCTTTAAAATGAAGATATTCCCCGGAAAACAAAACCTTCTTTTTTGCTAGTAGACCGACCCTGCAAGAAACGCTGAAGGGAGTCCTTCATGCTGAAATGAGAAAACACAAGACAGTAAATGGAATCCAAATGAAGAAATAAAGACAACCAGTATAAATCCACATTAATCAAGACAGCGTGGTACCGTGAAATAATAGATCAAGAGATCAGTGGTTCAGTACAAGAATGCAGAAATAGACCCAAATAAGTATAGCCAACTGATCTTTGATAAAAAAGCAAAGGCAATACGATGGAACACGTGGTTCTTGAACAAATGAACATCCACATGGGGAAAAAAATGAATCTAAACACAGACCTTTCATCCTTCAGAAAAATGAACTCAAAATGGGTAACAGACCTAAATGTAAAGTACAGAGCTGTAAAACACAGAATACAGGGGAAAACCCAGATGACCTTGGGTATCGTTTTTGTTGCTCCCAAAAACCTTTTTATTTTTAAATAATTTCAGACTTCCAGAAAAGTTGCAAGCATAGCACAAAGAACTAGAAACTCTTTACTCAAATGTTTGCTTTAAATTTACATCCAAGTTAGTTAGCATATAGTGTAATACTGGTTTCAGGAGTAGGTTCCAGTGATTCATCCCCTACATATAACACCCAATGCTCATCCCAACAGTGTCCTCCTTAATGCCCCTTGCCCATTTAGCCCATCCCCCCTCCCACAACCCCTTCAGTAACCCCATTTGTTCTCCATATTTAAGTGTCTCTTATGTTTTGTCCTCCTCTGTTTTTATATTATCTTTGCTTCCCTTCCCTTACATTCATCTGTTTTGTATTTTAAATTCCACCTATGACTGAAGTCATATGATACTTGTCTTTCTCCGACTAATTTCGCTTAGTATTAACACCCTCTAGTTCCATCCACATTGTTGCAAATGGCAAGATTTCATTCTTTTTGATCACTGAGTAATACTCCACTGTGTACACATACCACGTCTTCTTTAGCCATTCATCTGCCGGTGGACATTTGGGCTCTTTCCATACTGTGGCTATTGTCACAAACACTGGGGCATGTGCCCCTACAAAACAGCACACCTGTATCCCTTGGATACAAACCTAGTAGTGCAATTGCTGGGTTGCAGGGTAGTTCCATTTTTAACTTTTTGAGGAACCTCCATATTGTTTTTCAGAGTGGCTGAACCAGTTTGCATTCCCACCCACCCACATGCTTAGCATTTAAACATATGGTTTCTAAATCTGCCTAACAGGGGAAAGAAAGAAACACCCTATCCAATGTAAAAGCACAAGAGAAAATCCTTAAAATACCTATAAATGAATAATCAAGGTAAACTGGAGGTGACTTAAAATACAATCTCCCAAACATAACCACAACATAGTCTTATACAAGTCAATTGACATATACGAATTTTTTCATTCTAAGCAATTATACAAATATATAGTTCCCCTACTTCCAAAAAAGGACTTAAACTACAAGAAAGGCCCAGACAAAAACAACCAAAACTATACAACAAAATTAAAAAGCTTATTAAATAACTAAGAAGAAAATCTAAAAAAAAAAAAACAAACAAACAAAACTAAGAAGATAGTTATGATAGTTTCAGAAAGAAAATGATTTCAAAAAACCTAGGCTGGGTTGATTAATTGAACACAGATTTGTTTTGAACTTCATCTCAGCCAAAATTAAAAGAAGAGAATACTAGTTATATAGCTCCCATTGTCTTCATAAGATGAGGCACAAAAATTTGTCAGGAAATGTAACTTTTTTTCTATCTTCAAAAGGACAGTGTCCTGCTAGGCTTTTTGAAAGAGCAAAGTGAGCATTATAATGGAAAGAAGATACTGTTCTGTAAAACCACTCATTTAAGGACCCAAAATCTGGGTATATCATACTACCATCAAAAGAGCTGGTAAAAAGATAAAGAAAACAGAGTGGCAATCACAAATATGTGTGTGTTTCAGGGAACACAAACTGGAAAACATGTTAACAGCTGTACTGAAAACAAAAGAATGTTGAACAACTAACGTTGAGAAACCAAGGGTTACACAAAATCAAATAGTTTCTTTACTGTGGGACTACTCCAAGCCTTTAATATAGTCCATTAGCTGTTAAGCACCAAAAATTCCATTTTCCTCAAACTTACTTAACCTTAGCACCTTTTAGTCCAAAAGCATTTGAAGTCTTACTCAGATCAGATTTCAGAAAATGCTAATGTACAGGAACAACTAGTACCCCAGACCATACCATTTTAATTACAGTTTTGAAGTTATTAGTATTATGGTCTCATTGTAATTATCATGACAGCTACAGTTTGAGAGTCTACTAAATACTGAGGATTACGCACATACTTCGTCTTTACTGAGGGAAAACTATTTGTCAATCTCTCAAAGCACTGTTTCCTCACTTGTATGCTTAGCAAAGACAATTCTGTCTTCCAAAGAATCCTAACCTTTAAGCTCAGCAATTTCTTCAGTTTATTCCTCTCGTCCCATTATAAATTGAATTATTTGCTTTACACATTTGTTTCCCATAAAAGAGATGTTTAGAGGGCAAGTGTTATGGATCATTTTTAACAATTTTATTGAGGGACACTTCACATGCCACACAATTCACACATTAAAATTTTCCCATCCAATGATTTTTAGTATATTTAGTGTTGTGCAATCATCACAAACTCACATTAGAACATTTTCACTACCCCCAAAATAAACCCTGTACTCATCTGTGGCTATTCCAATGCAACCCAACTTGCCCTTTGTCCACAGCCCTAGGCAACCACCAAAGTATTTTGTTTCTATGGATTTGCCTATTCTAGACATTAGGCATAATTGGAATCGTACAATATGTGCTCTTTTGTGATTCGTTTCTTTCATTTCCCTTAATGTTTTCAAGGATCATCCATGTTTTAGCATACACTGATAACTGTTTTTTATTGACAAATAATATTCCAGTGTATGAATAATCACATTTATCTATCAACTCATTAGTTTGTTGACATTTGAGCTGTCCCTTTTTTAAAAAATTTTTAATGTTTATTTTTGAGAAAGGCAGAGAGAGAGAGTATGATTGGGAGAAAGGAAGACAGAGAGGGAGACCCAGAATACGAAGCAGGCTCCAGGCTCTGAGCTGTCAGCACAGAGCCCGATGCAAGGCTTGAACTCACGAGCCGTGAGATCATGACCTGAAGTCGGACGCTCAACTGACTACGCCACCCAGGTGCCCTTCTCCTTTTTTACTATTATGAAAATTGGTGTATACAAATTATGGGGTGGACAAATATTTTCATTTCTCCTCATTCTCCTTCACTAGGAGTAAAATTGATGGGTCATATTGTAAAACTGTTTAATCTTTTGAGGGAAGTGACAAAACGTTTTCCAAAGCAGCTGCACCATTTTCGCATCCCCATCAACAATGTAAAAGGATTCTAATTCCTACAAGTCATCAATTTTATCTTTTTGATCACAGACATCCGTGGGTGTGTGGTAGTGTATCATTGTGGTTTGGATTTGTATTTTCCTGATAGTTAATGATACTCAGCATCTTTTCATGTGTACACTGGCTACCTGTAAATCTTTGGAGAACCACCAGTTCAGATCCTTAGCCCATTTTTAAATTGGGTTGCCTGTTATTTATTATATATTCTAGATAAAAGTATTTTATCAGATATATGATTTGCAGAAATTTTCTCCCATTCTGTAGGTTGTATTTCCACATTTTGATGCTGTCCATTTGAGCACAAAATGTTTTAATTTTGATGAAATCCAAAAATTTTTGGTCGCTTTTGCTTTTCGTATATTTACAAATGCTTCACCTGCCTCAAGATCAAGAACTTTTATTCCTATATTTATTTCTAAGAATTTAATAGTTTGAGCTCTTACAGTTTACATCTATAGCCCATTCTGAGTTAACTTTTGTGTATGGTAGAGCAAGAAATCTAAATTCTTCCTTTTCCATACTGTCTCAGTATTGTTTGCTAAAATATTCTTTCTGTATTGTTTCAGAACCCTTGTCAATAAGCATAAATGTGAGGAAGTTTTTGTTTTTCTTTTTATTTTTTGTATTTCTTTTGAAAGAGAGAGAGAGCAAGTGGGGGAGGAGCAGAGAGAGAGGGAGACAGAATCCCAAGCGGGCTCAGTGCTGTCAGCACAGAGCCTGAAGCAGAGCTCACTCACAAATCACAAGATCATGACCTAAGCCGAAGTCAAGAGTCAGTCTCTAACAAACTGAGCCACCCAAGTGCCCCACATTTAGAGAAGAGTTTTTAAATTAGCCTGTATTCCTATAAAAAAGCAGGTGAAAGTACTACTGCACTGAAACCATAGATCAAGTTGGAGAGTATACTGCCACCCTAACGAGTCTTCCGATCTCCGAGCACAGAGTATCTCTCCGTTTATTTGGGTCTTCTTTCCATCTTTCAATGTTTTGTGGTTTTCAGTGTACAAGTCCCTTAGGTCTTTAAATTTATTCCTGGATTATTTTATTCTTTGATGTTACTGTAAATGGTATTATTTCCTTAATTTCATCTTCACATTGTTCATTCTAGTGTGCAAAAATACTATTTATTTTTATCTATTACTCTTGTACCTTGCAACCTTGCTGAACTCATTCATTAGATCTGATAGTTGCTCTGTGGACTCCTCAGAATATTCTTCCTACAAGTCATGTTATCTGCAAATGGAGTTTTACTTCTTTCTCATCTGGATGCCTTATATTTCCGAATGCCTGTTTGTTTGGTTTGTTGGCCTCACTGTCCTGGCTAGAACCTCTAGTACAATGATCAATAGAATTGGTGAGAGAAGCCCTCCTACTCTTTTTCCTGATCTTGAAGAGAAACCTTTCAGTCTTTCACATTCAAGTTTGATGTAGGCTGTGAATTAGCTATAGATGCTCTTTATTAGGCAGCAGAAGCTCACTTCTATTCCTACTTTATTACAAATTTTTATTTTGAGATATTTTCAACTTATTTTTTGATCTTCTGAGATGACCATGTAGTTTCTGTCCCTTATTCTATTGATAAGGTGCATTACATTGATTTTTAGATGTTGAACCAACCTTACATTTCTGGGATAAATCCATCTTGGTCTTGGTGTGTAATCTTCTTCATATGTTGAATTCAGTGTGCTAGTATTGTTGAGGATTTTTGTGCTTTTATTCATGAGATAATGGTCCGTAGTTTTCTTGCACTTTTTACTTTTGTTATCAGTACAATACTAGCTTCACAAAATGAAGTGGAATATAGGGTAGTGAAGAGATTAGTGACTATAAAGGAGCATGAGGAACAGGCTTCTGAGATGAAGGCAATCTTCTATTTCCTGATCTGCATGCAGGTTTCAGGGGTGTGTTCAGTTTATGAAAATTCACTAATTTTCATAATTACAATTTGTGTTCTTTTCTACATGCATTTTACTTCATCCATTTTTTAGAAATAGGAAAGAAATCACTTTGAAGTATTTCTAAATTTGTTATCAAGAATCCTTTCAGAAATTATCTATGACATTCTATAAAACAGCTGCTAATAGTTATCAAAAGCAGCATGGTCATAAAAGACACAGAAAGAATGAGAATTATCACAGATTGAAAGAAACTGAAGATGAGGAAGACAGAACCTCTAAATGCGATGTGGGATACTACACTGATAACTGAAAAAGAAACAGGTCATTAGGGAAAAACTGGTAACATTTAAATCAAGTCTGTAATTTACTTAATAGTTTTATGAAAACTATCATTTCCTGGCTTGATAATTATACTATGGATAGGTAAGCTGTTACATTAGGGTAAAATGGGTGAAGAATACATATGAACTCATTATACTATTTCTGCCACTTTTCTGACAGGCTTACATTATTTAAAAATAAAAAGTTACAAAATGTTATTTTGCGACTACATACATTCATCTAAGTTTTATTCAATGAAAAGGAATACAAACTGAAAAAGCTCCCTCCAACTATCATCTACCATCTATTTCCTAGCCAAGAAGCAACCAATATCCTCTCTATTTTGTACATCCTTCCAGAGATTTTTTTTTCTCTTTTTGTTATTTAAGTATAGTCGACATACAATGTGTTTCAGGTGCACAACATAGTGATTTGATAGTTCCATATCCAGTACTCACTACAGTAAGTGTATCTACCATCTATCATTATACAACACTGTAATATTATTGACTATTTTCCCTTTACTTTTCATCTCCATGACATGTTTATTTTATAACTCAAAGTGTGTACTTTTTAAACCCCTTCCCCTATTTTGCCTATCCCACCACCACCCTCCCACTCTGGAAACCATCACCCTATTCTCTTTGTTCCTTTTTGTTTAGATTCCACATATAAGTGAAATCATATGCTATTTGTCTTTCTCAAACTTATTTCACTTAGCATAATACCCTCTAGGTCCATCCATGTTGTCACAAATGGCAAGACCTCATTCTTTTCTTAGACCAAATAATACTCTATTGCATATACATATCAAATCTTTATCCATTCATCTACCAATGGACAATTAGATTGCTTCCATATCTTGGCTATTGTAAATAATGGAATTTTTTTTTCTTTGGATAAACACCAAGAAGTGGAATTACTAGACCATATGGTTATTTCTACCTGTAATTTTCTAGTAATCTTCATACTGTTTTCCACAGTGGTTACATCAATTTACATTCCCACCAACAGTGCACAAGAGTTCCCTTTTCTCCACATTCTCACCAACACTTGTTATTTCTTGTCTTTTTGATACTAGCCATTCTGACTGGCGTGAAGTAGTATCTCATTGTGGTTTTGATTTACATTTCCCTGGTGGCTGATGTTGAACATCTTTTCATGTGTCTTGGTGGCCATCTGTCTTCTTTGGAAAAATGTCTATTCAGGTCCTCTGTCCATTTTTAATTAGATTACTTGTGGGGATTTTTGGTGTTGAGTTATAGAAGTTCTTCATATAGGGGCACCAGGGTGGCTCAATTGGTTAAGCGTCCGACTTCGGCTCAGGTCATGATCTCACGACTGGTGGGTTTGAGCCCCACGTTGGGCTCTGTGCTGACAGCTAGCTCAGAGCCTGGAGCCTGTCTGCGGAATCTGTGTCTCCCCCTTTCTCTGACCCTCCCCTGCTCAAGCTGTCTGTCTCTCTCTCTCTCTCAAAAATAAATAAAACATTAAAAAAATTTTTTTTAAGTTCTTCATATATCAGGAATTTTAACTACTTATCATATACATCATTTGCAAATATCCTCTCCCATTAACTTTTTTTTATTTTATTTTTTTACATTTTATTTATTTTTGAGAAACAGAGAGAAACAGAGCGTGAACAGGGGAGGGGCAGAGAGAGAAAGAGACACAGAATCCGAAGCAGGCTCTAGGCTCTGAGCTAGTGGTCAGCACAGAGCCCAACACGGGGCTCAAACCCACGAACCGTGAGATCATGACCTGAGCCGAAGTCAGAAGCTCAACCGACTGAGCCACCCAGGTGCCCCTCCCATTAACTTTTTGATTGTTTTCATTTTATTGATGGTTTCCTTTGCTGTGCAAAAGCTTTTTACTTTGGTGTAATCCTATTAGTTTATTTTCAGACACTTTTTTATGTATATGCAAGCAAATACACACATGAATAGATATGCATATTATTTTCCAAGGGAGGAGCTTTTTATTTACCAATTCCAATTACAGAATTTGTACAAAGACTGAACCAAAAGATTCTCCTACAAGGATATCAGCTGCACCACTGTTCACTATACCAAAAACTCAAACAAACTCTCATGTATAAAAACCACCAAAGGGGCACCTGGGTGGCTCAGTCGGTTAAGTGTCCGACTTCGGCTCAGGTCATGATCTCCCCATTCGGGAGTTCGAGCCCCGCATTGGGCTTTGTGCTGACAGCTCAGATCCTGGAGCCTGCCTCAGATTCTATGTCTCCCTTTCTCTCCCCTTCTTTCTCAAAAATGAATATATTTTAAAAAAAGGTTTTTTTTTAAACTGCCAAAAAGTTGAATACAGCCAGTAGGAATAAACATACATTAAAATACTATGCAGACACATAAACAGGGTGATACACAAAACTAAGTGTTTATTCGAGAAATGCAAGGATCATTTAACATTCAAAGATCGCTATTAAGAAAGCTGAAGTTTTTTAAAATTATAACCTAGAAATGTATTTATTAAAACTGAAAATAAATTCATAAAGTTAAAAAATAACTATGAAAACATATAAAATATAATCAAATGATATGCAAAGAGAAGAAAGCTGTGCTCTGACATAATTGCTCATTTGTTTTGGTTTTTGACGTTTTAGGGTATGTAAAGTAGATTGCAATGAGTAGAATGCCCCAGTTCTTCACCCCTCCCTGTATGTGGACCCTTTTCCATGTGACTCTGCTGTTCCTCTCACTAAAGAGATTGCATCCATTTCCCATCCCTTGAACCTTAGCTGGCCTTGTGATTTACTATGGCCAATAGATTAAAATGGAAGTGACAGCATACCCACAACATCAGCCTTCAAAATACACTGCATTTTTTGCTCTTTATTACATTTCTGCCATCATTATGAGAACATACCTAGGGCTAGCATGTTGAATGATGAAATAAAATTAAACCAAGTTACTGATAGCCAAGGAAATCTTAGATCAACAGAACTGTTTAAGTGCCCATTCCAGACACATGGGCAACAAGGATTTAGTTGTATACAAAGAAATTTCAGGGGTGTGTGATACAGCATTATTGTGGCTACAGATAACTTTTACAAGATACTTAACTATTTACTACCTTAACAACAGTACTTTGTTGTTACATTGGTTGTCAGAAAACTGTATTTTAATTATAATACATTTAAACATGAACATATTTCCCGTAAGTTTTTCTTATGATTTTATCTTTATATTAAACTCAACCCAAGGTGACATGATTTAATAATTACTTATGCTTGTTTTGTGATTCTTACATTAAATCCTTAAATATGATACTGAATCTAATTTGGGGTTCTCCATTTTATCCCAGTAGTTTCAAATTAATTACTTTAAAGATAAATTCTAATACCTCACAGAAATAGTTTTCCCTACTAGAAGTGACTTCCTTAGTTACAGATAACTGTTTCTATATTACTGTATAACAACACTATACTAATTATTTCTCATTTACAAAGAAAACGACACTTAGAGCAGCAGATCGCCATGAAGTATTCTAAAGTTAGCCCTTCTGATACACAGGAATCCTAAGGCTAAAATAATCATACAGGTTTATATGGGCTACAACCCAGAGGAAAATATAATTCAGGCACCAGTAAAAATAGATAAAAATGATTGAGATAATTACTCCTTATCTCTACTGCCCATAAATTTTCCAACACAAGTGGATTTGGAGGGCCAGATGCCAGAAGAAAATAGAGTGATAAACGGTGAAGCCACAAGAATTCAAGCAGGTACAGATTAGATGACTCCGATTAGATCACCTACCCACAGGGACTCAGGAGACACAACCTTGGGCGGAAGCCATACTGTATGTGCTGAGGTTCACACACTAAATACTGCACACTACTTGGCTCTCCTACTATGAAATAGAAATTAGGAATATTTCAAATCTATAGAGATCTTTTTCTAACTATCATATAAAACACAAATCACATATTGGCCATGTTAAATATAGACTGTTGCCTTTCAAAAGTTCCATCATTATCTTATTCCATGAAAATATTACCAACTATGAAAATAAGGGAGTGGGAATGTGTAATTTGAAAATATTTGGCCAAAGAAAAAGCCCACTATGACTAAAACAAGATGGCAAATGACTTCATCTTCTTTTGGAAAATGACCTCATTATGACAACCAGCTAACCAACAAGCTTCCAAAGCCACTAACAGTAGCTTACAGAGTCACAGCTGTTACTTTTTCTAACAACTGAAAGTTGATTTCATTTTAAATGTCATTTCAAAAGAACTGAATGATTTCTTCAAAGTACTACAATTTATGAGCAAGAATTACATTGAGTAGAGTACAATGATAAGTCTGTGACTTCTTCAATAAAGATGATTATAAAGAAAGACAGAACAAACAGTTAAAAAACACTTCATTGTGGCATTCTTGAACAACAAGCAGACATATTTAGGAGAACTGTAAATCATTCATAAATAAGACAATAAATACAAAAAGTGCTTGCTTTGACCTTTAAGCGATATAAAAATCATTTGATAGAGAAGGTATGATATAAATTCTTGATAACTAGCTTCTTTCAAAAGAAAAATAGATGAATATTTGAATAATTTTTCTGAAAAAATACATGAATAATTCATGAAATTTAAAATGTTCAGATCCCAAGTACAATGGAAAAACTGTCACTATTAAAATTCTTGTGGAGTTCCATTTCTCCCATTTATTACCAATTTCATTATTAAAATGCCCTACGTGATGGGAGCACCTCGTATGTCTTTGATGTCGTCTTCTACTATGCTGCCTACCCCACCTCTACTCAGTCCATTCTTATAGACAGGTATTAAACAAACGTTCGCAGGGGGAGTAATTTTGACTTAAACATAGACTATAGGACCTGACACACAAGCTATCACTCTCGAAGCAGTGGAGGATTTCAGGATAGTATACGCATGGTAGACAAAAATCTCTGATGATCTAAATCCATCTACATCCTAGCCTCACTGCCCACCAATCTTACACATCTACCAGTCAAGTGCCAATCAATACAAAACCCGCAGTCCCCTCAGGAAGGCTGCGACCTCTCATGCCTCTGTAACGGTGCAGAACATGTTCCATCTCTTTAGAATTCCCAAATTTACCTGTCCCAGTGTCCCCACAACTACCGCCACCTGTGCCACAACCTTCTTTCCTATCCCAACCATGGCACTCCTGGGTCCTGAGATGTAATGTAACAAAATGTTTAAGAGCATAGATTTGGGGGCCAAATTGCCTACATTTCAATCTTTACTCCAAATTGAATACAAATTCTGTATTGTCTTCATAAAGCCTGTACCTCTCTGTGCCACAGCTTCTTTATCTGTATACTGTAAAAGAATCGTAGTTATTATAGAAGGTTGTTGAGATATAAATGAGCTAATGCATGTAAAGTCCTAAAAGAGTATCACTCATACATGATATACTTTGAGTGTTAACTGTTACTATTACCTTAAGATTCAGCTAAAGTATCATATCTAGCCCTAGTGTTATCCCTCAAATTAAGTTAGGGACACTTCCTCAGACATCCTTATGTTTTGTTCATCCACTTACCACCTAATATGCTCTCATGTTCTTTATCCATTCTATATCCCCAGTACTAAACACAATTACTACCACATACTGTATATTCAAAATACTTAGTACAATGAATGAATGAAAAAATAAAATAATAGTGGATACAATGATTCCAAGGCACATGATTTTAACTAACTACAGGATATCAATGAGCAGGAGTATCAAGCATGGTTAGAGGATTTATACACTGGCCAGAAGCACCTGGCTGATAAAGTAGGTAACGACTGAACCTTCCAATCACACATCCTTGTACAAGGAAAAGTACACCAGAAGAAGGAAGTGACTATTTTTGCTTTTTTAATCCAAAGGTGCCATCTTCTAACCATATGCATAGTAAAGGGCATTTAACCCAGAAAGGGAGCCTTTTTCTAATTAATCTCCGCAGAAAGAGCACCTTTCCTAAATCACAGAAAGGATGAATCAACAAAATATGGTATATACATACAATGGAATTCAGTCTTAAATAGAAAGGGAAAATTCTGAAACACTCTACAACATGGATGAATCTTAGAGACACTATACTAAATGTAACAAGCCAGTCACAAAAGGACGAATATTGTATAATTATACTCATACCTAAAACAAGCTCAGAGAGAGAGAAAACAGAATGGTGGGCGTCAGGGGCTAGGGAGGGGGAGGAATTAGGAGTTATCATTTAATGGCTGTTAAGTTTCAAGTTGGGAAGATCAAAAAGTTCTGAAGATGGATGGTAGAGATGGTTAGATAACAATGAGAATGTACTTAATACCACCAAACTGCACCTTCAAAAATGGCTAAAATGGCAAATTTTCCACTTATAAACAAACTTAGATCAATGTCTCCTTACTTCCAAAAACAAAGACAACTTCCCAACTTTAAATGATTTATACTAATAATTACTTGTGGCAAGATACCACACTTAGTTACGTGTGTATCTTGTAAACTTTTTTAAAATGTCAAACATTATTTTTGTGTATAAAATAATACATTTTTCAGTTAGATATGCTGCACACTGCTTTCCTAAAATTGTAACATCTTTACGGCTGAGAATAGCTAATACATAGTCACATCATCTTTAAAAAGTTTCCAGGTTAACAGGACTCTGGTTATGTTTTTATTATACAATATTATGGGGCCTGAGGTAATCATTTCCTACTAGAATTTACCTAATATAATTTTCTAAAGAGATTCCCAATGCTGCCATCAGGTAATGTCTGAGCTCATCTCCCCCATCTGGCACACTGCACTTCCAGATTCTCAACTTTCACAGTTATGATGTCAACTCTACACCAATTCAACCTCAAAGCATAAGTCACTGTTTAACTGGCAACCAAGAAGAACTGAAATCTATGTCTCTTTTAGCAATTACCACTGAGAACTGACAGTGACAGCATTTTTTAAGAAAAGACCTAAACATATATAATTTGTCAATTCAATAATACTGGTGTCCACTTTCAGTCAGAAGTTTTTACGTTAAAAAAAAATCACATATTCAAATATAATAACTACGCTGCACTAATGAAGAATATAGATGACAAAAACCACTAGGCATTTAAGTAGTGCTTTAAAATGTGTTTGTGCTTTATTAACCACAAAAATAAGTGCATATCGTAGAGACATAGTAGGATATGCACTTAACAAAACATTTTAAAGTCTACTTTCAATATTCTCTGAATCCACAGATTCAATAATCAAGCCATGGGATACTCTTAAGATGCTCAAGCTTCCCCTTGATAAAGATAAATCAGTAGAGAAAGCACAACTTACTATCTTCTGTTCTTCAATCCATCTTTCCACCTACTATTCCCCTCTTCCACTGAACCGCACTTTAGTGTGACGATATCAATCAATACCAAAGACAGTACGAGACACAATCCTGTGAGTGTACTCTGTATATATGATACAGGTGATACACAGGATACACAGGAAAAATGACTGTGTTTCTAGAAAATCTATAGGGGGGAGTTTTTGGTCTTAGCATCATCAAGAAAGAATGACTAACACACTTCTTTTAACCATATAGGTTCTTCTTTTAACCGTATAGGAAATTGAACCTTAAAACTTAGTGCTTCCTAAAATTTTGTTGTACATATTCCATCTTCAACAATATTACATAACATACTATCACACTCCCATTTACTTAGTATTTTCTTCAAATACCAACCCTTGTTTTACTTACATACATTTTATTTTTAATTTTTTTAATGTTTTTTATTTTCTTTTTGAGAGAGAGAGAGACAGCGTGAGCACGGGAGGGTCAGAGAGAGAGGGAGACACAGAATCCGAAAACAGGCTGCAGGCTCTGAGCTGGCAGCACAGAGCCTGATGCAGGGCTCGAACCCATGAACCGTGAGATCATGAGCTGAGCTGAAGTCAGATGCTTAACCGACTGAGCCACCCAGGCGCCCCAACTTACATACATTTTAAAGGGAATCTTTTTCATTACTATTATAAATAAAAATCCAGAATCCTTTATTACACATAAGAGAACTGTTAAAATGAAAATGTTATTAAATTTTAAGGCCATATTGCTACTTGCTTTTTGTTAAACATACTCATGTAGTTTTACTTATAAATTACTTTAAAGCTAGTACATTACTGAGAATGTAATGTAAAGTCACCATCACTTTTTTTTCAAATACATTATTTGATACAGTTGGAATCCCTGTTGCACTGACTTCCCCTCAGGCTCTCTCTTTCCCTTCTCAGAAATGCCCACTATTCCATACTTGGTATGTACCCTTCTCATTCATGTTCTAGAATATTATTCTTATGCACAATAAATTAGTATGTTTTTTAAAAATCTCCATCAGTAATGTCACTGCTGTACAGTCTGTTCTGCGCTCAACTTTGTTTTCACAATGTACCCATTCATACTGATACACACTGACTTCCCTCATTTTAACTGCCCAATAGCAATTATGCTATGTATTTGTTTCTACTTATTCACTCACCTCTCTGATATTTGGATTGCTTTTTATTTTTGATATTATAAGCAGTGCCACAATGAATGCTTTAGGCAAATTTCTTTGCGCTCGATTTCCTAGTCCTATGTGAAAGGCTCTCAAGTATATTGATTATTTGGGGGAGGGGGATTTAGGAACTGAAAACCCAAATTTGCATCCAAGTTTTACTGAGAGTAGTAAACCCAACAGAGCATTTCACATACAAACCTGACTCCTGAGGGCACCTGGGTGGCTCAGTTGGTTACGCCTCCACTTGATTTTGACTCAGGTTATGATCTCACAGTCTGTGAGATGGAGCCCCATGTCAGGCTCTGCAGTGACAGGGTGGAGCCTGCTTGGGATTCTCTCTCTCCCAGTCTCTCTGCCCCTCCCTTACTCACGCATGCATGCTTGCTCGCTCTTGCTCTCGCTCTTGCACTCTCCCTCTCTCTCTCTCCCTCTCCCCCTCTCTCTCAAAATAAACATTTTAAAAAACCTGACTCCTTAACACCTTCCTATTTTCCTAACTTTATATTCCATTTGCCTCCTTTTATTACTCATTCTTAGTCAATAGATTAAGAATACCTTGCAACCGTGTTTCCACTTTTTTTTTTAATATTTTAATGCTTATTTTACTTTTGAGAGAGAAAGAGAGGAGGAGGAGGGGCAGAGAGAGAGGGAGATACAGAATCTGAAGCAGCCTCCAGGCTCTGAGCTGTCAGCACAGAGCACGACGAGGGACTCGAACCCACAGACCGTGAGATCATGACCTGAGCCGAAGTCGGACGCTTAACAGACTGAGCCACCCAGGCGCCGTTTCCACTTTTAAAAGCTATTTTAAGTTCTTTTTGTAACAAGGAAAAGTATAAACAAATAATGTTGTTTTCATGAAAATATCAATCAAAATCTCAGATCCAGTCCTGCATCTTGGAATTACATACACAATGGAATTTGAAGTCACTTAATCCTGGTGTCTTGGTGAGCCTTAAGGATCTCATAAAATGGAGGAGAGGGGTAGGTAACATTTTGCTCTCACAACTATCATGTAAATTTTAAGAAACTTAACTATGAACACTATATAATCATTATTTGTATTATATTTAAAAAATATCATCAGAACTATAGCTTATTGAGAAGTCAGATAATACTTAACAGACTCTTTAGAAAACACTTAGGCATAATTACCCATCTTCTCCTCAGTTCCTGAAAAAGAGGTAAATAGAAGAATCAGTCAGCAGTCGTACCTGTAGTATGTTGTGTGTGGTAAGTCTCATAGCTTAAGATGAGATATTTACTAAATATATTTGCTGAATGAAAGATTTTAAGGAAAAATCCTATTACTTGGCTGTTAACATTGGTACAGAGAAGACTAAAGTATGAATTATTTTTAACAGCCACAATTTCTTATGAAAATATTAAAATACAGTTGTCTTCCTTTGTGCAAATTCAATCTAAACTTACAAACTATTTGCGAAGTAAGAAGGCTCCTGCTTTCACTGGTGGGCAACAGGAAGACAACTACTAGCTAAGACCTACAACTACCCCGGAAGAAGTGAGAGTGGGACGGTCTACCAGACACAGGCTGCACACGTACCTGTGCACCACTGTGGACGGTTCTGAACTGCCCTGTCACATGACCAGATCATCTCTTCAAATATAAGAGGGCAGCAAAGATTCCAAATAAAAGGCAGGAGTGGGGAGTAGCAGGGGAGAGAAAGCTAATGTTGATTTTGTATTTGCTCTTCTGTGCACTGTTTTAAATATGCTGTCCTTTACACACCAAGAAAGAACCTGTAAGGTAGGTCTAGGATCTCTTTTTAAAGATAAGGAAAAAAACTTACGCTTCCAAAAAGTTAAATTGCTCAAAAAAGTCTCACTCAAAGCTAAAAAGTACTAAAGAGACCACATGCAAGGTCTATCCAATTCCAAACTCTTTCCACCCTATTGTTTCTAATACCATATAAAGACAGCAGCCAATACCAATCGAGGGGTTTCTCTGTACCCTACAGCATCCCACAGTACTGCATCACAAAATCCCATTGAAACAGATGGCTTGCTACTTCCATTTTGCAAATGAGGAATCTGAAGGCCAAGAAAGTGAAGTACTTCACTGCCAGTCACACAGTAAATAAATGGTGAAGCCAAGTTTCAAGCCCACAAAGTCTGACTCAACTATTATACTATAAGCAAAATTGAGAAAGTGAGAAGGCTGGCCTTGAATAGATAAAATCCAACTGAGATATAACAACCATTTTCTAGTCTATATCCCACCTAAACCATTACGACACAGAATTCTCGTTAGAAATGAGGGGCAGAAAGATGAGTTAAAACGTAGACCCACTGCTTCTTAGCTGTGTGAAGTTGGCCAATTCAAGTAACCTTTCTCTGAACTGTTTCGCATTTGCAAAAGAGAGATTAAAACAGAACCACCACAACTGACAATTAAGTGAGATAATGCCTGAATGTCACATCTACTTTGAGCTAAGCATTATGAGAGAGGGAATTAAACTTATCTCCTTTTAGCCTTACAATAATCTTTCAAGATATATTATCATCACTTCTAATGAATCAGGATAGCTTCTCAAGGTTATATGGTTATCCAAAGTCACAGTTATTGATAGAAGAAAAATATAAATTATGTTCTTAAAATTCAAAGATAATGCATCCTTCCTCCTATACCAATGGTATCACCAAATAGAATAAAGATTTCTCAAAAAACTGTACTTGTTCTCTTAGAAGTTAATCTAAACTGCAATGAGATCACCAATTCACACAGTCTTTTGGCAATCTAACAGCAACTCTAGACATATAACATTTCTCCAGGCTCTCCAGACCATCAACAAATATCACTGATATACAACTTCCCAGCAAGCATGACAGCCAAGGAAAAGCCACTGTGATTCTCTCCCCTTGCCAATACCTGTGTGCAACAAAAATGTGCATGAAAACCAACACAGTCAAACTTTGGTGAGACCAGACACCAAAAAGTCATAGAGGGTAGTGAGAGAGGTAGGTGGCAGTGGCAACAGGCTTTGCTACCATTACCAGTAAGACTGTGGATAAGTCACTTAGCCTTTGTGTGCTTCCATTTCCTCATTTCTTAATCGAAAATAATAGTGTTATTGTGAAGACTAGCAACAGAAGACCACACTGTGCTAGTTATTTACATATATTACCTGCTCTGATTCTTATAAAAGTAGGAGCAGGGAGGGTATATACTCGTAATCGTATATCAAAGATAAAGACCCTGAGTTTGAGGCCTACCCATATCACACCATCCTAAAGCTGCCGTGCGTCCAACAAATCTAAAGAAGTGTTCATAAATATTTTGTATATCTTAAGTCGCAGCATTACACCTATGAGTAGGTCCTCCTGACACTCATGGATAGGGACTTTTGTTCTTATTAAAAATATAAAAATCACTCATACTTCCTCTCACTCTCATACCACCCCTACCCACAAAATTACTAACAGTATGTAAACTTTCTAAACTTCAATATCTCCCTCCAGATGCAGCCCATCAGCAAGAGAAAACCCAGCACAGAGTATATATCTAACTGTATTTACTGAATAAATGATTCAACATAAATTGCTCAATTGCTCACCAGCTCCTAGTTTTAGGTACATACAGATATTCTCTAATTTAATGTTACAATATACATAAAATGATTATCATGCCCATTTTGAAAATGAAGAAGCAAAACATTGCAAAGGTTGCAGAGCCTGAGTCACAGAACTGATCATGTGCAGAGCCTGGGCTGGAACACAGTTTTGACAAACTCTGCTATAGCCTCATGCTGTTCCCACTAGGAGTTCCCAAAACAGTTTTATGAAAAAAAAGGTACAACTTGAGACACCTTGAAGGATGGCCAGGACTTTAGAAAGTGGAAACAAGGACACTATTAACCCAAACGAATGAAAAGAAGCAAAACACAGAAGACAGGCAGCAAGGAACGCTATCTAGTATCCTTTACCAAAAACAAGCATTTAACTTAAGAGCAGGAATATAGGTACATAAAAGATTAGGAAAGATTAACATAACAGCAAAAATCAAAGTGAGAAAGTACTAGAATGGATAAATTTGGAGACAGAGAAGCTAGGTCATAATTCATGAGTCAAGGGGTAGTGAAGTTTAGGATCTAAGTCATGGCTGAGATATGGAAAAGAAAGAAAGAAAGGAGACAGGGAAACAAAGAACTGACAAAAATCAACTAAAATAAAGGAATAAAAAAAGAACTGTAAATCTGATGACTGGAAGAATGATGATGCCATTAAGAAATTTCATTTTCTACATTCAACAATGTGGTTAAGTATATAATCAGGAAAAATTTTTTCAATTTTTAATTTAATCATTTAAATTAAGAAAAAATAGGGAATCAAGGAAAGTGGAGATGTTTCAATTAATTCCCAGACATCTATGGCTTTATCCACCTTTAATATATCAAAAAATCATGTACAAAAATCAGAAAGGAGTCTTGCAAGATGTGTCCAACATATATGAAGAATACTTATTAAAATGTTATCTTAACACTTAATGACAAATAACTCAAACGTCCATAACAATAAACTATAAAACATATGCACCTATCAAGTTGGCTCAAGTGAGACAAGCAAACGAATGGAGGTTACCAACATGATCATTATTTTATAAACCAAATGGTAAAATTTGAAAATATCACATATTGCAAACTAAACCATATCACACCTAGAATTTATCAAAAGTACTAGAATTTATCAAATTTTTTGGTATCTCTAATTTTGTGTTTAAATTTGTTAACTTTACCTTAATGTCCACGATATATCCATGTTTATAATTATACATTAAACATGATTTAGCAGAGATTAAAACTGAGGTTTCAAAAATATGGGTCGCTTTAATCTTGTGGCTTTTGATTATCCCTGGCGGAAAGCCATAAAAACCACACAAGGACAAAGTTTAGAAAGCATCCAAATAAACAAAAATATTTTACAGAAATACATGAAGCAATGATATTAAACTGATAACTACTTAAACACCAAAGCAGTTATCAGGCTCTAAAATAGGTAACCTCTGAAACAAAGGAAGTACTATAATAATTAAAGATTCCAAATACAAAAAAAGACTTTAAATATATACACACACTCCAAGAATAGAGAAGTAAAAGTCCATCTATATGAAAATTCTATAATAGCCAAAATGAGGAACACTATACAGTCACTAAAACTGATTTTATAGAGATTTTTAATATATTTAGAAACACAAATCATGTTAAATAAAAACATTAAATAAAATCATGTATATACAAATATATATATTCCAAATATATACAAAAAAAGAATAATTTAAAATTGTTATCTCCGGGAAAAAATTTTAAATAGTTTTTATGTTCTTTATATCATCTAGCATTTACCATTTTTCTAAGTTAGCATACAAACATGATTTACAACAAAGCAAAACAATGATAAGTCTTGGTGAAAGTGGCTCTTTTGCTAATAAACAGGCACTGAAAATAAAAGATCCCTAACCATTTTTTCTTGCAACAGAATTGCATAAAGAATAACATCTATTAGGGACGACTGGGTGGCTCTGTCACTTAAGCATCTGACTTCAGCCCAGGTCACGATCCCGTACTTCGTGGGTTCAAGCCCCATGTCAGGCTCTATGCTGACAGCTCAGAGCCTGGAGCCTGCTTCAGATTCTGTCTCACCCTCTCCCTCTGCCCCTCCCCTGCCTGCACTCTGTCTCTGTCTCCCAAAAATAAATAAACATTAAAAAAATTTTTTTAAAGAATAACATTATTAAATGTAAAAAGAGAGAACTAAAAGCTTAATTCTATACGCCTAAATTAGCCTTCCCCGTGGTCTATCACAACTGAGTTTTGAGGCACCTGGGTGGCTCAGTCAGTTAAGCGTCCGAGTCCAGATTTCAGCTCAGGTCATGATCTCACAGTTCATAAGTTTTGAGCCACACGCCGACCTCTGCACTGACAGCGTGGAGCCTGTTAGGGATTCTCCCTCTCTGCCCCTCCCGTGCTCACTCGCTCGCTCTCTCTCTCTCAAAGTAAATACACTTTTAAAAAAATGAGTTTTATGATCCTTTCTATGCAAGTCTTGTAAAAGAACAGACCTATCATTTACATCCAATTTCTGTTCAAACTGGGTATCAGGACACAAAAAGTAAAAGCATCTGTATGGTGCTTCTAATATGCCAAATATTTTGTGTACCAAGTTATTTGATCCTCACAATAATCTTAGGATAAGCATTAGCTCAATTTTAAATATGGGTGTCCACAGCCACGAGGTTGGACATTTAAAAAAAAAAAAAAGAACAAGTATTGATGAGGATGTGGAGAAACTGGACCCTTCATATATTGTGGTGGGAATATAAAATGACACGGCCTCTATGAAAAACAAATGGCGGTTCCTCAATTAAGTTAAAACCATGATTACAGTGTGACCTAGGCACTGCCCAGAGTGGGGGGCGGGGGTGGGGGGTTTGTCAGGGGGAATGAGAGTGGCACAGTGAGGAGTGATAGGAAGCAACTGCTTAGACAGTATGGAGTTACCCTTGGGATGATGAAAAAGTTATGGAACTAGGTACTGGTATATAGTAACTAGACAGTTGCACACAACGCTGAGAATGTACTTACTGCCAGTGAATTGTACACTTTAAAATAGTTAAAATTGCAAATCTTATGTGTATTTGACCACAACTTTAAATGAGCGAGGACGTGTCTTAGGTGGAGATCCTGAGAAGCAAAGGCTAAGACAGCAATTCATTGGAAGTGACTGGGGGACTCCTTTTACATAAATAGGTCTAGGAAGTGGGTGAGGCAAGAAAGCCACAGGTGTAGCTGAAGTCTAACCTCATCCTGATCCCACCAGGAACTCTGGAGTCTAAACAGCACCCGGAAGGGGTGTTTGAGTGGCTCAGTCGGTAAAGTGTCTGACTTGATTTCAGCTCGGGTCTCGATCCGTGGTTCGTGGATTCAAGTCCCGCATCAGGCTCTACACTGGCCAGTGCACTGCCAGTGCAGAGCCCGCTTGGGATTCTCTCTGACACTACCCTGCTTGCTCTTTCTCTCAAAATAAAAATAAATAAATAAATAAAAAGCAAATGGCACCAGGGAGTTGTCCTGTCTTAAGACATGACCATGCTTCATATCTCATAAAAGTCAGTCACTGGCTACAGGTCACCCACCCAACCCCCGGGTAAGTGGGGAACATAATGTCCAGGCATCTCTGGTTAAGACAGCTCCGAATAATTCTGTGGAGGTGTTTGCTCCAGGTCAGTCACCAGGTCTACAGGTGTGGGACAGGCAAATACCCCATCCAGGTAAAAGGATCTGGGTGTGGCACGAACAGCACCTACTAGGAGAAGGAAATAAAGGGTTGAAACACTTGAGTGATTTATCTAGAATCACAGGGCAAGAATAACTGAAACTCCGGACTCTCCTCATCTTGTAATTCATGCTCTTTCCCAGTCTAGCTTTGGATAATTTCAACCTATTAAAACATAATGGTGAATTCATTTTGTTTGCCTATTGCTTATCCCTTTTTTTATTTTGAGTTTTTGTTTCATTAGTACAGTGATTTTTTGTTTTGTTTTGCTGAGAGAGGGTGAGGAGATGGTTCCTTAAGCTCTGCTGAAATGGCTTTTGCCATTCTGGTCCCTACCTAGCAAACTCCTGGTTCACATCACATCACCTGGCAGAAAGGGCTTCTCTCAGTAAGGTTTCCCTCAAAACCCTGTTCAGAGTTAGAGTCTGTATTATGTTTTCAAGACTGTCTGCTTTTTAAGTTCTCTTGCACTTGACAACAAGAATCAATCGGGTGTACCCTCTCTATATTACTGGCATCTAGTAGGAACCTGATAAAAGTTTTGTCTATTTGAACTCTACAGGCACATCCCATTTCATTGTACTTCACTTTATTGCACTTTGCACTGTGTTTTTTACAATTTGAAGGTCTGGGCAACTCTGTGTTAAGCAAGTCTGTTGGCTCCACTCTTATAACAGCATTTGCTCACTGTGTGCTTCTGTGTCGTGTCACATTTTGGTAATTCTCATAATATTTCAAACTTTTCATTATTATTACATTTGTCATGGTGATTTGTGTTCCGTGATTACAACTCACTGAAAGCTCAGATGATGGTTAGCATTTTTTAGCAATAAAGTATTTTTTAATAAGGTATGTACATTTTTTTAGACATAATGCTACTGCACACTTAATAGACTACAGTGTAATGAAAAGACAACTTTTATAAGGACTGGGAAACCAAAGTATTCATTTGACTCACTTTATTATGATATTCACCTTGTTGCAGTGGTCTGGAACTGAAACTGCAATATCTCCAAGATACGCCTGTACTTTAAGAGAACTAAAAAGAAACCTAAAATATAGACAATTTTCTTTAACTCAGTATTTTAAATGCCCTTTATTCAAGTGTATTTCATTATTTATTGCAGAAACGTTGCTTGAATCTCCTGCTACAAGGCAACTGACCGCCCATATACCACAGGTCAGGATCAATGACAGGCTAGAATCACTAGCATGAATTGGATGCTATGTAAGTAAATGGAAAAATAATATATACTTTTATCCATTTAAACATACAAATACCAACATCTAATAATTACATTCCACTTAGAATAAATTAAAAGACACTTAATACTGCTTTCTACAGGAAAATGTTACAGATAAAAGTAACTTCTCTCTACCCACCCATCCAAATTAAAGAGCTCTAATTCTGAAAAACAATTTAGCATAGTGAGGAATTTTATTTATTTTAAATAATTTAAAGGAAAGATAAATTACTACAATAATTAGTCAATAATTACGCTGAGAAAGAGACACATTTCAATGTAATTAAATCCAAAAAAACTAAACTTCTATTTAATTTTTCCACAATTTTATCATTATGTTTGGCATTAATGATACCACTGCTATTGCAAGCATTCCATTGCTCTAAAAGGCTAGCTAGTATCATTTTCCTGAAACCAAACAGACTATTAGCAGAAGCAATTTCAAAGCTATACCAACAGACCTCAAGAAGTTAAAAAAAAAAAAAAAAAAAAAAAAAAGTTCCTAACAGGAAAGGCCAAGGACGAAGAAGTCATTTAGGAGTGAGAAAACAGAAGGTGTAAAAGAAACAACATTCAAACTGAAGTCAGAAAAACACAAATAGAAAAGTTTCCAAGATGTTTGTTTTCAATTGTCAAGTCTACTAACAAAATCATTTTAATGGGTAAGGTAAGAAAGATCTTAGTAAACAATGTCACTATACCTCGTTTTCCTTTTTTTTTTTTTTTTGAAATGCAACCAATGGTACAAAATCATCACCAGTCACTACTATACTTGCCATTAAAATACACTTGAGCACTAAAAGAACACCAACAGCAGAGGAAGTCAACGAGCTGAAATTTTTTTAAACTTATTCATTCACTTTTCAGAGAGAGAGAAAGAGAGCGCACACAGGGGAGGGGCAGAGAGAGAGAGGGTGAGAGAGAATCCCAAGCAGAGTCCGTGTTTTCAGTGCAGAGCCTAATGTGGGGTTCAATCCGATGAAACGTGAGATCACAACCTGAGCTGAAATCAAGAGTCAGATGCCTAACCAACTGAGCCACCCAGGCACCCCTAAGCTCAAATTTTTATTCTTAGAAAGAGCTGATTAAAGAACCCAACAGAGCAAAGGCAGTGTTGATTCCACTATTATTAAATCCATGGTCTGATCTTCCTTCAACTCTGAACACATTTCCAACAGAAATCACTAGTGAATAGGCTTCTTCTTCAGGTTTTTGTGTCTGCTTGTTTGTTTGCTTTTCAAGGAAAAGTCCAAGAATTATGGAAGCAATATTTATCTTGAAATGTAAAGCCTGGAAAATAATGTGGCTAATCATGGCTCACAGATATTTCCAAACTAAGATTCAAGGCTGCCTCCATTATTTAAAGTAAGAAATACCAGCTTTTAGCTATAAATAAGAATGAACAGCTTTCACATTACTGGAACATAATTCATTTTATCTCACCACCTGCATTTATAAATAACCTTTTGAAAAAAAAAAACAAAATATCATGGTCTTTTCATACCAGCTCCAATATAACCACAGTTATTTATTGTCTCCATGCATTACTTACTGCACTTCATGATTTAGCACTATGACAGAAAATATATGTGATCTGTCATGTTTTCAATTTATTAAGTAACAAAAACCTTTTCACAAATACATCCATTCACCTAAATTCAGTTGGATACGTCTATTCTAACAATGCTTTCCAAAATGGCCACTCTGTCAATTAGTTTGTTTATGAACAAAACTACATGCTGCATAAACTAATAACTTCCATCAATGGCGTGGAGAGTTTGCCTTCCTTCTATCATTTTAATTCATGCAGGCTCTCTTTCAACTAAAAAATCTTCTTGGTCCCATTGAATAATATATCCTCCACACTGCTATCAGATCATTCTACAACTGTGTCATGTCACTTCCTCCCCCCCAAAAAAACAATAATGATTCCCCTTAGTTTTGAACATACAGTTCAATCAACTTAAATAACTTAATAAGGGTCTTTCTGATGAGCCTCTACCTTTCCAGACACTTCTCCAGCCATTTTTTCACCCAATTTTTGATCCGGCATCTTTAATTATATCTTAAAATTGAGTGCAACTCACAAAATGCGGTACACTGTCCTATGTGGTCTTGGTCCTTAACATTCCTTCATTGTATTCCCTCCTCTTGCCCTTCCAAACTATAGGTGTTGAGTCAACTTATAACAGTCCTTCCAGTTCAGCTAATTTTCACCAATTCTGAGTAACTTTCACTGAATCCCTCCATCTGATTGAAATTACTTTACCACCAATACCTAGTATCACATTTATGTAGCATGTTTATACATCACAATATTCAACACACAGTACTCTACTCATTGACTTGTGTGCTCCAAATAGCTCCTTCAATATAAATTCACTTGATTTATGAACTATGCCTTATTTAACTCTATAATCTCAGCACTAACACAGAGCTTAATACATAATTAGCATTTAATAAATGGTGACAGAATGAACAAATGAAAAATTCCATATTTTAAGATAATGCTATATATAAAATTGTTGTAAAAATAGGTTCTGACTCCTAGTTTCCAATCTGACATGTAAACAGATTGGAAGGTGTCACTCCCTTCCCTCAAGATAAGAAAAGAGCTAAACAAACTGAAAATCAACCAGTCTTCTTAAATCATCAAAGAACTGAGGTCACAGGGCAAACCAGTGTGGTAAACACGGGAGGAGACAGACAAAAGAATGCAAAGGGGTTACAGTTTACCAGAAGCAGAACCCACAACTGGAACCAGGGAGGAACACTTAAAGGGTAAGTATTCATTAATTGCTAAAGATTAAGCATGGACTAGCAAGAAAAACAGAAACTCAAGGTAGCCCAGCCTTAGTGGGGGCCCTATACACTCCTGTATTTTACCTTCCAGAAACACACCATGTTCTCACGGTAAATATCAAGGAAAAATCCCCTCCAGCAGGGAAAGGGGAAAGCAATCATTTTGAAAAAGCTCCAGGATTCTGCTGAACAAAAGCCCTTAGAGGGAACTATTTACCAAAATCTAACCAACTTGCATTACATCAAAGACTGACTGCCTTAGAGAAAGGAAAACACTCAACTCCAGCACCCACTAGTCTTTAGAAAGAGAGAAGGGAAATATACAACTCCAGCCTGCATATGGGAAAACAAAAATATTCAACCCCTGCTCCTCTAGCCTTCTGATTTAACCCACTGTGAGATGAACAAGAGAAGCAGTTATGAAAGTCATAGGCTCCCGAAAAGACTAAAACGAATCATAGGATTCTACTACATTTCCCCTTCTCCCACACCTACTACCACGTCAATCAGCTTCTTCCATAGTAAGAGGAGAGCTGAAAGATCTACAAGCCTCAGAATCTACTGAAGAAGGAGTTTCAAGGGAACCCCAATGACAAGATAAACAAAAACAGTGACACTAGAGAAAAATTTTCTGACAGTATGGCTACAGGAACAGTAAACACAGCTAACTACTAGCCAGATAAACATAAAAACTTCACACTGAACACCTACCTCCCTGTTTCTTTTACCAGATATATCACATCTGACGTTCAACAAAAAATTATAAGACATGCTAATTAGGCAAAACATCCATCTGAAGAGATGAAGCAAGAATCAGAACTAACCTCAGATATGGCAGAAATTTAAAAGTCAGACTAAATTTTACAATAACTATGACTAGCATAAGGGCTCTAATGGAACTAGTGGACATCAAGTGAGAACATGGGTAGTATAAGCAAAGAGATGAAAACACTAAGAAAAAATGAGTAAAAAGGAAAAGCAAAAAAAAAAACAATCAAACCACTGTCAAAAAAAAAAAAGAGAGAGAGAGAGAGAGAGAATGGGCTCATTAGCAGACTGACCATGGTAGAGGAAAGAATCACAGAGCTTGAAGATATGTCAACAAACTTCCAAAACTGAAAGGTAAAAAGAAAAAATTAAAAAGAAATTTAAGAACTGTGGGAAAATTACCCAAAAAGTAACATATATGTAATGGTTCAGATCAAAAGGAGAAGAAAAAGGAAAAGGAAATAAATATTTGAGGGGCATCTGGGTGCCTCACTCGGGCATCTGACTCTTGGTTTCGACTTGGGTCATGAGCTCACAGTTCATAAGTTCAAGCCCCATATCGGGCTCTGTGCTGACAATGCAGAATCTGCTTGGGACTCTCTCTCCCTCTCTCTCTGCCCCTCCCCTGCTAGTGCTCTGTCTCTCTCTCAAAATAAATAAGTAAATTTTTAAAAAAGAAATGTTTGACGTAAAAGTGGTTGGGAATTTTCCAAAATTAAGAACGGACACCAAACCATAGATTCAGGAAGCTCAGAGAACACCAAGTAAGATAAATACCAAAATATTGACACCTAAGCATATCATATTCAAACTGTAGAAAATCAAATAAAAAATCTTGAAAGCAGCCAGAAAAATAAACACACACACACACACACACACACACACACACACACAAACCTTACCTACAGGACAAAGTCAGAATCACATTGGACTTCTCATCAGAAACCATACAAGCAAGAAAAGAGATAAATTATTTTAAGTGTTGAAAGAAAAAAAAACCAACTTAGAATTCTGAGTCCAGTAAAATTATTCTTCAAAAGTAGAGAAATAAAATAAAATCCACACACACACACATGCAAACACACGAGGGAATTCATTACCAGCACTGCCTTACAAAGAAATTCTTCAAAGAGAAAGAAAAAGATATGTCAGAAACATATTTGTGATTATCTCTTGAGAAAGGGACACTCTCAGACAAGGAATAAATAAAGACAAAATAAAATTTTTATTTTATCTATTATTAATTGATCTAACAGGTAACAGCCTGTTCAAAATACCAGCAACAATATACTCAATGATTATAGCTTATAGCTAAGTGAAATGAATGACACCAATGCTTTATAAAGGAGGAAGTACTCTTTTATAAGGTACTTGGCACTACCTATGAAGTCATATAGTATTATTTCAAATTGGAGTTGGATTCGTTTAAGTGTATATTCTAAACTTTAGAGTAACCACTAGAAAAATCCCTCCTCAAAAAAGAAACAAAGAACAAGGGCCATGATAGACAATAGCAACAAATATGGTATATATTAATCCAACTAAATCAATAACCAATGGATCAAAGAAAAAGTCTCAAGAGAAGTTTAAAAATATTTCAGACTAAATGAAAAGGAAAATAAAACCCATCAAAATTTGTGGATACAGAAAAAGTATTAGAGAAAGACTGATGGCACTGTATGCATATATCAGAAATGAAGAAAGATCTAAAATCAATAATCTAGGTTTCCACTATAGGAAAATTGATTAAGGACAAATTAAACTCAAAATAGAGAGGTGAAAACAAACTTTCAAATCAAAATTAAAGCAATTAAAATTTGGAAATCAACAGAAGTGATGAAAACAAAAGCTGGTTCTTTGAAAAAAATAAACTTAAAAATCTCTAGCCAGATTAAGAAAAAAAGAAGATACAAATTACATGAGAAATGAAAGAGGGGACATTACTACTTATCCCAGGGACATTTACAAGAATAACAAAGGGCTACCAGGAACAACTCCATGCCCAAAATTTAAAAACACAGATAACATGGACTAATTTCTTGAAAGACACAAGCCACCAAAACTTACATAAGGAGAAGTAGATAATCTGATTAAGTCTGTATCTATTTTCAACATTGAACAAATAATTATGAACCCTCCAAAACAGAAAGCATCAGGTCAACATTGCTTCACTGGTAAATTCTAGCAAATGTTGAAGGAAGAAAGTCTCCACAGTTCTCAACAATCTAATCCAGAGAGAACACTTCGTAACTCATTCTACGAGGCTAGCATTACTCTAATACCAAAAGCAAAGTATTACAAGTAAGGAAAAATACAAAATAGTATCTTCCATGAACACAGATGCAAAAAATCTGCCACAAAATATTAGCAAATCAAATCCAATAATGTATAAAAAAAGAATTACACACCATGATGAAATAGGATTTATTCTAGCTATTAAAGGTTCATTCAACATTTGAAAATCAACTGTGGATATTATCCATCACATCAACAGGCTAAAGAAAAAAGACCATATGCTCCTTTCAATGCGTAAGGAAAAAACATCTGACAATATTCAATACCATTCATGATAAAAATTCTCATCAGACTAGAAACAGAGAGGAACTTCCTCAACTTAGTAAAGAACACTGGCAAGAAAACCTATAGCTAATGTCATACCTAATGGTAACAAATTAGATGCTTTCCTAGTAAAATCAGTAAAAAGGCAAGGATATTCTCTTTCACCATCCCTATTCAACACTATACTGGAAGTTATGGCTGATGCAATAAGCAAGGAAAGAAAACAGAAAGTTATATAAAGATTGGAAAGAAAGAAATTAAACTGTTCCTGCTCACAGATGACATGAATGTCTATACAGAAAATCATAAAGAATCAACAAAATGCTCCTGGAAATAACTGGCAATTAGCAACAAGGCCTTAGAATACAAAATCAATATATGAAAACCAATTACTTTCCTAAATACCAGCAATCAATCATTGGAATTTGAAACTTAAAACATTATGTTGGCATAAAAATGAATATCTGGGTATTAATATAACAAAATACATAGAAGATCCATATGAGGTAAACTATAAAACTCTATGAACAAGATGAAAGGAGACCAGAAGATCTAGATAAATGTTTTCACTGACAGGAAGAAAACACTGTTAAGATGTCCATTTTCTCCAACTGGATCTACAGATTCAATGCGATCCCAGTGAAAATCCCAACAAGTTACTTTATGAATACCAACAAACCGATATCCTATACACTATAACATAATACAGCTATACTATCCAGCCAGCGTGGTACTGGCAAAAGAGCAGACATCTAAATCAATGGAACAGGACAGAGAGTCCAGAAACAGGCCCACACAAATACAGTCAACTGATCTTTGTCAACAGCATGAACAACTGCTGGAATAACTTACTTTTTTTTTTTTTTTTACTAAAAAAAACTTTTTAATGTTTATTTTGAGAAAGAAACAGAGAGAGAGTGTGTGCACACAGAGCAGGGGAGGGGCAGAGAGAGATAGGGAGACACAGAATCTGAAGCAGGCTCCAGGCTCAGAGCTGTCAGCGCAGAGCCCGACGTGGGGCTTGAACTCATGAGCTGTGAGATCATGACCTGAGCTGAAGTCAGACACTTAACCGACTGAGCCACACAGGTGCCCCTGGAATAACTAACCTTCTGAATGTAAGAGAAATTAATCTAACAACTCAAGTGTCCACCAACAAATACAACTATAAATAAAGAACTCAACTGAATTAAAAATAGGGCAAAATATCTCAACGGACACCACCCAAAGAAGATATATGGAGGCAAATAAACATATGAAAAGACACTGATCTTCATTTATCACTGAGGAACTGCAAAATTAAAACAATGAGGACGTACCATGACATATCTGTTAGAAAGGCTAAAAGTCAAAACAGTGAGAACAGCAAATGCGGACAACATTGTGGAGCAACAGTTCTCATTCATTACTGGCATGCATTCAAAATGACACAGCCACTTTGGACAACAGTTTGGCAATTTCTTATGAAGTCAGACATAGCCTTAACCAAACAATCTAGCACTCACCTTCCTATGGATTTACCCAAATGAGCTGAAAACCTATGTCTAAACAAAAACCTATACCTGCATTCATAGCGGCTTCATTCATAATTGACAGAAAGTGGAAGCAACCAAGATGTCCTTCAATAGTTGAATGAATAAACAAACCGTGGTACATTCATACAATGAAGTATTATTGAAGTAAAAAGTAATTAGCGATGAAGCTACAAAAAAGACATGGAACTTAAATCAATATTGCTAAGTGAAAGAATCCTGTCTGAAAAGACTACATTTTGTAGGATTCCAACTAAATGACATGTTGAAAAAGACAATACTGTAGAGACAATAAAAAGATCAATATCTAAAATGGTTAAGATGCTAAATTTTATGGTATGTGTATTTAATCAAAACGTCATGGAGATTTTTAGGGAAACTATTCTGTAGGATACTATAATATGAATAATATGCATAACATTACATATGTGATAAAACCTATACAACTGCACAACATAAAGAATGACCTCTAGGAGTGCCTGGGTGGCTCAGCTGGTTAGCCTCCAACTCTTGGTTTCAGCTCAGGTCATGATCTCATAGGTTTGAGCCCTGTGTTTGCCTCTCTCTCAGTCTCTCTCTGTCCCCACCTTGGCTCATGCTCTCGCTAGCTCTCACTCTCGCTCTTGCTCTCTCTCTCTCTCTCTCAAAATAAATGAGCCTTTAAGAAATAAATGACCTCTAGGGGGACCTGGGTGGCTCAGTCAGTTAAGCAGCCAACCTTGGATTTCTGCTCAGTTCTTGACGTCATGGTTCCTAGTTCAAGTCCCACGTAGGGCCCCAATGTCAGGCTCCAAGCTGACAGTGCAGAGCTTGCTTGGGATTCTTTCTCTCTCCCTCTCTCTCTGCCCCTTCCCTACTCATGCTTGCTCTCTTCTCTCTCTCTCTCTCTCAAAATAAATGAATAAACTTAAAAAAAAAAAAAAGAATGACCTCAATGTAAACTACTGACTTTACTTAACAAATATGTATCAATATCAGTTCATCAATTGTAACAAACGGGGTACCAATGCAAGACATTAATAACAGGGGAAACAGCGCTTTGGAGGACGAAAGGGGGTATATGGGAACTCTGTGCTTAGTGGTCTATTATTCTGTGAAATTGAAACTGCTCTAAAAAAAAGCCTATTAATTTTTTTAAATAGTTCTTTTGACATTTTACAATATTAAACTTTACAAAGATTTCATGCAGTAAATGACTACATAGCAATGCTGCCACATGTATCAATTACACTGAATAATCTGTTATTTCAGAAATATGCAATCTTTAGGACTCATTTTTTTTTTACATGGATGGCTAAAAGAGTGCTAAGATTTAAAATAGTACAAGGAACAAAATGTAATAATTCTGTATTTAACCATTAATTTTTAGGCCAGGTTTTATTCTTTTTTAAAAGGTTAATTCTCCTAATAAGTGAATATTATAATTTTAAATGCTGAAACTCTCTTTTAGATGAAAATCTTACCTGCATAAATATTAACTATTTATATTTTTAAATGAAGTATGCTTAATAAAATGTTCCCCCTGTCTACTTGCTTAATAAATTGTTGTAACACAGTGATACCATTTAATTTTTTAAGTTTATTTTATTTATTTATTTATTTATTTATTATTTATTGAGAGAGAGAGAGAGAGAGCCAGCTAGCAGGGGACGGGTACGGAGAGAGGGAGAGAGAGAGAATCCCAAGCAGGCTCCACACTGTCAGCACAGAGCACGATGTGGGGCTCAAACTCACAAACTGTGAGATCATGACCTGAGCCAAAGTCAAGAGTCAGACACTTAACTGACTGAGCCACCCAGGCGCCCCCACAGTTATATCTTTTAAAATCTATTAAGGCAGGGGCACCTGGGTGGCTCAGTCAGTTAAGTGTCTGTGCTGAAGCACATTCAGTTCTGTGCTGACACTGCAGAGTCTGCTTGGGATTCTCTCTCGCCCTCTCTCTCTCTCTCTCTCTGCCCCTCCCTTGCTCTCTCTCTCAAAATAAATAAATATTTAAAAAATAAAGTAAAATAAAATCTACTAAGGTAAGATAGAATAGTCTCAACTCACATTAATGACCCTGGATGATGCTTCTTGAGTCTCCATATATTAGTATTTCTATGTTTCATTTGCACACAGGCTATTCTTATTACTTACAATGATTTATGTGTCTTTTTTTATAATTAAGTACTGGAGAAAGGGGAGAAGTATAAAAGCAGTCATGTTAAAACTTTCTCATAAATGAGGACAATGACCAGAGCTTACAAGGGAGAAAGAAAAGTAGAAGACTGCTCCTTTGTGATGAAAGTATATGAGATTTATACAATAATAATTTTTCAACTCTCTGGTCCTTAGCTATGTAATAACTGGAATTGCTTAAAATGCTCATGGATAAAATAAGATGTTCAATATGTAAACATTTGCTTAAAGCTATCTCATTTGCATATAGCTCAGTTACTCAAAACCCAAAATGTTAATACACGACAGGTCTCAAATTCAGATCAGATTATGGGTTCATAGGCTCCTTACCAATTTTAAAACCTGGTACTTTTCCTGTTCAGTAGTAATCCGCAGCAGCAGCAAATAAATAACACTCAGTCTACTAATGTAGGTGCCTCCTCAGAAAACTAATTTACTTTGGATATCTACATCCAATGATGGATGCAATGAATGTCTGGAGATTAATACCAAAAATAATTCATTCCTTTTTCTACTCAGATTTAAACTCAAACATAAATGGAAAAGAAGGAAAACAGCTTATCACCATCACTAATCAAATTTCTTAGCATCTTTCTTATTAGTAATAATGAACTAGATAAATTAAACATTGAGATTTATGATAACGTGGGGATAGTCTATAATGAAGATTTATCTGGATTCCAACCTTATTCCTAAAAGGATCTCAGGGTGCCTTATAAACTATTCACAATGCATAATAATTACATGATCAAGATGAAAATGCACTGCTCAATTCAACACGGCTCAGAAGACCCATACGTGTAATCTTTAACATAATCAACTAAAAATAAAAAACAAAAACAGATTTTATAAATACTTTAAGAATTCCATTATAATAAGTAAATTAAAAAATTTGATTATTATTTCAAACTTTTTGCCTGCTCTACAAAAGAGGCTATCCACTGGCAACAAATTTCTGTATCTAAAGTATAGGTGGCAGGAGTTAGCAAAGGATGGCAGGCCAGCTGCCTGTTTATGTATACAAAGTTTCACTGGAACATAGCCACCAACACTCATTTACTTATTGCCTAATTTGCTCATTGTCTGCTTTCAGACTACAATTGCAGAGTTGCGTAGTAGACAGAAACCCTATGGCACACAAAGCCAAAAATACATTCTATCTGGCCCTTTATAGAAAAAAAATGGATAGACCCCTGGCAGGGTATTAACTAGTATAAAACAGATTCAGGATAGATAATTTGCATGTAGAGATAATAGGCTTCTGCTCATTAAAATAATTCTTGACAGACATAATTTAACAGTATAAACAAGTTAAAAGTAGCAGCACAATTCAGTAATATTTTTTAACATGACTGAATTTTTTAAAGTACTTTTAATATATCTTAGAAGCATCCGGTTAAGAATAAACAAATGACACACTAATAAACGGTGCCTGTTTTAAACCTCTAAGAATCTCCAGTTTATTAGTTAGACTTGCAGTACCATAATACAAATGTGAAATTGCAAAAGTTGGTACTTTCAAAACACCATTTCCAATTTATCTTTTCCATATATCAATCTGTGAAAATTGTGTTTGTGAACAGCATTTAAGTATAAAAAATAAAACTATAAACTAAAATCTAAAATTGTTTGTATAGCCCAGGCTATTTATACTGACTTTTTTAAAACGGACTCTACAAATAAAATTTCCACACCTCTCTATCCCTATACACCTTTTCCACAAAATGCTTCACCTTTGAGAACTCACTATTTAAGGTGAAAAATAGTAAAATAAATGTCTATATATCCCTTGCCTGGATTCATTAATTGTGAACACTTTGCCACATTTATGTATTTACCTGTATTTAACTCCATGAAACAAATTCATCATGCACCTCCTTTAAGAATAAGGATATTTTCCTATATATGTGTTACAGCATTATCACACTTAAAAAATACTCCATAGTATTATCAATATTCAGGCCATTTTCAAGTTTCCTCCAAGTATCCTGCAAAAGATTTATAAAGCTCTTTTCTAAAATCTAGCATCCAATCAGGATCCACATCCATGACCAATTCCTGAGAAGCAAGGGCCAAAGTTTTCTTTAAATAATCTTTTTGTGTATACTATGTTCTCTCTTGGTTCTAGAAGTCTGTTCTCTGGCGAAGCTGTAGAACACAATTTCCCCAGTACTTTCCAGCCAGAACCATGCAGCAATGAAAGGGGATCATGATAATAGTGGGCAGGAAACTAAATTTCCAATTATCTTGGTAGATTCTGTTTTCCCTATGAAAATATCTAGAATGAAACTGTAATCTTATCTTAGCTGGTTACAACTTTTAAATAAGTCTAACCAACATTCAATGATCAAGTCAAAAGTCTTATGGCTAATTACCTGCTAGGACTCAAGAACTTTTAATATCATCACTAATAATAAGAATGATGAATAATTATCCAAATACATCATTTTATAAAAAACATTTCATAAAAGTTTAAGGAGTGCTCTTACTGAAAAAGCCAGTTTTAGAAAACTAAACATACTCTTTTGTAAATGGATAGTCAATTTTATATAGTTTACTAAAATGAATAAAGTTTTAATCATCCCGTAAAGACTGGACAGCTTGCATACTACGCCTACACATTTAGAAGTTGACTTGTTTGGCAATCTTGTTTTGATGCTTTCAAGCTTTTACTAAAGTATAACACATTTTGAACAATGCTTTATTCTATCAGTATTATAAAAATGTGTACTTCTGAATAAGAACCACAAATTTTTTCTATTAATATAATAGAGTATATGAATATTTTAACCTTGTCTAATTTATTTAATCTTAAAGTTCAAAGTGGAGCAATTCTTGACTACTAAACTTTCTGGGAAATTGAGATTTCCAATGGGAATACTGTCAAATTTATAAAATCAAAAAAATCAGTATTCTAAGTGATTCATTTTCAATATATTTTCTATACTGTTAATTGTGGTTGAACTCAGAGTACTTTCCAGTGTAAATTACACGCAAGGCTTAACAAAGTATAGATCTAAATCTACAATCGCCTTTACTGAAACCAATGAAAAATCTATACACAGCAATGAAATTGGCATGCAAATAAAAGAACTGTCAGGACATGTATCCCTAAAAATAAGCCTACAATAACTATTTTAAAGGCTGTGTGTGGTCTCACCCATATATTTTGGCAAGATGCACTTTCTCCAACCACAGCTAGATTCATCCAAAAGCAGTGGCACTGGAGAGCCTCTGTCTCACCTGTCAAAATTGAAGAACGTTGTTCCAAAGACCACCATGCATCCATGGAGGAAAGCCACAGTACTACAGCTGTTATTGATAAGCGGTCTCTAAAGGAGAAAAGACTTCAAACAATTAAGCAAATCGTCCTTAACAGAGATACAAACAGACAGACAATATATTAATGTTTCAATGATGAGATGACAAACACCATGCCAGGTATGAAACCATTTGATACACTGGAATACAAAGAGAGGATCTTTCATAAGTAACATTAACTGTATAGTCGTTTCTATGCTCTCTCTGACAAAATTTCTATACATTATCAATTCAAAACCTCTCTTATGTCCCCTTATTTAAATCTCACGAAACCTCCTTTATAGAACATCAAAATTCATCTAAATTACTACGGTCCTAAATCCATTAAAATAGCTGAAGTCTCACAGCTAAAGCACAGAAGATTAAGATTTATAAACAGAAACCCTAAGTATACTGAAATCTCACTTTTTAAAAAGACACCCTAATATCTTTTTCAACCACATTATAAAAGCAGTTTACGTTTTTGCTTTAAACTAACCTCCCTACAATAAAGCATATGGATCAATCAGGTAAGCTATAGGTAGGTTAACAAAAATAAAAAGAAACAGCAAGAAAAACAATTACTTTGAAAAGAAATATGCCTCAGTGGACAATTCGACCCCCAATCTAAGCCCCAATTCAGTAAAAAAAACAGCTTAAAACAAAATGTAAAGAAATACACTTGACTGGATAAAAAGCTTAAATAATCATGATGAATATCTCATAATTTTTCCTACTAGATCATAATATCCTTTAACCCTTTTTAATACTGCAACAAGACAATTGAAAAAGAAAGCGGTATCTTTTTGTGCCCTTTTTAGTTAAGTGAATACCCAAAAGGTTCTCTTTATAAGACAGTTTCACCAACAACCAAGTTTAATAGCACAAAGGCGAAGTTACCACAGGGCTCCAATGTATTATATGATGTCCCACGGTTTCATTTACTGTATTCTCCAAGTACAAAGGTTCCAAAGAGATTAGTTTCAACTTTTCCTTATATTTAGTACATTAAACTAGTATAGTTGGGGTATTATTTTTCTTTGGTTTTGTCAGTAGCATGTTTGATATAAATTTTATTAAGTGGTAGTATATGTAACATTGCATTGTGGGTAGTAGTTTCCTGCTTTAGCCTAGCCACATCCTCAGCTGTCATATGAGCATATTTCCCATATTTTCTGCAAGTTCTCGCCTTTTTTTCTTAGAAAAATGACAGCATTAGAAGATGAATTGTCCTAATAATTATAAGAAATATGATTTATATAACTACATTAAACAAGTATGGACCACTCTGTACTTCAAAGGACAACGGAGGGGGGGAGTAATACTCATAATTAAAGTGTTAAAGTCATGTGAAACAGTGTGTTACAAGTAAATTAGCATAGAGGAAAAAAATTTAAAACTATTAAAAGAAAGAAAATCTCTAATCAGATGCCAATACCACCTAACAAATGAGGTGTACAGTATCAGGATACAACAATGATTTGCCTTGAATGTTAGAGGCTTCAAACCTACCAGTTTCATGAGTGAGGATTAATGTCAGTATCCCCTACTAGAACCTTAAACTACTCTGAGACTTTACAGAAATGCCAAAACAGAGAAAGAGAAACCAAAAAAAAAAAAGCTTGAAGGAGAGAGGGAAGAAAAAAAGGGGAAAGAGGGGAAAAGGAAAGGGAGAAAAGGGGCCGAGAGGGAAAGAGAAAGTTTAAGATCTTCTCTTTTGGCATCCAATTTCTACATAACCTCACATTTAGACAGATAGCTGCTACTACTAACCAAATGAAGTTGTTCAAACAATTATGGACCTGGTGGTGCTTTGGGTTTTTATATAATTTAATTAAGACAAACTGAGGAGGGGGAAAAAAAAACAGAAAAAATACTCTCATTACAAAAAGTACCACAAAATAACACCCTGTACAAACACACAAAACCAGACATGTGCATGCAGTTGTATACATGAACATATACCCCATTAAAGTAAGTGGAATTAACCTCTCATAACCATAATTTAAAACATTAGTATAATTACACATATCTTACTAATATAAAATTTTTTCAAATTATCAATATAAGGCCCAATAAATGTTACATAAAGTTAAACAGTTATCCAACAAATTCAAAAAAAAATTGTCAGAAAATACCAGGTTGAAACAAGAGATTAAGAAAGTTCCTTTTACTAAAACCACACAATCAGGGAGAATATTTTAAGCCAAATCAGGATTTCTACAATTTATAAAATTCCTGCTTCAAACCATTTGCTCCTATTGTTTTCAATTAAAAGAAAAATAGAAGAGTAGCAAATAGAAGTATAAAACAACTTAAAAAAAAAACAAACAGAAATGAGCACAAGATTGATACTGATAAAATTACTATATTCAAATAGGATCATTAGTTCAGAAAATAAAAAATAATTCAAAAAGTAACAATAAAGTTATATGTAGCATTTAAAACACTTTTTAGTATATAAAATAAAAAGTTCAACCAATGTTGACAAATTTGTTAAAAACAAAGTAATGGGGAAACAAGATAATTGCTTTACTTTTCATTTCCGTGGCATTAGAGTACGTAATTTATACAGCTGACCTAAACTTGTTACTCACTTCAACATAGCAAATACTAACATATCCCCAAAAAAGGATGAAGTTTTGAGGGTCTATGGTTTCCATCTCTAATTTTAAGCATAGTATAAATCTATAATCAAGAGCGTTATTTGCAGTCGCTTTTCTGAGTCAGTCTCTTCATCACAGGTAATATTATTTCTAATGAAAGAAGCCATCAATTATCAAATGTGTGCCAGTTATCACTGCTGTTTTAAAATTTTTACCACAAAGTAATATCTGGTGCAAAGAGGATATATTTTCAATCTAGAAAAAAAAATATTTGTGGATGATGAATACATACAAACTCTAAAGCACATGACTCCCCTTTCTCTTGCCAGAATTTGATGGGCCTCACAGGGAAAGAAAGGGCATAATCAACAATATCTATGAAACTCTTATGCAGTAAGAGTAATCATTCTGACCAAAAAATTATGTGCAGGACAGTTACCTGCAAAAAGATAACAGACAGTTAACAGACACGCCGATGTAAATATTATTCAAATACATATTAGTCAATTTGGAGGGCCAAAGTATGCTTAATTTAAAACAATTGTTTTAAGAGCCAAATATTTAGCAAAGAGTTGGGGTCGTAAGATGTCAAAGAATTCTTCTGCAGGAATGAAAACTTTATTAAAGAAAAGTGTTTACTTACTGCAACAGCTACCGAAATTTTTTCAATTACCTCATTCTGCTATTATACATATATATATGGTACTATGTACAAACCCTTCCTTTAACTTACTCTAGAAATTAATTCAAAATATGGATCAGACTGGTACACCTTATCTATGAAAGAGAATAACGGAATAACTTGCATGTTAAATGAAAGGTTTTACTTCTCCATATAAAGCCTGTTTACACACATCGTGAGGCATAATAAATCTATATTTAAAATAAGACACTAAAATGTGTTTTTGGTTTTCTATCACTGAAAGTTTATTATGAGAAAGTTCCGGACATCTCAATAATAAAGGATTAAAGTCATGTTCATGTCTTCCCAGTATATTTTGGGCAAATGAACTTTTGTTAAAGAAACTTATGAACGTGTTTGGATATTTATCTAATAAAAACCAAAAGCAGATAATAAACTGTGCTAGGAAGATCATAAGCAGGAGTATTTTGGCTATAACACCTCCTTGGTGTTTTCCAGCCCTAACCCCGTTATAAACCCCAAATAATGTTTTGTAATTCACTGTCTCCGCCCACCCTCCCAGCCATTTACTTCATGCCACTCCTAGTTACTATCACACTAGGAAGAAATCTAACATGCAAATTCAGAGTGGCGTGGATAAATGGCAAAAAAAAAAAAAAAAAAAAAAAAAGCGTAGAAAATTGGGTCTGTTCGGCTTTATAATTTTTGTTGAAAAATACCCCATCGCTCCCAACTGATGAAAACAGGAAGCTCTATTCATAAATATGAAATTCTCTGCCTATGATATATAATCATCCTAATAAGAAAATGAGTTCTATACATACATGTCCAAAGGGGCAAAAAAGGAGATAGTTTCCCAAAGATGTTTCCAATTTTCTTCTGAATCAGAATTAGCAAATCGAGACGACTAACATACTCTGTCTGTGTGCATTATTCCTTACTACACACAGCATTTTGTAATTTATTTCAAAGCTTCCATTATAAACAAAAAATACAGCTTCTGTTAACCCACTCCATTCTGAGCTTATAAAGCCAGTAACATTGAACAATCTAAGTTACAACACAAGAATTTTACTTTATAGATGTATATATAAGATTTGCCGTCAAAGACTCTGTTAGAGTTAACATCCAAAAAAACTATCCAAGGAATTATATAAAATGAATATATTTCTTTGCAAAATAAAAATTACAAGCATTAAAAAAAAAGCTAAGATTCATCCAATTAGATGTTAAAATTATTGCCATTCATTATTATAAGATTCTCAAACTGGTCATGAGATAAAGGTATACATAATACAAAACATACTAATTACATTTAATCTTTATTGAAGGAGCCGGCATCTAATATTGATCATACATTAACTAGACAGACACGATTTAGTATTTGTAAAGGAAGCTCAAGACTAACACTTTCATGACAGCCAATTACAGTCAAGCCCAGCAAGCAGTTTGCAACCAGACCTTAAGAAAGGTAAACTTTTTCACAATGAGTTACAGATTCACAAGTTTAAAAAGACAAGAAAAAGAAAAACAGAAGGACTCCAATCACCCAGCAAATATGAAGCAGACCCCAGAATGTGATACAATCCAAAGATGTAAATTATTGTAAATCATCACTGTTGTTCAGAATTTCACACAGCCTCTTGAGCCAATTTTGTTCTTTTCCACAGACACAATAATGAACTAAATAAAAGGAGGCAAAAAAGAAAAAAAAAGTGGGGGTAGGAGAAGAGAAAGGAAAACCTTAACTGCAGAGTTCTGTTCTACAAATGCTTAACCTTACAGGAGTTTGGGCTCCTTCAGCATTTGTATTCTATCCAAATCCTCATGAGTCACAAAAATTAAAAAGCTATATCCTTCTGGATGCCAGGAAGGGCCTTACCACAAGCCTTTTGTCAGAGAGAGAGAGGGAGACAGTGAAAGAGAGAGAGAGAGAGAGAGAGAGAGCAAGAGCAAGGGGGGAAAAGCCACAGTGGTAGGCAGTCCCACTTTACTTGGAGTACTGTGAGGTCACAAACCACATGATTCTGTCTCTCCAGTAATAGTGCTTGCAAAAAAAAGGAGTTTTAAAGCTTTTGCTTTTTTGGATTGTGTGAATGCTTCATTCGCCTCACAAACAACCACAGAACCACAAGTGCGGTGCAAACTTTCTCCAGGAGGACAGCAAGAAGTCTCTGGTTTTTAAATGGTTAATCTCCGCAGGTCACTACCAGCCACCGAGACCAACAGAGTCAGTGAGTGCTCTCTAACCACAGTCTATGCAGTAATAGTAGGTCCTTCAAATATTTGCTCATTCTCTTTTTGTTTTGTTTCCTTGCTTTTCACATGTTACCAGCTACATAATTTCTTGACAGTAAAAAATAAATATAAAGTCTATGTACTCCAGGCATACTGTAAAACTAAAACAAGGTTTGGGTATGGTTTGTATTTTCAGTTTAAGGCTGCAAGCAGAATTTACAACAGAGGGTACAAGTTCTGTCTGAAAAAAAAAGGAGGGACTATGGCATCAAACAGCCTCTTCAGCACAGTGACACCATGTCAGCAAAACTTCTTTTGGGGTAAGTGTTATCATATTTTAAAATCCTGTAAGAGATGAACCTGTTAAACAAAAAGGTATGTTTCTTGGATAAACTGCTAGCTTTTCCGGGGAAACGTATTATATTGAAGATTATGATAATAATGTTATTTTGCTGCACTAAAAATTGAAAAAATGAAATTGCTGTACATATTTGCATTTGGCATCTGTAACTTATCTACTTCTCGAAGGAATGACTTGAAACAGAAAAAATTACATTATCTGGCATTAGTCAAACTGTTTTCTAGAGCTGTAGAAATGAGGTAGTTAAAAACAGTAAAAGAAAGCTTAATCTTCTCATTAACCCTGAGTGAAATACAATGGAACACTAAATTAATCAAAGTGTTATGAAGTATTCACCCTGGCAGCTCCCAATATTTGAGCAAACTTCAAAAAGGAAGCAATTTTACAAAATAACAGACCACAGAATTATCTCGACATTATGCTCTACCATTATGCTCCACTGCAGAAATAAACCTGCAGTACAGTTAACATCTTAACCAGCTCCACTAAAAGAAATCTATTTGTAAACTTACTCTGCATCGTAAGATAGGCGCACAAGTTTGTTCCTACACATCTTCGTATAATTGAAGCATATATTCCTATATAAAATTATAAGCATGTAATAGCCATTTTTAAAAGATCTTTATAGGTTACCCAGGACATCCAGGATATTAAACAGTTCACAGAAGCCTTTAAAAACTTCCGTGCCATTATATTTTTCTACGTAATTTTAATTTTACATCTACATACTATTATCCATATGGAAAACTTGTTATAAACACACGGCAAGCACTGAAATGTCTAGGATTCTTTTAATCATATTCTTGGACCTACGAAAATGAATACCATTTAGTCTCATGAAAAATAAAACTCTGTAAGGATACCCTGCATGATTTTAAAAAGCCATACCTATTAAATCATGCTGAACTTTAAAAGAACACAGGCATAATATAGTCCCTTAATATTCGATTTCAAATTAATGTTGATACACAAAAGTAAACTACTTCAACATTCATCAGCTAACACGGTATTAGAGTAAAATATCTAAAAACTTACAAGATTTTCTTTATGATGTCCAGCATTTCCCAACTACAAGGCAAGTTCCTAAAATTTTCTTTTAGCCTTTAAAATAAATCCTTTTGCTCTGTATACCTGTATTAACTTTGCTTTATAACTTACAACTAACGATTGGAGTTTCCTTTACTCCTCCTACTTCACACATTTTAACTGGCTACCAGAGGATCAGTCTTAGTTTAGGCCAAAGAGAAATAATTAAACCTGAAAGAGAAAAAAGGTTTCTCTTAAAAAGGTAAAGAAACGCAGTTTGTATTTTACAAAAAAAAAAAAAAAGTGAAATTGCTGTAGTGACTCCCTCAATAGTTGGAAGTGGGCCCCCTCAGTTACGACACATACAATACAACAATCGCAGATTATTTTTTTGAAATGTAATGGCAGGTAATAAACGTTACTCCAAAGATTTCTGCATTCAGGAAGCAGAACATACCTACAAACTAGGCTGCATTACAGCCCCTATTATAATCACAGCTACACAAGGTAGTTTTTGCTGTTCCTCCACAAGAGATAAGGAAAAAAATGGTTAAAACTATTGTTATAGGACGAGTAACTTGAAACAGGCATCTCAAGCAGTTACCTTGTTCTTTCACAATATTACTGTTTGAAAACCAATACATTTTTCTAACCTGATGGGGAACAGCAAAAGTTTCAAGGACCACTTGAGCTTTAGAAGCAAAGACATTAATATTGTCACAAATATGTTAAAATGCTCTTTATCCTATCATACGGGGATCTTCTATTTCTGTAACATCCTTAATAGCCATTTCTACAGTAAAATTTTCAAAACCTGACCAAGTTTCTAAACCAGGCATAATAGTGAACTAAACAGATAAAGATCATCTATCGCATGTCATATATTTTTAGACATCGTAACTAATTCTCTTCTAGAAAGTGGAATTTGGCCTCTCCCACCCCCAAATAGCACTTTAGCACCCGGAGGACAATTTAAGATGAACCCACTACACCGCACTAATGATAGGTGTGTAGTGAACATTATCTATAGGCTGTCATCACACTGCAAACATTTCCCCCAGCCCATCATCTATCTGAAGTCTAAAACCTCACTTCGGGCCTTAAATTCTTATAAATGATTATCACAACAGCCTAATGAAAAGTCACAAGTATATGCTCCAATGTTGTAAAATAATTTTTTACAAGTTTAGGTTTTTCCTAGGTGAGGGACAAAGCACACGCTGACCAACTGCCTCACCTCAAATAAGAGTGAAAAGTGTGTGTGTGTGTGTGCGTGTGTGTGTGTGAGACAGAGACAGAGCGAGTTTCAGTGTCCTTGCTCTCTCAGCACACCATTTACCTTGAATTAAGCAAGAATTTTCCATGTGCATTATTCAAAATCTGCCCATTACTTATCATAAATAAAGTCTGTTGAGAATGATAGATCTGACTCATGGAATATCTCACAATTAAGAACTTATTTAGGACAATACATCAGCTAACTGATTAAATTTCCACATAGAACCTTTGTAATTGATCACAGTGACTAAACATGATGTGTAAACACTGATTTCCAAAGTAACAGTTGTGGTCCATGTCAATAATTTTATAGTTTCAAGATTTACTAATGTTGAAGTGGTATGACTTGCTTCTAAAATAAGACAGCTAACTTCCAAATTCCAGGGAGACGATTTAAAAAATCAAGAACATTCACAGAAGACCACTCTCCCATATATTAAAAGTTAAAAATGTCAATGCAATTCCCAAAGACTCATAATAAAATTACTTAAAATTAAAATAATCCTAATTTTACATAAAAAACAAAGATTTCACTTTTAAAATTTTAAAAACATTTTAAAATGCAAAGGAGTTAAAAGAAATCACAGGAAAATATTTTGTTAGCCTGTAAGAACCTCCCAATGGTCTCCAAATCACAAGGAAGGCATGAAATATACATGATAACATTATGATACATTTTAGTTATTTGACAAGAACAAAAAATTAATCTATTCAAGTACACCATTCAAACTAATCACTGATAGTTTGACTTGTTTAAATCAGTCATGCTAAAGTTAAATTCAGTAAGATAGAAATGTTCCAGTTTGTTAAAAGAACACTGAAATATTTGATGGTTAAATAAACTGCAGAGGGAGGAAAAAACTAACTCATTGAAGGCACTAAGATTTTATCAAACACACAGAATTAATCTTTATTGAATAGAACCATTCACAAATCAAAACTCACTGTACTTCAATACTTTCAAGCAGCGCTAATCAATTACAAACCTTTTCTAGTGCTTCAAAACTCATGTGCTTTCAATTTTATACACTGGTGGTCTTCAAGTACTGTATTGGGGCTGAGTTAAGACATTCTGTATCACAACTTTTTTTCAACAAATATCCATCTAGAGGGCTTTTTTTCCCCCCTCTCTAGAGCTGCTCACATGAAAACTGTGGTAATATTTTTATACTGTACTTCTTTGTTGAAGCTAAAGGTTAGGGGTTACCTAAATACCTCAACTGTATATACAAAAAAGGGAAAAGGTAAGTATTCATATAAAAAAATCCAATGGGACTGGATTATTTATTTTTGCATTTCCTATGATTAATGATGCACCCGTACCTACTTGAAAACTGATGGCAAAACAGGGTAACATCTCAAATTCCTCTCCAAAGCATACAAATATCAACCTTCCATGCTGTTCTAACCATTGCTCCAGGAGACTAAAATGTGACAGCTCTAATAGTGAGGTCATGCAAAAGCTCCTCAAAAGCATCAAGAGCACAAATGCTATTACCTAATAAAAGGCTTCAGAGATATTTTTACATAGAGGGTTCACTGGAACAGTCTACCTCTAGTGTCTCTTTAAAAAATATTACGTATATATAGGTCAAATAGGCAAATTAATTTTAAAATGAAAAAATACTTCCTGCAAATAATAAAATCGTAAATGTGACAAAAGAGTAACCATTTTTTCTAGTCATTTACCATTTAAGACTTATTATTAAGTAGGTGCTAGTAAAACCAATGCTAATTTAGGCAGAGATACCCCCCTGGGTTACCTGCATGCATTCTTTTTTTTTCCTATACCAATGAATTCCACTAAAGATGACGTACCAAAAAATTTTTTAAAAATTTAAAAAATCTGTCATTGAACTCCAATAATAAGGGTAACAATAAACTCCATTAGTATTTTCTAGAGAGGAAAATAGTCTAAGCTGTTTCAAGTATAAGGAGATTCTTCATGAAATCTAAAATGTTTACTATTTTAAAACAAATATTTAGAAAAGGAAGTCTCACATAATGAAAATACACACCTTATTACAATATACTGCCATTTCAGAGACTATGGAATTCAGTGGATATGTATTCTGATTGATGTGTTACAATTCAAAATAATAATGGGGAAATTCTATACCTTATTCAAAAAAAAATTTCCCTACAATCTTCACCACGGTTGACCACAAGCTTTTGTCCTTTCAACAGCAAACATATAAAACAGTCTATATATTAACACATAACTTTTTAAAGATATATACAGAAACTGAGATAAAATGTTCTTTTATTACATTGTATGCAATATCTTCATCTTATGTTGAATTCTTGGAATTTTCTCCCCTTTATACTATTTTTTAAGAACAAAGGATTCAAGGTTTGGAACCACTAATGTCAGATGGATGTAAGTAACACCATATCAAACATTTCACGTGCTTACTGTTATTATCGAACAGGATGTTAACTCTAAAGCTTTTTTTTCATAAATATGCTTGCTTCAACTAGTAAATAAAAACCCCATCATTTACCATGATATATAAGACGATTTCCAGATAAAGTTAGCTGTAGAATTAAAAGTCCTTTAAAAGCTAATTGATACATAAGCATTTAATACTTGGAGTGAAAAAAAAATTCATCAATACATCTCCTATAAATACCCTATATTATTGTTAATATTCATAAATTCAACATCAAATACATATTCTAGGACCAAAAATCATACCAAATGTGATTTTGGTTCTAATTAAAAAGAGGACAAATGTTAGTTTATCTTGATAAATTGGTTTTGATTTTTTAAATCAATTGCCCACAAGGAATTCTGACCATATAGACATATTAAATGAATACAATTTTTAATAATATTTAAGATACCTTAAAATTATTATATTGATGTCAGAAAATTTACCCAGTTAACATTATTCTCAAACACGTATCTACGATTACTGTCTCAATCAGCTTAAACGGTCTGTTATCTGCACTATTTCTATTGCCAGCCCTTAAGAAATAACACGTGAGTTACATTTCAGAAGTGACATTCTTAACAAGGTACAGCTAAATATCCTGGGCAAGGCAAATAATTTTGACCACAAAATCAAATAAATGAATTTTATTTTACTTTTCATTTAAACTGGCTTTTTTATTTTTTTACATCAATAGGAGCTACTAAAATCATTATGCCATCAAGTACAATTACATAAAACACTAAGTTTAAAACTCAAAAATGTACGCATTTATAGGTTGCTTTAAAATTTATATGAACCATGAGTGTGCCAAACCATTGTTTACATATTCCTTATAGGCAGATGTCTTAAATCCATTTTGTGGTTCAGTATAAGCAAAAAATAATAATAATAATAACGGAAAAATGCTACCCTATGCACAGTCTCTTTGGAAAAATTAGAATAACGATGTTGTGGTATTCCACAGAGCTTTATATGAACATGGACATATTTTTATACAGAAACAAAATATATGCCACATAAATATAACTTAAATCTCTTTCAATTATCAGTCCGCTCAAAATTTTAGTACATAGTATATGCATGTGCAAGTGCATACAAATACAAACACATAGGTGACTACAGAACTTGAGATAATGATCGTAAACAAGGAAAAAAACTGTAAATTACTTAACTGAGGTACTGTTAGTAGTTTTTTGTAGGAGGTAACCAATTACTTTTTGCATGTGTACTAACAAAGAAATGTCAAACTGTAAAACCATTAACAGTCATCAACCATCTACTGGGAAATACAAGATAAAAATAATCAAAAACTATGCTTGTATAACCTAAGGACATAATTTTCCAGTCATAAACTTAAAATAATTAAACACCGATTATCAGTTGAATTACTACAGTTCACAAAGGTAAATATGAATGTAACTCATCTGTCAATAGATACCTATTGATTGACACTCTCTCAAAGAACAACTCTGGCTTAGAGCTAAACAAGTAAATTTTCTATATATTTACTCAGCGCCTATATAACCTAGGTAAACAATTTAAATTAGACATTGTGATTTGCAATTTGCTTATTTTGTTTCAGCAGTAATAATTATAATTAATTCTATTTTTAAATTTCTCTACTGAACTTCTCAATTTAAACTTCAAACTTTCAGGATAATCTTTAAATGAAAAGGTATCATTATTTCTATCAAATGATTAAAAATTACTTAAATGAATCTAAGCAAAGTCTATTCCCTATGAAGCTAAAAAGATACTAAGTGCTATATTTTATAATTAATATTTTAATCCACTGGTTTTACTGTACTGGTGTAATTTGGTCCTAGAAAATAGACATATATGTTTCCAAAAGAAAGAGGGCACAGATTCCCTTCAATCAATAATTTTATTATAAGATTTTTTGTAAACATAGCTTAAAGACAACCTATTTTTTAAGAAAAGTGAATTCTCACTTTATTTCATAAAATTCTATCACATTACAGAAATCTGTAATATTATATATTATATACAGTATTTTACTATATTATATGTAATATAGAAAGAAAACTTCTTTATTTTAATAATCTATATTTTATCAATCAGTATATGTTTTCCATAACATGAATAGCTAGCTATAAAAGTATATAAGCATTTCATACTAAGGACTTTATCACCCAATTCGAAATACTACAATATTAAAAGACATTTCTAAAAGAAAACTTCCATTAAAACAATAACATCCTAGTATTGGGCAAGCTAACTGGTTATAAAAGGTAATCTAGTAAGATTAATTTTTATTAATTAACTGCTCATGAAATTTGTAAATCTTTCAAAGTAATTCAATTATTGACAAAATGCAGGAAAAAATCTACTGCTCTTTCAAATGGAGTTCAACGCAAAAATGAAAATATTTACGATAATCCATAAAGCAGATAGTACTTACACAACGTACTACGGTACCTTTGTAAAGCAATATAAACATAAAATTCAATGTAATCCAAACCTTTGATCATTAATCCAACCTCCTCTCCATAATATAAACTCTTCTTTTTCATATTATTAAAACCTAAGTGTTCACATAGAATTCTTTACCTTCCCCAAGTTGTTTAAACTAAACACATATAGTATGTTCTCTCTCTCTCTCTCTCTCTCTCTCTCTCTCCCCACTCCCAACTCTTGCCTCCCTCCCTGTCTCTTTCAGTCCTTTTATCTTAGGAGGAAAATTTATAAGATTTTCAAAGCTTTTTGCCACTAGTATCCACCTAGTTTTAAAAACATCATTATCTAAGCTAGATAAGGACAACAGGTATTGTCAGAGGAACACCACTGTTGATTTAGTAATAAAGATTTAACAATGCATTTCCTTTATAATATGCAGAAATATATTGCAGAATATTTTAGTGTACTAATAAGACCAGAGAAAACATATAAAGAGATTTTTTTTAATTACCATTCACAAAGATCCAGAAAGAAAACGGAGCCATATGCTGATTAGGCTTTTTTAAATTTTCATAAGTATTCTTATTTTTTAAAATATAATAATAAAATCAAAATCTATCACGAAACACTTCAATAACTTTTTTTGTAAGAGTGAACTATCTGGCTTGAATTGGCAAATTAATTGCTAAATGGTTAAACCACTCTATATTTGTACATTTATATATATAAAAAATTTTACTGAGACATGTTCAAACCATTTTCTTGGCTACAAAATAAAATCATGTGCTCCAACAAATAACATGACAAAATATTTTTCATTAAATATTTATTCACAAAGTAATTATATATTACACGTAGAAAATGATAGGAAGAGATTTTCTGTAACGACACTACATTGATATATGTAACTCAGATTTGCCACCTTGATTTTACACCTTAAACAGCCAAATGCATGATCAATTCATTGAGGTCCCATTATCCAAAAAAATCCAATACCACAATGCTGTTTTCAAGGAGATACTAAGAAAAATCATATTATAAGCTTGACAAAGGTATTTTTTGAAAAGTAGCTGTGAAAATAATGTGATCTGAAAACTTACATATAACCTTAAACAAACTTACATATTCAAACATACAAAATGACCAAGAAAACAGCAAACAGATGCATGAAATAAAACTCTACCTAGCAACGATACCACACTAAAAAGTCAACCCTAAACACAAGAGAAATACATATATGCTTCTTAAAATACATGCTTAAATTTAATGATTTTAAATATATGCTTGCCTTTTGAACGGCTCAAATGAATAGATAACATAGTGACTACAAAACTTTCTTCTAAACTGGCAAAAAAAAAAAAAATCACATCTAATTCTTAATTTTCCAGTTATATTGTGTGATACTTTCTTTAATCGTAAGACTACCACTTATTCTAAACTGGCTGGAAAGGCTTGCCCACTGCATTTTCCCTGTACGTACCTCTTCCTTATCAATTATGATGTATCTTCAGCATTCGGAAGAAAAAAATAAAAAGCTTCAAAACTTTGAGTTAAAAACCCATCGTTAAATCAATATGCACAGGGCTACATTAAAAAATATTCATTTCTTGAAGGCCAGAAAATCTTACTTTTTTTAAGCTGATGCATCTACACATAGAAAGCAACTTTTAGTAAGTTCTTTTGCTACGCCATAATGATCTGCTCCAGGAACTCAAGGGTACCTAAAACAACGGACTACCTGTTCTAGCCATGCTTAGGAATGTGTCCAAATCATTTTTATTGATTTAACCTTTATAGGAATGCTACATATCCTCAGAGCAAAACATTTTGAATGTATTTATAATACGACACACTTCTGAGAAGCCATGAAAAAGAAAGCTAAAAACCAATCTAGGTACTCCTCCACCCTTGGTTGTTATGGACATTTACTTTTTTCAAACACTATCAACAGACCTAAATATTAAATAATGCTATTTAGGGTAACTTATAAAAATTTATTCTGGAAAAAAAAGCACATTTCAATAAATTCTAACTTTTAAGAAATAAAATGTCTGCCTTGACAATGATGTCACATCTACAAATTTTAATGGGCTCTAAATACTCACTTTCATATTCTAGTTACACATTAATCATGGAACCTACAAACATATCAAACTTAAAGAATTCAGTCCTCATTGAATAAACTAAGTTGTACTCTAGTTTACATTCTGAGAGTTTACAGAGAAAGTTCTGTTACCTATCTCTCTAGCTTTCTACAAGTGGTACTTTATTAATGGCTTCGGCAGCTAATGCCTGCATTAGTCATGTTTGCCAAATAATAATTCACAATATTATGCTTCCTCACATTATGGTTCATCATTCGTTAACTTGAACCTCACCTCTAAAGGAGTTATACTTTCACTGCAAACTGTTCTCTCAAAAAGGCAAACAACTTTTGAGCATTTCCAGATGTAGCACTCAAAAAAAAAAAAAAAAGAAAGAAAAATCATAGGCAAATTCTCAAAGATTTCTAAAATTATTAATAAAAATGTAGTAAAACTGGAGTCACTACTTATTACTTCAATGATAGCCGTAAGTTTAAGAGCTGAATGTACTATATATCACATTAAGAAACTTATGACAGATTTCAGGTAGCTGCCAGTAGATAAAACAACCAAGCACATTTCAGTGTGAGACAAGATTCTACTGAACTGGAATTTCTGAAGTTCTGACAATTACTGAACATGCAAGAATGAAAGGATAATGTTATCTTTTTCAAATGGTTAACTTTTTTTCTGGGCAATATAAATTTGGGTTTGGCTACATTATTTTCATTTTGTCATTAATTTTTTATAAAACATCCAAGTATGCATGTGATTATGCTAAACCAGAATTAAAATAATTTATATGCAGCCTACTCTCTGAAGCTGGGCTGGGACTACAGTGAGGCAAGCAGGAGTCTAGGGCACAACGTTTAAGGAGGTCCTTACTTGTACACAACCCTGAAAGGGAGTGCCTCCTTAAATGTTGAGCCCTAGGCACTTTGCTTGCCTCACCCAAGGCCCTAGGTCATGCTGAGGGCACACTAGTATCAACCATTTCATGAGACATACTCGAAGCAGGATATCGTAAAACACAGAAATATGGTAATATAGGAATAAAATTAAAAATAAATTAAAAATAAGAATATTTTTATGTTTAACAGCCTATCTGATTAATATTTTTCTTCAAAAAAAGAACCCACTTGAACATAAATGTAAATAAATGTTTAAAAAAACAATCATTATAATGAGTAATCTGAGTTCAGAGATGACACAAATAGTTGACAAATTTTCTTAAAAGGAGACTTTTATTTGCCCTACATCTCCTATCTTTCAAAGTAAACTCAGTGGCCTTATTACTCAACCATAATGCGTTAAAAGAAAATAAGTTGGGCTCACAGGGCTACACAGGGTTTGTTACAGCGCAGATCAACAGAATCATCTGAGGAATATGCCTTGAGGAGGAAGGGGAGACCAGAGGGGCTTGGGAATTTTTTTAAACAAAGCTCTACAAGTAAATTAGCCACATTTGGGGACAAAGAGAGAGCCAACTTTTAATACGCCCAGAAATAAGACAAGATGTATATATAAAATATATACATTTCCAAACTGCTTCCCCCCTAAGCATGTGCAAAGCTTATTCACGAGAATGAAAACATTAAAATTTGAATTTGTTACTTTCTACATCTAGTAGAGATGTTAGACGATGACAATACGTCCAACAAGTAATGCTAATAAGAAAAAGGTCAGCCAAAATTGTATATTGCAATTGAATTCAATTACAATTGAATATTCTAAAGTATATATTCTAAAAACTTGGTTATTTTAAACTTTAAATAGATTTAATAAAGTGCACATTAATGTCTTTTACGAAAATATATGTGCCCAACATACCTCCAAGACTATACCTTGAAACTCTATTTTGTTTTTATGTTAGCTTCTCTTTGTTGACTATTTATTGTGCCAGGCACTGTGCTAAACCCTTTATAAACATTATTTCCTTTAATTCTCAGAATTCCTTTATATGAAATGGGTATTATAATTCTTTACAGATGAGGAAATTGAGGTAGTATGAGGTAATAAAACCTGCCCAAGGTCATGCATACAGTTGAAGAGCAGAGATTCAAACCCAAGCTTTCTCACTCTCCACTACTACCTTATAGTGCTATATAGAACCTTAATGAAGTTAAAGGTTATATGAAACCCCCAATTTCATCTATACAGGTATCAATTCTCAGAAACATCATTAACTTAAAGTTATTAAACTGACAAAATACAAGAGATCATCTTTGAGACTCCAAATTCTCCCAAAGTAGATCTTTAAATAACACTGGTCAGTAAGAACCAAAGAGATTAAGGAAAAATAATCCTAAAGAGTGTACGAAGGGATAAGATTTCGGTCAGGTTTGACCAGAAAATGAAGATTCCAAGGAATTAAATCATTCTTAACCAATCATCATAATCAACAATCTTACTCAATATCCACACCATACCCAATACGCTTCATCTGATATGAAAACACCATTTTAGGAGTTAAAAATAAAACTGTTACATTAAACATAGGAATTTATAATCCTTCCTCATTTGTAAAATTAAAACAATGATGATTTCAGTCATGGCCTTTACATCAGTCAGATCTGGAATCAAATCCTAGTTTCTATAATAATCCGTAACATTCCCTTTACCATGGTCTCACTGTTCTACCTAAAAAGGCTTACCACACACCCACACTCATGCTAAGTGAACAAGACAACTTTAATCCCTAAATCTTAATCTCTAATTACAATTTCTCAACTTCTTACTCACGTAAATCTTTGATGTTCCCAAAGATCCAATGATAAAGGTACATGTTCTTTGCCCACCAAAGAGATTACGTACATGACTCTAGGAAGTAACTCTTTGACATGTACTATTCATTCCAACTCATCCACAACCATTTCTCCACTATTTCTAAAAACAAAAATTCTTAGAGAAGCCACAAAAGAGTTCTAAGCTGCTGTTTTTCTGACAGAAGATAGGAATAAAGCTGTGAGATTGCATTACTGCCTGTATGGGTCCACTGAGAAAAAATGCCCTGGCCAGGAGCCACAGGTGATGGCAGACAGACGAGACATTTGCTTAAAGAATAAACTGCGGAGAAGAGAAAGCTGTTTAAACATCTGCAGACATCAACAAACCTCTCCAGACAACCTGCACCCATTTTTAATTTGATACATAATGTTGTAACTTTAATAAGGTAGAATAAAGTAGAAACATTTATCAAAATTAACTAAGTACATATGCAGGTGTAAAATCCTAGATACTACATTTCAGAAAAGGAAGCATGCGAACTCGTACTCTATCTGGCTGGCACTGGACGAGAAAGAAAAAGATCTGGTGAGGAAGACAAGTTGGTAGGGTAAGATGCTTCGTTGGCTTCAGCTTACACTCTGCAGGGGTTCACACTTATTTCATCAGAAGTCACCCACGAAAAAAGATGTGAGAAAAGACAAATGGTTTTATGCGCAGCCAGAACAATCAACCAGTGAAGCAGAGAATAAATTGAGGATGGCACGGTGATGTGCTAGTCCTTAATCCAGTAAGAAAAAACTCAGCCTGAATGTGAAAAACATGGTTAAATTGAAGAGGGATTACACAGAAACCAGCAGCAGAATTTGGCAGCTGGTCGCTGGGATAAGCAAGGACTGGGAAAAGGAGATTGCAGCCTAGGAGAGGACAGTGGTATTGCCGGTAGTTAGGTGAAAAACAGGGGAGGGTAAAGTAGGAAGAGTTTTGACTTCGTCCTTATCGAAGTTGTGCCTAGTGGGGGCAAAAGAAAGATCCTAATTGTAAACAACACAATCTCAATATTTTGTTTACTTGTACAGGGGTGTACCTGTTATCAGAGGAACTCAAAATGGTAAAAATCATCATGTTTAGATAAGAGAATTATGAAATGTATTTTTTATACTTGCCAGTATGTTTCAACTAAAAAAATATAAATATTACCATTTAAAAAATGTAGGGGACAGAATGCTTTAAAGTTTAACATGAACCCATACGACAAATCTAGTACTGGTAATGAGCTGGTGTTTACTTCCCGTGCTCAGGTTTAAGAAACAGAGCAAATTCCTACAATTAGAAATTATTTTCATGTGGGAAAACCAGTTTCACAAAAACCAGAGAATCTCATAAACACAACAGACCTAGCAAGGGTTTTGGTGTTAAGCTGAATTCCCCAGTTACACAAACTATTCTTGTGATGAGCACTGGGCCTATCACGGAAGTGCTGAATCACTGCACTATGCACCTGAAACTATATTACACCGCATGTCAACTAACTGGAATTAAAATAAAACTTTAAAAAAAAGAAATAAAATAGAAAAACAAATCCCAGTTACACCAATTTTAAAAACTTGAGCAACTTACTTAAGCTCCCTGTGTCTCAATTCCTTCATCTGTAAAGATATTTAGCACCTACCTTGAAAGTTTTCCATGAAAATTACATAAGATACATGCATGGAAAGTGTCTACAACCCAGTCAGGAAAAATCACTGCAGTTATTACATACATACAATAACCTTCCAATCCTGAAATCCTCTTAAGAGGCTAAATTTGATGACTCATAGTGTGGTCCACAGAGCAGCAGCACAAGCAGCACCTGAAAGCTTGCATAAAAATTCAGAACCTCAGGCCTCACCCCAAACTTTCTGAATCAGAATCTGCACTTTGACAAGATCCCCAGGAAAAACAAAGTCTGAGAAACAACATTCAACTAAGGGAGTGTCCAGCTTGTTCATATATTACCGGCTCCCTGAAACTGTCCACTTCATCTCAGTTCCAGAGTTCTTTTCTGATGCTGAGTGAAGAGCACCTGGTAGTTTACTCCTAATTTCTAATTCTGAGGAACTTTTAAGAAACGGACAGAAAACTCTAGTCTACTGCCACTTCCAAAAGATGACTGTCAAAACTAAAGAGAACTCTCATGTTGACCCCTTAGTCAATGAACTCCGAACAAGAAACAGGGTCTTGCGGTGCCTCTCTCCTATAAAACAAGGTCTCCAATAATTTGATACATTTTGTAAATTACTAAGCTGCACAACTGTATTAACTAGGAACCAGTCTATGTTTATCCCTGTTGTCAATGATGTCTCACCACAAATTGGTCAAATGTTTACTAAAGTCTAAAACCCATTGTATTTGCCCTCTGTTCTGGAGACAGATACCTAGCAGCCCTGACAGAGTTTGTGAGGCATGGCTACTACTGAGTAAACCCATTTTGGCTTCTGATATTCAACTTCTAGGTGGCTTACAAATCATGCCTTTAATAACCCTTTCTAGAATCTTAGCCAGCAGAGGCCTCAAGCTGACAGGACTACAGACTTTCATTTTCTAACTCATGCCCTTCTTTGATATGTTACAATGATTTTTTTTTTTATTCTTAAGTATTTTATCATCATAGATACCCATTCCTGTCGCTTTTCCACTCCATGATTACCGTACTGAATAAAAGAGGAAATACAGAAGACATTTGTATACCTGAAAATTGTCAGGCCAAATAATAATTCAAATTTCCTAATTGAGAGAAATAAAAGATGGTATGAAGTAGATATGACAAAAAAAAAAAACACCTGCTGGATTCCACAGTATTCTAAGAGTGTGATGACCACAGAGCTCCAACAAGCTTACCTCCTCTGAAGGGATTTCTTAGACTGCAGAACTTTTAACTTCCTTTTAGTTCTTACCCAGTTTAGTTCTTGAGCCTATACTGCCTCTTGCCTACATACTTATTCTTGCTCTCTACCCTTAAAAAAAAACATGCATGCCCTCGCTTGCCCTCTCGTGCACTACTTCATCCTTTTCAATCTGCCCTCTCAACTTTCTTTTCATTCATGTCCACATGAGCACTGCCTTAGATTCTAAACTTGCAGTGGAGAGCCCAGAGCTGTAGATTTAATTCCCTTGGAACATCACCTAGAATAGTAACAATCAACTAAGCTTTTATGGCTTTATGATCGGCACATCAATAATAATTAAGAGCTCACAGAAAGATATGCTTATCATGAATTTTAAATCTAGTGAAAATTAAGAACAAAAAGCATGTCAACTTTTTCTGCAAGAAGCTGTGTAGGAATCAGCACTTTGCTCTTGGCTGGAAAGGCCTGGAGAAAAAAAAAACACCTGAATATGGAAGGTGAATTGGCCTTAAAGACAAAAAGAGGAATATACTGAGTGAATACAGAAAGGAAGACCATTTAAAAAATAAAGGATGTGATAAACCAAGACTCAAGACTAAGAGAGGGAGACAATAAAGTAAGTAGTAGGTATAGAATTTTTAAATCTCTTAAGTATAAGGGACTATTTATAAATAGAGTGGTTTAAGAGTTGCCATCTACTATTCTTTAAAGCAGGCTTCATTCCTATGAGTTTAGGAAAGTCTCCGCTACACAAAATGAAATCAAAATCTAGGGAACTGACATATGTGAACAAAAGGGGTAATTGTGAAAACGTTCCTCATGACCACTATCTATTTGCTCAGACCACAAAGTAGCTAACAGGTACCCAATAAAGGAAACAAATTTAAAAAGAAAAAGTAGGATAACCAGGAAATCAGAAAATATAAAAGACTGACCCTCGAAAGAATGTTCAATCCCCAAATCACTACTCCAATTTCTAGAGATGAACACTGTGATTAGTTCTAATCACGTAAGTCTTAATAAATTATTTCTCTGGACTTTTTCACATTTAATTTTCTGGGTTTTCTCCAAGCTTCCCACCTCACCCCAATTGTTTCTAGTATTACCATATTAGACTTTTAAAGGACTTTTAAAGGACTGAGCTTCAAGTGGAGAGAACTCCGATAGAGCTGTAGAGTTACAATGATATAAAAAGACAAAACACATCATTTGTCTGTGCTTCGCTTACCAGTACTGAACTACATAATGCTAAGACTTCTCCAAATTCTGTGATTCTGCCATATTTATCCTATTCTAGATAAAAGACTATTTCCAATAATCGACGTAAGGTCAACCAGAGTGAAGGCATTTGTCCCCACTGAGACTCTGTAGAACCATAATCCTTCTCAGCTCAGGTCTTGAAGGAGCCACTGACAACCAACCAATAGGAATTTGTGAATAAGAAGAAAGGATTTTTTGCCATTTGATGCCTGAGTGTTTAATATTTTCATTCAAAATTCAATTTCTTCCTCCCGACTTTGATCTCACCATGCTTATTTGACATCTATCTTTCACTTTGGGTCTCTGCTTCTGCAGCCCTAGATCCAGGTTTTCAGAAGGCACTTACAGGGCGATGATTTACAAGGCACAAAAAGTCATGAAGAAGACAGACAAGCGGAAGAACTTTGTTCTAGAGTCCTTTTACTTTCCTGCTTGGCTTTATGAAAAATAACTTCACCTCTTCATGCTTTACTTTCTTCACCTGTGAAATAAGAGGAAAATTATCCACCTAGCTGGCCTGCCTCACGTGGATGTTTAGACACTGAAAGGAGAAAAGTTCAAGACACTAAGAAAAATCGCAAGTATAACCAATATAAATTACAAGAATTAAGTACTATGAAAACAAAGTTCAAACTTCCATTCACTTGACTAAAAGAACATGCTCATGCTTTTACATGGGAACATAAATATGAGCTGGCCAGGTTTTTTACCAGAGAATGAAACTTTAAAATCTTCATCAAACCAAGTACTTTTGAAGGCTAAACTTTGTGAAATAATAATATTCATTAAAATATTATCTCCAAAGTTACTGCCTTTTCATTCCTCTAGCTCAGCTCACCTTTTAACATACCCCATCAGTAAAATACACGTGTGGTGACCACAACTGTCATTTGTTATAAATTATATACATCTGTTACCTAACATATTATGTACCTTAAAAATTCTTCATGAAATCTTAAATTTTAAGGCTTAAATTTGAATTTAAGTTCCCTGAACTCTGTTTTGGAGACCACTGCTGTAAGTCAATGGTTTCAAACCTTTGTAAGCTATGGAACGCTGCTCAAACACCAAGTTTTAAAATGCAAACCCAATCCATAAGAGAAATACATGTAGAGCTGCTCTGATTAAAACGGGAATAAGAGAATAGGAACCAGGAGTTCCATGAGGAAACTCCTATGGCTCCAGAAAGCACAATTTGAAAGCACTAATCTTGAGATCAGACTGTCCATTAGCTTCTTTACAAAATAAAATGAATGAATGAATGAATGAATGAAATGTACTTAAAAGTGCTATTTCCTAAGCTTGAATTCAAAGATGTTAAAGATTCAACTGAATACTAGATGCTATATTTACTGTAGAGATACTGTTGACTACGTAATTAAGTGGCCCAACAGGCTTTCATGGAGGAAAATTCTCACAGTCCTTATCACCAGAAAATGTTATACTCCTAACTGCCATGGTTATATCAAAGACTGTCAATCTACTTTGCTTTGAGACTGTATAGTATACAATGTTATGCTTTCCTAGTTGCTAGGAGGCTTGACAGTTACACTTTTTGCCCCATCTTAGGAACCAGGGAATGCCTTTATTTTATGCATCTCTGTGCATTTTTACTCCCTGGATTGATTTTATATCTCTGCTCCTTTTAGGCTTCATCTTTCCTGTCTTTTTATCTTATTATAAACAAGTACAATAAACTCATACAATTTTGGAATCACCTAAGATACCAATGATAAAGCTCAACACTCCAACTCGCTACTTGGCACCATCAGCGTCCCAGCTGGTACCTAATTCACTAATTCTATCAGTCCCCAATACCTAACAACCCAGCCTTCCATTATCACTTGTATTTGTTCCCTGTTCTTCAATCCCACTGCCACTACGTGGACTGATACAATAGGTCTGCCCATGGCCAATCCATCTTACATGGGGCTTATAATCAATCCTTCTTAATCAGTATCAACACGTATCATACCTTTTATCTTTCCAAACATTCCAAGGATTCAAACGTTTCCATATTCTGATACCAATGAACAGTTTCGCCTATATTTCCTATAAACAAATTTCTCTCCAAACACATTAAACGATTTGCCCATATGCCTCATCCTCACCTTTAGGTCTTCAAACATGCTGTTTCCCTTACCTGCAGTGTTCCCTACCTATCCTCACTGACACCTTCCCCCCAACTTTCCACGGTGCCAAATATTACCTTACTTTGAAGACAGAACTCAAATGGCATTATTTTCACAAGCTTTCATCATCCAAATTGAAAATCCCCTAACCCACTTCTTTATTCCCCCAGTAGTGTATTTGTAACTCTTTTCACATATTTTTCTCCATCATTCTCTGATATTCGTCTATCATTCTGTCTCGATTTCTATCTGCATAAGAGACCATCTCTCTACTTACACATATATGTAAACATATAAAAATCCCAGACCAGTGACTGAAGCTTTTAATTGCAAAATCCATTTTTCACATGAAATGCTATGAGAAAGCCCAATAAGTGAAATGGATTTTTAAAGGAGCCTCTGGTTGCAAGGGAGAAGGACTGAGAAGATAGCTGGAACCTCACCCCCTCTCCTGAGCAGCCCCACAGAGATCTTCACAAAACACAGACTATACTAAACTACACACTCTATGAAGACAAGAAGCATACTTTATTTATGTGTCGACTCCCATGTCAGAAGTCAAGCAACATTGCAAAATCAGATATTCCTGGAGTCAAATCACAGTTGTCACTTATAAACTATGTTCTCTATGCAAATCCTTGAACCTCCCTAACCTAAATCCTCATTTGTAAATTGGAAATGATAAAATCTATCTCATGTGATGACCACATAAGAAAAGATACATAAGAGTCATACTTCATACTATTGCTAGCATAGATACAGAGGAATTCTCATTCCCTTACTTTCTTTCCACATCATCAACCCAAATGCCTACCATATAACAAGAATTAAATAAATATTTCTTGAATGCATTAATGAATGACTGGATGGACAGATGAATGAACAATTGTCTAAACAAAAAAAAAAAAAGACAGAAAAGGGATTTAATAACAGGTACAGAAAAAAGACATGCTAAAGAAATACTATATAAAGAAAAAGAAAAAATACTTTAAAATGACTTTTATGCCTGGAAAAGAAAAAAATGGTACTTTATATATTTAAAAACTAGAGACATTTTCAATAAAAATTTACTACCAAAGAAAGAAGCTAAGACGAAAGAATTATTTACACACATCATTTTAAGGCTTACATGTGAATAATATGATATCTGGCTAATATTTAAACTCAATTTACATTCACAAGAGTTATAGTAAATTAAACTACAGTGAACGATTATCATGCTTTTTAAAATGAATTTTATATCACTGATTTATGTATGACTGTTATGGAATGGTGTTCTGATTTTCTTTTTAAAATGTGTTTCCTTGTTTCTCAAGTTACAAATGTAAAGTTCTGCAATTGTATTTAAAATCTTTTGGAGGTAGATGTGCACAAAAGAAATACCTCAACACAAATCACCATGACACATAATGAACCCGAAAGGAATAGGCATATATCATTTAAGGCAAGATGTTAAGTTTGATAAAAACAAAATCTGACCTTTAATATTTTTTAAAATTGGTCAATAAACATAAAATGCGGCAAGGCTTATATTCCACATATTTTTAAACTCTTCTGGCATCCTTGGGGTCTGTCTACAAAAGCAAAGGACTATGCACATGGCAGAGACAAAAAATTCAAATGAAAGAAACATAATCCTGTGGGACTGTCCTTTAAATAGAAGGCTGAAATCCAAATGGCTTATTTTGCTGTATTCACAAAACTAATTTCGTGCAATAGATGAAAATCAGTTAGTGAAAGTAATGGCATAAAAAAAATTAGTGACACTATTAGCACAATATTCTTGAATGGTAAAATACAAGTCAAGATTAGGTCTTATTATTTAAAGTTATTTATAGTCCTTAAAAATGAGAAAAACAGAGCAGAAATTAGATTATAAATATCTCTTATAAAAATGTCACTCCATCAGACCAACAAGGTTAAAGAATGATTTACCAAATCTGACTCCCAAAGAGGGCTAAAATAGAGTGCCTTTCATGTGACTTCATAAAAAATGTGAAGCCTCTTCCTTCTTCACCTACCTATATGAAGGCCAAATCAATATATTATGAGATGAAACTATTAAAAACTCACGAGAATTCTAAAAACAGACCTGTATTTCATCTGAATGCTGTATGTCTATTTATCAGTAATAATTTTGTATACACAGTTGGATTACCATTCAAAAAAAATCATAAATGCCTAAATACTAAAATAATGAAACATAATAAAATGTCAATATGGGTATCTCTGGATCGTAAGATTATTTCCTTCTTTTGTTCTTCTAGAGATTCTCAAGTCTCTCAAATGTGTTAATTTTAAAACCAGAAAAAGTTAAAGTTATATAAACATAAATATATACATATGCATACACACGTACATATTTGTGTATTGGTAATATGTATGTGTGTATCCCTCAGGTGGCATACTTAAGTCTAATTTATAGAAAAAGAACATAGGGCTCTGGTGTAAAAATGAGAAAAACTAAAATAGGAAGGTTCACTTATTTTATTTAATAATTAAGAAAATATTCTCAAATCTCCCTAATGTAACATGGTAGTTAAAACTTTGGCTGTGAAGTCAGAAAGAGCCAGTAAAATTCCAGCGTCACTGCTTAACAGCTGGGTAACTTTAGAATAAAGTTACTGAATTTCTTTAATCCTCCATTTTCTTCATTTAAAATTTGGGAATAATATTATCCAACTAACAGGGACATTAAATGGAATCATATATGGAAAGATGTTAGTGCACATTGCCTATTTAGTGATAACAAACAGTACTTCCTCTTCCCGTAACTTTGTGTAGCCAAAATTCCTACCAACCCTTCAGGTTTCAGCTTAAACGAATTTCCTTAGAGAGTCTTTCCCAAAATTAGGTTTTCACATTCCACTATTTCATAGTATCTTTTACATTTCCTTTCATAGCCTTTATCACAATTTATGATTACTTATGTGAATATATGCATACTGCATAGCATGCCATATGTGCTTAGTAAATTATGAATGAATATGTTTATGAATAAAGATGTTTATTTTTTTTTAAGAGAGATAGCATGAGCGGGGAAGGGATAGATGAGGAGAGAGAATCTATTTTGAGAGGGAGAGAGTGAGAGAGAGAGAATGAGAGAGAGGATGTATGCAAGCAGGGGAGGGGCAAAGAGAGATACAAGAGAGAGAATCCCAAGCAGGCTCTATACTGTCAGCATAGAGCCCAATGCAGGGCTCAAACTCACAGACAATGAGATCAAGACCTGAGCTGAAACGTCCAAGAGTCAGATCCTTAACAGCCTGAGCTACCCAGCCACCCGAAAACGTTTAAATTTATGATCTCTTCACCGATATCATAAAATTTTATCTCTATATAGCCAGTGTGACCTTGATTATAAATGTTACTAAATGTAGTATGAATAGAGTATCTAAATTTGAAGTACTACTTCTGGGGACAACTGCACTAGGAGAAAAAAAAAAAGAACATATTTACAATCACAATGATAGAAGCACAGTAATTCTCTACATTTTGTCCCTCGGTCTGCCATTAATGAGTCTACTAAAAACAAGGATTAAGAAAAATGTTAAGTTTCTTGGCTTTTAGTTTACCTGCTAGGTTTCCTTTAAAGCACGATCTGCTTTAAATTATATTAAATGTGTGATTAAATCTGTGATATACTGATAAATCAGGGGTCTCTGCTATCTGCTAGGTAACATTAGTGCACTGGCCCTCAAACTGTAGTCCTTAGACTATTAGCATTAGTCTCACCTGGGAATTTACTAGAAGTGCAAACTCACGGCCCACCACAGATTTACTGAAACAAAAACCCTGGAGGTACAGCCCAGCAGTCATATAGTTTAGCAAGGATATAAGCTAATTCTAAGGCACACTAAAATCTGGGAACCAATGCATTAGAAGATTTATTCTTTATAACCAATAGGCTGCTTCATTGGTTTCCATCAATTTAATTTGACAGCCTTTATATTTCATCATTAAAATTCTAATATTGTAGTAATACCTCTAAAATACTCTAAAGTCTGACAAACAGGACATCTGTCAGTACTGTAAGACAAGCAACTGAAGAATGACTGCTTAACACACTGTTCTACCCATATATGCTGCATAATCAATTCATGTTGTTACTGTTCTTTTATTAGAAATTAGCTCCTTCTATATGTCCTTCTAAATAAAAAGGTTTGTCCTTGCTTCAGAAACATTCAAGCAAAACTGGAAAGTGACTCTAAATTAAAATTACTATTTTCCAAGGTTTTAGAAGTCACAGAAAAAGAAAATGATCTGAGCCAAAATTGTAATTCAAAGTAGTATTAGCACTATATGTAGATACACACAAGTCAAGTGGGTTCTGGATCACTATTTTAGAACTAAAAGTGGGTTCTAGATTAGTGTCTATTATAGAGCTATAATTCATTAATAATATAATAAGCTGCCACGAGATTGTAAACATGGCTTAATAATAGGAAATCTGTTAACATAATACATCAGTAGGTCAAATGTGAAAAAAGCATCAAACACGTCAAAGATCGCCTTTTTAGCACTTGATAAAATTAAACTCCCTTTCATTTTTTTTCAAATTCAAGAATAGAAAACTACTTCCTCAAAGTGATTTAAACTACTTTAAACCAAAAGACAACATCATACTGACTAATGAATATGAGAAGCATTTCCATTAAAATCAGGAATATAAAGTTCTATTATCCTTACTCTTAGCTATTAATAGTCTGGAAATTCTGATTTAAAAGAGAAATAACCATTATTTGCGGACAATATAATTCTATACCAAGATGGCTTAGGAGAATCAACTAAAAATTAAAGATGATTAAGTTTAAAATGTTTTTACATTTTACACTACATGTAAAGGAGTTTGCACCAGAAGGTGAACCAACTGCATCACTGTGCACATCCTTCAACTCCGCTTTTTTCATAGTAAAACTATCTCAATGAGGGAAGCAGAGGACTGGTTAACAATCTGGTTCAAGCTACTTATCTCATAAAAGACCAATGACAATAGTTCACATACTGACTACACTGGGTGGCACTGCTTTAGACCAAATGTTGGGAGTTGATGAGAGAGAAAAAAACCTAACTTCAAACCAAAGAATAATTTGTAAAAATAACATCTGGCTGCTGAAATGTGGTCGTAATTAGGTCACTGCGTCTCTTAAAGGAAGCTCATGAAACATATGAAAGCAACAAAAAATTTTAAGGATAAGCTCTTTTTGTCAGTTAAAAGTCAGGTTCTAATCAGGAAATTTAGACATTCTACATGAATGAAGTCTTTATACTTTCAGAGCAGTTTATAGTGGATGATCACAGGAATTAAGGCATATAAAGAAGTTATGCTTTAAATATACGCACTTCAAGTACATACCTCACTCGTCACTTTCAAGTGGGTCCAATATTGTTGTGTCATCTCAAATACAAAAGTAAAACAAAGAACTAAGTCATGCTTGTAGTCTAATGAGGAATATGGGACAAATAGTCAAATTAACACTAATTTATAATAGAGAGGCTCTGGGAAAAAAGTGAATGGAACTGATATTCAGAACACCAGGTATGTGGTCCTGAAACCAAAACTAACCAACTACACATTCTAGGGCAAACCACCCCCCTCTCTCTGCTCTTTGGCTTCTTCACCAGTAAATAAAAAAAACTGCCTTAAACAATTTCTAAAGACTGTCAAATTTCCCATTCAGTCTAAGTAATTGATACTACCAGGCTACTTTGTTCCTGACTGAAGGCAGACAGGTGGTTCTACAAAGATATGATTAAATTCAATTCTGTCTATAATCCCATGAAGTCAAACTAATTTAAAAGGCATAGACATTTATACAGAGATTTGCACTGAACCCCTATCAATCTCCTAGGTAAATGACTGACATACATGATCTAATTCACATGAGAAATTTGAAAGATGGATGTTATCATTTGAATTTTATAAACAGTAAAGATCTCACAGCAATATAAAAAAGCAAACTAATAAAAAAAGGAAACTAAAAAGGATTCTTTCATATTTGTGTGACTCCACTAGACAAACATTTCCTTCTACAAACTTCCTTCTATAAACCAAACACTACATATACCTTACAATTTTCTAAGGACACAGTAGAAATTTCAGGTTAATCAGAGATGCTCTAAATATAAATGAGAGTGTTACACCTACAAATGTTTCTCATGAGGCAAAGACAAAGAAGAAACTAAAGTTAATGTAGTAAGCGAATAATGGGAATGGTAAGACTTCAGTTCCAAAGTTAAGAATAAGGAAGCAAAATAAATACCTGATGCACGATACACAAATGTTTGAAACCTTAAAAAATCAGGGGATGACCAAAATAAAGTAGTAATTTGAATTTCTAATATGAACATATAGTAGGAGATAGATTACCCATACCCCTATTTCCTACCTGTTGTATTTTGAAGACTTCTGACCTCTTCTCAGCATTAGCAACTCCCATAAAGATTCTCTTCCTAAACTTTACTACCCACTATGAACACAACTTCCTATTTATTCTATTTAACACCTACCAGGCACTCATGGGTACCAGGGTACTGAAAAACACGCAAATTAAAGCAATCTCTGTAGTCATGAAGCTTACAGTGGGGAACAGAAACAGACAAGCAAAGATCCGTGCCGTACAATAAGGACTTCCGTAAGAGTACAGGATGAGGTGCCACAGCACACACAAAGGCAATTAACAAGACCGAAGAGGCCAGGAAAGTCTTCCTAGAGGATGAGATGTCCGAGCGGATGCTTCTGTTTTGTTACATTTTCTATTCCTTCAGCTCTCTTTTTCCTGAAAATTTTTTAATGTTTATTTATTTTTGAGAGAGAGAAAAAGAGCATGTGCAGGGAGGGACAGAGAGAGAGGGAGACACAGACGTGAAGCAGGCTCCAGGCTCTGAGCCATCAGCACAGAGTCCAGAGTCCTATGTGAGGCTCGAACTCACAAGCTGCGAGATCATGACCTGAGCTGAAGTCAGACGCCCCCTCCTTCAGCTCTCTTAATTTAACCATTTCCAATCTACTTATTTTTATACCTCACTGAAATCTCCATACCTTCCCTTTCTCCCATTTTTCTACAAATTGATCAACTCTTTCATACTTTCTATCCCTCCTTCCCCACCAGCCTAGTCTCAGTGATTAGAACATCTTAAATTTCCATCTTTTGCTGTATCTGCCCTTCAAATCACTAATCATCTCTCTTCCAGTCCCATGTGGAGCAGCTAAACACTGCTATAGAAATTATACAACCTCACTGTCAGAGCCCTTGTAAATGCTGAGTCCATGACAACTTAGGCAAGGCTAAGCATATTCCTAATGCGCTCTCACTCCCAAAGTCCCTTTACCATTACAAACCTTTACCCTCCCCTCCAGCTTCCCTACTTCCCATCCTCACCTACCCCAGCCGTGATCTTGCATGCTTCTTCAGAATGGTCTGAATAATAATTAGGTATAGCTGAAAATATTGCTTTAGGCATTTTTTATGGGTAAAAGAAAAAACGTTGTGTGTACTGAACTAACCCACCAACCTAACTAAAATTCCTCACACGGTTTCATTGGGGAAACAGATTTAGTCCTGAACATAGGACTTACAAATAAACTTTGACCTGCCATCTGACAATTTCAGCTATTAAAAGTACAGCCAAAACCAGACCTAAGAAGTAAGTAAACTCAGCTCTCAAAATTGATACAAGTTTATGCACCAAAGATCACAGGATTTTTCTCAGTAGAGTGTCTCCTGCTTTCCGACCTTATGAACTCTTATTTTAAATACAAATCTAATAAATTTGACTGCTAGTCTATTGTAGACTGGTGAAGCAGCATTCAAAAGAGGGGGAAGTGAAACACTACCAGAGTGGGGCACACTGACAGCAACAAAATTAGTAGCTGCAAAGAGAAAACGTAAAAACTCTATAAAAATATGTAAAATCACACAGTGTAGCAAAGTAGGACCATTTATCATAGGAGCAGAGTACTTCTGCAGTGCCCTGGGGCATCACTACATTACAAGTGGACTGCAACACATGATATTAACAATGAAATTTCAGTTTAAAAGAGATTAAATTGGACCTGGTATTCGGTTTCTATATGGTAATAAAAGTGCATATATCTACTATAAAATATCCGTTAATATGGTCAAAGTAAAAGCCATTTGATGGCTTAAATTAGCTCATGTATTTATATAATAAATACATTAACTACATTTATTCTCTAGAACTTATATTGCAATATACACCCTTATATATAAATAATTCCATTAGTCAGAATACAGTATTATATAGCTATAAAAAAATTAAACTAGTCTTTTGTTTCCAGTCATGTTCACCATTCAAAAATAAGACAATAACTGCATGATTTAAAATCGAGGGGATCATTTGGCTGATTTTTACATACTGCAGGCACAGCACAATTCTACATTCAAGCAAGAAAAACAAATATTAAAGAAAACGGAGAAGTTCTTCAGAGTCTCTAATCATACACTTGTTAACCAACTCATTCATTAATTTCCATCCAGTGTTGTTTCAAATAAACATTCTAAATGTAAAAATATTTCATTAATCAACTTTAAAAGTAAAATGAACTGCAAAGACCAAAAGACCAATGTCTGAAATCCAAGTATACAGCAAGAAAGAGCACAGAAAGAAAAGAAAAATGAAACTGCTTAAAATTTGCACTTAGAATTTGTTTTGGAACTTGATAAAATGATCCCTAAAAATTCATCTGGAAGAATAAAAATAGGAAAAGAGACAAGAAATATTTTAAATGGAAAAGTTATGCGGATGACCCTGAACTATAATACCAAATTCTAAAACATATTAAGAAGCTATAATAACTAAAGTAATGTAGTACTGGCAAAGGAATAGACAATTTAATAGAACAAAGCAGAAAATTCAAAAATAATAATTTATTATCTGATAAAGGTAGCATTTCAATTGAGGGAAAAGGAAGGCTTATATAATTTATGGTGGTTAGACCACTGGCAATCCAATCTAAAAACTGTTTTAACTTAGAGCCCTCCTTGACACTATACAACAAAATAATGGATTAAATATTAAACTGCAGAAATTAAAAACCTGAAATATAAGTACCAGAAGATATGTACAAAAATCGAGGGTAGGACTTTCTGTCAAAGGCAGAAGCAATAAAGAAGTATAAGACTGATTTAGCAATATTAAAAATGAAAACTCGCATATTAAAAAGAAATCACTCACTATAAACAAACCTTAAAGAAACAAAAAGATGGGGGTGGGGTGGAGAGATTTCCATGTATGATCAACAAAGGGCCAATGCCTTTAATATATTAAAAGCTTCAGTAAACAATAGGGAAAAGCAAGAACCCAGTAAAATTATGCTAAGTATATGAACAAATGCCCACAAATAAAGAAATATAAATGGCTAAAATATTTTCAAACTCAGTAGTCAAAGAAAAAGCTGTAAAATAGCACAACTATTAAATATCAGAGAGAGATGTAGAGGAATACTCTCACAACTGCTGATGGAAACATAAATCAATCCAATTTTCCTGGAAGAAAAATTAGGAAGTTACTATCAAAAAAGCTTTTAGATTCAAAAATTCTTCTAAGACTTTAAGGTAATAGGTATGAAGATTTTATTACATTATTTTTAATAAAAGTGGAAAAACTGGAAATAACCAAATGGTTCAGTAACAAGGGATCAGTAGCATAAAAGACATCCATACAATAAAATAATTGTCTAATAACACAGAAACTGTTCACAATATATTAAGCTGGGGGTGGGGAGAAGAAGCATACCAAAAATCACAGCAATAGCTAAAAATTACTAAAAACTTAAATAAATTATATCAGACACATAAACACACACCAAAGTATAAGACTCTTTCTTGGTAAGGGATTACAAATTGCTTTTGTTTTCTTCTTTTTGCTCATCGGTATGAAGATCTTATTACCTCTTCTGAGTTAAGTATCACATTTAGAAGTTGCCTCAGTTTCCTTTGAATAATAAAGGACTCCCTTGTGTTTATTTAGGTTCTCAAGTTCATCAAACAGTAACTCAACGTAAAAATACTAGGAAGACTTTAAACACATTCTCTTTCTCTCTTCTGTTTATGTTGCTAGGCAGACATCTCCCGATGCATTTAAAAAAAAAAAAAAAAAGGTTTTTTTATTAAATTTTTTATTTTGAGAGACAAGAAAGACCAAAGGAGAGGCAGAGAGAGGGGGAAGAGAATCCCAGGAAGGCTCCGTGCTGTCAGTGCAGAACCCAATGCGGGGCTCGAACTCAAAAACCATGAGATCATGACCTGAGCCGAAACCAAGAGTTGGACGCTTAACCGACTGAGCAACCCAGGCGCCCCCAAAAATTTTTAAATAAATACAAAAGAATGTCTATAACATGTTACTCCATGTGTAAAAAGGAAAAATAAGAATATATTTTTATGTGTTTACATGTGGACAAACTCTAGAGGAATACACAAGAAAGAAGTTGTAACTCAAAGGGAAAAAACCAGGCAACAAGGATCAAAGAACTTTTCACTGAATAACTGTAACTATTTTTAAATGTGTCAATGTATTACCAATTAAAAACTAAACTGAAATAATTCTTTCATGACAACATATGTATTTAAAATACATATGAATAAAAATACATATAAATGTAAGCATATATAAATAAAACCACAAAAGACCTCAAATGCCCAAAGCAATCTTGAGAAAGAACAAAGCTGGAGGTATCACAATCCCAGATTTCCAACTATACTACAAAAAAGCTATAGAAATCAAAATAGTATGGTACAAAACACAGACACAAAGACCAATGGAACATGATGGAGACCCTAGAGATAAACCCACATCAGTATGGTCAATTAATCTATGACAAAAGAGGCAAGACTATGCAATGGGAAAAAGACAGTCTTTTCAATAAATGGTGCAGGGAAAACTGGACAGCTACATGCAAGAGAAATTGGACCACTTTCTTACATCATACACAAAAAAAAATTCAAAATGAATTAAAAACCTAAATGTGAGGCCTGAAACCATAAAACTCCTAAAAGAAAACACAGGGAGTAATCTCTTAGACACCAGCCTTAGCAACGACGCATCTATAGATATGTCTCCTCACACAAAGGAAACAAAGGCAAAATTAAACTATTAGGGCTACAATATATAAAAAGCTTCTGCACAGCAAAGGAAAAGATCAATAAAACAAAAGGCAACCTAGTAAATGGAAGAAGATATTTGCAAATAATATATCCAATAAGGGATTAATATCCAAAATACACCAAAAACTGATTCAACTCAACATCAAAAAAACAAAAGTCTCATGAAAAAAATAGGCAGAAGACCTAAACAGACATTTTTCCAAAGAATCCATACAGATGGCCAACAGGCACATGAAAAGATGTTCAACATCACTAAGCATCAAGGAAATGCAAATTAAAACCTCTGAGATAACCTCACACCAGTCAGAATGGCTTGCATCAAAAATATAAGAAACAGCAATGTTGGCAAGGATATGGAGAAACAGGAACCCCCATGCACTGCGGGTAAGAATGTAAATTGGTGCAGCCACTAGAAAAGAGTATGGAGGTTCTTCAAAAACTTAAAAATAGAAATATCATATGATCCGGTATTTCTACTACTTGGTATTTACCCAAAGAAAATGAAAACACAAATTTGAAAAGATATATAAGATATATGCAACCATCTGTTCACTGTAGCATTATTCACAATAGCTGAGGTATGGAAGCAACCCAAGTGTCCACCCACAGATGAATGGATAAAGAAGATGTCGTGTATAGATATACAGTGGAATATTACGTAGCCATAAAAAAGAATGAGGTCTTGGCATTTGTAACAAGATGGATGGACCTAGAGGCACTATTTTAAGTAAAATAAGTCAGACAAAGACTGTATGATTTCAAATATACGTGGAATCTAAAAAACAAAACAAATGAATAAGCAAAACAATAGACTCTTAAATATACAGGAGAAAACAGTGGTTGCCAGAGGGGAAGTGGACTCGGGGATGGGCAAAAAGATAGACAGATAAAAGAGATACAGACTTCCAATTATAAAATAAATTAGTCGTGGAGAGAAGTACTGCATAGGGATTACAGCCAATGATCCTATAATTATGTTGTATGCTGACAGATGGTGTCTATGCTTATCATAGATGGTGAGCACTGAGTAATGTATAGAATTGTTAAATGATGTTGTACACCTGAAACTAATGTGACATTGTCAATTTACTTCAATTATTTACATATCAATAAATGTAAACATATGTCACATTACTCGCCATTGGCAAGGTATATATACTATTGGTGGAATTACATTTCATTAAAGCTTTTATGGACAGCCAACAAAAACCCTGAAAGAATTAGTCCTAACAAAATATCCAGTCACGTGCTCAAAGATACACACGTGCACACGCACACACAGAGTACAGAGAGAGAGAAAACAGTGAGTGGGGGGGAGAGAAAGAAGGAGGGGATTAGATCTATAGCTGTATATAAAGAAAGTTCATTACAATCCTATCTGTAATCTGAAGTATTAGAAAAATACACGCTACAGCTATAAAGATAATGACATATATTTATCAATATGGAAGAGCTTATGGTATGATACGAGTAAACATACAAGTTATGTGATAGTAGTTACAATATGAGCTTTTGGTGTTTATTTTTTATATGCATTGGAAAGGAACTAAAAAGATAAATAACAAAGCATTAATAGTGCTTTAACTCAGTGAGTTTAAAATGTTATGTTCTTTCTATATCTCCTGACTTTTTTTCAGAAAAAAAACATGAACCGCTTCTATAATAAGGAAATACAAAAGACATTTCATTTTAAATAAAATGTAGATATAACAATTCCCCCTACCTATAACACTTCCATGATTTTAGGGGGGTTTTAAGGGGGTAGGGGAGGTTATTTTGTTCTTAATACATAAAATCCACCAAGGCAGAAGTGAACCAAGATCTCCTGGCTGCAAATCTACAATCCTTTCCACTGTATCACGCTATCTAAATCACTCAGATGTGGCATTACTGTCCTTTATATTAATCTACCCTTTAAATAATTTATATTTTATATTATAAATTCCTGATAAGTTTTACTATATATTAAAAACAAATATTATCTCTGTTCATAGCCTTCCAAAGGATTAGAGATATACAGGATATTATGAAACCCAAATTCTAGGTTGGAAGAGGCAGAATAAAAAATAGAGTGTTTGACTTAGAAATGGGTTGTACTCCAAGTTTGACTGTTTGGGTGTAATTCCACATAAAAAGAATGTTATTTTTGTTGTACAAATTAAGTATCAATTGATTGCCAGACCAGCCCAGAAAGTTTACTTTAACCCATAATTGGCAGAAACATATTACCAGCGCATTGTTATCCCTATTAGACACACGTTCCTAACCCATGTAAAACAGGACAGGGAAAAGGCACAAAAGGCTACGAACACTGTTCCAGCCATGGCAAAGCACATGGTTCTTTCACGACAGAGAAACTGATGAGAAAAAAAGAGGAAGAAAGCAGTCAAAGATTAGGCGTTAGTTTCCACTTCTCTTCCCTAGAACAATGGCTTGTAAACTATATTCTGTCCCATGGAAAAAAATGTTATGCCAGTTAGAAAACCTAATGACTATATTATTCTTAAAAAGGCATTGATTATTTTAAGATGTTCCAAATATCTATGCAGAGATGTCAAAAACTATATATTTGCAAAAGGTAACACACTCATACCAATATGTATTTTTGGTGATGTATCTTAGTATGTCAAAAACATATAAACATGTTATGTTAACATATGTTAACATGTTAAAATACAGCAGAGAGTAAGTCAATTCTCATTTCCTTCGATGTAATGCAAAACTGCGTATCCATCTCACACCTTAAAGAGTTAGAGCTGTGTGTCAGCCGTGAAGCCTTAGACCCAACAAACTGTCAAAATAAAAAAAGATTCATTCCCCTATATTAAAAATCTATTACTCTTTTATATAAAATTATCTCTCTTTCATTTTAGGAGTCATTTACATTCTGTATCAACAGACTTTATTGTCAGGAGGCAATCAATGCATAATAGTAGACACCAAATTTTCATTTCCTATCCAAAAGTGCTAACCATTTTCTGATATATTTTCAGTACTGAAGAATCCATTTTTATCCCCTGCCATTTTTAAGATTTTTACTTATTTTTTTAAAGTAATCTCTACACCCAACGTGGGGCTTGAACACACAGCCCCAAGATCAAGAGTCATATACTCTACCAACTTAACCAGCCAGGCGCCCCCACCCACTACTGTTCCTAAAAATTAATGTTGAATTTGGTACATTTAAAAATAACAAGTTTTCAAAATCTCAGCATGTTAAAAAAAAATGAATTAACATAATACTGCATAACATAATGCTACCATTGCAGCTACCAGTAATTTTGCAAATCTAGTTAAATGCACATTGGCATGATAATCAAGTACAACACAATATGCGCAGAGCTACAGTCGTGAGATTTTCAGTAAGATGGAGAATATACAAGTTCACAAAGGAACATTTTTAAAGAAACTAACACACTTCAGTATTATCTGTACTTTCTATAAAATGGAACATGAATGTAATATTAAACCTCTCAATCAAATCTGACCTGTCGAAGTTACCAGAAATTAATATCCCCAAATCTTTAAAGAACTGTGGGATAATGACAGCCAAAATAAAAGAGGAAGAAGTAAAAAGTAAAACTGGTGACAGCACTTATTTAAAAGTAAATATTAAATCAAAGAAAAGTCATAACATGTACTATGTATTTTCCCAATTTCAATAAAAATATAAGCAACCCAGAAAAGAAGTAGTCATGTATAATTTGCATTTTCTGTATTTCTTCCGTGTTGTCAAATATACTCATTTAATGTACTCAGTAGGCACATGTGGTTAGCGGCTATCATACTGGAGAACACAGAAATAGAAATTTCCATCACTGCAGAGAGTTCTACTGAACAGCAGGCTATAATGTAGGCAAATCAGTTTTCCCTGTAATTATAAAAATTATTCCCATAAAACTGCAAACACTTGCCCCTGCACATGCAACATTTTTATAAGCTTCCTAATCATATGCTGATGGTAACATTTTTTAAGGTTTTTTTTTTTAGTTTTTTTTTTAATGTTTACTTATTTTTGAGAGAGAAACAGAGACCAAGTGCAACCAGGGGAGAGGCAGAGAGAGAATCCGAAGCAGCTGCAGGCTCAGAGCTGTCAGCACAGAGTCCAACGCAGGGCTCGAACCCACGAACCGCGAGATCATGACCTGAGCCAAAGCAGACGCCCAACTAACTTAGCCCCCAGGTGCCCCAGATGATAACATTTTTTATAAGATGATGCCAACAACTAACAGGATAGTGTTTACTATGTTCCAGGAACAAGAACTATGTGCTTTGACTGAGTATCTCATTTCATATTCAAATAAACCCTATGAAGCAGATGCAAACCCACAATCCCTTATCTGAGAAATGTATTTTGAAATGTCTAAGTTTTCAGGTTTTAGAAAGTTAATACTGTACATAAACCATATGCTAGATTCATTCTCTCTCTCTCTCCCCCTCCCCAGCTCACACATGCTCTCTCTCAAAATAAATAAACATTAAAAAGGCGTTGGGGGGGGGGGGACACCTGGGTGGCACTGTTGGTTAGGTGTCGATTTCAGCTCAGGTCATGATCTCACAGTCGGTGGGATGGAGCCCTGGGTCAGGCTCTACACCGACAGCATGGAGCATGCTTAGGATTCTCCCTCTCTTTGTCCCTGCCCTACTTGAGCACGCATGCTCTCTCTCTCTCAAAATAAGTAAATAAACATCAAAAAAAAAACAACCATATGCTATATAACATGTTTTATATAAATATATATAGGCAAGCACTCAGGAACACAGTGGAATGAATGAATGTTCACCCTGAAGACAAGTGAAGTCTATACATAACTGTGTATCTGCTAGTTCTGGTTCACCACTAGTTCAGAACTAGTATTCCCATTTTCCAGTCATAATTTGCAACTACACTGCAATTTTAGAATGACGAATCTATGAATTTTTACCTATCTTTCCTACATTACTAAGGAGTTTCATTACAAAATTACCAAAATGACCATCTCCCTGAATTTTAAGGATTCACTTCTAAGACTGAGCAACATATTTTCCTCCCTGCTAATTATGGACATACTATCCTCAACTCAAAGGCCTACTTACTTTCTTTTCATGAGATAACTGATAGAGGTGTTTCAGCACAAATTCAAAACTGTATTTTGTCCCTTGTATAAGGTGACACACTTGTTCAACGTAAGCATTCATTCAGTTGGATGTAGCAACGTAAACATTTCCTTACTTTCCTTTCTGAAACAAAAATAAGTATAACCAACTTTCAGTTACATGGCAGTTACATGGTTTTGTGTTCTCATCAGCTTTAGCATTTTCTCATTTTCAAAAGGAAAGATTGTGACCCATTTTAAATAATTTGAAAATCCTATTGTTGTATCTATAAACCAATGTATATATTAAAATATTTCAAATAGATGCATTCCACAAAAAGTACAAGGATAAGTTCATCCACGTATTTTGGTGTAATTTAAATTATCAAGAATCAGGAAAGTATTATTTAATAGTGATAAAATATAACAGGTACATTTAAACATTCATATTATGTTAAATATTACATTAAATATTCAACAAGGTAGCCTTATCCAATATTATGGCATATCACAAACGGGCATCCCATAAGGAGCATGTAAGTAGTAAGGATACAATTTCAATGAAAAATTATACTTTTTCTTCATTACTGACATGGCCTTGCTTAAAATGATTTGGTGGTCAGGTATAGGAAACTGAAATAAATGCTATTATTATAGGAAAATAACAATACTTCTTATAAAAATTAGACCTCATTACTAATAAACTAACATTATTCAGCTTTCCCATTACTTCATTACAGTACACTACTCACACATAAATTAGTAAACATTCATTTGTAAACTAAATTTCATAAATCAGAATCAAAGTTTTGTCGACTGAAATGTAGTTTAGAATAATATGTCAAAGCATGGACTCTGATGGAGTTAGACTTCCAGGCTTAAACACCAGGTTTTGCCACTTACTACAATGGCAATTTTTTGCCAGTTACTAACTTTTGTGTCTCCATTTCCTCATCCAATCTATGAGAGGGGAGTAACAGTATTAACCTCATGGGGTTGTGTGAAATATAATGAAATGGGGGTGGGGGGGCACGCCTGAGTGGCTCAGTCAGTTAAGCATCCAATTTCAGCTCAGGTCATCATCTCTCTGTTCGTGAGTTCCAGCCCCGCACTGAGCTCTGTGCTGACAGCTGGGAGCCTGGAGCCTGCTTCAGATCTGTGTCTTCCTCTCTCTCTGCCCCTGCCCTGCTCGTGCTCGCTCTCTCTCTCTCTCTCAAAAATAAACATTAAAGAAAAGAAAAAGAAATGGTATATGGAAGCATCCAGGAAGTTCCTGCTACACATTATGCTCTGCACAAGCATTCGCTATTATCAGTATTATTAAAGCATCTCTGAAGTTGTAATCTATTAATGTCAGCACTGTTTACCTTTAAGAATTTCCTAAAAAATCTTAAACACAGCGGGGAAACTCAATATTTGAAGGAACCCTGTGTCAGTTTAATGAACATCTATGATTAACTCCTATGTTTACATATCAGGTCTCTTTAAAGTCAGATTTACATGAGGATAGAACTGGGAATATAATTCTTTCACAGCTCTTAACTTATAATGCTAAATAATAACCAAAAGATACCATTTCACATAGACAACTCTATGTGCCATGAAATTAATTGCTCACATCCTATCACGACAGTCACTTGTCTCCATAACCCTTCTCTATTGCTACACTATTCTGGAGGCATTTGGGCACTGCCAGATAAGAGGTCAATAAATGTTGGTTTTTTAAAAATGCAAAACTTGCAGAACTGTACAGTTAAGGGAGTGAATTTTATTGTATATTAAAAAAACACTTCTGATTAAAAAAAATTTCTTTTCAATCTGTGAACTTTAAATATGGATATAGCTTTCATTTGGAAGAATTCTTACAAAATAGAAGTAACATGTAAACCCAAAATCTTTATTTTTTTTTAATTTAGTTGCATGAGAATTACTAAATGCTACAAAGCAGCGAAACCTGGCATCATCACCAGGCCAAACACCTGACAAAGTACAGTATAACAAGGCAAGATTTAAGTGAGTAAAATAAAGAAGAAAATATCCAATGAAAACTCCTTGAAGTGCTCTTAATCAAAATTCTTAAGAAGTTTGTTAAAATCCCTGCAATGGGGATTGAAAAGACCTCACTCTGTAATTTACAGGCTACTTGAGTTCAGTAACTTAAAAATGAAAAGCCTCTCGGACCCTCGCAGCACACATTACTCACAAAGCTGTGGTAAGAAGCATATAGCAAATGTGCAGAGTTATATGCACTAGGTGAGGGGGAGGTGCTGGTCATACCCCACCTACCAACTGTTTGTTGGCTCTTCCTATAGTTTGAAATCTGTAGAACACCTCCCAAAGAATGCTTCACTGGTAGAATTTACAACACAAACTTAAAACATGGTCAATTCTCTCAAGGCTCTAACAGTCCAGGCCAGCTGTCAGTCTGTATTTGACAGCAGATCATGACAATTTCATTTGAGTTTCACAATTAGACACCTTTCAGTGCAACTATCCCCTGGAAACGACACAATATTGTTACTTATTTAGAGGGCAGGGAGCCAAGAGGAAAAAAGCTCATTAGTGGTGAAATGACAGCAGAGGATTAAAAAACAGCAATATAAGGGCACCTGGGTGGCTCAGTTGGTTAAGCATCTGACTTAGGCTCAGGTCATAATCTCGCAGGTATGTGGGTTAGAGCCCCGCATCGGGCTCTGTGCTGACAGCTCAGAGCCTGGAGCCTGCTTCAGATTCTGTCTCCCCCTCTCTCTCTGCACCTCCCCTGCTCACGCTCTGTCTCTCTCACAGTCTCTCAAAAATAAACATTTTTTTAAAAATGTTCTAATTACAATAAATAAATAACAGCAATACAATACAAACAGGCTTAATAGAACTGGGGGGAGGGGAGGAAAGAGAGCGAGTGAGGATTCACAGAATGAAATTCCTCCAACACAAAATAAACATGAACACTTAGGTCTGCATTTCACATGTGATATAAACAAGAATAAATGTATACTGATTCTTATATAATCAAAAACTTGAAAACCTTACACCAATAGAAAATATGGGTAAATTTGAAAAGATTTTCCCAGTTTGGGCCCTTTTTTTCCTGTTCTATGAAGCAATTCATAAGGGGAAAAAAGTTAACTTCGGACTATAAATGATGAATGTAACTATTAGGAGTGGCCTCTCTAAGAGGTCTGAAATAGAAGGAAAATGTACATTTCTTCCAAAGCTGTAGCCAACAATAACTTTTGCATTCTGAATCCAGCTTAAGCACATTAGTGGAGAAGATGTTTGCAAAAGTATTTAATAAGAAAGTGCTGAATTTAGCTTTTATTTTTTTCTGTTTTAAGTGGCCTGCAGTCTATCAAATGCACTAAGAAGAACCTCTCCAAAGTATAAATGACAAAAGGAAATACAGCTTTCTTATGGAGAGCTGTTTCTATAGACCAGGTAAACCTTTTCTGTAAAGGGGCCATACAGTAAATATTTTCAGCTTTACAGGCCATATGGTCTCTGTCATAAATACTCTGTCATAGAGCATGAAAGCAGTGACAGATAACAAATGAGTATGGATGTGGTCCAATAAAACCTTATTTTCCAAAACAGGCAGCAGTCTGTGGGCCCATAACCACATAGTGTGCTGACCTATGCTACAGAGATTGTTTTGTATTTACAACAAATATATTGTTTTAATAAATACCATCAACTTTAAAATATGATGTCTGGGATTTGCTTTAAAATACTGCATAAAAGAAAAGTGGAGAATAGGGAGAAAGGTTAAATAAGACTAGCAAAACACAATTATTGTTAAAATTGGATGATGGATGCATGGAGTTCATTACCCTATTCTTTTTAATTTTATGAGTATGAAATTAAAAGCTTTTAAAAATACAAAGTAAATCAATGAACCAGCCCTATAAGAAAATGAGTTTCTTCACTTTACTGTAAACCTACTAACGCACATTTAGTATTCTGAAACATAATAGAATGCAACATAAAACATTCTTAATGTAAAGCTACAAAACTAAAATGAAAATGCTTATCATATAAAAAAGTATACCAGCATAAACCCTTAACATTTTCCATAATTTAAAACCCAGGTTCACCTCATACAACTCCTAAATTAATATATTAAGTTTATTTTCATTTTATCTAACAAAATATGTTACCAATTTCTGGTTTAAGAATATAATTATTGTTATAAGGAATATGCAGTTTGTGTTAACATGTAATAGGTTTGCTATTTTTCAAATAAATTACTGATTTTTATTCCTCAGTTTTAAACTCTAGGCAATAAATATTAATGGGTATAACCCACATAAACAAATGTTGTTTAAGGCCTTCGACAACTTAGAGTGTAAAAGGATCCTCATACCAAAAATTTTGAGAACCTATGACCTACACGTTCTCGGTGTTGTCTAAGGTATGTTAATCAAGCATATGAATAGCATATATATCTGAACGATAATCATCAATATACACCCACAAGAGGAAGATACTTAAATCTTCTACAGAAACATTCTTTTCAAATTGCCCAGTATGTCATGAATAATGTATCCATAGGAAAAGAAGAGCTCTAATCTGTTGTCCCACTTACGTGGGTAATTGTCTCCTGAACTAATAATAAAGAAAAAACTAATCTATGCCAGCAGACATTTCTAATAAATAAGCTACATCCCCTCAAATCAAGATCTGCCATGTCACTCAAGAAGCAAGAAATTAAGCTGAAAAGGGTCTTAAGAATGATTGTGCAATTTCTCAAAAAGAACATGTGTGTTTTTTAAACGTTCTGTTTTTTCTCAACATTCAGCAATAAAGTGATTTCAAATATAATCAATACTAAAAAGTAATTTAAATTAGGTTCATGAAATCACTATCATCCTTGAGAAAAACAGAGAACCCCTCTGTGAAAACATTTCAACTATCAAAGAATAAAATCAATCTCCAAATCCTCTAAGTCTAAAACTAAAATAGTAATAAACAATCCATAACACAGATTTGAGCAGAGAATAATGAGAGCAAAAATATTTATGTGATTGTTCATTCTTTTATAAAGATGAATCAATATTTGCTTTTCAAATACAGCACTACTGATCATATTAACCTATTCTGCCCCTTCTGCATGTGGCTCTTTAAACTATTAAGAGACTATTCCATTTTTACTTCATTAAGTGTACATTTCAATTAGTTAAGTTTAGAAATTTTGTTATTTCTATTGTCTTTTATCAAGACGAATAAACCTGAAATAGTAAGAAGTGTGATGCAGACATACTCACATCATACTCTGTAATTCTGCTGCAAAGCTTATCGACTTCCCTGCACTTCTTCCACTGCTTGAAGTGGCAGTAGACATTGGGCTGGCTGCAGTGTTACTCATCTAAATAAAAAAGAAATAGGGCTTACAAAATGTATTTAACCATAAATAAATGCATGGAGAATGGAAGCAATTATAAATTACTTCAAAAGTATAGAAAATTTTAAATTTCTAATTTTTACATAAATCTGATTTGTTCATATTGATGTTCTTTACTAAAATGAAATAGTAAAGAGGAAAAATCTGCTTAGTCGAATATGACATCAAATATTACTGACCTGAGTGACAAACATTTTAATACAAATTTTACAATAAATACTGGAAGAAAAAGACTCATTAAAATAATAGAACTCCATGGTTATCAAAATTTGCTACAGGGAGCCCTAAGGTTCACTGGCAATATTTCAGGGAGTGCCCAGGGATCTCCAAGCACACCCTCCCAATTCCATCCAGACCAAGAGAACAACTCTGATTTTTCTATTTCATGTACTGAGGTTCCAAGTAAGAGTTAATACAAAGAACTGCACAGCTGCAAAACACAAAGTGCATAATCTAATTCACATTTGAACCAAAGCCTAAGATATAAATAATAAAAATAAAGTCAATCAGTACATCACAAGTAAGCAGTGTGATAGTTTATCTTACGGTTAAGTAACTAATCAATTTAAAATGTGACTTTTTTCCCCCAATAGAATTAAGCTGATGCATAATGGGAAAAGTAGATGCCAATCCTAATATATGCGATTTTATTTAATGCATGTGGCAGTCACATAAACAAGAATTCGTGAAAATAACAATACAAAGTAGATAAAAGCCTCAACTATTACTCAGTAAGTGCACAATAAATGCTAGCTATTATTTTGTATGTCCATATAAACGTTGCAATATAAGTTTCCTTCAAAAAAAATAATTTGCAGATTTGAACATATGATAAAAGAAAGCAGTACTGCGGCAGCTGGGTGGCTCAGTTGGTTTGGTGTCCAACTCTTGATTTTTGGCTCAGGTCATGATCTCACGGTTCGTGGGATCAAGCCCTGCATCAGGCTCTGTGCTGACAGCATGAAGCCTGCTTAAGATCCTCTTCCTCTCTCTCTCTGCCCCTTCCCCATGCACAGGTGCTTGTTCACTCTCTCAAAATAAACATTTTGGGGCGCCTGGGTGGCTCAGTCGGTTAAGTGATCTCATGGTTCCTGAGTTTAAGCCTCACATCGGGCTCTGTGCTGACAGCTCAGAGCCTGGAGCCTGCATAGGATTCTTTGTCTCCTCTCTCTCTCTGCCCCTCCCCCATTTGCACTCGGTCTCTCTGTCTCTCTCTTTCTCTCTCTCTCGAAAAATAAAAATTAGAAATATATTTAAAAATAAATATTTTTAAAACATTAAAAAAAATAAAATGGTACTGAAAACTTAAAGTATACTGTAGTAAATAAACTAGGAGAAGTCAGGAGTCAGACTGCCAAGGTTCAAATCCCAGTTCTGCTACTTAACTAGGACTTTGGGCAAATTACTTAGCCTCTGTGAGCTTCAGTTTCTTCATCTTTAAAATGGGAATGATAACCCCACAGTCTTAGGGTTGTTGTGAGGATTAAATGAACTAATATGTACAAAGCATTCAGAACACTGGTTAGCACACAGTAAGCACACAATGTTAACTATAATTATTACACACAGAAAGACCTTAAGAATTTTCCCTTTATTGATCAGCTAAAAGCTTTTGTTTAACAAATTTAGGTTACTCTTATTTGACAATCACAAGTATAAGAAACCTGAATATTATCACTAAAAAAAGGTCTCACTAAAAGACCTTAATGCAATTCAACAAACATTAAGTACTTAGTTTCCTTATAAAAGTTTTCAGTACTGCTGTAACTACTGCTAGTGGTCATCCTCGCTCAAAATCTCCATCATCTTTGACTCCTTCTCCAACACCCTATAGTTTGTAAGAAACCAAATAAATTCTACATTACGTTCTTACATCCTCCTCTTGCTCTACTGCTATGGCCCTCTTTGTAGGTGCGGTTTATAGCTCCTCTCTTTCCATCCCAGTTCATTCTCCACATGGCTACAAAATTTAGCTTCTTAATACATCCTCTAATCTGACAGCTCCTGTGGGCAACGTTGGGCAGTGGAGGCTAAAATTGATCATGGAAACCTGAACCAGGGCTATCTATTCACCAAGGACTGAGATGGAAGGACTGGGCTCCATGAAAGAAGACTGAAAATAAAACTACTATAAACCACTGCCTGAGATAGGCCATATAAGAAGCTTCTGAGGGGCATCTGGGTGGCTCAGTCAATTAAGCTTCCAACACCTGATTTCAGCTCATGTCATGATCTCAAGGTCTGTGGGATCGAGCCCCACATCAGGCTCTGTGCTGGCAGCACCAAGCCTGCTTGGGATTCCCTGCCTCTCTCTCTGCCCCTCCTCTCTTCATGCATGCTCTCCATCTCTCTCTCTCTCTCTCTCTCTCTCTCTCTCTCTCTTTCTCTCTCTCAAAATAAATAAACTTTAAAAAAGAAAAGAAAAAGAAGCTTTTGAGAAGTCAACAGGACAGAGGCAGGCTAGCTGGTTAGCTAGATCTGGAATATCCCCAAATCCTTCTGTGGCAAAGCCAACTATCTGCCAAGATAAGCCATGGTCTACTTAGGGAGCCCTAAGGGCCAGGCCAAATGCAAGAGCAAAGAAAAAACAAGGAAACAAATTTTACTCAAACTGAGCCTGAAAACCAAAATTCTAAAGCATATAAAAAAGCTAATGCTATTAAAGACCATAAACATGTTTTAAGCCGAATTTTTTTTCACAAAGATTTTTAAAGTAAGTCCATTTTTCTACAAAAATATAGGAAAAGAAGCAGCACCATTAGAACTCAGGTTTAAAAAAATATATATCACGTCACCAAATCTAAGATTGGGGGAAAACACACAGGAATCCAACTACTTCTACAACAGTCCTATGGAATCAGGGCAGTGATAAAAAAAAAAAAAAGGAACCTGGCTCTCTCAAGGACCTCAGAAAGTGTTTCCCTCGTCCAAACAGAATAATGACAAAGATACGATATCCTCGAGAAAACGTTAAACTCAAAGACTGTTTATTAACCCCAGCCTCCAAAAACAGGATTTAAGTTGACTCATGTCAGATTTGAAGACACGCCAGTCTGCGGGATTACCCTGTGGCCAAATGTCCTGTGACACTGCGGAGCAGTGCCCCTTCAGTCACCCTGCTTTCACACTCTCTGAAGAGGAGACATTGCAGAACGTAAATTCCTATTAAAGCAGCTTTCTTCACTTGTCCCCCTACTGCAAATGTTTCACATCAAGAGTTTTTATCGGTAAGAGGTAAAAGGTCCCAATCCTAGTTTATTATAACTACGATCATCCTTCCACAGTCAAGTTATTTCATTTTTAAATCAAGCAGGTGAATAACATTTTTCTGACATGATGAGCTGATAGCTCATTAGAATCTTTACAATAATTATTTCCCATACCCACATTTTGTTTGATTTTTAGATTATTAACTTCTTCAGACATAACTTCTTTACACATCAAAGTCCTATCATCCCAATGCTTTATTTCCTTTCTCCTAGACATTAAAAAAAAAGCCAGTTAAAAGCAGAAGCACTCAAGTCAATTTTCTCTAATAAATACAGTTAACATGGAACTGAAAACCTACTGTAATCTTCTCAATGGGTTAATGTCCTGCAGTCGTTTTAGCTTTCGATTGAAATGCAGCTGTTTGCCATATTTTACAAAATGAATTCAGATGTGCAGACGGAGATCTCAATTATTTCAACATGCCACAGTTTAAATGTGAACCCAAGGAGTAAGTTCATCTCTGATTAATACATATTTAAACCCGATCATTAAGTCAATAGCCAATACTATGCCACACCTGTAAAATCTTGTTCCAGAGTAGAAAAATTGACATCTTTTATTCTAAAACAATGGACCTTGAGGATATACTCTTTTTCTTAGGAAATACTATAATGAAAAAAAAATGTTTTAACTGTAGTAAAGCTACACATTACAAATGTGAATTAAACAAAAATGTAATGAACATGCCACCAGGTTTCTAATTGCTGCTCATATGTTTGGTGCTAAATGGCCAAAGAAGGAATACCATGAAACATCTTTGGCTTAAAATACCTCAACGAGTTGAAAACTTTATCACTAGTTATAGCACCATCAAAACAACATAAGTATCTGGATTGTGAAATCCATCAGTCTACCCATTTATTAAATGACCATGGAATGTTTTATCATTTCTTCTATTACATCACTGCTGAGGAAAATTAATTCAGCAGGCCTATGTACTGATTCTGAGTATAAACAGTTTCAATTCCAACCATTCATAACCTGAACATCCCACATACATAAATTAATAGAAAACTGTTACAGTCAGAACATTCTCATTTTCATAGAACTCCAAAGGCAGGAAGCAATTAAGGTTAAGCTAACACTATTACGCACTGCATTTTGGTTTTGTTGTTAAAAAAAAAAAAAAAAAAAAACCTCAAGTTACATCATGGCATAAATTTCTCTTGCTGTGAAAAATAATACCAAATGATCATTCAATCACTGAGAAGGTAAAAAATAAAAAAATTTTAATTATGCACAATTTTTTAAAACTTTTATACCTAGCATTTTGGGATAACACAATGGTAATTCCAATATATTTATACAGGTGGACTTCAGAAGATTTAAAGCTCAAATGTCCATACAATTACCTGCTAAAAGAGAGGCAACATCCCATGAATAACCCAAAGAACACATGATTCACATATAACTGTTTGGAAACCAACAGCAATTCTCCTGAAACTGCTAACTGTATTTCATAACTAAAAATCATTTGTATTCACTTACTACATACCAAATGAGTTCAGAACCTGAGATAAGATGCATCAATCATAGGACTTCTCCCACTACAGGGTAATAACGGTTTCCTTGTCATCAAACTGCTAACTGCTTAACGATAGGGACACTGATTTTTCTGTAACTTTGGTGCCTAATCTACTGCCTAAGACTGCTGATTCTGAGTAAATGCTGGGTGAATGAACAAACTACTGACTGGTATAACAAAGAATACAAAGATAAGAAAGCCATGTCTCTGCAACTGAGTAGATTATGGCCTACTGAAGTTAACCGATCAGATATATTCAATGGAATGAGTTTGGAGACAATTCACAAGATACCGTGGGACAAAAGTAGGAACTAAGAGCTGGTCAATTATTATGATTAAACTGTCCTGAGATTTAACACTTGTTAAAATCTGAAAATAAGGCATATTTAGTCGCACTAAAAAAAAAAAAAACAAAAAAAAAAAAACCCTACCCATATGCCACTGGATTACTGTAAAATCAAAGTGCAAAGTGAAAAATATTCTGAAAATTATGAAGCACCATAAAGAGCAATATATAATAGTAAATATTCTTCCTTACCATTCATTCACTGAGCAATTATTTTTCTTAAAAACTATTGGAACAGGAGTAAGTACTTCCTAACCAAAATCAGTTTGATTCTAATTAGCACAGATAAGAAGCTACAAATATTCATAAGGAACACCCAATGATCAAAATGACAAGTTATCAAGTAGAGAATCGCCGTCTTAATATAATTATCAAAGACTTCATATTCATAGACAGAAAAACTCTCCTCTGTAATATACTATTTCCCGGTATATTTTCCCCACCAAACCCGCTTCTCTGTCCAACATCCCAATTCTAGAAGAGCAACACTACTCTTCAGTCACATAAGTTCAAACACTCCCAAAGTATTTTTGATTCACCAACTCCTCTCCTGCCTACCTCCATGCAGTCTGGTCCTGGCATATTTCTCTCAATAAACCAATTATAATTCAATCCCTTCCTTTCCAATCTCACCTTAATAAATACCTTTACTAGAGTATCTTTTAAACCCATCTCCTACCTTTCTAATTACTTCTGCATACCAGCTCCAGAGTACTCATTCTAAATATTGGTTACTCCTTGGAGCATCTCGGTGGCTCAGTCAGTTAAGCGTCCGACTCTTGGTTTCAGCTCAGGTCATGATCTCACAGTTTATGGGTTCAAGCCCTGCGTTGGGCTCTGCACTGATAGCACAAAGACTGCTTGGGATTCTCTATCTCTGCCCCTCCTGCTCTCTCTCTCTCCCAAAAAACAAATAAACATAATAAATAAGTATTGGTTACTCCTCTACTCAAAACATCCAATAGCACTCCTTCCCCTGAAAGACAAAACTTGTCTAAAATCAGTCCCACAGGACCTCTGCAGACTCCTTTCCCATCAAAGCAAAACATCCAGCATCTCCCAACCAATCCGGTTCTTCTGAACCTTTAGCCTACGGTTCTTCCTACTTGCAGTACCTCTGGTTTCCTCTCCACCTATCCAAATCCCAGCTGCTGAGAGAAGCCCAGCCGAAGCTCAATGTCTCCAAGATGTCCCTAAGGTGTCCCAGACTCACGATCTTCCGGAATTCTCCTTTCCCTGACATGTAATGTTTTCACTAATTCTTTTAACATTAAATATTTCAGGGCATGCACATCACTTTAGTTTATTAATAAACTTCCCCAACTACTGGCAGATGACTGCCCCTCCTCCCTCAGAGAAATGAAAAGCCCTTGTTTACTTTCTCCCTCCTCTCTCCTCTACCGAAGCCCCTGTATCTTCTTCTGATTCCCTCCTCTTACAACATAGGCACTTTCTTCTTTAAAGCCGACGTACAACCTGTGCTTCGGCTTATCTATCTATTTACTGGGCACCTACTACTGGCCAAACACTGTTGTAAAGAGCTAGGAAATATGATAGTGGCTAGGCAAGACAAAAGAAATATGTGATAATGCAGGAGACAAGCACATAAATATAATGTGAGGTAGTGACAAATGCTATGAAAACAAATTAAACAAGCTGTTTCAACCAGGAGGTGACATTTAATATAAGATCTGAACAGTGGCGCCTGGGTGGCTGAGTCGGTTGAGTGTCCGGCTTCGGCTCAGGTCATGATCTCACGGTTCGTGGGTTTGAGCCCCGCGTCGGGCTCTGTGCTGACAGCTCAGAGCCTGGAGCCTGCTTCGGATTCTGTGTCTCCCTCTCTCTCTGACCCTCCCCTGCTCGCACTGTCTCTCTCTGTCTCTCAAAAATAAATAAAAAACATTAAAAAAAAATTAAAAGGTCTGAACAAAGCCCAGAATGGAGCTCTGGAGAACTTTCAGGCAAAAAGAACAGCAAAGTACCAAGATCTTGAAGCCAGTGTGGCCCAAGGGAAGGGAACAAAAGGGATAAGAGGTAGAAAATAAGGTCTGACAGTTAGAAAGAGGCAGTTAGCAAGAGGCCAGATGATATAAAGCCCTTTTAGGCCATGGAGGTTAAATTTTATTTGAATATAATGTGACGCTAATACAGAATTGTGAAAAGGGAAGTGACTTGAGATATTTTAGGTTTTAAAAAGATAACTCTGGCTGCCATGACATTACACTACAAAGAAGCAAAGGTACAAGCGAGGAGACCAGCCAGAAAGTTATTGAAGTTGCATAGGCAGAAGAGGACGATGGCCTGAATTAGTGGTACAAGTGGAGATGATGAGAAGTGGTCAGACTTCTGGAATACATTTTGAAGACAGAGCTGACTGCCAATGGAGTAGACATGGGGTATGAAAGAACAGTCAAGCAGGACTCTGAAGTTTACTCTGAAATTTGGGGCCTGAGCAACTGGTTGGATGGTGTGCCATTTACTGAGATCAGGAAAACTGAAAAGGGAAAAACGAAGAAACCAGGAGTTCAATTTATGCCGTAGTAAGTCTGAGACAACTATTAGACATTCAAGGGAGATGAAATCCTGCAGGAGTTCTGTGACAGAGGCTGTAAGACAGAAAAACTGACATATTTCATGGCCACAGGGTTGTGCTAAGAAGGATAATTAATCAATACATTAGAATCTAATAATAAGGACTAATCATCTCTCAAGTTGTTTCTCCATCTGTCAAGAATAATTTCTGCCTGTCTCAGAGGAGGGTTATAAAGAAGACAGTGACTACCACATAAAGTGCATTCAAAGAATATATCTGAATTGAAAAGAATATCAACACATCTGTGAACTATGAAAAATCCTGATAGGCAGATATAAACTATGCATTACATATCCTAGTTGGCTACATGAGCAGTTTTTTTCTTTTTAACCTACAGACATAGGAGCACAGTCAAACTGCTCAGAGACTTGTGAAGTTGTATTATTATGTTTTTCTTCTTTAGTCTCATATTCATGTAGGTTTCGATTTCAAGTGCTTGCACATCCACTACTCTCTTAGGGAAATACTGAGTTTCAAAAAAAATCTTTATACTTTGGAAACATGGTTCTCAAAGTGCACTGCCAACGTGCCTATCAGATCATCCTAAAATACATAACATTCAACCCGACAAAACAGCAAGCTTACTTTTCCCATATTAAAACACTGTTGTTTTTACATAAAATATCATATAATTGAGTGACTTAATCGTTAACTTTTCAGATAAGGGCAAAATACTTAATCAATTACACTTTCAATAATAAGTGTATTTGACAAGGATGTCCAAAAAGGAGCTCTCTTAAACATCAAGATTCTTTCCCACTCTACATTCACATTCTAGAAATATTTAACTTTATGAGGAGTCTATTTTAAATACAAACAAGTCAATAACTATCTGATGTGGTTAAAAACACAGTCCATGTGACTAAAAAGAAAAAGGAATTGGAGATATACTGCAGGCATGTAAAATAAAATTGATGAATTTGTATAAGCATTTCAGAGTATAATTTATAAAGGGTCTTTCGCCTGTACTACCTGGCATCTTTTCACAATTACCATCCAAGGCAAGTATTATCCCCACTACCAATGAGGAAGCAAAGAGTAAAAACTGGGGAAATGTCACAAATCTAACAAAAATCGGGCTTTGATCCTGGGTAGCTGACAACCTGAAATATTCCGTCCATATCCATACATTTTTTAACAAAAATTCATTAACCTTCTCCTTAGGTTTTTTTCATTTGTAAACGATGCCCATCTCCTTTAACACACCAAAATAATGTGAAATCACTGAGAAGTTGTACACATAGTAAGTAGTCAGGGGACTCATCGTTGTCTTAGAGACTTGCTAACTTTAAAAGTTCACGAATTCTTTGCTTAAAAGTAAATCTTAGGCAGATGGATAAACAATTACAATAGACAAAACTACAACTACACCAATTGGCGGGAGGGGGACCAAAGACATTTGAGGTTCAGAACTACAGTTTGAAAAAAACTAATTTCATCCAAATCCCTCATTTTTCAGGTGAGGAAACTGAAGTCCAGAGGGGTTTCTTGAACTGCCCAAGGACACATCACTATTTAGTGATACAGCTGGGACTAAAACTGAGGTCCCCTGACTCCCGGTCCAGAGTTCTTTCTACTATCCCACAAGGAACATACAAATAAAAGTTGATCCTAATTAACTCACAAGACCTCCACCATGTGTTTGTCATAGTGAACTTTGTTGTGAAATATCTGCCTATGCTGACTGACAGTTTAGCAGTAAACGGCTAAACTGTGTCATTTATATTCATATAGTATTTGCATTTATAAAGTGCATTCACATAGATTATTCCAATTTATGTCCTCCGAATTCAACAAACACACCATTTTTTTTTCAGCAACTACTACATCCCATATGCCAGGGAGTATGACACCTTCATATTCATTACCTTATTCAACCTTCAACATCCATTAACTATCAGCCAGATGGTATCAGAGGCAGTAGTGTAATGCAAAAAAACAGACAGATCCATTCCAGAAAGTGAGAGCCTCATCAGTATCACCTATTGAGGGGGAATGACATGTCTGGATAAATCAGTGAGATACAGCATTTAGCACAGGAGATGGAACACATCAAATGCCCATGAAAATGTTGGACCTCCCTTAGCAGTATGTAGTTGTTTAGTGTAGAAAATATATTACAACCAGATCAGTAAAGCACCGTTACCAAGACTTACAGTACCGTGAAAGAGAGCAACCTCAAGTAGAGCCTATTACACTCTATGCTGTTTTACAAATAAAACTTACAACTTTTGCAGATTTAAGATCAGTCTTTACTAGAGGTAGTAGGTGGACAAGTTGAGATAAAACCAATTAAATAAAATATCTGTAGAGGAAGACCATTTATGTAATTCTTTTGTAGTAGCCAACAATCCTGTGAGAAGGCTGGAATGAGGTGATATTAATTCCATTTTACAGAGGAAATTGAGACTCAGAGAAGTTAAACACCTTAACTGAAGTCACAAAGAAAGAATATGGTAGAAAAGGGCTAAACCTAGGTTTAGAATTAGTCTCAAGGATTCTCTGCACCTATCCACAACTCAGAACATCAATATCTCTTCCAGATGATGTTATTCAATAAGCTTAAGGCTGAAACAGCTAATACTTATTGAGCACTGACTTATGTGCTCTGCTGTACCCAACACCGCACCCAACACATCACATGGATTAACTCATTTAATCCTCAACAGAGTGAGAACTCAAAACAAATGTGTTTGACTCTCAATAAAATATTTTACTTACCACAGTAGAAGTTAAATTAATACAATAATGCATTTGGCTGAAATATTTTTATTATCGAACTATAAGCAAAATCCTTCTTGGACATTCTAAACACATAATAGACAGACTTCTAATGGACTTCACTATTCAACTTCACCATAAAATAAAATGGGTATTATTTTCAACAAGATTACTGAATCTTCTGATTTGACTGACATAGCCTAAATTTCTTTGCAGCCTCCTACCCCAAAAGATCACTTATGGAGAGAAAAGCAAAAATCAAACTGCCCAAGATTTCCATCCAGTATAAGGAGAAAAGCAAACATTTTTAACTTCAGTAGTTTAAATGGACAGGTCACTTGCTGGCCTTACTGCAGATATCTCATCTATTATTTACGCACACAAACAATAATTCTCTCAATTCTTTAGTACGTTTGTGAGATTGCAATATGATTAATCCCCCTAAAAATCACATATCACAAACTTCAACAAGCAATAAGACTAAAAGCAGGGTGGCCGTATTATGTGATATAAAAGGGGCTCCATTAGGATAAATAGGCTCTAAACAATGACTATCCCAGAAAAGTTGGGAGTTTACAGTCACCCTTAGAAGAGCAACCCATTTTGATTTGTATGTTACAGGCTATTCTAATGAGTAATTCATGGCTGTAAGTTTTTGGCCCAGATCTAACGATTATCTTCAGCCTTGAGATCAAGGGCACCAGCCCAAGTTAAGGGTGCTATCTATAAATAAAGTTTTTTGGTTTTTGTTTTTAAGTTTTATGCTCAAACTTTACTTTATAGACATTTGCTTGAATAAGAAAAATAAATCTACGTATCTCAAAGAAAGAAATCTTACATCACCAAATTTCAGACTTATCTCTTCAAAAGTTTTGAGTATTGATAACCACAAAACTATTTTTAAAATGGCCCAATGCTCAAAGGTTACTACTATAAATTATCAACTTGCTTTATTATACAAAAAGTTATGAAACAAACAAAAAACACTATCTTTCAAATGGAAAACAACTTTACGACTAAAAAAGTAGAAAAGTTTTCACTGAAACTTAACCAAAGTGGTAAAAGATAGTGGAAGCCCATGGTCACGAAACGGTACAATAATGATTAAAGGAAATGCCAACTAGTATTGATATGCCTCTCCAGATGAATCTGACATTAGCTGTACAACCCAAGGAGTCAAAAGAATACATAATTTGCTTTAATTTGTCAGGCTGTGAATAAGTACTAACAGACTCATGCTTTGAACTACAGTATTTGAGCAAAAGGTATTATTTGAGTATAATTATGATTCCCTAAGGCAATAAATGTTCCAAGAATTGGCTTCTTTGACTTAAAACTCAACCAAATCAAGAAGTGGAAGGGGTCTCAAAGTCGAGATTCTAGGCTTAAGCTGCCCAATAAGGTACTGACTAGCCACCTGTAGTTATGTATATTTAAATTAATTAAAATATAATTTAAGTTCCTCACTGCACTAGACACATTTCAAGTGCTCAACAGCCACTTGATGCTAGGGGATACCATATTAGTAGAGCACAGATTACAGAATATTTCCATCATGGCGGACAGTTCTACAATATTGGGCAGTGCTGCTATAGACCTAGGCTGCTCTATATCTTTGCTTGAATACTCCCAGAGATTAAGAAACTTGCAATAATGAATTATGCGCAATGAAGTGCATTCTCTTTTTGCAAAGTACCATCAAAAAATTGTTCCTCATATTCAGTCAAAACCAGTCTCTTTGAAACATCCGCCAGAAATTCCAGGAGTTCCATCCTCAATTTGATCTTCAAGTAAATCTCTGCACAGCTAACTCAATTCCGTTTCCAAAGTTTACTCCTAACATATACTAAGACCCTACGTCCTTTCCTCCTTTATAGATATATATACTAATTTCTTTCGAACTAAAGTTAAAAATTTGTATTAGCCTCATGGAGTTACGCTAATTTACCCACGTGTACATTAACAACACATGTAAGTAACACGTTAGTATCGCCTGTCAGGTGGCACATTCCACTATTCCTATGAATCTACTCTCTTATCAGACCTTCAAGTATCTTGATTTTTAATTTACCAAACAAGGTCACAGTTTTTCTGAATTTCTTAAAACATGAAGACTAAAATTAATTACCGTTAACATGTAATTTGATCAGTGCCTGATCAGTGTATTTCCTCGTATAATCCTGACAATTCTGAGCTAAGGCTACTACCACCCCCATTGACAGACCGGAACACCCAGGCAAACGCAGGCTCGATAATTTCCGCAGGGGTCACAGATGTGGGCTCAGCCCACAGAGAACAGAGTCGATCTTTTCCTTTTCCTGGATGCTACGTTTCTACTAACGCTACCTAACTCTCCTTCCGCTCCGCCCATAAAGTACTTTCCTTCTCTAACGATTCTTCCCCGCAAAACACTACCTAGATGAGGCGCGGAAGGTGCTTCTTAACACGCCCCGGCCACGCCAGCTCCAGCTCGCCAGCCCGGCTCCCCTCGCCCCACGCCCACCCGCCGACTGGGAGGAGTCAAGAGCCAGCTCCACGCTCGGCGGGGGAACCGGGTGCCGAGCCCGGCCAGCGCCTCACGCTAGCGCCCTCCCTTCAGCCCTAGGGCGCAAACGCCAATTCCTCCCCCGCGGCTACCCCCGGGTTGGGATCAGGGCGGGGCCGGGGCCCACGGACGCGGGGCTCGCCGCCCGCGGTCCCTCCCGGCTCGCAGACCTCTCCCCGCCCGCCCCGCACCGCCCCCAGCACCCCCTACAACCTCTGCTTTAAGAACACTTGTAGGCACGGCTGCGCGTCCCGCGTGGAGAATGTGGGGAGAGATGGTGCGGTTTCTGCGGCGGCGGCCCGGGGCACGCTTGGAAAAGGGCGGGGTGGAGGGCTGAGAGTGTAGAAAGGGAGAAGGTGGCTCGGCGGGGACAGGGGTGGGGGGGGCACAAGATGGCGTGAGGCCGACTCTCCGTGGGGCGGGGGCTGCGGAGACGGAGGAGGGAGTACTGCAGACGCCCCCACCACTAGCTGCGCGGGTTCTGGCGCATGCGCGCTCAACTAGGTGGCCGTGGTCTCCTTTCCCGAGCAAGCAACTTCCGCCACGCTCGCCGGGGGCGGGGCGTAGTGGAGCGCACCGCAGCCTCCTTCCGCCGCGGCCGCGGGCTACTGGGGCCCGGGCGGCGGGTCTCAAAGCGGTTCTTGCTGGGAGAAGAGTGGAGTACAGCGTAGAACCGAAGGGTGTTCAAGGGCCAGGCCGTTCTTCAAGAGTGGAACTGAGAGGGCTAGGATTTTCGAGGGCTTGGGCGACCGGCACTGGAAGTTTGTTTTCAGCTTTGGGGCAAGGTTTACTGGCCCGTGTAAGGTTCTGTCCAGGAATTGGGGTGAACCGGGATCTTAACCGGATTGTGCTTTTAGAATGGGAGGGGAAACGGAGAGCTCAAAAAGGCCTGCTCCTCCAAGGGGACCGCAGTGCCGGGGTGTGGACATGGAACCTTTAATGGACAGTGAGACACCCGCTCTTCTGCAGGCTCACGCACATCACAGTCTTCGGAGAGGCGGTGGGAGATGGTGGTCCCCAATGAATACCCCTCACTCCCACCGCCACACTCATTTTAACAAGTCAGGCATTTAACGACCACGTTTTTATAATTAAAGTCTTTCTATTTCAAGGATGGGGAGGAATGACCCTACTTTTATTTTTCCTTAGGATTTTGGCCTGTTCCTCATTTTTAAATCTTGCACCCTACTATTAAACTGCACGTCCTGTGCTCTCAATTTGGTAATATACATGTAGTTCTGTAATACAATTATCAGTTACTTCAATTGCTTTAGCTCTATATGAAGTCTTGTTATTTATGTTTTAAACATTCTTTTTAGCTGTTTAGGGAAAAAAGTTACCGGTGCTTACATCCACTCCTACGATGTCAAATATAAAGTATTTCATCGAGATTGAACTACAGACCTTCAATCGGGTCTTTAAAGCATTACTGCTTGTTATTTTCCTGCCTATGAATATTTGTGTTCTGAAATAATATTTTCTTCCTACTTGCTTACATTATTTAAAATAGCAACTTCTTTGACTATTTCCTCCAGATCATAGTTGACTCTTGTCTTGTGTGTTTAGTTCTCTTTAATCTCCCCAAGACTTCACTATTTGCCAAAACCTTAAAGTTCTAAAATAATATATTTAGGATATAAAGACTCACCATAATGTGTAAATCAGGGCTTAATGCAATGCTGGGCAAAGTGTGGAGCATAAGGAAGGGAAAGTAACAATTGTCACAATTTCTTACAAAGGAAAACCAATATACACAGTAGTTGAAAAGCCCCTTCAAGTACATTACAAAGAAAATAATTAGGAGAAAATTAAGAGAAAAATTGATATTACATCTAAGGAAATATAACCCAAAGCACATTGTTTCAATTAAAATTACATTCAGTAAATGTTGCCATACTATTTGCATGGGAGTTTTACCTGCATCACATGGAGGCCAGATTTTACCTAGCTTTTCAGAATAGAACACAGATCTTACTCTCAGGCTACTGGTGTCTAATCTACATATAATCACACACAACAGGAGTTACTGAAAGTGAGCCATGGAGAACGAAACTGAACTAAACCAGGCAGTGGTAGAGGAAATTGTGAATTGTGCTGTTGGTAGAGATCTTAGCTTTGAAGTCACATGAGTTATCCTAGTGTTCCTACCTCCTGGATTCTGTTACAAATCATTTTTAAAATTTGATTTAGCCATAATTTTGTTTGTCGTTTGAGGGTGCTGCTATACGCAAAGGGTCAAAGTATCTTCCATTAGATTAATGTCGAGTATCCTAAACTATCGACACTACTAGGGTATCTTAATTATAACAAAGCTAAAACAATGAAGCTATTGCTGACATTAAGACATTCATGACTACCACCTCTCAGAAAAATACATGAGAGCATGTGGAGAAAACACCAGGAGACCAAGTGAATGCATCATACCACAAAAATTTCTCTAGCCCTTAAACAGAGCTGTTAAAGGAAAATGAAGCATTGTAACCATAGACATTCACATTCCTCTGGCATAATAACCCTCCTATAGAGTCACTAGTGTAAAATGCAAAAAGAAAGTGTAGCTATCTAAGTAAAAAGGCTTCTTGGCATCCTAAAAATGATTAGGTTAGGTAACAAAAGAAACCCCAATTCTCCAAATAGCAGAAGCTATTTGGAAACATCTCTGTGATGAACTGGTCTCTTCTCATGTGGTTGTCATAGGGACAGTTCACTTCAGGTGACCTGCAAAATTCTTACTCTTTTGTGATCCATGACTTTTATTTATTAGGATGTTTGTAGAAGCTCTTCTTATCTATCAATTATTTTATTCTTTGCTATCTCTGCCTTAGATTTCTAATGCTTATTTTTTATAAGGTTATTTATTTATTTTGAGAGAGAGACAGCACAAGTTGGGAAGGAGCAGAGGAGAGAGAGAGAATCCCAAGCAGGCTCCACACTGTCAGCTCAGAGTCCGACACGGGGCTTGAACTGACGCAACTGTGAGATCATGACCTGAGCCAAAACCAAGAGTGGGTCACTTAACCAATTGAGCCACCCAGGCACCCCAGATTTCTAATGCTTGTATAGTACCATGGAAATAAACTGGCTAGAACTGCATATTGTTTAGAACTGCATATCGCAATTGTGTATTCAATTCATTTTTTGATATTAAGAACTATTTTTCCAATTGTTGCTTGCTTTACTTTTGGAACAAGTTGTTCCAACCAGCTCTGTGGTACTTGGGCAAGTCATTTAATATTGTTGGGCCTCAGTTTTCATGTCTGTAAAATAAGGTGATCAAACCAAATGAACTAAAATCTTGCAGCCCTAAAACTCTATGCTCCTTCAAAACAAGAATGAACAAAGGATGGATATTAAAGTGGTACAAAATAATTTCAGCATTCAATCAATATGTTTGTGCTACCAAAAAATACAGAATATTCAAGGCTCTTGCTGTAGGCTGACATGGATATTCAACTGATATGATCCACTGCAAAAGAAAGACTAACATGAAAAATATACACTAGTCAGATCTGCTAAAATACAGGAGGGGCGGTGCATCGCATAATTATTTGGGGTGTAATCAAATTGGCTCCCATGCCTTTCAATTATATTCATAGATTTAAAATTAGGAAGAGCAATACTGTGATGAGAGAAGGAATGTTAAAGAATTACATTACTGAGCAGCTTGTAGAACTATAATCATAATCCATCCTCTTAAGAACCTCTCAATGCAGATTTAACACTCCAGGATCTTTTAAAATTAGTCTTTGGCTAATGATCACGTTTTGAGACTAGAATGGAAAAGGAATCCTATAATATCAGGGTTTCAAAGAGCCCCTGAGCTCTTTAGACACATGGAAACTGAATTGCTTTCATTCCCATTGAATTCAATATGTAATCCTCTTGGTCTAGAAGCAAACAATTTCTACATTTCTCCCCTTGAAGATACGGGCTATTCACTGAGTATAAGTGATGGGTGCTAATTAGTTCATTCATTCAACAAATAATTATTGTAGGCCTACCATGTGCCTGACATTATTCTAGGAGCTGTAGATGCAGCAGTGAACAAAACAGACAAAAATTTATGCCATCGTCAAATATAGTAGGAGTAGTTGGACAATAAATAAACACCTCAATAATGTAATATGTTAGAAAGCCATGAGTGTAACAGAATAGGGGGGAAATTTTTATACAAGGGGAAGGGATACAGAATGAGACAAAACACAGGAGGAATGAGAGAATTGTTAATTTTTAAATTGGGCAAGGAAGGTAGGCCTCACTGAGAAAGTGCTGTTTGAATAATGACTTGATGAAAGTGAAGGAGATCACTGCAGACATCTGAAGAAAAGAGCATTCCAGTGAGAACAACCCATGCTAAGGCCCTGAAGTGGAAACAAGCCTGGTAAGTTGCAGGAGTGGGTAATGACCCATTATTAGCTGGAAAACAATAACCCATTTAAAAAAAAAAAAAAGTGTAATGTGAGGTCATGGTGGTACTAGGAGGCAAGATGGTAGAAGGCCTGAGTGCCTGGGACAGGGAGGCTATTAGCAGAGGTTTGACATGATGTGGCTTAGGCTTTAAAGTAATTACTCTGGGGACACCTGAGTGGCTCAGTAGGTAAGCATCTGATGCTTTGTTTCAACTCAGGTCATGATCTCATGGTTCGCAAGTTCGAACCCCACATAGGACTCTATGCTGGCAGCATGGAGCCTGCTTAGGACTCTCTCTCTCTCTCTCTCTCTCTCTCTCTGTCTCTCTTTCTCTGCCCCTCCCCCTTTCTCTCCCTCTCTCTCTCAAAATAAATAAGTAAATTTCAAAAAAAAAATAATAATAATTACTCTGGCTGCTGGGTTAAAAATAGTCTGTAGAGGGGCGCCTGGGTTGCTCAGTTGAATAAGCATCTGACTTGGTCTCGGGTCATGATCTCACAGTTCATGGGTTCAAGTCCCGCATCGGGCTCTGTGCTGACAGCTCAGAGCCTGGATCCTGCTTCCAATTCTCTGTCTCCCTCCCTCTCCCTCTCTGTCTCTGTCTGTCTGTCTCTCTCTCTCTCTCTCTCTGGCCCTCTCCCACCCATACTCTGTCCCAGCCTCTCAAAAATAAATAAACATTAAAAAATTTTTAGTCTGTAGAGTACAGGTCTTACTGTAGTTACCCAGGCAAGAGGTGATGGTAGCTTGCACTAGGGTTATTACGGTAGACTCCACAAGACATGGTTAAATTCTGGATATTTTTTCAAAATCAATATGATTTAATGACAGATTCGATTTGGGGTTCTAGAGAAAGAGAGAAATAAAGGATGGCTGAAGTGTCCTGGGAAACTGGAAAAATGAATTTTCCAGTAACTGAGATGGGAAAGAGTGGGGATGGATATGTTGGGTAGGTATAGGAGATCAAGAATTCAATTTTAGGCATAAATAAGTAATTAAGCACAATGTTTTATTATCTATTGTTTTGCCTTAATAATTAAATTCTTATGGAAATATAGGAAAGTTTGCATTTGTTACCTTCTTTAATAATTCTTTAATTAATTTCTAATCCTGCTCACATAATAGAGGTCCATCTAGTACTATATAACACTTGTCAGGGAATATCTTACTTTTGTTTTAAGAAGATGTGAAGAAAGCTCAACATCCCCTTGTTAAAACAACAATAACAACAACAACAACAACAAACCTTTCTTTTGTTGTCATTCTTTCAATGCCTGACACAAACTTGGAGAATTCAGTTGACACAAATACACAGAACATCCATTTCCTCAAAGCATTTTCATTGAAATATTTAGATGTAAAACTGGATCTATTTCAGTGAATTATTTGAACAACTGCCTCCATTTTGTATGACACATATACATTTATGTATCTATCATGTGTGGACACAGGGCCAAAAGTTAATCAGGGCTATGAGTGAAATATATCACAGTATGGCTAATGCAACCTGCTATTCCTAGCTCACACTCTCAGGCTGGATGCGGTAAACCTATTCTGACTAAGGAAAGCTCAGATCAGTTGTTAGTGATCAGGAAACCATAGCAGCAGATTTGATTAAGTTACTTTAGTTTTAGTTTTAGTTTTTTATAGATGCAGCATAAGCTGTATTTTCTCTTTCTAGAATATATTTTTTTAAGATTTTTAGAAGTTTATTTATTTATTTATTTACTTATTTATTTAGAGAGAGAGAGGCAAAGGAGGGGCAGAGAGGGAGGGAGAGAGAGAATCGCAAGAGGGGCTCAAACTCACGAACTGTGAAATCATAACCTGAGCTGAAATTAAGAGTTGGATGCCGAACCTACTGAGCCACCAGGTGCCCTCTTTCTAGAATATAAACAACTTCATTAACTCAATCAGGTATAGGACAAAAAAAAAAAATGGGCTTTGTTGCTGCTTATTAGCCATGATGCCCTGGCCAAATTATTCAATTTCTCAGAAAATAAGCATCTTCCACTGTAAAATAGGAATAAGGACATCCATGTGGTGGGGTTGTTATCAGGATTTAAATAAAAAATTCCTGACATGATGAAAATGTTCAGTAATTTATAGTTATTGTTGTTTTCCAGTTTTTAATGAGCTGTTGAGTAATTTTTATGATGTTTGTATTTTTGATGTACTGGACATGGGAATAAATTAAACATGAGATCCTATCTCAAGTATTAGTGTTTTATTTTTCATGAATTCAATAAATATATGTCAGTATGACGATTATTCTCTTAATAAACATTTATTAAGGACCCTTAAGTATTCCAGTCATTGTTAGGTCTTGGGGATATAATGATAAATAACACAGAATTTCTGACCTCAAAATGACTTCTTACTGATAAATTCGGGAGGGACAAAGTTATGCAAACAAGAGCGAAGGCACCGTGGTAATATGTAATACCAATACTAACTGACATCTCCCTCACTTTTAACCTGTAGGTTAAAACTGGCTTAAGTGATGATTCTACCTCATTTGCAAGCCCAGTAACCAACTCAGTCTCTTAATATTTCTGGGGAGCTAGTGTTCTCATGGTCTCATCTGAACTCACACTTGTTCTTATTAGATGAAGTTCGTGGATGAGCTTCCAACTGTCCTTATTTCACAAACATCCACTTAGATGTAGAACTTAGCCCTTTTCCTAGATTTTACCCAAAAGCATTTTTTTTACTAAAGATTTTAAGGAATCTTTACACCCAACCTGGGGCTCGAACTCACAACCCCGAGATCAAGACTCACATGTTCCTCCGACTGAGCCAGCCAGGCGCCCCTCAACCAAAAGCACTTACACAAAGCTCTGTGTGGGAACAGCAGATAGAAGATGACAGGAAGGAGAAATACTAAAGAAATAGAATTTATAGGACTCACTTACTGGTAAGATAGGATGGAAGACAAAGAGAGAGAATTCAAGGATGATTCTAAGGTTTCTCAACTTACTGAGTGGCAGGTTGAACATTCTGAGTTTAAGGTGACCATGTAAAATTTCAGATGGCTACCACCAACAGCCAACTAGACTATTCAGATACAAGGGTAGAGACAGAAGCTAGACTAAAGTCTGCATCTCAAGAAAGTAAATGGCCATTTAGATTTGGGAACCAGCAGCATACAGCATACAGCATTCCATATATATCGGTTAGATGGGGAATTTAGCCCTGTTCTTAGATTTGGCCTAAGAACATTCTCAGAAGAATCTGTGTGAAAAGAACTGAAGCTGAGGAAGGCAATGAAATGCCCAGGAACATGTATAGAACAAAGAGAAGTGAGTCAAAGATTGGATTCTAGACACCCATAGTCAATGGGAAAGGGAGACTAAAAACCTACAAAGAAAAGTGAGAAAGTAATGGTGTCACAGAAACCAGGAGAGCAGAGAGCTTCAAAGAGAGAGATGAATGACACTAAAATGAGAATTGGTGGACACTTGCGTGGCTCAGTTGGTTAAGCCTCTAACCTCCGCTCAGGTCATGATCTTGCGGTTCGTGGCTTTGAGCCCCATGTCAGGCTCTGTGATGACAGCTCAGAGCCCGGAGCCTGTTTCGGATTCTGTGTCCTCCTCTCTCTCTGCCTCTCCCCTGCTCGCACTCTGTCTCTCTCTCCCTCTCTCTCTCTCTCTCTCTCTCAAAAATAAATAAAAACATTAAAAAAAATTTTTAATGAGAATTGGTGTCAACAATACTTCGCCAGCTGAAAATGACCTTGGGCCCAGCTGCATCAATCCAGTGATAGGACTAGAAACTTGGTTGTAGTGACTTGAGGAGAGTAAATAAGGAAGTTGAGAAATCAAGTGTGTTATTCTTCCCAAGAACATGTCCTGTGTAGAAGAGCTTGGCTAGAGAAATATTTAGGGTCACAGGATACATTTTCAAGGTCAAGGACTTGAGCTTGCTTACAAGCTTTGGAGAAGAAGCTGATAAAGAGGAAAAGGTTGAACACTTGGGATAGAAGAGGGCCGATTACAAAATTTCTAGGAAGCAAAGATGGAATTAGATAGATCCTAGAAGAGACTGGAAACTTTCTGATCAAGAGTCCAGGAAATGGACCTTAAAATGGAAGAGGGATAGACTGGAAGAAAGGAATAAGAACTTGAGGCGGTTCCTACCCAATGACCCATATTTTCCCCATAATGTAGGAAAGTGGGGATGCTGAAGAAGTGGGGATTGTACTGTAAAATAGGTATGATGTGATAAAGTTTTATTGAATCACTGTGGGGAATAGGAGAGAAATAACCAAGGGCTTGTTAAGTTGAAGACAGCCCAAGGTATAGAGCAGTGATCCTCAAAGCATGGCTGCAGCATTGTAGAAATGCGAATTTGGACCCCACTCCATACCCACAGAGTCAGAAACTGGAGGTGGAGCTCCACATCAATCTTCTTTAACAAGCCCTCCAGGTAATCCCTTCAGGTGGTTTTGACCTGCCAGTGGGGGAGGGGCAGAGAGTGAGGGAGTCGCAGAATGTGAAGCAGGCTCCAGGCTACAAGCTGTCAGCACAGAGCCCGACAAGGGACTCGAAACCAAGAACTGTGAGATCATGACCTGAGCAGAAGTCAGATGCTTAACCGACTGAACCACACAGGCCCCCCTAAACAACTTCTATAGAATTTACAGCTTCCCCCAATAGGCAAGCAAATGATAAAGTGCAAAGTATGCTATTCGACCACATTCTAGTAATTTTCTTAGTCATTTTCCATATTACAGTAAAATATATTTATTCAGAACAATATCCTTAAGAATTTAAAAAACTCTGCTGGTATCTCTCTGGAAATGGGTGTCATATTAGATTTAGAAATCTGAACAAAGAGAATCCTTTCTTCCAGGTTTTACAGAGCAAATACTATAAAACGTTTTTGCCTCTCTACCTAATTTCCACATTTATAATAGAGAAATAATAAAATTACAGTTCACTGCATCAAGAGTACTCAGTAATTCACTGTATAGTAGCAGTTCTCAAATTATGTTCCTGCACTAATATCCCATTTTTTAAAGTTTATTTATTTTGAGAAAGAGAGAGAGAGCCTGCAGGAGATGCAGAGAGAGAAAATGCCAACCAGGCTTTACACTATCAGCACAGAGCCTGATGTGGGACTCGAACACAGGAACCTTGAGATCATGACATGAGCCAAAATCAGGAGCCAGAAGCTTAACCGACTGAGCCACCCAGGCACCCCTAATATCCCATTCTAACTAAATAAGGTAGTCATTTCTCTATTCACGTGGGGAAAGTTTATGACTTGAATTTTCTTAATTTTAAGTTAATCCCTCATAAATTTTTCTTAAACCTTTGGCCCTTGCAACTGCTTATTTTGCAACAAATGCTAATAGATTACAAAATAAGTTAACAAATAGTAAATCAATATTAGTGAAACTTGAAGTTAGCCAGTCATGGTTAGTTCAACAGTTTCTCTACAATTGGGCAGCTGTTCATGCCTGTGATTTATTTTTATTTTCATTTTTATGTTTATTTATTTTTGAGAGACAGAGAGACAGAGCACAAGCAGGGGAGGGACAGAGGGAGACACAGAATTCGAAGCAGGCTCCAGGCTCTGAGCTGTCAGCACAGAGCCTGAGGCGGGGCTCAAAGGCACAAACCATGAGATCATGACCTGAGCTGAATTCGGACACTTAACCAACTGAGCCACCCAGGCACCCCAATGACTGTGATTTTTATATTTCACACCAATAATACAGATATTCTCTACTACCATTGTTCCTACAATGTTGCCTTTGCTCAAATAATTTGGACTACTTTCAGGATCTGGGGGATATTCTTTTGAATGCCCTAAACAATGGAAAAGCTGACAGTCATGGTCTAGAAGTATCTTAAAGACTTATTTTACAGCCAAACATGTGAGTGAGTGATCCGGTTGATTTATGCATGTGTGCCTTGCTTTAAGAAATATGACATAATATGTGGAAATCCATATTTACCATTCACAAGTGCACATTTGAGACACTCCCCAATTACTTGCAGATAAGACTAACCTCTGAAAGTTAATTGTGCAATAAGCAAATGATGGATCACAGAAGGGATATCGATCCATGCTGATAAACCTTAATTATAACCTGATTAAAATACTATGTAAATAGGAAGAGAGGTGAGTTAATCACAAATCATAAAAACAACAAAATTAGAACAAACTGACAGAGCATATGCCTATATTGTGGAGATGAGTGGGGAAAAGATAAATGGGTCAGAGTCCTAATATCATTCAAGAATTCAAATTCGGTAACTAACTTCCCTTATCCTGATTCTGTAGCGACCAGCAATCTTCACATATTTTAGCTTCGATGAAGCTTCCCAAATACTATGATGATCAGGCTGATAGCTCGAAGGGTCATTCCACCCAATAGTTGTATTTCCTCATTTCCAATCAATAACTCAGCATTTTGAGTTTTGTGCTGGGTCTTTTATGAGTTAGAGTGAGTAAGCTCTGGAATAGTGATAATGTTTCCAGGAAGCCAAACCCCAAATTTCAACTCCAACTCTGAGGAGGCTCCGAGGGCTCTCCTTGGCAGGCCCCCAACCTGGAAACCTGCCTTTCTTCTGAACAACTACAGGAAACAGATCAATTAGCATGCGCTTGTTCACTTCATAAAAAATTATTTGCTTTATGAAATGATTTTAAAGCACAGGGAACTTAAAGTGGATGAGATACTGAGAAATGACTTCTGCGTTCAGTCAGAAATTCGTCAATGTTCGCATAACTCGTCTTGATGGTGTGGCAGGGGTGTGAGTGTGACTGTTCTGAATAATTGTGCATTTGAGAAGCTTAGCAGTTAAAGGAAGGAAGGAAAGAGGGGGAAGGGGAAGGGGTAGTTGGGTAAATGGAAAGAGGTCTGGTTGTTTTGTCATTGAGTACCCCCAACTCCATGCCACACACACACCATAAAAGGACGCCAGATTAGGGGGAAAGGGGAAGGAACCAGTGGAAACAGATATGAAAGTCCTTGGGTAGAAAGGGATTGAGGGGGTAAGAAGACTGGGTTTGTGGAGCAAGGGGGTGTGTCTCTTCTTCTGGGGGAAACCTCCTTCAAAAACTACTCCGGAATACAACATTTAGCCACTTCTTTCAAATTCATAGCTTTATTACTACAGAAGGGCTGCAGACTTCCTTCCCTCTGATCAGATCTCTCAAATTTTTATTTACCAAATATGAATTAAGTGCCTCTCACAATGAAAAGAGGAAGAAAGATGTGCTCCCGTCCTAGAGGACCTTACAGTCTGACAGGAGAAAGGGACCTGTAAACAAATTGTTGTGGGTCTTACATATGTACCACATACTATGGAATCATAGAGGGGATGGGTTTTCCTTTTAAGTATTTAAGTGATACTTCAAAATGGCTTAATCCATTTGATTGGTGACTTATCTCTTCACCGGATCTGAGTTCTCGCCTGCAGATTCTGGTGTAGCTAGGCTCTTACACTTGCTTCCAGTCAGTTAAAAGAACATGCATTTCATTTGATTCCACAGGATAAACAGTACTAGACACCCTAGGGAATTTTGAATTCAGAATTATGTAATACATAATCTCCACCTTCAAGAAATCTCTGCAGTCCATTTGGGGACATAAAGCTGATAGAACATTTTATTTTTGCTATTTATATTTTAAAATATAATATAATCATAAATATAATATTTTCCTTGTTAAAGGGAGAAATAATTATTTGTACAACCCCCCCCCCCATAACAATTTTACCATAAGTCCTGGACAGGAGAGACTTTAGGTGGAGGAGTCAGAAGAGACAAAAGACCAAAAGTTGTAATATTAATTTGGAAAAAAATCAAAACACAAAATCCCCTTTACATTTTGGATGCATGCTCTAATATCTCTTCGATTTTCTGAATTTGGAGTAGGAGGTGCCTATGTGTTGATTTTGGGGGTACTTATTCTGCCTAATGTTCTCTGAGCTTCCTGGTCTGTAGTTTGGGGTCTGTCATTAATTTTGGAAAAGTCTCTGCCATCATTACTTCAAATATTTCTTTTCTCTCTCTTAGACTCTCTTTTCTCCTTCTGGTATTCTGATTACACTTATGTTACATCTTTTCTAATTGTCCCACCATTCTCGGATGGTCTGTCCTCATTTTTTCATTCTCCTTTTCTCTGTGTTTTTCAGCTTTGGAAGTTTCTGTTGACACATTTTCACGCTCACTAATCCTTTGTCCATGTCATTTCTACTGATGAGCCTATTAAAGGCATTTTTCACTTCTGGTACAGTGTTTTTTATTTCTAGCATTTCTTTTTGATTCTCTCTTGGCATTCTCATCCCCTGCTTACATCGTCCATCTGCTTTTGCATTATAGTCCACTTTTTCCATGAGAGCCCTTCACATGCATTTTTTAATGTTTGTTTGTTTAGAGAGTATAGGGGGAAGAGGCAGAGAGAGAGGGAGAGAGAGAATCCCAAGCAGGCTCCATGCTATCAATGCAGAGTCTGACGCAGGGCTCCATCTCACAAACCATGAGATCATGACCTGAGCTGAAATCAAGAGTTGGATGCTTAACCGACTGCACCACTAACGCGCCTCGGGGCCCTTAACATATTTTAATTCCCAGTCTGATCATTCTCCAAACTCTGCCATTTATTAGTCTGGTTCTGATGCTTGCTTTGTCTCTTCAGATTGTGTTTTTTGTCTTTTAGCATGCTTTGTAATTTTTGATGAAAGTTGGACATGATGTATTGGGTAAAAGTAACAGGAAGACAGACCTTCAATGTGGAGTTTTATGTTTGTCAGGCTAGGAATTTAGGCTGTGTACTGTTGCTTTAGCAATAGTGTCAGAGGTGAAAATATCCACTTGTGTCCTTTTTTTTTCTCCCCTTGAAATTCTTTCTTAAGTGGGGTCTGAGACTTGCAGATCTTTTCACTGTAATCCTTTGTTATTAGACAGGTGCATGACTGATGTGGTAGTAAACTACAGGCCACGGGAAACATTCCATAATCCTATGATTAAGTTTCAATTTTTAGTGAGACTGTGTCTCTGGCCTGTGACCTTCACAAATGCTTCCCACCTTTCCTCCCTCCTCCCCTCTACCCTCTATTAGGTTGGATAGGAAGGCTAGAAGAAGCTGAAGTTGGGTATTTCTCTTCCCCGCATGTCAAAGGCTAGAGTGGGTTGGAATTGAATATGTACCTTCCCCTAGTTCAGTTAGGCTCTGGTAAAATAGTTTCTTGAGGGCAGGCAAAGGCAGAACAGAGTACTCTGGGAATATTTAAAATAACTATTTTTCCTGTCCCCCTGAGATGTTCTGAGGTATTTCTCTGCTCTTCACCCTAAGAATCTAGTGGAGCTCCTGAAGGTAAAACTCAGGAATATGGGGAGTCCTCTTGTGGCTGGGCCCCTGGGAATTTTTTTCTCTTAAGCTAGTCCACAAGCTTAGTCTCCAGCAGTTAGTCAATTACCCTTAAAGTGTTCCTACCAGGTTCTGCAGGTGGCTTCTGCTCCTACAGATTTGTGATTGTCTGCTGTTCCTCTGTCTCTCCAGTGTTGGGACAGTAGTTTGCCCTCTTACCTCAGTTCTCTGATGGATCTTAAGAATGGTTGATTTTCAGTTTGTTCAGCTTTTTCTTGTTGTGAGGATGGAAGTGATGACGTCTAAGCTCTTTATATGTCTTCCTGAAAACTGGAAGTCCATTCCAATTCTGTATACAGATATAATCTATATATTTTAGAATCCTAATTATCTATCAATTGAGGCTACTCTAGTATTCAGTGATAGAATAACACACTGTTTTTATGCTCAGATCTAGTTGTTAAAACCCCTGGTGCTCAATCAATCAACCCGTCTGAGCTTACCTTTACTTATCTGTAAAATGAGGGTAATATTCATTCTTTCTAAATCATAGGCTTACTGAGAGGGTAAATTAAAAAGACATAAGAAAACATTTGGACAAGAAGTGTCACAAAAATTCAGTGAGAAAAGAGGCTGTTTCTTTGGTTCTTTGCCTTACACTATGGCCCATAAATGAGTCATGCATTATTTAACCTAAAACATTTTTAAAAAATTTTTTAATGTTTATTTATTTTTGGAAGGGGAAGGGGAGGCACAGAGAGAGAGGGAGACATAAAATCCAAAGCAGGCTCTAGGCTCCAAGCTGTCAGCACAGAGCCTGACGTGGGGCTTGAACTCACGAACTGTGAGATCATGACCTGAGCTGAAGTCGGGTGGTTAACTGACTGAGCCACCCAGGTACCCCTAACCTAAAATATTTTAAAATCACCATATTGATTATAAAAAGATTCTTTGCTTTAGGAAAATGAAAATATTTCTTAATTGAGTAATTGCTTTAACAATAAGACCTTTCAAATCTGAATAGGTATGATCTAGTAATAGGCAATTGTAGAGCTTTATTATAGAAAACTCCCCTATTAGATATTATTGAACACATTTGTTAAAATAAATATTATATAAAGCAAAAATAGATTCTGTATTAGTACTAATAACTAGTAATAGTAACTAGGATAGCTGAGATTTTTGGTCACATAATTGTCTGGGAGTTCTTAAAGTTTTATTGAGGTGTAATTTCCATATCAAAAATTCACTTATTTTTGTTGTATAATTCAATGGTTTTAGTAAATTTACTGAGTTGTACGACTATCGCCATAATCCACTTTTAGAACATTTTTATCACCCCAGTAAAAACCCTTTATGCCCATTTACTCTTGTTAATTCCTGCTCCCATTCCCAGCCCTAAATGACCACTAATTTATTTACTGTCTCCGTGTATTTGCTTATTCTGGACATTTGTATCTGGCTTTTTTCACTTAGCATAATGTTTTTAAAGGTTCATTTATCCTGTAGCATGTTGCAGTATTTCATTATCTTTTATTGTTGAATAGCAATATCCACTGAATGAACAGACCACATTTCGTTTATCCGTCCCCCAGTTGATGGTCACTTGGGTCATCCCCATTTTTTGGCTATTACAAATAATGGTGCTATGAATAATACTTATAGATACTTGTGTAGATGTATGTTTTCCTTTCTCCTGGGATAAACCAAGGGGTAGAATCTCTGGGTCATACAGTAAATTTGTATTTAGCTTTTTAAGAAATGATCAAACTGTTTTCCTAAGTGGCTGCATCTTTTAACATTCCTACCAGCAGGGTTTAAGGCTTTTGCTTTGTCCATATCCTTGCCTACATTTGTTATCATCTGTCTGATTACAGCCATTCTAGTAGGTGTGAAATGGTATCATAGAGTGGATTTCATTTGCATCTCCCCCCTGACTAATGATGCCAGACTTGTGATACTGGTTAACATTTTAAAAATGGCATATGAGCCATTTGTATACCTTTTTTTTTTGGTAAAATGTGTATCTAATTATTTTGCTAGTCATATAATATTCTAAGGAACCAAAATTAAAGAATTACAGATACAACTAGGTTTAATTTGATTTTTTTATTCATGAATTGCACGTACACATTAAATACAGGTATAGTACAATTAATTGTCTTTACACTTACAACATTAAATAAAAAGAAAGCAAAAGAATAACAACAGTGACCTGTTGAAGTTTTGAAAGACAGGGACCCTATCTTACCTTAGTATTCCCTGCATCTAACGGTGAAGCTAGCATTGTGCCTAAAACATTTTGAGGGTTCAAAGGATTGTAATTAAGTGGTCTCAGGTTTGGAAATCCAGACCATGTGAAGTTATTTTTCTTCTTAGAATTTTGTCAGGAGTTCCACTGAGCTGCCTCCTTGGCTCTGGAATTCACAGAAATATAATGTATAGGTCTTCCTCCATTTAGGATGGGGTTACCTACCAACAAATCCATTGTAAGTTGAAAATATGGTAAGCCAAAAAATGCATTTAATATACCTAAACTGAAGAACATCTAGCTTAGCCTAGCCTACCTTGATCAGTCTCAGAACCCTTACGTTAGTCTACCCCTGGGCAAAATCATAACATGAATCCTATTGTATAATAAAGTGTTGAATATCTCATGTAATTTATTGAATACACCGCTTACTGAAAGTGGAAAACAGAATGGTTGTATGGGGACAGAATGGCTGTAAGTGTGTCAATTGTCTACCTTTGTGATTGCATGGCTGACTGGGATCCGTGGCTTGCTGCCACTGCCCAGCATCACAGGAGGATATCACACAGCATATTGCCAGCCTGGGAAAAGATCCAAATTCAAAATTTGAATTATGGTTTCTATGGAGTGCATATCACTCTTGCACCATGCTGAAGTCAAAAAACCCGTCAGGGGCCATCTGTAGCAGTCAAGGGTGCAAACCCAAGAGTCAGATCGCCTAGCTTCACTGCTCTCTAACTGGGTCACTTAGCATCTCTCACAAGGCCCCAGGTTCCTCACCTATCAGCCAAACTTGTTGCAGGTAATTGTAGTAAAGAGTAGGTGAGGCTATCCATGCAAAGCTCTTAGCACAGTACTTGGTCACAGTAAGTGCTCAGTACACATTAGCCATTATCACTGTAGTTGTTGGAGTCTGAACAGCCAGACCTCAGCTATAGGATAGATTAACCAAGAAGTAGACTCGTTGCTTTTCTCCCTCAATTTATCCCCAAATAAAAGCAATATACATAACAACATTATAAATATTCAAAAGGTGATATATGAAAGGCAAGGTTTTAAAGAGATTGGCAACTAGATATAATGTGGTATCTTTATTACTAATCCTTAAATAGGGACGAGAATTACTTTACCACATTCTGGCATCATCCCTAGGCTTGAATAAAACATTTTTGTCTAAGTCACCTTAAGTCTTTATCCCATTTTCTACCAACCCTTCCCCCCGCCCAATTATTTCCTTCTTTCTTTGTCTTTATCTGTGTTTAGCAAGATCAGCCTTGAAGGCAGAGAGAAGTGCCCAGATCCCAAAATGACTTCCTTTTCTCCTTTTCCCCTTGTCTTCTTTCTAGCTCTCCTTTTTGCCTTCTATCTCCTCCTGTTTCTCTCTTTTGCCCTCCAAAGAAAGAAGGGAGAGAAAGGAAGGCAGGAAGGAAGGAAAGAAGGGAGGGAAGGAGAGGGGGAGACAGATAGGAAGAGAGGGAGGGAAAAGAAGAGGGAGGGAAGACGAAAGGAAGAAGAATTATGGAGGGGGGGTGATGGAGAAAATAGGGGAGAACCATTGGCAGTGGCTGGCTTATGGTTTTGTTTCCTCTCTTGCTTGCCCCTCCTTCCCATCACAGGTGTTGCCCCCAGGGGTAAAACAACTTTAGCTCCCATAAATGGAAACAGAGAAAGAGGTGGTAATCTACTTGTCAACTGGTGTTTGCCTGGCCCTTAAATGATCTAAATAAAATGGGCTCAAATTCCTACTCTCACCTTGTAGAAAATGTGATACTCTTCCCAAGATTTCTCCAAATTCCAGGGAGTTTATACTTTTGTGGTCATGTCTAGTTCTGACTTCCTGATTCCACTAAGTTTGGATTCTTCACTCGGTCTTGCATACTCTTTTATCTCAGTTTCTGCATCTAGTTATCCTCAGCCATTTTGTTTGATTTCTATTTTTTAAAAACACCATTCTGACAAAGCTTCACTATGCATAGTGAGCTTTAACTGAAGGTAAGGAGAAATGAAGATTTACAGTGCAAGCAGAAAGAACTTAAGATTGAATGCAACATATCCTTGTCTTAAAACTTCCTACAGTTGGGGCTCCTGGGTGGCTCATTTGGTCTCATGGTTCTTGAGTTCAAGTCCCGTATCAGGCTCTGTGCTGACACCTTGGGGCCTGGAGTCTGTTTTGGATTCCGTGTATCCCTCTTTCTCTGTCCCTCCCCTGCTCACACTCTGTCTCTCTCTCAAAAATAAACGTTAAAAAATTAAAAGTAAATAAATAAAAATTCCTGCAGTTTTACCAACGCCTGCAATTTACTTCAAAATTCATGTCTTAGGAAGATGAAGAATAGATGTGTAATAAAGCAAGCGTAATAAAATATCAGTGTAGAATCTAGGTGGTAATGGGTGTCACTGTAAATATTACTTCAACTGCTGTTTGAAGTTTTCCATAATATAATATTGGGAAAAAACAAAAACAAAAAAGTCCCTCTGCTAAGTCATTCAGGCAGCCATCCTATTCTCCCTGAGATTCCGGATCATCTGTACTGTGGGGAAACCCTGGCAAAACTTCTGTTCATTTCTAATGAACACAGTTTAGCTTTCTTTGTTGCATTATCTTCTACTAATCATCCCTTTGTTGTCTTCACACCCAAACTGCTTAAGATCTTCTCCCAAAGATCTCCTTAAGAATTATTTAAGACCAAGAACCACTTGTACATATTTATAAGTTCCTTAATGCATTTAACAATGTCTTGTCTGTAAGAGGTACTGAATATATATATAAGGCCATGTGGAACTGAAAAAAAAAGTTGGTTTAAGTCCTGGCTCTCAGTAACGGTGTGACCTTGGACTTGCTGAACAACTTCTCAGAGTCCATTTCCAAGTTTCCTAATCTGAAAAAAAAGGTATGATTTTTAAAAATGCCTACCTCACAGGATTGTCATGAGTTTTAAATTGGATAATGTGGGCTTTAAACAACTCTAACCTGTAATTGAACAATTGGATAATGGAAAGAGGGCAAAACCTGTTTATGTGATTGACTGTTGGGGGTCGCTGCCTTTCTGGTTAATGAGCAACAGGCACTCAAAAGCCAGTACTTTTTCCTAATGCTCAGTCTCTTCCAATGGTCTCTCTTCTTCCACTCCCAGATTCAACCCTAGGGGCAGCCCTCTTAAACGAGCTATTGCCCAGATGGTTCGACGACTGCTACTTTCCGCAGTACCCGCTTGGCACAAACTTATACATCCTTGTCCATCCAAACAATGGTAGTGTGGGTACTCAACTTCTCTTTGTCTTAGGCTTTGGGTCCTAGTGCCTTGGGTTCAATAGTTACTTCTGGAGCATCAAGAAACGTCCCATTCAGAGGCACCTGGGTGGCTCAGTCAGTTAAGCGTCCGGCTTCGGCTCAGGTCATGATCTCACGGTTCGTGGGTTCGAGCCCCACATCGGGCTCTGTGCTGACAGCTAGCTTAGAGCCTGGGACCTGCTTCAGATTCTGTATCTCCCTCTCTCTCTGACCCTCCCCTGCTCACACTGTCTCTCTCTGTCTCTCAAAAATAAAAAAATAAAACATAAAGAAACGTCCCATTCAGCATTCTGTTAACTATGAAAAAGCATAAATTAGATAATGTAAGGGGAAGAGTGTTGGTTAATTATGCTCATAGAGTATATAATAATATTTCATTGTGAATATTCATCTTCTCCACACAGTTTCCCTAACCACTTAAAGGTTTCTTTCCACTTTCCTTACAACAATTCAAGCATTCTTTATCCTTGTTTAACTTGTCTACTTCCTTAGCTGAGGCTAATATAAATGAGGATTTAATAGTAATTGTTTCCTTAACAACAGGCAAATTTTGTAGATGGGCTCATCCTGAGCTTGGAGTTGCAAAAATCATATATCACAAGCTGAATTATGAAAGATCAGTCAACATCATGATGTCTTCCTCATATTTTGAAACCACCATTTACACAGAAGAATACAAAAGATTTTTAAAGAGCCCTGAAATGGTTTCATCCAGTTTGTTAAGTACATATTAATATTTTACATATTTCCAAGTGAATATTTTAGGAATGTTTATAGACCTTCTTACAAAATGCCAAAAGATAATTATCAGTGATTTAAAGCAAGTATTAAAAATCTTGGATGTAACAATTAATACTTAAATATCTGTTTAATAGTCCTTTATGGGAAAGGCATGAATGTAGATTATTTTTTAAAAATACCTTTACCACAATGTCTGAAAAACATTTTGGCAGACCCATGCAGTTTTAAAAAGTAACCCACACTCACCGGGACATTTTTCTTCTTAGGACTGTAAAACACTTACAAGGATATAATTACAAGAACCTTATAGCAAGAATCCAAGTTCATTATATTAACTGTGTCATTAACCAAAAATAGGATTTGAGGATTTCTTTTGTTTTTATTCAGCTGCTGGCAGTGGCTGAAGCTATTTTCTTCCTACTTAATCATTTTGATTTTTCCTGTAATCAATAGAGGTGTATTTAATTTAGCTGATGGCTGTTACGGATGTAGTCTATTCAAGGTACTAGAACACCTCTGCTATGTTTGATCACCTCTTCTTCATTATTTGTATTAACTGTCATTTATTGAGTTCCTATTGTGTATAAGGCAGTATTCTAGGTGCTAGGGAGTTAGCCATAAACAAAACAGACAAACCCTCACAGAGCCAAGATTCTAACATATGTGTGAGTTGGGGGAAGAAGGAGGACAGATTAAAGCAAATAAACAGATAAATATACACCAAATGATGAACCGTTAGAAAAACGAAGAAAAACAAAGCAGGAGAAGGGGCATAAGGGAGGCAATTGGGGCAGTTGGAGGCAAGATTGCTATTTCGCATACACAGTCTGGGAAGGTGACACTTGAAAGGATGAGGGTAGATATGCTGGAGGAAATGTTCCAGGCACAAGAAACTGCAAGTGCAAAGGACTCACCTTCTTGAAACTCTCTCCCGTCCTCAGATGTCTCTGTACTCGATCCCCCTGACTCTCCACTCTTCCCTCCTCTGTGTCCTTCAGCAATTTTCTCCTCCTTCTCCCTAGAGAAAAATCTGAATGGAAACTGCTTTCTGCCCCTCTCCCTGTAATTGCTCGTCAATTCTTTTTGATGGTGTTGTTGTCAATTGACATTTATTCATTGATTCTTCAAAGTATCCATGCAATTGAACTGAATTTACAATTCTCAGGATGTCTGCCAACAACACATTAGACATCAGTGTAACAGACCAAGCTGATTGATTACTCTCAGTTTAACAAAAAAATGATATGAAATTCATATTTTAGCCAGAGCAAGATTCTCAGCATTCCAGAACATCACATTTTGAAAGATTAGACCTCAAATGCTCTCTTCAATTAATGCCTTTTTAGAAAAGCAGTGATAGAGATATAGGATCAGGAAGGCTAATGAGTTATAACTGTAAGAACTGGCAAAGTGGGACAAGATTTTAAAAGGTCATCTGGTTTGTCCTCCTGCCTCCTGGCAGACTAGTGTTGAAAGTGATCCAGATAACTGAACAAATTTCCATGAGAGAGGTTCTATAATTTCTCTTTGTAGTCTGATTTTAGGGATCTGAGCTGATTTCAAAGAACATTAATTCACTTAAGTAGCACTTTTTGTTTATGTTCTTGCCTCTTTTTAGAATGGTTTCCTTTCAGGGAACCTGGGTGGCTCAGTCAGTTGAGCATCCGACTTTGGCTCAGGTCATGATCTCGAGGTTCATGAGTTCCAGCCAGGCATCGGGCTCTGTGCTGACAGCTCAGAGCCTGCAGCCTGCTTCTGATTCTGTCTCCCTCTCTCTCTGCCCCTCCCCTGCTTGCACTTTCTCTCTCTCTCTCTCTCTCAAAAATAAATAAACATTTAAAAAATCTTAGAATGGTTTCCTCTCCACCTATGCAAATTCTGCAATGATTTAATAACTTACTACTCCATAAAATCTTACTTGTCCGTAGAGACCACTGCTATTTTTTTCCACCTCTAAACAAATATCTGTAACATTTATTTGGCATTTAAATGTGAGTTATCATTCCTTTTTAGAGTTACATATATAGGCTATTCAATATTTCATGACTGTAAATATTGTCTCTCCATTCATGCTATCACTATTTTAAGGGCAAGAACTGGAGCTTGAGTACTTTTTTTTTTGTTTTAGCATAGTACTTCTGGTATACAATAAGCACTAAATAAATCTTTGTTCAATTTTCCACCTGAGCTGACTCCTATCAGCTTGCTAGAGCCAACTGTGCATATCTCCTTCCAACCCAGTGTTTGGTGACATCATGTAGGTAGCTTAAAGTCAACTGTGATAGGAATGTCTACACCATAGAAATTGGCAGATTCTGTAAATCATGTGGCTTCACATCTGGCTTAACCATTTACCAGTTGTGTGACATTTGGTGAGATACTATGTCTCTCAGTTTCTTCAGCTGAAAATGTGGATATTAAATGATCTACTTCATAAAGGTGTTGCAGGGAGATGTGTTTCTGCAAGTCAACTACTTAGAAAAATCCTTGGGGAGGCGCCTGGGTGATTCAGTTGGTTAAGGGTCTGACTTCAGCCTAGGTCATGTTCTTGCTGCTCCCGAGGTCGAGCTCCCTGTCCAGCTCTGTGCTGACAGCTCAGAGCCTGGAGCCTGTTTTGGATTCTGTATCTCCCTCTCTCTCTCTCTGCCCCTCTCCCATTCACGTTCTGTCTGTCTCTCCCTCTCAAAATATTTAACATTAAACAAAAAAGAAATATCCTTGTTATGTAGTAAATATTCAATAACAGATAGCTTGATTTTTATTAAATTCTCCCTCTACCTGTTTCATACATTCTCAACTTCTCTGTGAAGCTTTAATGGAAGTCTACAAGATGACTGTGCTTGATTTATGTATTATTTCCCATAATTCCTCTGCTAGATAGAGGAGTGTACATCCTTTGTAGTTTCAGTAAATTCCTCTTCACTTACCTCTAAAATAAGGGAACGGACTATGGGAGGAAATCTCTCCAGATGCTACAACAGAATTACTGACTGAGAGGTTGGATGGAGCGGGTATGTGTTGGCATCCTGACTTCTCATGTAGAAGTTGGGCCTCATTTTCCACAGAATCGATGTAGGAATATAAGACTCTGTACTACATTCAGTTATATTACCGTTTAATATGCTTTCCTGAGCCGATGGGATTTTGACCAATATTTATAGTATTGCTTTGTGGGAAAAAGTATTTCCAAACCCAAAAATCCTTTTGCAAACGAAACTTAGGAATATGGTTCTTCTGAATTTGGTAATTGTTTATACTCTGAAATTAACAGATTGGTGGATATTCCTTTGTTAACTGGTTCACACAGGATTTAACTAGAAACATTTATTTCTCCACCAATAAAAATTTTAGCTCAACCAATAGAACAATTAATAGCATTGCAAGACATTAAAAATAATGATGTTGATTTTCTAAACCAAACTCCAACCCAATCCAGCACTGGGAAATGTATGTGCTCTAAATCATAAAGTTTGGCATCAGAAGCACAGAGTTTTTAAACATTGCTTTTACTAAATATTGAATATCAAAATAATCTTCATGAAATATTGTTGAGTGTAAAGAATAACAATTGTAACACAATAAATACTTGTATATTCACCACCCCATGTATGAAAGAAAATTTATTGATATTTATGAAGCCCTGATCTGGTCTCTGATTCACCTCAAAGGTAGCCATCTTTGGGGTTTATCATTCCCTTGATTTTCTTTATAAAACTATCAGTTATTAGTTTCTTCAATATATTATTTAATTTTGCATGTTCCTATATTTCACATAAATGGTATCAGACTTCACTAACTCTTTAGCAACTGGTTGTTTATTTTTTTAGAACTTGTAGTTGATACATGACATACACACAGAAAAGTGTACACTTCATAAGTGTGGCATCTGACAAATGAAAATATCCATTTAACTTGCACAGAGAGAGAGAAACAGAGCATTATCAGCATACCAGAAGCCCCCTGTTGACTACCTTAGAGTCACTACCCCCCTTTCTGCCTGGGGTAACCTATCCTGGCTTCTAACCTTGTACATTAGTGTTGCCTGGTTTTGAATTTTATATAAAGAGAATCCTACAAGACCCTCACTTCTGGCTTTTTCAGTCAACATTTTATAACATTCATTTTTTTTAATTTTTAAAATTTAAATTCAAGTTAGTTATCATACAGTGCAGTATTGGTTTCAGGAGTAGAACCCAGTGATTCATCACTTACATATAACACCCAGCACTCATCCCAAAAGTGCCCTCGTTTAAAAAAAATTTTTTTAATGTTTATTTATTCTTGAGAGAGAAAGAGAGAGAGACAGAGTGCAAGCAAGGGAAGGGAAGAGAGAGAGGGAGACACAGAATCAGAAGCAGACCCCAGGCTCTGAGCTGTCAGCACAGAGCCTGACGCTGGGCTCAAACCCACAAACCGTGAGATCATGCCCTGAGCCAAAGTCAGATGCTTAATCAACTAAGTCACCCAGGCGCCCCATAAAAGTGCCCTTCTTTATGCCCATCGCCAATTTAGCCCATCCTCCCACCCAACACCCCTCCAGAAACCCTCAGTTTGTTCTCTACATTTAAGAGTCTCTTATGGTTTGCCTCCCTCTTTTTTTATCTTATTTTTTCTTCCCTTCCCTTATGTTCATCTGTTGTGTTTCTTAAATTCTACATATGAGTGAAATCATATATTTGTCTTTCTCTGCCTGACTTATTTTGCTTAGCATAATATACTTTAGTTCCAATCGTGTTGTTGCAAATGGCAAGATTTCATTCTTTTTGATTGCCAAGTAGTATTCCTTTGTGTGTGTGTGTGTGTGTGTGTGTGTGTGTGTGTGTGTGTGTTCGTTCTTTATCCATTCATCAGTTGATGGACATCTGGGCTTTTTCCATAGTTTGACTGTTGTTGATAGCACTGCTATAAACATTGGGGTGCATGTACCCCTTCGAATCAGAATTTTGGTCTCCTTTAGAAAAAATACCAGTAGTGCAATTGCTGGGTCATAGGGTAGTTCCATTTTTAATTTTTTGAGGAACCTCCATACTGTTCTCCAAACTGCACCAGTTTGCATTCCCACCAATGGTGCAAAAGGGTATCCCTTTCTCCACATCCTCGCCAATATCTGTTGTTTCCTGAGTTGTTAATTTTAGCCATTCTGACAGGGGTGAGGTGGTATCTTATTGCGGTTTTGATTTGCATTTCCCTGGTGATCAGTGATATTGAGCATCTTTTCATGTGTCTGTTAGCCATCTGATGTCTTCTTTGGAAAAGTGTCTATTCATGTCTTCTGCCCATTTCTTCACTGGATTATTTGTTTGCTAAGTTCTTTATAGATTTTGGATATTAGCCCTTTCTCTAATATGTCTTTTGTAAATACCTTCTCCCATTCCGTCAGCTGCCTTTTAGTTTTGTTGATTGTTGCCTTCGCTAAGCAGAAGCTTCTTATCTTAATGAAGTCCCAATAGTTCATTTTTGCTTTTATTTCCCTTGCCTCCAGAGACATGTTTAGTAAGACCTCTGTGACCGAGATCAAAGAGGTGCTGCCTGTTTTCCCCTGTAGGATTTTGATGGTTTCCTGTCTCACATTTAAGTCTTTCATCCATTTTGAATTTATTTTTGTGTATGGTGTGAGAAAGTGGTCCAGTTTCATTCTTCTGCATGTTGCTGTCCGGTTTCCCTAGCACCATTTGCTGAAGAGACTGACATTCATTTTTATTGTCACTCGTAGGAGTGTTTCATTCATTCTCATTGCTTATAGTATTCCACTGTGTCAATATACCATAATTATCCTTTCTACTGGTGATGCTTATTGTGTAGTTTATTTTTCAGTTGTCATGGAGTGTACTGCTATGATTATTCTCCTACATGTCTTTAAACTCAAGAAATTTGTTTCAACTAAATAGTAGTCTCCTCAGATTTCTCCATGATATTGTATGTTGCTATTCATTCATTTTCACTGATGATAGTTTTTCATTGTGTAAATATTCTATAATTTATTTATCCTTTTACTTCTGATGTTTCCAGTGCTGCTGTGAATATTCATATATTCTAGGGTTTATGCACAGGTATCTCCAGAGAATAATTTCCCAACTTAAGTGCTGTAGGTCCTTTCCCCCCGTACACTCCTTAAAAAAATGGGGTCACTTGTCCAGTTTAAAAAAAAATTAATTGTAAAAAATTGAGATATAATTCCCATACCATAAAATTCTCTCTTTGAAAATTCAATGTTTTTTCATGAAGTGCACAATCCAATATTGTGCAGTGATCACCACTACCTAATTTCAGAACATTTTCATCACTCTAAAATTATTTTTGATGTTTAATTTTATTTTTGAGAGACAGAGACAGGGCGTGAGTGGGGGAAGGGCAGAGAGAGAAAGGGAGACACAGAATCCAAAACAGGCTCCAGGCTATGAGCTGTCAGCACAGAGCCCCAAGCAAGGCTTGAACCTGGGAACAGTGAGATCATGACCTAGGCTGAAGTCAGGCACTGAACTGACTGAGCCACCCAGGCGCCCCTCATCACTCTATTAAGAAACCTCATACTCATTAGCAGTTGCTCCCCTTCAACCAGTCCCTGGCAATCACTAATCTACTTTCTGTCTGTATATTGGACTTCTATATAAATGGGAGCATACAATAAATATGTGGTCTTTTGTGTCTGGCTTCTTTCACTTAGCATCATATTTCAAGTTTTATGACTGAATAATATTCCATTTAATGGGTATTTATTTATCCATTCTCAAGTCAACAGATACTTGAGTGGTTTCCCATTTTGGCTATTATGAACAGTGCTGCTAGGTATATATGTAATACAAGTTTTTATGTAAACATATGTTTTCTTTTCTCTTAGGTGTCATTACTTTGCTCTATGGTACCATGTTTAACTTTCTAAGAAACCACCAAATTGTTTTCCACCGTGACTGCACCATTTTATATCTCCGCCATTAACGTATGAAAGTTCCAATCTCTCTACATCATCTTCAACACTTGTTATTTTCCATTTTTAAAAAGTATAGCCATCCATCCTGGAGACTAATGATGTTGAGCATCTTTTCATGTGCTTACTGGCCACTTGCGTTTCTTCTTTGGAGAAATACCTGTTCAGATCTTTGCCCATTTTTCAGGTGGAATGTTTGCCTTTTTCTAAGTCATGAGGGTTCTTTATATATTCTGGATTCTAGTTATATGATTTGCAAATATTTGCTCCCATTTTGAATGAGTCACCTTTTCGTTTTCTTGATAGTGTTCTTTGAAGCACAAAAACTTTTTTCATTTTGATGAAATCCAAGTTATGTATTTTTTCTGTGGTTGCCCGTCTCTTTGGTGTCATATCTAAGACACAACTGCCTAAGAAACCAACATAACCCAAGGGTACAAAGATTTACACCTACATTTTCTGCCAAGAAATATATAGTTTTAGCTTTTACATCTAGGCCTTTGATCCATTTTGAGCTACTTTTTGTATACAATGTGAGCGAGCGATCTAACTACATTCTTTTGTGTGTCACTCACCCAATTTTCGGTTCACATGTATGCTAGTCACTTCTCTCTACCACCCCCACCCCCCAACGATTCTGCTATATATTTGAGGGAATTACTTTTTCCAGCCTCCCTTATCAACTGACTCTCAGGTAGGGTCAGTCATTGGAGACATGAGTAGAAGATCAGAGGACAGATGGAGGGGGCAGCCATGGAATTTCTTTCCTTCTCCCACAGCCTCAGGTATTGACTCCAGCAGTTGCTGTATGACTTCTGTGGCTCCATATTACACTAAATGACTCTTCCCTCTGTGGTTCCTGGATCTGCAGAGTAGTCCCACCATGCTTCTGGCTCCTAGATAGCCCTGATTTCTGAATTCTGATAACAAAACCCACTTCTTTCATTTCTATGGTCTTGGGTTGAGAGTAACTCCACTTGTTGTTAACCTCTGAACTCTTTTGTATTCCCTGTTGACTTCTCAGCTCTTCCACAGCTCTAAATACCTTTTTTCTTAAATTTTAATTATCATAAAGTGATCTTTTTTTAAAATTTAAATCCAAATTGGTTAACATATAGAGTAATAATAATTTCAAGAATAGAAGTTAGTGATTCATTACTTACATATAACACCCAGTACTCATCCCAACAAGTGCCCTCCTTAATGGCCCTCACCACATTAGTCCTTCCCCTCACCCAACACCCTGCCAGCAACGCTCAGTTAGTTCTCTGTATTTAAGAGTCTCTTATGGTTTGTCTCCCTCTCTGCTTTTATATTATTTTCGCTTCCCTTCCCTCATCTGTTTTGTATCTTAAACTCCACATATGCGTGAAATCATATGATATTTGTCTTTTTCTGCCTGTCTTATTTTGCTTAGCAAATACTCTAGTTCCAACCACATTACTGCAAATGGCAAGATTTCATTCTTTTTGATCACAGAGTAATATTTCATTGTATGTATATACATCTTCTTTATCCATTCATCAGTAAGTGGATATTTGGGCTCTTTCCATACTTTGGCTATTGTCAATAGTGCTGCTATAAACATTGGGGTGCATGTGCCCCTTCAAATCAGGATTCTTGTATCCTTTGGATAAATACAAAGTGCAATTGCTGGGTCATAGGGTAGTTTTATTTTAATCTTTTGAGGCACCTCCATACTATTTTCCAAAGTGGCGGTACCAGTTTGCATTCCCACCAGCAGTGCAAAAGTGTTCCTCTTTCTCTGCATCCTTGCCAACATCTGTTGTTGGCTGAGTTGTTAATTTTAGCCTCTAAATACCCTTTTTGAAATCCTTCTGTTAAAAAAACAATACCTGGAAATGTTTCCTACATCCATTGCAAAATACATGAACAAGATCTCATCAGTCAAAAGTTTTATATTGTTTCCATTCATTTCACTTCTATTTCATTTCCCCCACAGAAAGTTAATGTAATATATTTTTATGCTTTAAAGTTTTTAAAAAATTTTTAAATTTATTTTACTTATTTTGAGAGAGAGAGAGATAGCAAGCAATCAGGGGAGGGGCAGAGAGAGAGAATTCCAAGCAGGCTCTTCACTGGCAGGACACAGGACTCAGTCCCATGAACTGTGAGATCATGACCTGGGTTGAAATCAAGAGTCAGAGGCTCAACTGACTGAGCTAGCCAGGTGCCCCTGAAGTCTTTGTTTTTTAAGTTTATTTATTTTAAACTTTGAAAGACAGAGAATGAGTATGGGAGGGGCAGAGAGAGAGAGAATCCCAAGCACGCTCCACGCTGTCAGCGCAGAGCCCAACATGGGGCTCAATCTCACAAACCATGAGATCATGACCTGAGCTGAAATCAACAGTCGGTTGCTTAACCAACTGGGCCACGCAGGCGTCCCTATGTTTTAAAGTCTTTTATTAGTCATGCTAAGCTATTTCTCAGAAGCAAAAATAGGTACATTAATTGAAATTGCAAATTGTTAAGCTTTTTAGGTCCACAATTTCTTTTAAAACACTTCTTGTAGTTTGAATTATTATAATATTATCACATACTATATACTTGCTGAAAACAGCATACATTATAATTTTTAAGAAATAATTATTGAACATGAAAGTTACACCTTTTTTGGGAAATGCTGTCTCTTAATGAGTTGAGTGATGTGATGCTTTCCGCATCTCGATAATGGAGATTCTGAGTGGCAGCCATGAGATTTTTTTATGCCATGGGCCAAAGCACAATAGGAAGGGAAGGTGGCCGGACATATCCTTTCTTTTATGAAAAGGAAAAGGGAAATGTGAAGAAAGAAAGTGGGATCCCACAGAGATCACTTTTTGGAAGGGGTATACATGACTTTGAGGGCTGGGAAATTCTTTTTTTCTTAATTTTCATTTATTTCTTTTTGATAGACAGAGAAAGCACAAGCAGGGGAGGGACATAGAGACTGGGAGACACAGAATCCAAAGCAGGCTCCAGGCTCTGAGCTGTCAGCACAGAGTCCAACGCAGGGCTAGAACCCACAAACCTTGAAACCATGACCTGAGCTGAAGTCAGACACTCAACCAACTGAACCACCCAGGCACCCAGAGGATTTGGAAATTCTTAAAATTGTATGTTCCCTTGGAAAGTTTTCATGTCCTATAGGGGTACATGTAATCCAGCACTATGTGGGAAATTATTTTGATGCAATAGTAGTCTCTACGAACCCTAAGACAAGCTATTTGCCACTGAACAAAAGGCTCACAGACCACATTAAGATTCTTGAATCATAGTTTATTGAACTAATTGAAAACAGAAGAGGAAGCAAGGGAATAGAGATGGTATAGATTAATACACTTAGGATAGAGTGCAAACAGGGTGGAAGGAGTACACTACTTAAATTCTGAATTATGCAAAGTTCATATGTCCTGTCTCTTTCTCTGCTGTATCAAACTTGTCCCGATAATGTGGATACAAGCCAGAGCTGAGGTTTGTGCAAGACTGCTCTGCATAAGGAAGAACCAATACACATATATTTTATGGTATATCTGGCCAAAGTTGTAGCTTGCCAATTAGGCTGAGGAGCGAAGAGCAGCCACAGAGTTATTGGGCAGAGGACATGTGGGCCAGAATTGTTGTCAATAATAGGATACCGATTTAAGACCTTATGAATATTGAGTACCTCATGTATATTTAGTATATCATGAATATTCAATACCCTTCATCCTTCTATCCCTTCCGATGGATGTTAAGCATACACATGCTCTCCTTCCTTCATGTCTAACATGTCTTATAAGCTACTAGCTTCTATATTTAGTTTCATTTATTATCCTTATTTGTTTCTCTCCTTTCCTAAAACAGAATGAATATTCTTAACTAGTATAGCAGACTGGAGCACCTGGGTGGCTCAATCGGTTAAGCGTCTGATTCTTGGTTTCGGCTCCGGTCATGACCTCATGACTTCATGGGTTCGAGCCCTGCATTGGGCTCTGCACTGGCAGCGTGAAGCTCGCTTGGCATTCTCTCTCTCTCTCTCTCTCTCCCGCCCGCCCCCCCACCATGTGCACTGTCTTTCTCTTAAAATAAATAAATAAACTTAAACAAATACTATTGCAGACCACATCATAACAGGTTTGAAGACTACCACCATAGCATCAGTGCTGAGATATCGATGCTTGAGCACGCAAGACACAGCATGGATTGAGGTGGCTGGAGCTATGCTCCCCTGCCTCCAAGCACAAGCCTCTTATTTCTTTATTCCAGTATAACGCACACAATATTCTTTTCCTATGCGCTTTATAGCTAGGGTAGATACTTAGGTGCAGATAGCTAAGTCACAGGGCTCATTGCAGTTTCAACCTTACTAGATATTGCCAAACTATCATCCCAAGTCTTTTGCTCCAATTCACATTCTCAATAAAATGTAAGAAAGTTCCCAGTGCTCTATAGTCTCATCAGTATTTAATACAGCAATGCAGAGGATGGACTGAGATTGAGATGAGCATGCATGGAGGCAAGGAGACAAGTTAGGAGTCTATTGCAGTTGAGATTCAAGATGGTAGAGGCCTGAATGAATGCAGTAGTACTGGAGAAGAAAAGAGAATAGGTAGGAATGATATTCAGGAAATAGCATTAGTAGAATTATAGACTAAAAGTGGAAAATGACGGAGAAGATTAGTTTATTATAATATCCAAGTTACTGCCTAAGGGGAAATATTCATTCATTCAATCAACTGATATATATTGATATATACTGATATACCATATATTAGGCCTATGGTAGCCAAAGGGGCTATATAGGGCTGCCGTATTATACCACTCCAGGGGACTCTCTTCACATTGTGTACACATGGAATATACCAGGGATGGTACTTCCTGGACTTCTTCAGTGGTATGGTTACAGATTTTTTGTGAGTCTGACAAACATAGTACCTGCCATTATGGAACTCACAATCCTGTGTACAGTGATACTATAACTTAAGAGAGAGAGAAAAAAATAAGTGCTATGAACTGTGTCTCCTTTTCTGCTTGAAAGAGTAGCTGAGTATATTGGGCATATTGACTTTGAGGATCTATGGATTAAATCTTCCGGTGGAAGTTTCTGTGAGGCCATAGGACATGTTGGTCTGGAGCCCCTGTTCAAAGTTTTATAGGGAGTTAGTTAAAAAGATGCCACAGACACTTCCCATTTTGCAGCTCTACCCTCTCTTCTAAGATGCACTGAGAAGAAATATGGTTCAAATACGGTCCTGTTGCTCTGCTCCTGGAAGGGAGATCAAAGGGAAGAGATCGGTCTCCAATCCAATATAAACCTTCTGAAAGTTTTTTCTTTCAGCGGCTCCAAGTTGCATACTCTCCAACTGAAAATTTCAAAAAATTAAGCACCTAATGAAAATGATTGGGGCCACGTAGGTTTTTCACATAATACAACAGTTTCAAGGGTGAAGTGAATGAAAACTAATTTTTCTTTCTATATACATCTATTACAAATTACTGATGAATTGTTTTGACTTTATTTATGTAAAAAATTGTTTTTAATGTTTATTTATTTTTGAGAGAAAGAGAGAGACAGAGTGTGAACAGGGGAGGGACGGAAAGAGAGGGAGACAGAGAACCCGAAGCAGGGTCCGGGCTCCACGCTTTCGGCGCAGAGCCGGGAGCCCAAGAACTGAGAGATCATGACCTGAGCTGAAGTCAGAGGCTTAACCGACTGAGCCACCTTGGTGCCCCTAGACTTTAATTTATTTAGATATATGCCTCCTCCCTTCTTTCAGTGACAAGTGCAAAGCAACCTTCCAAATATTTTTTTTCTGGTTTTATAATTTTTAACACTGGCAATAAGAAATATTCTACAGAAAATTTGGCTTTGAACTGAATGTTTTTGCCAGATCTTTGCCCAGAGGGAATTGTTATGATTGGGTTTGTAAATGCTTGCAAAACAAAGTTAAAAACTGAAAGACTTAAGACTTTCAATTTTTAAGGCTAACTGTAAGATGAGCTGTAGTTCTTATATTTTATACTTCTAGTAATCCTCTCCTTATTAATATATTTTTTACAATTCAAGTTTTATCACAGATGGCTTTGAAAAAAGATGTTTATTTTTGTATGAACCAATACTGTCAGCATTAGAGAAGCCAAGATTAAATCTTGAATGACAATATATAATAAGTTGTAACACCTCAAGTAGTTTCCATTTTTGCAGTTATGGGCACACCATAATAATAAACTTCAACAAGGATAAATAGCAGTGAAGCAAGTTAAAAATGGAAAACAGACTATATTCAACGAAACAACTAGATGAAAACCCACATTTTCAGCAATCTTGTAGAAGAATCAGCTTTAAACTAAGCATATCAGATGAAGATCTAGAACATTTCATCAGTTTCTTATTTGATGATAAATAAAACGCTGTCACCTACTAGGATTTTAGATTTGTGGATTAGCCATGTACATATAAATCTGGAGGTCAGAATCCTAATTAAGCGTTGCTAAGAAGAGTCAAGTATGGAGTTTGATTTGAAGGCATGTGAAAAATCTCTATTTCAGAACACCTAAAAATCAACATGTCCTGGTTAAGCCTCATACCTGGTCACCAGAAACTATAGAGGTTTTACTCAGGAGATGGACATAAATATGTTCTCTGGGCAAAGATGTGAATTAATAGAAAGAGAACTGTATTGACAGAAGATAGAACACTGGCCAAATAAGCTTTTTTTTTTCTTCTTCTTTTGGTCTTACGTTTTTTTTCCCACTCGGGTAAAGGTTTACTTTTGTACTGACACAAGTAGAGATTATCTCTTACAAAACTCCTGTAAAGATTTAATAATCCATTTGATTTATTATGAGTCTAAGTAACTTAACACCACAGGTATACTTACAGAAATGAAAGATAATACAGCTCTAAGTGCATTATGTTTGCAACATATTTTATTTAAGGAAGATTGGAGATAGTTCTTCTAAAATGGAGTTGGAGGCTGGCAAGGAGAAATATTTAAAAGGCCCAGATCCAAGGTACCTGAGTGGCTCAGCTGGTTGAGCATCTGGCCCTTGATCTCAGTACAGGTTTTATTCTCAGCGTCCCTGCATTGGGCTCCAAACTGAGTGTGAAGCCTACTTAAAAACAAAGGCTCAGATCCATTTTCACAGAGCAGGTAAAAAGGTATGAATTTGGACCTGAGAGGCAATCACTTGTTAATGGCACATCTAGAGAAGAAAAACGATCTGCAAGAAAAATAGTGACTTAGAGAAATGTGATTGAGAAACAGATCCCACCCCCCCAAAAAAGATAATTCAGTGGAATCACTGGAAGTCAAAAGAGATGAAAGAATCATTGTGTATAGAACTTGAGCATGGCTAGGCCGGAGGAAGAAAGTATTTTCTGTGTATGAAACCCTGAGGAGCCAGATACTTGAGATGGGAACCTAGAGCCGGCCCCACCTAAGGACTGTAGCTGATGGCTCCCCGCTGGACTCTTGCTATTTTTTTCTCTTCTCTTTTTCCTACCTCTCTAGTTTTTAATTTGAATTTCTTACACTGTGCAAATGATCTTTGTACTTTGCGAGATAGACTGGAAATATTCTGATTTGCATTTCTTACCCTGATGGCAGGGTATGGAGAGGGGACAAATGGTTCAGGCCACTAACCCAGAGTCCAAAGTGAAACTGGGCAGTGGGAACAGGATTGGACAGCCACCTTCCTCAGTGCCTTGAAGGTCATATGCAAGCATGTCGAAAAAGAATGGTTTATGCTACCATGGAACCTTTAATTTTAGGGTGTTCCTAGATGTTTCATCACAGATCTCCCTAAATGTTTACATATAATATTCCACTACTTCTGTTACTGCCAAAGAACAATTGCCAACACCAAAATACCAAAGAGCTGATTTGGCAAAATTAGTTTTATTTCTTTGACCCCTGGGTAATAAATTAGACTCGTTTTTAGAAATTACATTGGTCTCTTCCAGTAAATAGGGTGTTGTTTCGTGGGTTGGTATTTTAACCAAATACAATATATGCTACTTTTAGTCAATGCCATTCCTGAAAAGCAATTAGACAGGTGCTCCATGTGTGGTTCTGGAAGATCATGTGGGAAGTGTCAGCCTTTTTATGACAATGCCGTACTCTCTTATAAATGCCCGAAAAGGGCCCGTGGGAATGCTAACTAGAACAACAAGGAAAGACTGCTGATGCTAAGCCCTCCACTACAAACATTTCGACTGTTGTTACAGGCATGCAAATCATTATAGGTCCACTGACAAAGGGAAAACATTGAGTGAGCTTAAAACAGATCATATAGCACTTCACTATAAAAAATTAAAATGGAAAAATATGTCAGAAAGCTTTGGGATCACTTAAATTATTAAGCTAACTGTCTTAAAAGCCTATGTAGGACTTGTGAAAATATTATATATACCAGAAAATTCTTGGTAAGCTCGTTTATGTTTCTTGTGTAATCATCTGTAAAACAGATGGAATAAACCTCTTAAAGTCTTCACTAATTTTTTCATGTTCACATTACATGGAAGTTCCTTTACTCTTTTCTCATCTGTGCAGTTAACGTGCTCCCACTCTGAAGGGCCATGGAAGATACTGATTTCCAGACATGTGTTAGACAATGGTTCTTATAGAGCTCGTGGAAAAGCACTAACTCCTCCTTCTTTTCTCTCTGTTCTGCCACATGCAAAATTCTTAAGTAGAAAAAAATTAGTCTAATTGATTAACATTTTGTACAGAAAAGAATAAGTTAAAGGAAGCATTTTTCACTTAAAAAAAAAGCTAATCCAGACCTCCATTACATACCGCATATACATTTTTTAATATGTCCTCCTTTCTGCTGTTCAATTCCACCAGGGTCTTGTATCTCTTTTATTTTAGGATTGGTGAATGTCCTCTGCCAAAACAAACAAACAAACAAACAACAACAACGGACATTAAATATTTTAGGCTGTGTGGGCCATACAATCTTTGCCACAACTGCATAATTCTGCTGTTTTAGGTAAAAGCAGCTACAGACAAATGCGAAATCAGGTGAATGTAGCTGGGTTCCAATACAACTTTACTTGTGGACACTGACATTTGAATTTCATATCATTTTCATGTAATGTTATTCTTTTATTTTTTCTCAACGATTTGAAAATGCAAAAATCATTCATAACTTGTGGGTTATATAAAAATAGGTGTCAGGCCAGATTTGGCCTATAGGCTGTAGTAAGACAATGCCTTGTCTAGCGCACGGCTGTTTTTTAAGGGCTGGGTAGCTTTCACTCAATCACAATCTAAAGGAAAACTCTCTAAAGATGGTTCTGTTTATAAAGTTTTCCCATATGACGCATGCAAAACTTTATGGATCAACAATATGCCCATGATTTTCTATTATGTATTTTCTATTATGTCGTCCCACTTTATTAGATGGTCCACTGAAAACCATTTTAAGATTTTGCAGTGACTTTTTTACTTTTCACCAAGAAAAAATATATTGAAAATAAAGCATGGGGCTTATAAGATGAAATCTGAATGTAAGAAACATGGGTTCTGTTCCTGGTTTGGGGAATTCAGTTCTTCGACTAGATAAATAAGTTAACTGTTTTATATCTCATTTTGTTTGAAAACTCAGAACTGGCAAGTGTAGTTACTAAACAGTTATATTAAATATTAAAGAAGATGGAGGGGGGAAATGTGCCTGTATATTTTGGAGTGCCCACATTTTCAGAAAAAAAAGTATGTTCTTTCGTATGCCATAACATATAACAGAAAACATGAATTTTCTGAATAGGAATAAGAATCTAGTGAGTGACTTGCTCTGAATATTTTGGAATAGAAGAAAATCTAAACCCAAGAGTGAGATCATGCAAACTATAGCAGAAAATACACATATGAAAAATTTCATGGTTTTCCTATGGGCCTGCTATTACCAAGAGGGGTTCGGTTTAGGGGTCTGTAAAAATGTTTTCTTCCTTTAAGTATAATGCTCTGAGCCAAGACATCATGAGTTCCAGGCTCAGTCAGTTCCAGCTGAAAGTGTGAATGTTCAGCAAGAGGATATTTTTGAAAGGAGACTGAAAATCTGCTGTGCCAGATACCTGAAACGATGTTAGGGTATTCAGTGGAAAATTTCATTTCCACATTATAAATAACTGTAGGATATTTTAAGGGATCCAAGACTGGTAACTTCCAAGAGCTGCTTATATTAGTTCCACTGAAATGTGAAATGGAAGGAAGATGACCAAGGAAGGCTATAAAGTGAAATTACCAGACATGATTAATTAAAATAAATAATTCACCATTTATTAAATTGCCCTTAAAATCCCCAGTCATGGTACCAAACCACTGAGGCCTCCATATTTTACTATCCACCCAGTAAAACAAAGAAAGGAACGGAGATGGAGAAAGGGAGGAAAATTCCCCAACATGATTACTTAAATTCAAACTGCCCTAGAATTTTTTATTCAAAAAGCCCATCTGGTCGCCTATATTTGAAAAACCAACTTAGCGGCTTAAAATTTTCTGGGAGTTCCCTACTCCATGGACTTCCTGGGAGAAGGACAGCCCCAGAGAAGGCTGCATATCACCTACCGTGGTTAGTCAATGAATTTCTATTTCCCTTTGATTATAGAAATAATACAGTTTCTGTAACTTTTCCCCACCTTTGCAGCCCTTACATATTTAAAAACAAAACGAGTCAGACATCTCTATTAAGACAGTGGTACAACATGCCCCCAATAAAACCTTCCTGCTCAAGGGCAACAAAACCAAACCAAACCGAAATAAAGCCAGCAAGCCCGGCACGCGCGCGCGTGTGTACCGATGAGTGTCAGCGTGTGGCTGTGCGAGAATGTGGGTCCGGGTGTATGTGAGTGGGTGTGTAAGGCAGGAGAGTCAGGGATGTACTCTGGTGTCTCTCTTTTCGGAGGGGTAACGGCCGCTAGCTGCTGGGGAAGACTCGACCCTGTGCGCGCACTCGGCGCGGCCGTGCCCGGGGTTAGAGCTCTCCCCTGTGACGGAAAAGATAATTAAAAATCGCACGCGCAAGAGACCGCTCAGTCCCTCGCTGCGCGTCAAGTTCATCGCAATCAGTGGGTTCTCCCGAACCCTCTCCGCGCCGAGGGTGGGGCCCCGAGGCCTGTAGGCCTGGGGCAATGAGTAGGTTAGGGAGGGGGTGGCATCGCGGGTGATGCAGAATGTGTCACCCGGCCGTGCGGTGGCCGAGGAGTCAGGAGGGGAGCGGCGAGGAGGCTCGCGTCTGCTGGGGGATGTAGGGGAGAGGCGGGAACAGGGAGAGAAAACTGCGCATGAGGGAGGCGTGGAATTGTGAACGGAGACAGAGAAGGTAAAAAGGAAGCCCCAGAGAGGAAGGATGGAGCAGCCTCCCCTGAACCCAGTCGTTACCCGCGCGAGGGCCCACGCCTAACCAACCACCTGAGCCCCCCACCTCCGCTCCAGCTGTTGGAGGCCCCTCTATCGCCGGCGCATCTCTTTGAAGGGCAATCCTCGTGTCCCAGACCTATTCCTACAGCCCTCCACGTTCCCTTTGCGCTTGAAATGGGCTCCCCAGTCCGTGATGGGCACCAGGTCCCCTCTTCAGCGCCCACACGCCCTGCAAGCTCTGTCAAGCCCCTTCAAAGGCGCACACTCCGTGCGCCGGCTCAGTGGGCTCCAGGCTTTAAAAACTGGGAGGGAGGGTCGTGGCAGGTCGCTACCAGGGTGACATAGGCGTTTGCGCTGAGTGAGCAGTAAAAACGTCAATTAAGGGGCACGTGAATTGTTTTCAATCAGATGGGGTGGGGGAGTGGGGGGAGAGTGATGACTCAACTATCTTTCTTCCTTAGGGGGAAGCGTTATAATTTTTCATTTATTTTATAAAATCACTTATTATCGCGCCAGCTATCCTGTTACGAATCTTGGAAACTTTGGCAATAGGACTGTTTTTGCAAACACGTTTTCAGGCTTTGGGAGGTTTAAAGGAGTTTGACAGTAAGCAAGGAACATAGCAGTACACAACCAGGAGGGGAAATGGCCCTCTGTCTCCTTTTTGGGGGTGCAATAGCCTCAAGCGGATTTCCCGGCTTCTGCGGGCGCCGAACATTGTTGTATTTGTTTTGAAGGTTCCGAGTTTGAGGCTGGTGGGAGACACCCACGTGCTTCTGACTCTCATCAGCGTAATGATCGCCTTAGCCAGAGTCGTGTCTATATAAACCACAAAAACCTAATCATTAGAAATCCCAGCCTCCAAAAACCACATTTTAGGTAAAACTGCCGCTTTTTTTCCCGCGCTCCTTCATCCTCTCGACCACAACTTTTTGGGGGATCCAAAGTCGCTTTTTTAACCCACATTGGGAAATAAATACATAAATAAATAGCCAATGAAGCATTTTGGATATTTTATTTTGTATTTTTATTTTTCTTCCCCCGGGAGTGGTGGGGAAGAAAGTTAAGACATTAGTCTTAGTTTTAGATGCAGAATAGACTTAATAAAAGATTGCAATTCATGGAAAACTGCTGGGGTTTTTCCCCAGCAAGATTTTTGCAACTTATTTTAATCATCCAACTGACAGTTTTCCAGTCCTTAAAAATAAACCTCATCCTTGTTCTCTAGGAACAAGTTTGAATATAGAAGGAAAAAATGTCCAGCCACCCCTTGAGTTTCTAAAAACTATATGACAAGTGTGCCCTCCACCCTAATTTTTTGTGTCACTTGAGACTAAAAGGCACCCAAACCCAGCAAAATCCTTTTTTCCCTGGGAGCCGCTCCGGCAGAGGTGGGGGGTGGGGTGGGGTGGGGGAAGGGTGAAGAGTGCCGAGAAGTCAGCACAGACGCTCAAGAATTTTCCTTCCTCCTCTCCTGAAGTTACAACGAAAAATAACGACAGTCAGTTCAGCCGGCCGCTCTCTGGCGTCTCAGCTTCAGCTTCGTGCGACCAAGAGGGGGTTCCTTGGCCTGGGTCGGGGGAGAAGCGAGAGGACGCGATCAGGCGAGATTCCCCTTGACCGGGGCCGCCTCTCCGGCTTCGGAAGCTGCGCGCTGCGTTCGGGGGCTCCTGCTCTCCGCCGGCGGGCGGCGGCAGCGGCTGCGATTCGCAGGCTCGAGATCCGTTGCCCCGAGATCCGCTGCCCGCGACTTACCTCCTGGCACCTCGACGCGCGAGGGTCAGGGGAGCTTTGCAAATAGCAGGAGCGAGTGGATGGATGCAAGGAGGTGGCCGTGAGAAGGCCAGAAGAGGAAAAAGGAAAGGAAGGAGCCGAGCCGGGAAGCCGGGCTGGCAGCCGCCGCGGGAGGAATCTGAGCGTGCGGCTGGCGCGGGGGGAGCGGAGGCCGCCGCGGAGGAGGCGGCGGCGGCAGCAGCGCGGGAGGGCGGGTGGGCGGCGGAGCGGACGGCTGCAGCTGGGTAGCTGCGCGCGCGGCGCGGCGGTGGCGGGCAGCGCGCGGCTATGCTTGCCGCGGGGCTGGACTACTGAACCCACTCCGTTCCACCGCTGGACTCGACCTGGGAGGGGGCGCCAGCGCACCCAGGACGCGGTGCCCCAAGGGACCCCACTCCACGCTGCAAACTGAAGCCCCCTGCCTCCCCAGGCCACACACATCCCAGCGCCCGTTCCAAAGGCTCCGGCAAGATCTGCGCCTCCCGGGCCTCCCAACCCGCCAGCCCGACTGCTCTGCATCGCCACCGCCGGCCCCCGTCAGACTCCTCCCGGCAGTCGGCTTCATCGAACTTGATTTCTCACCTCCTCGGCCCCATCACCTCCATCCCCTTTCCCCCCGTCTCGCCTCCACCCCCCCAATTTCCTCCTCCTCGCCCCTCACTTCCACCCTCCTCCCCCTCCCCCGGCCACTTCGCTAACTTGTGGCTGTTGTGATGCGTATTCCCGTAGATCCGAGCACCAGCCGGCGCTTCAGCCCTCCCTCCAGCAGCCTGCAGCCCGGCAAGATGAGCGACGTGAGCCCGGTGGTGGCTGCGCAACAACAGCAACAGCAGCAGCAACAGCAACAGCAGCAGCAGCAGCAGCAGCAACAGCAGCAGGAGGCGGCGGCGGCGGCGGCGGCGGCGGCGGCGGCGGCGGCGGCAGCCGCCGTGCCCCGGTTGCGGCCGCCGCACGACAACCGCACCATGGTGGAGATCATCGCTGACCACCCGGCCGAGCTCGTCCGCACCGACAGCCCCAACTTCCTGTGCTCTGTGCTGCCCTCGCACTGGCGATGCAACAAGACCCTGCCCGTGGCCTTCAAGGTAAGAAGCTGCGGCCGCCCCCCGCCCTCGGCCGGGCGCCACAGGACCTGCCGGCCGTCGTCTCCACACCCGCGGGGGGCCGGGGCCCTGACGGCCTCTGAGGCCTCCTACCTTGGTGGCTCTGACCCGAGAGACCCCCGACTGGCCCTCCTCCTCCGGATCCCTCGGCAGGCTCGGGGCAGGGTGACCCCGCGCAGATCCTTCCCTCACCCACCTGTGCCGGCAGCCACCACCTTGGCCCTTGACCCCCTTATTCTTTCATTACCCCTCGTTCTAACCCACTCCTCTGAGCCGTCTCCCCTCCCCCTAGGAGCCCCTAGGTGCCCACTCTTGGCACCGCCACCCCGGCTTATTCCACCCCGCTCCCATTCTCCAGGGGTAAGGAGCCGGGGCCTCCTCCCCCGGGACTCCCGCGTCTACCACGCTGGGCAGCCCACCCTCCCCGCACCGCGGGCTGCCCCTGCCGCCCTCCCCGGGGTCCCGCGCGCTACTACCCTGTCCCGTCCCAGCCGGACGCCCCTCAGCCCGGCTTGGCGCCCCCTTCTCCAACCCGCCTGAGCCTCAGCGGCCCCGGCCCCTCCCGGGCTCGGGGGCCAGTGTTCGTGGGGTGCCGGCGCCGGGCGTTCGCGTCCGGGGCGGGGCGCCGGGCGCCGGCTGCGGCGCGTGGGCCGCATGACCGGTGTCCAAGAGGGTCCCCGGCGAACCTAGGGACTCTGGGAGCGAGTGAAGGGGAGACGGGACGGGGGCTCGCAGACCCGCGCCAGTTCCCGTTACCGGGAGGAAGGCGGGGCCGCCAGGGTTGCCGCGCGCCCCGAGGAGTCCAGGGCGCTGGACCCTCGAGTGCGGGAAGGAGGCCAGTGGAGGGGGCGGGGGCTCGGGCAGCTCCTGGGAGCAGGGGCCCAGCTCCCCGCCTCGCCCCACCTGGGAGGGATGAGGGGAACCTGTGAAATGCCTTTGGCTCGCCCGCTTGGAAGACGGAGGTGAAAGTTTGCAGCTTTCTCTTATTGGTGCTTTTAAAGGACCTAAATTTCAGAGGGCCCTTCTGTTTCTGAAAGGTCGTGGGAGGCTCCGGCGGGCGGCCCAGGCGCGGAGGAGCTACCCCGGAGGCCCGAGAGCGCTCCCGGCGCGCCCGCGGCCTCCTCCGCCTGCCCCACCGGCCCGTTAGTTGGAGGGCGGGTGTCTGCAGCCGGAGCGGGAGGCAGCGGCTCGGCAGGTTGTGGGTGCAGGGTCCGGAGCCTCTCGTAGTAGCCCGATGGTTCTTCATAACGCGGTGTGGGTTTTCTGGGGCGACCTCGCCAGTGGGAGACGCGGAGCCCCAGGGCCTGGCACGCACCGGGTTGATGGGGAAACGGATTACCGGGCAGTCCACACTCGCCGCACTGGACGCCTGAGATGGAGGGGGCGGTGAGCCAGACAGGGAGGAGAGCACTCCCAGGAAGACACTTCCGGCCCTGTCTAGCCTCTGAACTTAAGGTGGGCCTGGGTCCCTGGGTTCTGGAATCTGGAGAGCAGGGTAAGCAAGGCCTGGGGGACGGGGGGGGGGGGAGCGGGGGTAGTGAGGAATCGTGCCAACCACGCCACTGTGGACCCTGGGGCCAAACTCCCACAGGCCACTGGCAGTTCCCAGTTGTGGATCACCCCCCTCCCGCCGCCGCCGCCCCAATGCACCAATTCAGATTCCGTGTGTGGGTGGGGTGGAAAGAAAGAGGAGTCCAGGTCAATTAGAGCTGGTTATCTAGCTGGGTCTTACTTCAGAACAGAAATCAGAATGAATTGTTGAGGAAAGAGGGGATGTTGCAGTCTGGGGCAAGTTTCATTTTGCAGTTGGTTCAAGGTGTGTGTGTGTGTGTGTGTGTGTGTGTGTGTGTGTGTGTGTTAACCGTTACATTTCTCCCTTTATAAACCTCCCATTTTGTAGGTTAATGTTTTCCTCCTTGAAATATGAAAAGCTGAGAATGTATGTGAATTGTAGAAATTCGAATTTTCATACAAGAGATATCCTTTACAACATTCAACGTCCACAGGCCCAGAATGTTCTAATTCGCCTTAAGCGAAGAGTGGAAATTTGTTTCCACCCCCCCCAACCCCTCAAAACACAAAAAACCTGGATGAAAACATCAAGTATAAATAAGTAGATATTTCTATATAATGCCATGTCAGGCATTCAAAGTCAGGGTATATGAAAATAGATGGGTAGGTACTTAATTTTAAAAGATACCATTTAGATGTTTGGTATTCTGCATTCGGTTTTTTCTGCTAAACATGTTTCAGGTCTAACTGTCTTGAACTATTTTCCTACATTTATGGTCCTGAGTTGATTTGGAGCTTTGGTATTTTGGATAGAAAAGATCTTTTTGGTAGAATGCAATGAATTTGCATATAATTTGATAGAATGCAATGTCCTTTGAGCCATTCTCAGATATTTGGGTTATTTTTAGGTTTTCTCACTACCACCCTTTTAAAATTATTTTGAAAATAAATTGTTTTCCTTGCTACTAATCACCCTATTGTTACAGAGCAGTTTTACTTCTGATTAGTAAGCAAAACCATAGATTATACATGACCATATTAAATTAAGTACTTTAATTCATATTAATTGAAAAATAAATTGAGTTAACTTAAGACATAATTCTCTGTGTTCTCCAATCCCCATACCTGTATTTAACAAAATTTAGACAGAGGGTGATAGCTGAGAGCCACTCAGTATATAAGTTTCGTCTCTGCCTAAAAAGATGTGTAGAGGTTTGGAACATCCAGATTTTGACATTTTTTTATTGTTTTCATCTGAATGTTAGTAAAACAATCTCTCTTTACCTTTCTTTTGAGATAAAAGCCTGAGATCAGTAGACTTTTTGCACCCTTGTAACATAATCAAATACATCTGCATTGAAGAAATAATACGAAGAAGTCTCTGTTTTAAAAGTGGTGACCGCAATTTGGCTATCATATTTAGCTCTATGTACAAAGTAAGTTATAGTGTTGTTGGGTAGATAGTAGATAGGTAAATATACCTAAAAGCGCATACAGAACTTAATTGTTGAGAAATCTGGTATTCAAATCAATATATATATTGAGCCCATGTTTTATGTCTGTGACACTGAACTCGGCATTGTAGAGAATCAGAAATGAATTCAATACACGTCAATGTTTTGATGTGTTAAAATAACGCTTCAAAATGGTATTGACAGTGTATTATATTAAGACATAAGTAACGTATTAGTGTTGTTCATCTGTTGTTGTATTGGGATTATACAAGAATACTTATGATTTGTTTATATGCAGCATGTAAAACTGCAAAAACAACTAGTATGTTTTAAAATATATATGCAAAGTTGTTTATTAGGATTATATTTTTAACAAAGTTGTGCAGTTTTGTAATGTTCAGTCCTTCCAGGTGTCAAGGAAATGGAAATAAATATTTTTAACATTTCTTTCAGGTGTATCTTACTGAAAGCTTAAAATAGTTAAGGGATACTATTAGAGGATCCCATGCCCTTTCTGTCCTAGATAATTCTGGTGACCAAAAAAAAAAAAAAAAAAAGTTTGCAAATTCAGTTTATTAGTTAATGGTCTGGTAGAAATAGTGGAGAGAACATGTCAGCCTTACATCCAGTAGCGCTCTTATAGTCAGGGGTCTGTCAGCATTTCCACCATGAAGCCTGGTGTTCAGGGTTTATAACTCAGTTGCTTTAAATAGCTTCAAGCTGAAACACTATGCAGAAATTTTAAGTCCAGATGTATATTTTAAAACTAAAAGTGGTACAAGACTATTGTGCTGTTTTAAGTTAGAGAACACTGGACTATATATATACCAGTATCATATGTTTTTCTGGCAATGTTAAAGAAAGAAAACACATTTTTAGTTATATGATCTATTGCTCATAGTTAATTCTATATGTTTAATGATACCTTTCAGTATTTGTCATAAGTAGAGTTTCGAGATGATGGAGCAATTTCTATTTGAAAATAATTTTTTCAACATCATTGGCCATTTTTCTCTTCAAAAACAAGTATGCAACTAATAAATATTTGACATTAGGGAGTTGTATTTTCCTAAGGTATGTAATGATTAGGTTTTCTGTTTGTGTCTTTTTGAATGTAATTATACCTAAACAAAGGAAAACCGATTATTAAATCTATTAAAACTTTATTAAGTCTACTATGAATTATTAAGCAGAATTATGTAAATTATGATAGATTTTAAGTTGTGTGAGGACAGATGCATTTTTGTGTTCTGCCTTTAAATGCAGTAAGAATTAAAGTTAAAAATTTTAGGACCGAATATATAAAAAGTAATTGAAACAATTTTAGGTGGAAAATAAATTTTTAAAAAATTTTAAGAAAACGTATTTGGAAATGGGCATAGTTAAGATATCTTTCATTATTTCCTCACCTTTAGCATTGCTGTTTGTCTCCTTTCAAAATGCCAGATCATTCATTGTTAGATGATGTAAACCAGCTTGATATATGGCACATAAATTCTTAGCTTATACTGACATAATTTCCATCAAATTTTTCTTTGACATATATTTTTAAAATTATGAAATGTTATTTATATTGCATTTATTTTTTTCTCTATAATTCAGTCAGGTTTTCCTGAATCCTAGGTTAAATTCTAAATATTCACTGTAACATTTGTGAAACGTTTTACTAGATTAAAGTTATCTTTAAATAATTGCCACAAGAATGAAAGTTTTCCTTTTTGCAATTGCTCCCTTACAGCTTTTTATTCCAGAGAAGGATTTGATCAGACTTTATCTTGAAAAGTAATTATATTTCAATTTTGCTGCAAGTACAATGTGCCAAATGATATTGGTCTGTTAAGAGCAATTGATTGGTTAAAACTAGACTTCTGTCCATGGAAATGTCATAGGCAATTTTAATTTCCATGCAAAAAGACCACAAAAACAATTTTAAGGGTCTGAGCTAATTCTCTATTGCTGCTGTTTTGGGGTAATTCACAGATTTAGTCACAAGGAGTCTCATACAAAATTTCAGTAGTTTCTAGAGTTAAGTATCCTTTTACTTTATTTTGTACAAGCTACGTATCATATGATTTAAATGCTAGTTATAGTGAGGTGTGCTAAATAAAGGAACTTTTTTCTCTGTTCTAAAATGTCAGGACACAAAATTGCTTCCCTCTTTTCCCCGAAGTTTCTTAAATTTGTAGACTTTATATTTTAAAAACACCTAGAAATGTAATTGTCAAAATTTCATCACAAACTGTTCTTTGCAGAACGGATCTTTTGTGTTGGGTAATATGGAAACAGATTTTAATGTGTGCTTACTCCTAACTAAAGAGCCATTTTTGACTGCTCTCTACCCCTTAAAATGTTTTCCATTGCTTGGGTTTGGTACAGATGAAATGTGTAAAAATGTCTTGATTCTTTTGGTTTTCTTTTAGATAAACATAGTTGAGAATCTCTAAGGGAAACTTTTTAGCTTCAGTGATCTGCTTTTTTTTTTTAAACCCTCTGACATATAATTATACTTCTGATTGATATAAAGTCAAATACAGTACTCCCTCCCTCTTTTCTTTTCCTCAGAAAAACATTAGGCATCTGATTTGGTAGAGTGAATCGTAGAAAAACCCCCAATATATTTAGCCATTAAAATAGAGTTCAGCCATAACAGGAAAAGTTGTCACCACATTGTGTGAGCATTTCATTTTTAGGCCAAGTTCTAAGCCTCATAGAAGACACACACAATTTGTGATTACCTATTTGTCTTGTTATTAAGTGGAATACGTAAAACATACCAATATTTAACATGGTTATTATTTTGCTTAAGCAAAGAAAAGTGGATTTGTGTATTTCACTCTTAGGGATCTTTTCTTTCATATTTTTCCATATTGAATCAATTTTCCTTTTCTTCTAAGTAAAAAAAGTCCATTATGTTAAAAATATGCAGTAAAATAATAATGTCCCAGAGCTCTTGAAACTCTTTATATTGGGGCGGATTTCTTTCTTTATTTTTTTTAATTTAGCCAGACAGAAGTGAAACCCATCAGCAACCATCTTCTATCTCTCAACAGCACCAAAAACAAACAAACAAACAAACAAACAAACAAAAACCAAACCCATTTCAGGACGTGAAGTAGAGAATTACATGTCCAATTGAATGCTTTCAGGAGGTTTGTAAGTAAAAGCCCATGTTTAGCACACAGCAGACTTGGAACCGAAGTTAGCCTCCTCATTTTACAAAAAGAACATCATTATAGTTACACTCTACTTATATAGTATATTCTACATTATACAGACTTAAAAATATTATTTCTAATTTATACTGGAAAACTGTGGTTCCTGGCGATGAAGTTATTTGTGTGACATCTTAGCAGATGTATAAGTGAGGTGGGAAAAAAGAGGGGCCTCTTGATTTTCGGTGCATTCGTTTTTTTCCTGACCAGTACAAACCTTTCTGCCTTCATTCGTATGCTTACTGGTTCCATATTTACTTTGACATCGAAAGCCACACGGCAGGTGCTAAAACACAATATGCTGAGTGTAAAAAATGTCAAGCTTTCAGATGAATACTGGCCAAACATGGTCAACTCTTTCAGCATTTTCAAATGTTCACATTTTTGGCCTTGTGAATTAAAAAAAAGAAAATTGAAAAGCGTGTTGTCTCCAGTAGGAGTACAGCATTACCTCTGAATAGTAGCCCCACGAGGCATTAGATCAAGTATACAGGGAGGAAATCCTGTCCTCCAGGGATTGGCCCCAACCTGGGAGATTTCTCAGACTGAGCAGAGTCACCCCTGGGATAGTGGGCAATTCCCTCTTCTCTGGGACAGAAAAAGTTGTCAGAAAACTAGTTTGGTTGCACGAGTGTGTTTCTATTACCGAGAGATGCTGACTCAGCCTTTAACTGGTTCTCTCTCTTATAGTGTTAGCTGGGAGCCTCACAGACTACTGACTGTGGGAGGTGGTGCCCTTTATGGAGCTCTTTCATCAATTTATTTCGAAAGTATTTAGTTAACACTTACTGTGTGCTAGGTTGTGTTTGGGCGTTGGGCATTCGGTGGTTAGCAAGACCGATGAAGGGCCCTTCCCTCATGTAGTTTCCGATCTATAATCTGGTTTCCCAGGAGTGAGTCTCACAGCTTTGGTCTAATGTATCAAAAGGAGTAGGTAGATCACTAATATATTTACATGAAATGAGGATCATTTGAGTACAGAGGGGTGCTGTGGGAGAGGGTTCTGTAAGGAAGGCTATAGGGTTTTAAGCTGAAGAACGAAGTGCTAAAAAGAGGGAATGGAATTGAGAAACAGCCTAAGAGAAAAGCAAGGGCAGAAAAAAAGAATATTGACAAGTTTTTGTGTGGTTGGTTGTTGGCCTGGCCAGAATAGAGGGTGTGTAGTAGAGGAGGGCTGGGGTAGGGGGGTCATGGGTGGGGAAAACTCAGCCCTAAAGCATAGTTACAGTGTCTGTTTTATCACACTATATAAAAGTTGCTTTAATGAGAGTATTTACAAATTGTATTGGGAGTATGGAATTAAATGCTTAGGTTCGCCTTGTGGAAATCTCGACAAAGGAGAGAGCCAGCACTAGTCACAGAAGGATCAGTGGGATATTTGCCAGACAGGCAAGTGCACATGGTGTTATTATCAGAGAGTGGTGGGCTACTCTAGCTGGAGCCATTGCTTAGTCACCACAAGGGCATCTGGAAGCTGAATGAGGAAGAGGTGGAAATAATCTGAATATAGGATCCTGGAAGTTAGTTGAGGAAAAGGATATTATCAAGGGGCAGGGTCTGGGTAATGGATTAAGAATTGTGTGTCTATTGGACAGTGCAGCCTGTGCACCAGCATTCCATTACCAGGCTTCTTATTAAACAGACGCACCTATTTGCAAGTCAGCTGACTTTGGTTAAAAGTGTGATCCCTAGCCTTGGAGCAGTGAAGATTTTTATTAACCTCAAAGACTGATTATCTGGATCCTTACTTGCCTGAGTTCATCTGTTGCAGGTTAGCTGTTGTTGAAGATTAAGGAGGCAGCTGTGTCATTCCAAAATGGCAGATGGGACAAGACAGGATCAAGTTTGGCCAAGGGTGTATTTTGGATCTATACCACTCATCTGTCAGTGACCATTTTCATCCTTATTAGATACCTTTTATTGCGTACCTAGACTTCAAGTGTCTTGATGGCTTTGTCTGTATCTAACCCCAGAGTGGGCATTCAGCAATTATTTGCAGTGTGATTAGAAGCTGAATATGTAGCCCAAAGTAAGGAGATGAAATGTAGTGCTGGATACTACGCCATATTTAGGCTTCCCTATAGTCAGGAACTCTGAGATTTCATCTGAATGTCTTCTCCCATAGAGCTGATCAGACTTTTTTTTTTTAGCCTCTGATCTGGAGGAGACCACACCTCAGGGCGCTCCAGGCTGCAGACAGGCGGTGCCTTAATATGTACGATGCAATTGGCAGATGAGGCATCAGCCTTCCTGCTGTGGCATAATTCCTATGGACAGCCTAACATGGGGATTTAATAAAAATGTACATGTATTCTGTGAAGAATCCAGCAACAAATGAAGGAAACTTTTGCTGCCTTTGAAATGGGTGGATCCTGAAACATTGGTCTGTTTGAAGTGGCATATCCTGACCCAGAGGCAGATGCATCATTCCTGTCTGCCATTACTGGACTAGAGCACTAAATCCTGATAAGATCCATCATTTACAGTGGGCATATATTCTCAGTTTTTAAGCTTTTCTGATGTGCCATTATTGCTGCTGTGTTTCCCGTTTTATGTAGGTGGTGGCCCTGGGAGAGGTACCAGATGGGACTGTGGTTACTGTCATGGCGGGTAACGACGAAAATTATTCTGCCGAACTCCGAAATGCCTCTGCTGTTATGAAAAACCAAGTAGCAAGGTTCAACGACCTGAGATTTGTGGGCCGGAGTGGAAGAGGTAGGTCTCTGATTTTTAATATTGATAGTGGAATAAACACATTAGGATCTTCTGAGGAAATGTAGGCTAGTCTGCATACAAATCAGCACCTTCTTCCACTGAATAGAATTGCTGGAGGTTTTATTTAAGTATGTCCAGATGAAGTTGAGTGTTGTTTCTGAGTACTCAGGCCCTTTTCATTTGTTTTATGATACTGAAAATTCAAACAGTGTTTTCAGAGGAACTGGTCCCTAATTCCGCTGGGCTTGAGCACATAAGGTGGAGAGAACAGTTGGAGGTTCAAGTTCTGAATTATGAGACACCAAATGGCTGAGTAAATTGAGTGGCAGAGAAGAAAGAAAAAAGAATGCGTTGGACCCAGTTCCTGATAGTATCAATTTTGTTGTAAGTCGTAGCAAGGACAGCTAGTGTGATGCTCTTCACTTATCTATCACATTAACTGCCTGTAATTTACTCTTGTAATAAGATTCTATTTAAAAAAAATGATAGTTTTTTACAGAAGGCTGTACAGAATGATGTGTTACCTGTGTTAGAATGACTATATAGAGTTGCCTAGACACACAAATGATTAAGACTCTAATTAATTCCCACATTATTTGAGCGTCTCCCCCAGCTGCATCCATATTCAAATATTGGGAGTCCTTAAAAAGATCATAAAACAGAAAATAATTTCTTTTAGGATTTTCATAAAGGGGATTAATGTTTTAGAAAATAGTCTCTAAGGAAACCAACATTTTGCCTTTTATTTACTTATCCCGTGGAGAGAATTTTAATCATCCTTCATGAGAAGTATTATGTTCATTTATGTATTTATTGAATCTAATATTTCCATTTTAAGTGTCTCAATACGAAGAGAGAAAATAGACCACTTTAGGACTGAGGTGAAATAAATTATAACGACCTATGGAAGGACTTCTACCCAGGTTTGAATTAGGAAATTAGAAGCATCAATTTTTAAACTGTGTCTGATAATTGCTCTTTAGTTTGGATCAGATGTCATATTATTACCATTGTAAAAACTTGATAAGGGAAATTCAAGCAAGGCTGTTTCCGATGAGTAGTTTTAGTTTACTTTCTAGGAACAGGGCCAAGAAGCTGTACTTTTTAACTTAAAAAAATGATGCATGCTAATGAGATACTGTCACTGAAAAGTTGTTTGAAATAAAATGAGGCTCAGAACCTCTGGTAGACTCAAAACTAAAGGGGTTATCTCTGCATCAGATTTAGTTTACTTTCATTAAGAGGAAAAAAGACACATCCTATCTCACTGTTGACTGATGGGGTGTGAAGTGTATATTCTTTTTTTTTTTTTTTTCTGTTAACTGGTACAGGTCCACAGTACAATAAAAGTTTCTCTTTTTTCTAGTAGGAATCAAGAAAAATTTGAACATGATGATTTACCTGCATGGTCTGAATTGCATCTTTCTTCTTATGTAACATTACTTTGTTTTTAATTAGAGTAATGAATTTCCGTATTTAAAAGACTGGACGCTATGCCTTGCAGATTCAAGCTAGTGTTTCCATTTACCTTGCTTTTGTATTACATAGATGCTGCATAACTTTTCTCTGATCAATTTGAGTAGAAACTATGGCAAAGTGATAGTGTACTTTGTAAACCCTCAACATATTTATTTAAGAAACTTCAAAGGGAAACAAAGGGTGTGCACTGTTTTACTATATTGGCTTTCTGAGTTTTGGCTGGTTTCCCAAATAGCAATTTTTATATTTAAAAAAAAAAAAAAGACAGACTTAACTGCTTGCAGACTTTTCACGCATGGAAGATGAAGAAAGCTTCTTTTGATGAAGTGTAATTATGTCCAAACAGAGCTGACCCCCTCCCCCTATATTTCTTATGATCTTAACTGAAGAAAGTAGGATTTTTCCTTTGAAGCAGCTGGGACTTGGTGGAGGCTCTGAAATGCTACAGTCTGCTGCCAGAGGCAGGATGGAGAAATTGGTCCAGACTTGTCTTCGAGACATAGATTGGGGGTGGGGGGGTGAGCGGGTGGAGAGAGAAAGAAAAATTGATTTATCACTAATCATCGATTTTTATATCATGGCATTAATGTTATATGAAAGGAAATAGTAATATCAAACTAAAATGAAGAGGAAAAAGACAGCACTGATAAGACATACCAGTCTTTGAAAAAAAAAATGGGTCAGTTTTTCAGTGGCAGGAAACCCTTTAACCTGCCTGTGTACCTGACCTGCTTTCTAAAAAACTCTTTCCAGCTTCCTCTTTGGTTTTCACACTTCTACATTCCTCCTAAGTTACGAAACCTGGATCATCATCATGTTGCTACCATTGTATTTTTTCTCCCCAGCCATTTAAAATTTTCTATTTTGAGTAGCATTAAAAAATGAAAAGCAGAAAGTTTCTTGAATGTTAACACTTTTTCATTTCAGTGGTAGAAATAGAAATTCTCAGAAGTGGAAAAACAGTTTGAGATTTATAAGGGAGTCACTTCACTGCTTACCTTGACATTATGGGTTATCGGATGACTCTTGAAAGTCCTTTGCATTAAAAGTAGAGCGTGAGTGACACCTGTATCAAGTTAGGAGTGGCTTACATTTTTTAGTTGTCTTTTCCTTTTTTTCTCCTTTATATTTTCAACGGAAGTATCTGTTTGGTATTTAAACAGAAATAGTCCTTAAGTTTTCTTGGTGTGCTTCCTCACTTTCATATCAAACATGCTGCTTTCAGTTTACAAGCATTTGTAAGCACCTATACTATTCAGAGCATGACACTCTATCAGTCTAAGATATAATCCTTGCTTGCAGTCTTTCCCTATTGACTGTTGCTCACAGCCTCTCAAGCGAGGTTAGAACTATCTTTCAATGACAGGTCCGATGTTTATCTCAAAAAATATATGTCTTAAGGACATAATAATTTGGAGCTAGTTCCTAGATGAAGCCAAGGATGATATAATTAGTTGTCTAATGAGCTAGCTCCCTAAATAGGAGCCTGCATTTTTAAATAGAAGCCTAAAAATTTTTTTTATCACTTATGGAAAGTGACAAGCAATGGAAAAAAGTTTTTTTAAAAAAGTTTTTCTGAAAATTTAAGCAAGTCATGAATATTAACAAACATTTCATTTTGGAAATGGGATATTACTTTTCAGGTGAAAAATCAGTTGCTTCATTGGGTGGTAGTTTCTGGAAGTTTCTTGAACATTATGTTCATTTTCCTTCTGAAGGGGCAAGAAGAGGTAGAAGGAACCTCCTTGATTTTTATTTCCGTTGTTAAAGTACATCTTGCTCCTCAGGATTTGATTTAGCAGATTGTAGTCATACTTAAATACTTGTTTCCTACCCCTCCCCCCAAACCTACCTTTTTTGAGAAAGAAATGTTTCCTGGTTCTGCTTTGAACATTTAGATGCTTCATACTTATAGAGTGAATTTTATAATTAGCTTTTGTTCTACACAAGGTGTTTGAAATTGGGAGAAGCATCGATGACTTTTAATAGCCCAAATAAGATGTGAAAGTCTCAAATAGAAGTATTCCCAGAACCAGTTTTTGGTAAATTCATGGACTATATCACTAGCAGGTTACTTACGCTCATCAAGGACAATTGAGACATATACATCCTTGATTTATGAAGATTTGTGTCATGGGTGGCAACTGCCTTCCAAGCACTGTCCTTGGAGGACTGCAGTCCTGGCTCATGGACCGTTAATCCGACCCAGAATGGCATCTTCTATGGTTTAATGTAAATTAACTTTAAATCTAGGGAACCAGCCCATTCACTCCTCCAGATCTCTACGTTGTTTTGAGATCTTGATCTGGATCCAGTGGCTTCCTATTCAACATTCTGATCTCAGACTCCGTACACTCTGAGTTTTCTGTAAGGGGTTTAGACCCCCAGCTGCCTTTTTCTTACAATTAGCCCAAGTGTTTATAATAAATCCTCTGGTCCCTACCCAGACTGCATTTCTTAAACCCATGTAACATTCAATCTATAATGGATGAAATAGGATAGATTAGTGATACTTAAAGAATTGATGCTTTCATCATCCTGGCTGAGATACATTAATGGATTTATATTTACTATTTCTTGGTCTTACAGAGCTGATGGGGACATGTGCAGAAATACATTATCTAATTAATTTTTTGGGATGGTCTCTGACTAAGTTAAAAAGAAGAGCATTGATTTTAAGCTCTGGAAGACCTGGGTTAAGACCCTGATTTTTTTCTTCTTCTTAGTTGTGTGGTTGAATTAGTAAGCCTCCCTGCGCTTCGGTTTCCTCCCTTGTGAAATGGGGGCTATGAACCTAACTGGATAGGATTAAGTGAGATAATGGGTATGAAGTGACTGGCATTTAATAGTTTTCTAATCAATATTCATCTTTTGCTGTTCGTCCTCCTCCCCCACTTCTGTGTTCTCTTTCCTTTATTTTTTTTATATTGGCCATGGAAAAGCATAGCCAAAGAGACTTAAAACTATATATACTGAGTAACAAATGATGTGTGTCTTAAACATATTTTAGGAACTTACATGGTCTGGGTTGAAAAGGAAACCCATTCACTAGATTTGACAGCCAATGACCTGTTCTACATTAAGCCTTGTATATAACCTGTTCCATATTAAGCTTTGAAAAGATTGCATTAAAGTCTGCATTGCTACATATTGTTTAAGATTTGTGTTTTGATTTAATACCCTCAAGCTTTCAGTAAAGGGGAAAAACAGTCTCTGCCCAAAAAACAAAGCAAAACAAAATGAGCTGTTTCAAGGTCTGTTACAGGAGCAGGCCAAATGAATGCTCTGGCCTGAGATCGCTGAAGGTTTTATTGAGTCACTGTTTCACGCCCACCTTTTCCTGTCTTGTAACAGTTTGCAGTTTTGACTATCTGACATGACTAACCGTTGCAAATCTAACTGATTACAACTGTCAGTGAGTCTGGGTAGCAGAGTCCGGTATCTTTTTCTGGAGAAAGCAAACATCCGATTCTGCTACCAAACTTTTCCCTGTCTTTCCCACCCCCCCCACCTCTATTCATCACCTTTAGCTCATTAATTTGAAACATCAGATGTAATATTTCAATGAAGCACACCCTCTTCTAAAAGTGAAAATTCATATTTATATGGGGAGACGTCATATACATTTAGCAAAACCTAAGTCACTGTCAGGGAGTTATTTCAAGATTGAACAGCAAGAATGGGTGTTTAGGGAAAGGGGGTGGGCAGGGAGGAGAAAAACTTTGTTCCAGTAATGATGCAATCATCATACCACAGGCACATTAAGGCCAGGACAGGAGACACTGACTCCTGTTAAAATGATTCCCATAAGAACCCTTCTCTTTCATCTTCTTATTGTAGTGCAGTTAAGCAAATGAAATGCCGAAGCCATGTGAAGTAAATAACATAATCAACAGTGATTTACTATTGTTCTCTCATGGGGTCATGACCTAATCCTAAATAAAGACTTCTAAAATCGTCTGTGTTTGGATGCGTTCCTGATGTTGGAGAAAGCCGAAAGGAAGAGAATCTTCCTCAAGTGGACCAGACTTTCTGTTTTCATTACAACTGTTGCCACTGAGCAGCTTTTCTGGGAGCTGGAGGCCACTTGTATAGAGCTGTGATGGAGATGATGACCTACGCAGTCCCCGTGTGTAATCACTGCCTAGAGTGGCCATCAGAGGCTCTCAAATTTAGAGCAAGGAGCCCTGACTCTTGTCTTGGTTTCGTGAGCCCCTCAGTGATGCCGACGTGCAATTTGGACATCTCTGCTGCTGTGTTACTATTGGTACTGTCTTTTTATATTCACTATGGATTTTCCCCTTTACATCTGCAGGCAAGAGTTTCACCTTGACCATAACTGTCTTCACAAATCCTCCCCAAGTAGCCACCTATCACAGAGCTATTAAAGTTACAGTGGACGGACCCCGGGAACCCAGAAGTAAGTACTTGCCTTCCTATTGGAGATGGTAACAGGGGGTGTGGAGACCCCTAGGAGGAATTTATCCCGAAGAAGTTAGCGCTCCTCGTCCGTAAATGGTTTCTTTGCAGAGTCTGCTCCCTGTGTTACCTGTGTGTATTTTTAACGAGGGACAGTTAGGCGAACCTCACAGTTGGTAGAAAATCAATTCACACTTTTGACTTTGCCACAAAATCGCTAAGGCCTACATAGCTTGGGGACACGAGTGGACACTTATTCAGTCACTGTAACTCCTTGCTAAGGCACCCTGCTCACCCGCTGTACACAACAGACAGGGCAGAACAGACCCATGAGAGCTGAGGAGGAAAACAACAGACTGCAAAATCTTGAGCTTAGTCAAAAAGCATTTGTGTGTGTTTCCCATGGTCTAAGAATGTGTTTTAACTTTTTAGCTCGCCCACTCAATTCCCTTTATAAAGAGCACACTGCTTAATTACAAAGAATTTATTTGCAAATGATAACTTGCTTGATTGTTACAACACGGTTGTTTGGTCATGTTCTGGTAATTGTTATAGATAGTTTCTTTTAACAGATAGAGTCAAACCAGGTTGAAATCCGCCTTTGTGTGTTTGTCTGTCTGCACATCCATAAGGTTCATCCAGTGTTCGTTTCAGGTAGTGCCCATAATCCATTTGGGCCAATCAGTATGCATTTTCCTCCTAAATCTAAATTGAGGCAGGCCTTCTCCCCCACCCCTCACCCCCAGAACTGATTTGATCAAACTTGGTACAGAACCATTTAGACGTATTTAGAGATTCAAGATTATTTGATATATACAATATAAAAAATTCTATGCCAATGGAAACATATTGAATTCTGCCTTTGATGAGTGAACATGATGGAGTCCTAGCTATGGTGTTTAGAGAGTTTAATTTGGTTTGTGATGGAGGTACAGCTGGCAGAAATATTTGTTATATGACGATACACCTGCCTAGACAGTGAGAGTGACATATCTTCTCTTTCCCTAAAACTGAAGGAAAAGGGCTGGTGATGTTTTCCTCTCCCCAAGTAGCATGTCTTTTAGCAGCAGGAACAGACGGTGTCTTCGGTTCCTCTTGCCACTGTCTCTTCTCACAAAGGCTGACTACTTGTCTGAAGTAGGGAGGTTTCCTGCCTCAAAAGCCAGTCTTTGAGGTTTTTCTTCTCTCCTCCTTTCATGTGTATTGCTTCTTCTCAGTTCACAAGGTCGGGTCAGTTGCTGGCTCTGTTCGGATTGTGAATGGTCTATTAGGGGGTTGTCACACACGTGCTTCCAGTAGCCCCAAGTGTCTCATCCTAAGGGACAGTGGTTATACAGTGCAGGTGACTAGAGCAGAACAGGGGCTGTCTTATCTGGTTTGGTGCTTTGGCTAACTTTTCTGGACTGCCATAAATTGGGAAAGACGCCTTGTGATAGAAGACACAGGTTATCTAATTAGCCCTTGAGTTCCTCAAAAGGCCGGGACACCCATTGCAGTCATGCATTAAGCAGGACAGTAGTCTTTTAACATTCAGCACAGCTAATGCTTATCTTTTAAAGATGTTTCCTGCTGATCTCAGCAGCTTTTCTCAGTTCTTGGAAAAACCATTATTTTGTGTGCGTACGTCTGCGTGCCTCTGTGTATGGGTCCTTACACTCAAGAGTTGACGTTCAAAGGTTGATGGTTGGGAGAGGAAACAGGGAAGGGTGGGTGGGCTCTGACCCATTCTGAAAGGGGTGACAAAAGGTGAGGAAGCAGGGTAGCTTCGGGAAAGCCCCTTCTCTTTCAAGGGAGAATACCCTTCCTCGTTCTCAGGAGGTTTTTGGCAGAATTAATTAGTTGATAGGCTTACTGCCCTGTAAAGGCAGAGAAGTGCTTTGAAAGCAAGAAGGGTTCAGAGTAGAGGGGCAGATAGTCTATCTGTGACCTGAGTTCAGGCTTTGGGTGCTGCCGATGGGGCTTGCGGGGTGGACAGATAGAGTTCTTGAGTGGCAGACTACTGCCCTAGCTTAGTCTGAGTGACATTTTTCATGAACCAGAAATTTTGGGACAATGTGAAGTCATTTCTCTGACATCATGCAAGGTGGCTTGCCAACCTCAGTGTCTGGATACAAGGATGGGTGTGATATCGGTAACATCTTGATCCTATAACCTTGACTCTCTATCCTGTATTATTTCCTTCTGCTCTGCTCTTGGCAATCCTGGGCATTGAGTATATAGCACTCTTCTCAATATTGTTCTTTTTTTTTTAATATTTATTTATTTTCGAGAGAGAGCATGTGAGCAGGGGAGGGGCAGAGAGAGGGAGAATCCGAAGCAGGCTCCAGGCCTGCTCTGAACAGTTAGCACAGAGCTGACACGGGGCTTGAACCCACGAACCGTGAGATATGACCTCAGCTGACTTTAGATGCTTAACTGACTGAGCCACCCAGGTGCCCCTCAATATTGTTCTTTCAATTCAAGACTCCCAGGTGTGAAAAATGCCCAGGATTTTTCATTTTCTTCAACTATACTAGGATTTTGATTGATTGGTGCATATAGAATGTTAAATGGAAAAAAAATCTAGAATGTGGGTTGGCAAACTTTTTCTATGAACTGTCAAATAGTAGATCATTTCAGCTCTGTGGGCCATATCTTCCCTATCACAAGTATTCAACTCTAGCATTGGACAGTGCTTAAAAGCGGCTTTAGCCATTACATAAACGAATGGTTGTGGCTGTGTTTCAATAAATCTTTATTTACAAGAACAGGTGGTGGGTCAGATTTGGCATACAAGTTGCAGTTTGCCAACCCTTGCTCTAGACTTCAGAATGGCTTGTATCATTAACCCTTACCAGACTAGGGCCTTAGAAAAAGGCTTTCCTGAGGAGAGAGAAAAAGACAATGCAATTGTTTTAGCCTTCTCTCCAGCAAATTATAATTATTTAAGTAGTGGTTGTCATAGAAATAGGATACATCTGTTTATTGTTGTAATGGTTTGATGGAGTTGAAGATTTTATACCATTTATTCCTGTTAATGGAGTTTTACTCCGTTTTCCAGAGATCAGTGTATTATATATTGAAAAGGCTACTTTTTGGTAGATCAGCTCTTTGGACAAGGACAAGTTCTGAATTCATGGGTTGGGTCTTTATTCAGCCAGCATGGTGATTAAGGGTGTGGGCTTTGGTGTCAGACTGATTGGATTGAAATCCCAGCTCCCCCATTTCCTAGTTGGGTGTGGTAGGCATGTCACCTAACTTCTGTTTGCCTCAGTTTCTTCATCTGTTAAAGTGAGAATAATGACAGCATTTTCCTCATCAGTTGCTGCAAAGGTGTTAAATGATGGAATGTATGTAAAATACATAACACAATGACTGGCATCTATTGACTGCCCGTTAAGCATTAGCTGTTATTACATAAATTCCCTTCAGTGTCAAAAGTTGGCTATAGAGTTTTGCTTATAGAGTTTTGCTTCCGGGAAATAGATTAGAATCTAGATTCTGCTCCCTCTTGTACTATATTTTTCTTCTTGAAGACAGTTTTACTAATTTCTGCGCCTTAGTAAATGACACTCATCGGTGTTAGAAATGGTGCCTTGAGCAGGTATTCGTGCTGCCCGGGGACAGCTCTGCAGAAGTGACGAGAGACCCAATTTGCAGCAAAGAAACATCTCCAGGAGGACGCTAGGGCACCGGTGCCCCCCCTCTGAGGCCCTGCTTATCAGCACATCTGCCAAGACTTGATTTTCACTCAAAAATCAGAAAGGTTTCATCCTTCCATGTTTTCTGTCTCTGGCAGCTGAACGGGTGCTGTCACATCACAAACAACTTCTTTTCTTAATATACACATCTGGCGTTGGCAGTTGGACTAACTTCATAAGAGCACATGATCATCACTCATTACAAGATTAAAAAGTACCCCATGGCATCATTGATGTTTTTTAACTTTGATCTTCTGCAGTTGTGATTCATCTCGGTTATAAAACTTCCCTTTAAAGGAACATAGCCGATGACTTATTAGAACCTTCATCTTAAGTAGCGTAAACATGAAAACGGTGCGCATCTTTACGAAATGCCATTTGTTTTCTTTGCCAGCTTATCGTTTTAAGGCATGACATCATACTTAAGATCCCAAATTTGTAAGTCTTGTGTTTAGGCAAGGCGTTTTGACCTCCTGCTAGCAAGTGAGCTCTGAGGCACAACTGCCGTATGTTCGCCAGCAGGAGAAGTCAGTGTAGCGGCAGCAGCAGCAGTAATGCGTCTGGATGCCTACCTCTTTCAAACATCAGCTTCTATTAGGATCCTTTGTTCCACGTACGCCTGGGGGTCCGACTGCAGTCTGATTTAAAGGCTTTCTTCAGGACGGTGAAACCTTGGTTAGCAATGCCGTGGAAAGGGAAGAGGGCTGATGGGGAAAAGGTGTTATTGGCCGTGCAGAGGATGGAAAAAATCAATAACCTTCCATAGTCGGGATCCTTTTCATTCTCTTGCTGTTCTTTCAGTGATCTATTGCTACATAACAAAGATCCCAAATCAGAATGGCTTAAACCAACCACCAGTTGATTATTTCTTACAATTCGGTGGGCTGCCTGGGGTTCATCTGGATGGGTTTTCTGCAGTCCTGCTTGGGGTCTTTCCTGTGGCTGTGGGAAGGTTGTGGCTGGTGCTATGGCATCCATGATGGTTTCATTCTTCAATCTGCTGCCTGGGCGGGATGGCAAGGAGGTTGGGCTTGGCTGGAACCGTGGGGGGGCGGGGACTTTCTCTCTCTCCATGTAGTCCTAGAGCCTTTCCCCTCTGCATGGCCTTTCCATGTGGTCTCTCCAGCACAGCCCGACTTCTCACGTGGCAGGTCAGGGCACCCCAAGGTACGACAGTGGGAGCTTTTAGGCTTTCTTAAGGCTCAGAACTGGCATGGAGTCCCTTCTTCCATATACTGTTGGTTGAAGCAAGATCCAGGTGCAGCCTAGATTGAAGGGGAAGAAATCCACAGAGATATGAATGATGGGGGCAGTGGCTCATTGGCTCACCAATATCAACTTTCATAAGTGTTTCGATGGTAAATGTCATTGTTGCAACAGGGGAAGTGATTTTTTTGAGCTGTCACCTTCTGAAAGCTCTCTCGTCTTCTTAATCTGGGGGGACATTTAAAGTTCTGCAAGGTTTTCAGTCCAAAGTTTACAGAAGGTGTGCAACACTCAAGGGGGCAGGACAAGGGAGCCTGGGGGTCAGGCATGACCACAGTACTGGGGCAGCTTCTTATCAGAGTTTTAAGAAGAAAGCTGAGTCTCCAGCCAATCCCTTCTAATTATATTAATTCACAATCCCAGGGGCCTTCTTCCCTGCTAAGGTACGTTCAAGAACTCCACCATCAAAATCACAAAGGCTTCACCCTACTTTCCTTTTTTCTTTTTTAAAAAAGGTTCTGCGCAGTGACTCCCAAGTTTTAATTATAGTAGCTTCCTTCTGAATTGAAGATATTTGGTAATTATCAGATGAATCAAGGGTGAGTGTTACCTTGGGGTGCTCGGTATTAGCAGGTCAGATCAAGCTGCACCAGATCGATACTCGTATAAGAGAAGAACATTTGATGTTTGAACGTAAAGAGGTTATTAGCTTTGCCCGGCAACGTGGCCAAGTCCGTAGCAGAAGTATTTTATGAATCCTCAAGTGGACGAGCTGGGAGGTTTTATGCTTTGTATCACCCAGCTTTGGAAGTTCTCACGTGGCCAGCACATCTGCAGACCGTATAACCTAACTCACGTGAGTGGGTGTCTGAGTGTTTTTGCGTGGTGCACCCTAGGGAAGTAAATCCTATCTGCTCATTAAGGGGAGACCAAAGCTGTCATCTGCTGGAACACTGCTGTTCACTGCTGACCAGCTAGCCTCCTGTCCAGACCTGGCGGGAGCAGGAGGGAGCCCTGTGTCTTCTTTCCCGTTGATCGCACTCCTTTCCTGCCATGCTGCCCTGCGTGGCTGCATTTTGACTTGAGCGGGGCTGGCACTTAGGTGAGGAGGAGGCTGTTTGGAAGTGCAGGGTGATGTTTGTGCTTCTCGGACTGCCTCAGTACCCTGGCTCACTCAGCGTGGCAGGCTTAGGTCATCGGCCAAACTGGTTTCTTTGCCTGCTTGCGCATTCTCACCTGTGCATCACAAATTTATAATTCTTCAGAGATCATTCTATTCTTCTATGCTTTTAAAAAAATACTTTAATGTTTGTTTATTTATTTATTTATTAAAATTCTTTTTTTTAACATTTATTTTTGAGAGAGAGAGACACACAGAGTGTGAGCAGAGGAGGGAAGAGAGAGAGGGAGACACAGAATCTGAAACAGGCTCCATCCAGACTCTAAGCTGTCAGCACAGAGCCTGACACAGGGCTCGAACCCACGAACCGTGAGATCATGACCTGAGCCGGAGTCGGATGCTTAACCAACTGAGCCACCAAGGCGCCTGAATGTTTATTTATTTTTTGAGAGAGAGAGAGAGAGAGACACAGAGTGCAAGTGGGGGAGGGGCAGAGAGTGAGGGAAACACAGAATCTGAAGCAGGCTCCGGGCTCCAAGTTGTCAGCATAGACCCTGATGTGGAGCTCGAACTCATGGGCTACAAGATCATGACCTGAGCTGAAGTCAGACACTTAACTGACTGAGCCACCCAGAAGCCCCTATTATTCCGTTTTCTTAAAGTATGTCCAGTGGCAAAAATTTTACCTTATGAACCTAAGGTAACAGACTTAAACAATATAGGGTAGTCTGGGCCAGGGTCATCTCTAATTCTGTTCCACCCGGGCCTGCATTCAGCCCCATGAAAGGTGGAGAGAATGGAGGGCTTGGCCTTTTCCTCATTCCAGTTGATTTCAGTGGTGGCTGACCTTCATCCTCCCCTACTCTTCGCCCCAGCGGCTGAATGGGCTTTTCATGGTTGTTGGCCCATACCCTCTGCTCACTTATAGATGGCGGTTGCTTAATAGAGGTTGGTCACATGTGAAAGGTCACATGTGAAATGTGTTGGCTGGAGGGATAGCAGAAGAACTTTTTTAAGGTTGTTGGAACTTCTTGCGTTCACGTTCTTTCTATCTGTGAAGACGATGTGAGAAAATCTTGATAGGTCTTGAACCATACACCTAATGCTACAGGCCTGAATTTTAGTCCTTAGCACAAAGCATTAGTAGAAAAGCTGGTAACTTCTCGCCTTGCAGACTTTTCCTGGTTCTTCACTCGCTCTGAAGCTCGCCCCAGGAATGGAAGTTACAGGTCACTGCCGTGTTTTGATATTTACAAGTCAGCCAACATAAGCTGAAATTTGATGGTCATCAATAGTAAACATTGAGTTACCAGTATATAAAGCCTTGTTGAAAATCTTTGACTTAAGGGGATAATAACAGGTAAAAACAAAACAAAACAAAACACACAACTGTTCCTTTTCTCCCTTTCTTTAAGAAGGATGGGGGGGGGTGCGGTCAGAAGCGCCGGTAGAGGTCATGTCTGGTGGTTGGTGGAATGTGCTCTTGAGAAGAGCAGTTTTAAATCTCTTTCAGTGCTTTTTTTTTTTTTTTTTTTTTTTTGTTGTTGACTGACTGTCAGGAGCTGGGAAGATGGCCAAGAAGGAAATGACACATCGAGAGGCATTTTGTGTTGTGCAACATTCTGTGGAATTGATGCAAGGCTATATGGCCTGTTTACACATTCCTTCACCAGCAGACTGCATGGCAGTAATTTAATTCAGCAGCACATGGCATGCTGCAGCAAGGAGCTGTGGCCTTAACATCCTTTCATGGCAAATTATCACAGCCGTTAAAACATGCTCCTGTCCCTCTCCTGCACTTTTCCCTGGCTTCCCAGTTCTGAAAATGCTTTCTCATTCTACGGGGCTTGTGTTAACAAGGAGCTGTGGCTTTCACAATACGAGCGCATTTTCCGCATGCATATGCTCTGGTTGATATATTTACTTCTAACTAAATATAGCATGGCAGGTTTTCAAGTGGTATGTCTGCGAAAAACACACATGTCCTTGATCCACTGGGTCGAGAGTTTGTATTTTAGTGCAAGTCAGAAATCGTTCATTCTTTTTTATTAAAATTTTTCATGTTTATTTATTTATTTAGAGAGAACAAGCAGGGGAGGGGCAGAGAGAGGGAGAGAGAGAGAATCCCACATAGGCGCCACACTGTCAGTGCAGAGCCCAACATGGGGGCACGATCTCATGAACCACAAGATCATGACCTGAGCCGAGATTAAGAGCCGGATGGTTAACTGACTGAGCCACGCAGGCGTCCCAGAAATCATTCATTCTTAAAGCAATGTTAGGGACGTGAGAGAGAAACAGATTTGAGGGTTATATTGATTGGTTTATTATTCATTTATCAAAAATAAATTTTCCTTCCCAAGAAAGAAAATTCCTGATATATCATTGAACTACCTTACTTCTGTTTTGTTTATACTATAGTGTTTTCTTCAAAGAGGACTGGACCAGTGGAGAATAGGGTACCCTTAAAGATAACAGAGGGAAAAAAGATTATTTACTCTTTATGTTCATACTTGTCCCTACTGAGCATGTTAGTAGGATACATTTGTGATGTCAGTTAAAGCACATCTGTAGTCTTCATGTAAAATCACCAAAGTTTTTATCGGGTAGGTATGGAAAATAATTGCTCGTGTTTTTCAAGTAACTTTTGGAAACTGAAGAGTGCATAAAAGCCATTTAGATCTAAATTAATTCCAAGGTCCTATGCAACAGTTCAAGTAGGAGACTGTATTTAGGGTGTGGTACTTTAGTATAAAAAGGAAGGGCTCCCAGTTTCTCTGTTGCTGTGTACTGGGGTCTAAAATCTACTTGCTAATAGACAAAAGCACTTATTCAAATTTGGGACTAAGGCTTAAATCCAAACACCTCTGGAAACGGTAACTCAGACTTGTGTTCACAGACTTGTGTTCACAGTAAGTCAATATAAGCAATCTGGAATCCTGTATTGGGAGCAGGTTTGGGGAGATAAAGGGAGAGTGACTAATGAAGTCCCGGACACTAATAAATAAACAGTGACTCAGGTGTGCAGGTAGGGCCTTAGCCAGCCTTGGAGCTAGGTAGTCACTGCTGATTTCAAGCATCACAGATTTGCAGGTCGGCCCTGAGCAGTGTGGATTTCTGATGCTTTTCAGGTCTGGCATACTATTACGAGTGCAGGATTCTATAATTTTAAGGTGTGAGTTTTGGGATTTTTCTATTTCCACATTTCCTCCTTTTGCAACTATTTCCCCTTTACAGAATACGTCTTATTCAGTTTTGTTCTAGATATGTGCTAGCTTTCCTCCTCTGCTGGTTTGAAGATTGTCATTTAATTTCTTTCTTTCTTTTAATAGTTAACATGTATTTGTCTTAATAAAATTAATCATGATCTCGGTCTACCTCTTGGATAATATAAGAACTTAAGCATACCTCATTTTATTTGTTTTTTAAAAATGTTTATTATTTTGAGAGAGAGCAAGCACGAGCCGGGGAGGGGCAGAGAGAGGGAGGGAGGGAGAGAATCCCAACGAGGCTCCGTGCTGTCAGCACAGAGTCTGACAGTGGGCTCAATCTCACGAACCAGGAGATGATTTGAAATGAAATCAAGAGTCAGACACTTAACCGACTGAGCCACCCAGGCGCCCCCAGCCTTCTTTAAACTGCAATCACTTCCTCTCTTCTGATCTCATTATTTGATATTTTTATCCTTGTTTTGGACCCCCTGGATTAGTCATTATCAGTGTTTAAATGGTTTCTTTTATATTTACCTATATGTATACCATTTGATTTGCTCACCATTTCTTCATGGGCCTCAGTTCTTCCTCTTCTGGATTCAGTTTCCTTTTTGTGATGCAGACCCTTTAGTAGTTCCTTCATGAGAACCTGTTAGTGGTAAACTCTCACTTTTTATTTCTGAAAGCATCAACAGGTGTGTCCACTGGCTCCCAAAACGATGTGATATGCAAGGCACCCTGTGGAAAGTCTGTCTACTCTTAGTGCCCGAGAGCCATACTCCGGTGGCCCTCCCTTATCCCCGGGGATGCGTCCCAAGATCCCCAGTGGATGTCTGAAGCTACGGTAGCACTCAACCCTATATGTACCAACTTTTTTCCTGTACCTACACACCTGTGATAAAGTTTCATTTATAACTAGGTACAGTCAGAGAGGAACAACAGTAAATAGTAAAAAAACCAATTATAACAGGATACTCTAATAAAAGCTAGGTGAGTGTGGTCCCCTCCTCCCCCTTCTCAAACTGTCTCACTGTAGTGCACTTGCCCTTCTTGTGTTGAGGTGAGATGACAAAATGCCCACATGAGGAGATGAAGAGCGGGGAGTGACGTAGGCATCGGTATGTCTCGTGAGGCTACTATCTTGACTGTCTGAGGCTCATCAACGTTTGAGCCATGGTTGACTGCGGGTGACTGAAACCACAGAAAGTGACACTGTGGATAAGCGGGGGGACTGCTGTGCATGCCATTCCTTTGTGCTAAGACTTTCAGGCCATTCTTATCAGGCTCATTAGAGTAGGATTTAAGGGAATAGAATACAGTACAGATAGATTTTCATGGAAGATGGATGAAGGGAAATGGATCTCCATGCCTCTCACCATGGGGAGCCCTGAAGAGTCTAGGGTCAGTGGTGGAAAGGCGGTGGGAGGGAATATTCCAGCAGAGGGGGGAGAAGTCAAAGAAAGGGGCATATGGGGAGAGGAAATTAAATCCCTTACTTCACTGTTTTGGCTTGGGCAGGTCCTAAGTTGCTAGAAACTTTCTATCCAACTTGATAGTAAAGAACTCTCTCATTGCGTTTAATCCTGAGAGGCCATTTGGCTGTTGCTCATTGAAAAACCAGAGCAGCGGTTTCTAGATATTGTCGTCCACACATTTCCTGTCATTTTATGAGACTGCAGGACTCCAAACCCAAAGATGGCTTCTTTTATATGGTAAATGAATCACGGAAGGAAGCGGAGGGAGGAAACTACGTGTGCAGGTGGAAGAGCATGCCTGAGGAGAGCCGGGAGACCATGATCTGGGGTAGACCTTCCCTGGGCACAGTGGACAGGGTGACTCCAGTGTTGGCTGCATGCACCTCTCATGGTGTCGTGCAGGAAGTGGCTGGTGGGGAGGAGGTCAGCTCACATCAAAGCAAGCTGGTATTTCTGCCTTTCCATCAACCCTCAGACAGCATACACACCTTCTGTGACATGCATCTTCCTACTCTTTACCTTCTTGACGCTGCTTTTCATGAACGACACCTTGGGTAAAAATGCTAGCATGTGTTTTGGTCGAGCAGTACTCAGGATGATTTAACCCAAGCTCTATGCCTCTTTAGGTTTGGCCCCAGAAATTATTAGTAGGAAAATATGGGCCCTTCAAGAAGATTAGGAAGGTACCCAAACATAGGCTGTTGTACTTACCGGAAGTGAGGAGAAACATGGATGTGTAAAAGAGAGGGGTGACTGTGAAGTCAAGGTTACTAATTCTAGAACTTTGGTTTCTGTTTCACCCTCTCACCATGCAGCGCTGCCCTGCATAAATAAGTTACAACGTTTTTTGTACCATGGGGGCGATTTCAGAGTAGCTTAACAGGGAATTCGTCTATATGGGCAGTTTGTGGTTTAAGATGTGGGTTCAGTTGTGGTTAAAAGAAGCAGAGGACCTGGAAATTCCTCCTGTGGGGCCTCAGCGCCATGTTAGTGACCCTTAGCAAATCATTCCACTTCTGCTCAGTTCAATTTCTTCGTCCTTCCAGGAGAAATAGGCATGAAGACAACTTCAGAGTAGTTGGAAGTAACTCCTTAGGAATGATCATAAAGTACTTGGCGCACATGAAGGGCAGCTTAAATACCAAATAGTAATTATGTAGCGCCTTTCTGCCAAGGAGTTCCAAACACTTAGACATTACCTCACTGATTCTCTTTACACCCCTTTGAGGGATGCGCTGTGCATTTTACAGGTGGGTAAACCAAGGCATGGCCATTTGAAAACTCATTTGCTCTGTGTCACTCTGCAAGTCAGCAGGTGATTTATAGAGGTGGGCAAGGAGCCCAGGTCTCTTCCTGCTCGGTTATTCACTACCAAGAGTCCCCTGTGCTTTGTCATTATATTTGTGGAAGCTCCTGGTGTCGAGCCCAGGGTCTTGGTTGATGTTACGAAGTAGTGTTACTTAAGAAAGAAGGCTCATGATGTAGTAGCATTGCTATAAAGTAAATAAGTCACAAGGTATAAGGCCTCACACACAGAAGGCATACGTGTGTGTGCGCACGTATTTTTGGAATCAATCTTGAACTCACTCAGACAAAAGTTTAACTGAGCTGAAAACACTGAATTTTGTGAGGTGAAAACAAGGCGTGTGAGTTAACCCTTGGTAGAACCTCACTTTGAGGACCGGTGAAATACAGTTAGCCCCCCCACAAAAAGTTAACTCCCAAAAGGGAGCACAGGAAGAAAATGTGGGCAAGTACACGGTAGAAAATGTAGAAAATAAAGATTAATTAGAAGAAGAAAATAAACGCATCCCTAATCCTGTCTCCAAAGATGACACACTGCTGGTGTTTTTATATGTAATCGCCTGAATATTTTTCTGTGTAATGCCAGTACTTTGGTGAAGGTGACAGCAACCAGGAAGTAGCATCAGGACAACGATGGAACACTGTGAGGGGCCTGGCTGTGTCAAAGCCGAGAGGAGAGAGGATAACTGGAAAAGAGATTGATCGCTTTAAGGAGCAGGGGCAGGGCAATGGGACTGACAGCAGTTTCCAGTTAACATCCTGGAAGAGGCAACAGCTGTCTGTGACGGGGCGGTCTGGCCTTGCCTGAATGATTAAGGCTGGGTGGGTCTGAGGAGGACCCCTACCCCTTCCTCCCACTACCCCATCCCACCACTAAAAATACCTGGCCCCTTCATAATAGCTAACAGAGCCCCTTTCTAATGACAATTAGAGATGTGCTTTAAAATGCAAATATTTCTGGCAGTGGGGGCATCGATTTGTTCAAAAATTATTTTTGAGTGGGAACTGTTAGCCAGGTGCCAGGCACACAAAGCAAAGCAGATACGACCCCCGCCTTCCAGGGGCCTCTGTTCCAAGGGGAAGACGGACAAGAAATGAGTAAAGGAACATTTATGTAGAACCGCATCCAATTGTCAATTGTGAGAAGTGCCATCAAGGGAACTGATGTAGCAATAAGGAGTAATGGGGCATCGGGGGACGGATAGGAACCTATTCTAGAGTGTGCAGCGAAGGCCTCTCTGAGGAGAAAGGAGAGCCCACACCTGCAGGGTAAGAAGCAGTCAGCTCTAGGAAGGGGAGGGACAAGGCTTCAAGGTAGAGGCCACATCACATATCAAGCCCCCGACATGATCAGTGTCTGAATCTAATGTCTAACTTTGATAGAAGAGAGAGCACCGGGAGAATGCCTGCCCGGTTAGGAAAAGGGTTGCAAAAAGAGGTGACCAGAATCACATACCTCAGAGTTGCCTCTTTTATAATTCTACCCACAGCCGCTATGGCATAATTTGAGGAGCACAGAAGGATTCTCCACGTCCACCCCCATGGGCCTTTTAAACCGCTTTCATGAGATTCTTGTCAAGGTGCCTGAGATTCTTCTCTGAGTAAGGCTTTGAGGACAGGACATTCTGAGATGTTGTCTGCAATGGAGAACATATTTTGAGACCTTTTTGGTTAATAACTCGGTTTACATAAGCCGATCAGATCAGATCAGATCAGCGAGTCATCTTATAATAGGATCATTTAGGGAAGGTGCTGTGTCTGGTGAGGAGGACTGAGTGGGAGTAGGTGGAGGGAATTGCTCTTGTGTGGCCGGTGAGCAGCAAGAATACCAGGTCCCCAAGACCATGTTTTTTCTCATAGAAGGAGCCCTAGGAGAAGGTTTGTACCAAAAATAACCCAAACAGAGCAGTAGGTCACCTATTTAAAGAGGGTCTTTGGGCTTTCATGGACAATGGGAAGCCAATTCCAGAGGTGAGCTGGGTTTCAAAACATAAGAGCAACATGGAAAACTTCAGAATGTTTAACGCAGAGCATTGATGATGATTAAAGGGTTGTAAAATTGAACCTATAAGGATAAGTTGAAAGACGTGGGATTATTTAGCTTCAAGAAGAGGAGGCTGAAAAATGACTTAATAACAGACTTCAAAATTATGAGGAGTTATTAAGCCGTGTATGGTGACCAGCTGTTTCGTTTCTGGCACTGTCAGAGAAGGAACAGGTTTTAACTGAAGCATGATAGATTTAGGTTAGATTTAAAGAAGAACTTCTGGACTGTAAGAATTATTAAATAGGATGGGTTGCTGAAGGCTGAGGGTTTGACCAGCGGGCTTTGCGTTCACATCCCTTCCATCCTAGCGATTTTGTGCGAGTGTGTTTATGAAGGGCCACAAAGCACCACCTTTCTGCTTTTTAAAATCAAAGGCATGATTTCTGCTTCCCATTAGAATTCTGAAGCTCAGAGTTGCAGAGATTGGGGGACACAAACGATGAGGGTAATTTGTCTTGCTTCAATGGCCATTAACATCTTTAATTGAGAAAAATGTGACCAAAAAGAGGAACAGATCTGCCACATGATCAAAAAATTGTTCTTGATGATCAGAACAGAAGCACTAGCAAGAAGAAAGGGGTGGAGTGAGGGTTGATTATTGGAAAACCTCAGGTGTGTTTGACTTGTATCTGCCACATCCAGAAGGTGGGGTTTTATGAAGTTGATTCAGTTTTTTTTCTCCGTTCCCTTCTTACTGGGAGAAATTAAAAGCATTTCCGGGTGACAGCACAGTTCACATAACCTGGAGCTTGAGAAGCTGCCGTCCAAAAGTCACCCTCAAGGAAAGGATCAGCACAGAGAAGGAGGGAGAGAGGAAATAGGCTGGATTTATTTCTGAAAACAGAAATCTGCATGCATTTAAAAGCTGGCACAGGGGCGCCTGGGTGGCTCTGTCGGTTGAGTGTCCGACTTCGGCTCAGGGCATGATCTCACGGTTTGTGGGTTCGAGCCCGCGTTGGGCTCTGTGCTGACAGCTCAGAGCCTGGAGTCTGCTTCAGATTCTGTGTCTCCCTTGCTCTCTGCCCATCCCCTGTTCATGGTCTGTCTGTCTCTCTCTCAAATATAAATAAAACATTAAAAAAAAAAAAAAAAGCTGGCAGAGCAATGGCAAAGCCGGGCAGAACGAACCTAAGAAAGACTTACTGAATATGTCATCCCTGTCTACTCTGAAGCTGGAAGGCAGGGAAGCAAAGAGTCTTGTTTCCTGGGTTAGCCTCTCTCTCAGCGAAGCCAAGCGTCAGAGTTTTTAGTTTTAGATTTATTCCCGAATCCTCTCTTTTGCTTACTAAATACCTGTTTGAGCGACTTTTGTAAGACTAAATTAGCACATCTGCAGATGGTTTGCTCTAAGCACTCACGATAGCTCTCTGATGAAACTATGAAAAACATAGAACACATATGTAGTATTCTCAGATGAGTCCTTTGTTTTGAACTAAATGGATATAATTTTCTCTAAAGGAAAAAAAATAATCAAAGACACTAAAGAAGCAGACTTTGAAACAGGTGACCCAACTGGGAAGAAGGCTAAGTGGGTGTGCCGCTAAGCTAGGGGAAAGGAAAAATACTGAGAAAACATATTTTTCTTTCCTTCCAAAATAACTTGGGCTCCTTAATTCGGTAAGCACACTTAGACCCTTTCACCACTACACTTTACCTTTCCGAAGAATCATCACTCTTGGAGAGCCACCTGCAACCCCCCGTTTGGTCAGAAGTCACAAACCACTTCCTTTTACTGGCCTCCTTTCTTGTCTGTGATATTTTCTTTGTGGCCTTGGCAGTTTGGAACATTATTTATTTATTTTCATGATTTCTACATTTGGGTCTCCCCGACCCTCAGATAATTTATGGTCAAGACCCCTTCTAAGGATTCTTAAAAACTACAACAGCTGGCTTTTCCGTAGCAGAAGTCAACCTCAAGAGGATTAGTGGCTCCTTTTCTGCTCTTGAGGTCCAGAGATTGATAGTGGGAAGGAAAAGCAAGTGAGAGAAGTAGTTTACTCCTGTTATGAAAAAAAGCCCTCTTCTGAATACTTCGTTGCAGGAAATGTCTCTTCATTACACATATATGGACAGTGGAAGGGATTTATTCCTTATTGTCTGTATACCTTTTAAGTACGGTGAACCAGGGCTGTGTGTCCTGGAGGAATAAGCTATCAAATTTCATCTAAAGCAACACAAGACACATCAGTGTACTGCCAACATGGTTTAGTTGTCTGTTCTTCCTGAGCTGCTTTCTTCCTTGAGGGCTTTACTTAAGACCTAAAAACCAACTTTTCTTGGGATGCCTGGGTTGCTCAGTCAGTTAAACATTCAGCCCTTGGTTTTGGCTCAGGTCATTTCACAGTTTGTGGGTTCGAGCCCTGCGTCCAGCTCTGTGCTGACAGCCAGAGCCTGCTTGGGATTCTCTCCCTCCCTCTTTCTCTGCCCCTCCCCCTTCACACTTCTCTCTCTCTCTCTCTCTCTCTCTCTCTCTTTCTCTCTTTCTCTCAGGAATAAATAAATAAAAGCTTAAGAAATAAACCAACCTCCCTTTCCTTTAGAGAAACTGTGATAGACACCAAGTGAGAGCGTCCAGTAGCCAGAGCTTTATGGAAGGTTGAACCCATGGCCGTGATAATGTCTAAAAGGTAATCAAGAAGGCCAAAGGTTTCCATAAAGGTCTTGAGATTTAAAGGGAGCAAACACGGATGTTTTGGATAGCGTGCTAGTGGAGGGTCCTGTGCCTTAGTCACTTCTCGGGGAATTCCCATGTGGACTCCCCTAGGTATTTTTAGAAGTCTACTTTGGTGGCACAGATCAGACACAGCAAGGAAGTTGGTTGGGGCTGGGGCTGCAGGAGTTTTTGGATTCCATAATTAGGACACCATCGATGGACCAAAATGTAGGATACATGCCCATTTTATTATTTACAGAGCATATTTTTGCCTCTCTAATATATAACACAGTGGTTCCGTATAGTGTGAGACCCGGCGCAGCTGTTCCGCGGTAGAGGCAAACTAGCTGGGATAACCCAAGGAGGAGAGGTGCCTTTTCTGTTTGCTCTCATCCAGGCTGTCTGGGAGCGATGCTGAGGATGTGGTTTGATTGTAGTGAATTTGTCACATAGTAGCCCAATGGCGATATATGAATAGTAGTTAGAAGGAAGGAACTTTACCAGCTAGAACAGCACCAGACATCCATTTTACTGAGGAAGGATTGACTTGCCATCATCAGTCGCAACTCAGGAGAAGCCCTTATGTGGGGTGGAGTCACCACTGCGTTCCCTTTGGTGAGAACTGAAATGTACGTAAATAAAACTTTGCAACTGAATTGGGAAAAATCTGACACCGAAAGATGAAATGTAGCTTTTGCAGCATGAGATTTGTGGCACAAACTGACCAGAGGAAGGAAATCTGATGATCTAGATAGATGCCTCTGGTTATTACCACTTTTGCTGTGTGCCCTGTGCTAGGCGCTCAACAGGATGAGTCAGATATTGCCGTAAATAAAGACTTTATGGGCAACGGAGAGATCCTTGTGTTTGAAGGAATAGGTGGAAGCTGGCTATTTTATAAATGTCTCCTTTCATTCTTTTCAGAGTTGGAATAAATTGCACTGAAAGTCTATTGAAGAAAACAATTTTTTAAACATTTATTTATTTCTTATTTTATTATTTTTTGCTACTGCAAAAAGCCCCTGAAGCTGAACCGTAGCTGAGTCATATTCCCAGTTCTAGCCCTGATGCCATTTGGCTGGTCCTTGGAATGGCTTTTGATAGTTTTCCTATCAGGAAAACATACTCACATTGATCTATTATCTTATTATTGGTCTCACTTGGCAGGCCATTGGAAGACACATGGTTTGCAAATTATTTAAAATAATTGTTTTAAAAAGATTATTATTGATACATTAGGATATTCACTCCCAAGACCTCCACACACTTAGAAACTACCTGGAAGCAATTCCATGAAATTCTAATGTTGATTCTTAGATCCTTTTGCCCTCGGTGACTTTGGTAATAAAATAAATGAACCTTAGGAGGAAAAGTCAGCTTCCATAAGGTCTGTATATGTCCTCCCTTTCTACATTAATTGGGCAGATGCTTCCAGTGAGCCTGTGCTGTGTCAGAGCCTCTGAATGTTAGGTGCTGATGAAGTAACTTTGAGAAGCTAACTTGGAAGAGACACAGCAGAGTCGAGAAGAAAGCCCAGTTCAGTCCTCAGTATTCTGTTGAATATATTAGGATATTGAGGGCATACTTTGTAGGGCAGATGAGCAGGGTCCCACCTTTTATTTTAACAACTTATAAAAATGTATGACTAGTCAGTCACACTTTGTTGTTAGTCGTCCACTCTCTGGCCACAGCCACATCTCCTTACAGCTCTCAGCCCCCTGTCCCCACCGCTCTGCTCTGCGCCCTCACTGAGAACTCAGCCCCATGGTCGCCAACTTTATCTCAGTTTATCATGTCACCCTGCTCTCTCCACTTCTTCGTCCCTCAGTCATCGCATCTACCTCTTCACCAGCACCTTCAAGCTGTCTCACTCTCTCACCGCTCCTCCCAACCAGAGCAGGGGGGCACTTGTCTGTCTTTACAGAATGGGCTTCTGGGTACATTTTGATTCGAAGAAGGGTTTCCAAAGCTAAGGGGAGTGGAACAAAACTCATCCAGTTTCATGAGCGTGTGTGCACAACGTGGGAAGAGCATAAAAACTAACGTCCGTTAGTTCCTGAGGCTCCGTGCTGGATGCTTTGTCTCCATGATGTCCTCATTTACGAATGAGGAAACTGAGGGGCGCCTGTGTGGTTCAGTCGGTTAAGTGTCCGACTTCGGCTCAGGTCATGATCTCATGGTCTGTGGGTTTGGGCCCTGCATCAGGCTCTGTGCTGACAGCTCGGAACCTGGAGCCTGCTTCAGATGCTGTGTCTCCTCTCTCTATCCCTACCCCGCTCGCTCTCTGTATCTCAAAATAAAAAATAAAGATATATAAAAAAAAAAACAAATGAGGAAACTGAGGCCTCAAGAAGTTGCATTCACCAACCCAAGTCCTTTGCAATGGCAATGTCAACTATTTTCTGGCTTCAAGTGCACACTTTTTCTGCTGCTTGATACCAAAGGCTTTGAATATCTGTGAGTAATTTTGGGGGGAATCTTTATGGAACTTTATATCAGAGGTTAAGGCAAATCTAAACTAAGTTAGAGTCTCAAATATTATTTGTAGTTCTTTCTCTGTCCTTAGTGCAGTGCGAAGTGGGAAGGACTGAGGCACAGGTGAGGAACCCAGGTAGAGAGGGTCTCATGTGGCAATCGGCAATATCACTTTGGACTCCTCAAGCTCTTACTTACCTTTACTAAGCCATCTTCTTAGTGAAATCAAAATTATTATTAGTCACAAGAAATGAATTTTTATCTACCGTGTGCGATTTGTTTTTTCCTGTTAACCTTTAAAAAAATTATTTTAACGTTTATTTATTTATTTTTGAGGGAGAGAGAGAGAGACAGGGTGTGAGCGGGTGAGGGGCAGAGAGAGAGAGACACACACACACAGAATGTGAAGCAGGCTCCAGGCTCTGAGCTGTCAGCACAGAGCCTGACGCAGGGCTTGAACCCATGAGCTGTGAGATCTTGACCTGAGCCAAGTCAGGTGCTTAACTGACTGAGCCACCCAGGTGCCTCACCTGTTAACCTTTAATGCCACCGTGAATAAGTGTCCTGCCATTGTAGAGAAGTAGTAATACTTTTCTCTTGTGGTAGTTTAGATTATGTGGAAAATACACTGTTTTGGTGAAAATGTAACATTTGTGGGGCTAGTAACCAAGCATCTATGATGCTCAGTGCTACCCATGTTTCTTCTTACATTTTGAATAACATTTATTTTTAAGATATAATTTTTTATTAAAATGTTTATTTATTTTGATAGACGGGGGGTGGGTGGGACAGGGGAGGGGCAGAGAGCAAGGGAGAGAGAGAATTCCAAGCAGGCTCCATGGTGCTGTCAGCACAAAGGCGTATGTGGGGCTTGATCCCATGAACCATGAGATCATGACCTGAGCTGAAATCAAGAGTCGGAGGCTTAACCGACTGAACCACTCAGGTGCCCCTAAGATGTAAGTTTTTAAGAGTAGTTTTAGGTCGACAGCATCCTGGGGAGGAAGGTATGGATATCTCCCGTATCCCTTGCTCCCACACGTGTACAGCTTTCCCATCAGCACAGCTCCCATCAGAGTGGTACTCTCAGTACTGGCAATGAATCTGCATTAATTAACACATCATGATTACCCAAAGTCCTTATTTTACCTTGGAGTTCACGCCTGGTGTTAATATATACTGTGTGGGTTTGGACAAAAATATCCATGTATCATACTGGACAAAATATCCATGTATATTTGGACAAAAATATCATGTGTCATACTGAGTAGTTTCACTGCCCAAATCCTCTGTATTCCCCCTGTGTATCCCTCCTCTACGTAGCCCCTAAAAACCCATATCTTTTTCATGTCTCTACAATATTACCTTTTCTAGAATGTCATACAGTTGGAATCCTACAGTATCTAACCTCTCCAGATTGGCTTCTTTCACTTCGTAATATGCGTTTAAGGTACTTCTATGTCTTTTCATGGTTCGAGAGCTCATTTCTTAATACTGAGTAATATTCTGTTGTTTAGATATACCACAGTTTATCCATTTACAAGGACATTTGTTTTCACTTAATTACTAGGTAAGAAAAATATTGATTGTAAAATTTTCAGAAAAAATCAGAAAGCGTAAAGAAGAAAGTAAAAGTTATTTGAAATTTAGTACCCAAAATAATAGCAGTTAGTATTTAGATGCCTTTTCTTTCAATGTTTTTCCTGAGTGTATATTTGTGGGTGTGTATAGTCACACACTTCCTTTATATTTTATAAAATTTTGCTCATATCTTCTAAGCTGATTTAATTTTTAAAAATTATTAAAAGAGGTTGGGCAGATCTCAAGATGATAAATCTTACGTTAGGTAAAGTTAAACATTTTGAAAATAGTTTATAAAAATTGGTATAAAATTTCTTATTCTAGTTCCTTTAAGAATATTCTAGCCCATGGAATTATCTATTTCCTGATCTAGTTGCCTGCCTCAGAATCTAATTGTACATTCTCCTTCTTGATTTTCTTCTTGTCTCCTTTGTTCTTTCACTTTATTCTGTTTGATAGGTGCTCATGGGATGTCTGGCGTGCAAAATGGCCATGTGTAAGCGTATGCCAGGCTCGGGACCATAATTGTGCCCCTGTGGTCCTTCTCCACACCTCTCTGAGGCTCCCTCTGCATGTTCCCTCCTTTGGAGTGGCACCACGTGCCTTCACTGAGGATTCTTAGCCCTGCCTTTGAGAAAATATTCTGTATTTGCTTAGTTTACAAAGTTTATGTTATTCCTTTGACTTCACAATAACCATGTGAAGACACCGTTTTACAAGTGAGGGAAAGGCTTTGAGACGTTAAAGGACTTGCCCAGGGTCACACATCTCTATTGAAGATTTCATGTGTATTTTTATTTATTTTTTTTAATTTTTTTTTTTTTAATTTTTATTTTTGAGAGAGAGAGAGAGACAGCGTGAGCACGGGACGGGCAGAGAGAGAGGGAGACACAGAATCCAAAGACAGACTCCAGGCTCTGAGCTAGCTGTCAGCACAGAGCTCGACGCGGGGCTCGAAGCCACGAACAGTGAGATGGTGACCTGAGCTGAAGTCGGACGCTCAACTGACTGAGCCAGCCAGGCGCCCCGAAGATTTCATGTTTAAAAATGGCTTAGTGTGAGTCACACCAAACTTGAGAGGAGGTTCCAGTTGAGAATTTAAAGAAAAGTGCAGAAAATATTACCACAGCCAAAATTATTTCAGATTACTCTAACTAGAAAAGTTCACTGAATTTTATATGCTTTTTTTAAAAGTTTATTTATTTTTGAGAGAGAGCAAGCAAGCAGGGGAAGGGCAGAGAGAGAGGGAGAGAACCCCAAGCAGGCTCCATGCTGGCAGCACAAAGCCTAATGCAGGGCTTGATCTCATGAGCCTTGAGATCATGACTTGAGCTGAAGTCAAGAGTCTGATACTTAGACGACTGAGCCACCCAGGCACCCTGCTTTTTTTTCCCCCAAAAGTAAGTAATGGGGGCACCTGGCTGGCTTAGTCGGTAGTGCTTGTGACTCTTGATCTTAGACTTGTAGGTTTAAGCCTCACGTTGGGCACAGACCTTACTTAAAAAAGAAGAGAGATAAACAGAAATAAGTAGGAATCAAGTACAAGTAAAGGAAGAAACCAATTTAATTCAATTAATAGAGAACATTTTTTGTTCTCAAGTGGAAGGAAGATCCAATGACAGATGAAGGCTTTTCCGATTTCTGGAGCTACATGAAAGACGATAGAATATAGAGTCAAGATTCTTAGGAAATCTTGAAATGTAAAAGATTCTCAATTCATACAGATATCTGGAAAACCAGAGGCATCCTGTTTGACAGATACTTTATTTTAAGCTATTTAGTCTACCTGGAAATGTAATTTGAATTATTACGATTTTTTGTTCAAAACTTGTGAAAATAGAACCAGCTTTCCTAGTGTCTGACTTCTGATGTCCAGGAGGCTGAGTGAAGTAGAGAAAAGAAGCAATAGCTTCGTGGAGTAGACTGCCCCACAGAACAAGGGCGGTGGTGACTTGGCTGAGGGAGGTCTATGACTGGGGGGAGAATTAGAGGCTCAGTCACCTGTCAAGGTCAAAAGCTCTGTGGAAAGTTTGCAGAGGTGGTTCTGAAGTGCATTTTTCCCTGTTAATAAGATGGGGAGGCATATAGGCATAGACCGGGATGAACGGAGATGATCTGATTATATGGAGGTAAACAAATGCAGAGGTGTGTTCTGGGTGGGAAATTAAAAATGTAACAGTGTGTTAGGCAGTGCAGAGTATTTGTTAAGCATCTTTTTTTTTTTTAAATGTCTGTTTATTTTTGAGAGAGACAGAGTGCAAGCAAGGGAGGGGCAGAGAGAGATGGAAACACAGAATCTGAAGTAGGCTTCAGGCTCTAAGCTGTTAGCACAGAGCCTGAAGTGGGACTTGAACTCACGAACTGTGAGAGCATGACCTGAGCCGAAGTTGGATGCTTAACCGACTGAGCCACCCAGGTGCCCCTTGTTAAGTATCTTAAAGTCTTGATGATACTACTTAGAGTTCATATTTCAGTTTTGTGACATTGAAAAATCAGAAGAAAATACTGGGTTATTCAGGAACCAAACTGTAATAACTGCCATTGGATTTGGCATTGTGGAAGCCATTGGTGATCTTGGCAAAAAGAAATGTCAGTAGGAGGATAGATTCAAAAGATCATTTGGTGAAATTTTAAAAGAAAATGGAGGATAGGAGGTGGGGAAAAGGAATTTAGGAAGTGAGCACACTTTTAGAGTGTCCTCTCTAAGGCTGTTAGAAAAATGGGTCGGTAACTGGAAGGGGATATGGTGTAGTTAGAAGGACCATTTGGACTTGGAGTTACAAAACTAAAGCCCCTGGTGCTGGCCCTTCATGAATGAGCATCCATGACAAATCTCTCAGGGCCTTGGTATCTTCAACAGAAAAATGGGGATAATGAAACCTCCCTAGAATGGTGATTCTGGAAGATTATGTATAATAATAATTTTTCATTTGTGAGCAGGAACATAAGTGTAAAAAACTCATCATCTGTAGTGTGTAATAGAAATTCTCAAAGAAAGATATGATCACTTGGAGGAAGTGGAGTCCTGAGAAAAACAGATATGAATGACTGAGTGAACTGAAGACCTTTATTAAGAGCCCTGGGAAGGGAAGACCATAGAATGTGCCGGGGAAGAAAAGAGAAGGGCCAAATTGGAACAGAGGGTGAATGTTGGCGAGAACTCCGAGGAAAATCAAGTTGGATAGGTAGAATTGGGCTAAAGATGGATGATTGTAAAGGCCATTCAGAAGACTGAGTTGGTGGGGCAGGCAGTGGGGTGGCCTTGTGGGTTTCCCAATAGGATTGTTGAAAGTGAAAGGCTTGGGATTTCTACATTATGTGGAATTACAGGGATTAGAGCAAATTCCATCTTTGTCTATAAGAAGACGTCCAGTGTCCCCAGCACATCTGGGATATTTTAGTTTGGTGGAGGAAGCAGGAGGAATCAAAGACCAGGAGAAACAGGAAGGAGAAACGTGAAGGCAAGGAAGCCAGCTGGAAAGGTACTTTTACAATCCAAGTGTGGTGAGAATCAGAGTTGAACCTTATTGTTAGGGAGATTATGTGCCGTGGAAGTCAGGGTGAATATCCTGGAGAAGAAAAGTGCAAAAGGAAGGGGTGATTCAAGAGGGGAAACATTCATGAAATGAGCTTTCGGTCAGTCAGTCAACAGGTATTTATTGAGTGCCTACTATGTGCCATTGCTCTTCTTGGCATTCTTCTGGGCACTCTTCCAAGCTCTGTTCTGAGCATAGGCGACAACACCCTTAATGGCAGGAAATGTGTGGGAGGAAGCCAAACTGTGACAAAACTAGGCTTACATTTCTTTTTCTTTTCTTTTTCTCTTTTTGTTTTGCGAGAGGTTATATCTTACAGGATTTTGTATATTTTCCTCTGCCTATCGCATAGTTTGCCAAGTGAATTTGTAATATTTATTAAAAGAGTTAGCAATAGTAATCTGTGGCTGCAATTTTTAAAAATTTTTTTAAATGTTTTATTTGGTTTTGAGAGAGAGAGAGAGAGACAGTGTGAGCAGGGGAGGGTCAGAGAGAGAGGGAGACACAGAATCTGAAGACAGGCTCCAGGCTCTGAGCTAGCTGTCAGCAGAAAGCCTGATGCGGGGCTCGAACCCACAAACCGCGAGATCATGACCTGAGCCGAAGCTGGACGTTCAACCGACTGAACCACCCAGGCGCCCCAGTTGCTGCGATTTTTTAAAAAGTGTGATCTGTTGATCCACATTACTAGCTTTAAGAATGTTCCCAGGGCAGTTGTGGTTAAGAACGCATGACCAGGTTTGGCTTGTTGAACTGCAGAAGAACACCACCAAATTCCCCCAGCCATTCGTATGATACTCCTACAAGCAAATAATCAAAATAGAAGACATTAAGATAAATGAGAGAACGCATACGGAGAAACATTGATTTAAAATGAAGGGAAACAAGGTTTCATTTCTGACTATCTGAAGGAAATTGGTTTAGTGTATTCAAGGGTTTAGAATCAATGAAGTGCACCACAGAGTTATTTATATCCGTGAAGTAACCCATTTTCTGTTTCTAATCCTGTGAAAAGCACGGGTTTGATCTTTACCAAGGGAATAGGAAGCGGGAGGCCCTGGTCTACCCTTCTTCATTCAGCATTGAGCTAATGGGGTGTGGTGGTTCTGCCATTGTTTTGCCTGGATATTGGTGTTCTCGCAGGGCTCACGTGTGTATGTGTAAGACCACGTGACTGTGTAGCTGGAGATTTAGGGTGCAAATAGACAGGTGCATGAATAAATGAACTCTCCGATTGGCTACATACTAACTTGAAGCATGAGATCGTGAGTGCCAACTAATTCTGAACTATATTTTTGAGTAATTCATCAGGACCGGGACTGGTTTTAATGGCTTGTGTGGTGAGCCTATTTCCCTATCCTTCACAGTAGAATTTTAAAAAACAGTGTGTTTGTAATTGATGTCATTACAACGGTGGACTTGGGTTTGGGTTTTAAAGCAGAAACGTTCAGTGGTTCAGATTAATTTCCAGCAATGGTTTTGGAGGTTGAAACCAAAATGTGTACAAAAGCAAACATTTCCCTTTCAGAGCAGATTGGAACTCAAATGAAATGTAAGCAAGTGGGCATCAGCTACAAGTTAGTTTTGACACAGATGTCTGGGAAGCATCACCAATTAGCATACTTTTCATGAGAGCCATAGTGTATTATTGTCTCTCTGTGCTCACGGAAGGAAAGAAAGCAGTTGCTTGTTGGAGCCCAGACTTGTATCGGCTGGCCAGAACCTGAGGCTGAGGTCATCCCCATCTGGACTTGGGTGAGACCGGCAGAGAGAGCTTCACAGAGCAACAGACACTCGAACCGAAACAGACACCCGCCACAGCCAGTCTCTCAAATGTTGATCAGTGACTTCTGAAGGGAAGGTGTCTTGACCAAATGGCTTACAGTTCCTGGGTCACCTTCTTTGTCTTTCTGTCTGATTTCTTGAGCACAGGAAGTCAAATACATGCTGATAGTTGCTAAAAGAAATAAAATGCACATCATTGCTTTCCAATAGAAATAACGTCTTTCCATAGAGAAACAAGGGAAAAGTACTTACGAGGAAGCATTTATATCATCCTGAGGCATATTAAAAAGTGAATGAATTGACAGCATAATATAAAGGAAGCCTGTGAAGGTGGGCTTACATGCTAAATAGGCTGACCTTAGGCATTTTCAGTTCTCTTATTATTCCAGAAGGGTGGAGAGGTTTCCTTTCTATCTGGGGAGAAGAAAAATCTTTCCCACATTAATCTTTACTTCATTTGGTATAAATATATTTTTTCCTTTTTTCTTGTCAGTGGAGTTAACACTGATGGATTCTCTCAGCATTTAAGTGTCATGGTTGTAAACCAAAGGAATTTATTCAGTGGTGCTCACATTTATATAAATGCTCTTTTTAAAAGCATTAATTTTTCCTCCTCCTACTTTTGTTCCTTTCTTCTCTCCGTTTAGCTTTTCCTGGTAAGAATGAGGTAGCTCTGTTTATTTGGTACTTTTCTTTAGCTGGATCGTATTGTTTTGAGGCAATACAGTGAAATATTTGCATCCAGATCTTTACTTTATCCTGGAAATAAGCACATCAGTGGGAATGTTTCTGTTTTTATTGATTTGTGGGATGAGACCAAGTAGACAATGGGTTGGACTCATTGTGGATTGTGTTTAAATGCTTGCAACAACAGAGATAGCTGTGTTCCTGCATGAATGTCTTAAGTTCTCTACCAGGGACTGTCTTTCCCCTGTAATGTGTACGTGCCCAGTTTATTACCCATCATGTTCCAGTGAACAGTACAGCGTTAGAATGAGCACATGAACTGTGAAGTGATTGCTAAATCCCAGAAACACCCTAAATATAATTTTTTTCCTTTTAGTGGCCTAGGATAATAACGTGAGAAAAACAAAAAATGAAATATGAACCTTTATTTCCTTTTGAGAAGTGTCAGCATTCTCAGGCTGCCTTTCCACTGGCCCTTGTGTGGCATCAGCTGCCTCAAACCAGATTATTGCATCCTCTACTTTGTTCTCTACAGAGCTGGAAAAACCAGCCAAGACCAGTGTCCTAGTCTTTCTTACAGAAAATGGAGGCGTTTCCTCCTTCAGAGTCTGTCTATGATTGAGCAGATAGATAGCCTGTTCACTAACTTTTCTCATTTTACCCTAATCGATATTCTCCTATCCTTGGTTACATCAGAAGGCATCATTTTGATAGCTCTAGGCACCTAACTGTGTCTTGGTTGGGTTTCTGGTTTTTTAAGTTGTCTGGACAAAGCCTCTGCTGGCTGTGAATCACAGTATCTCTCATTGCTCATGGGACATGGCAGCCTCTTAAGCATCGGAGACCTTTGTCTGTAACACGGCTGCGTCACTGCTTTCCAACACGAGAGAGCCTGAGGGGAGTGACATGGATACTTGAGGATTCAAGATTTGCCATCTTTGGTGCCATGTAAGATTAATGTTTATAATTTGGGCACAATGTTTTAGAATTTATGCCTCTTTCTTTTGTCTCTACTACTGTCGCTCCTTATAATTAACCCGGTGGCTCTGGGGAGAGTAGCATGCTTCTGAAATAAGGTCGCCTGTGTTGCAACACATTTATAAGCCTTGTCCAAGCCATTTCTTGTGGGCATTCCATAGATAATCTGAAAGCTCCCAAGTTCCTATTATGATCTCAGGGAATCTTTCTCATTGTTCAGCAGTGCTCCTCAGCCCCGAGAAAAACACACTGGCCAAATGTCTGTGACACTTTCAGGTGGGCCCACTGTCAGCCTGTTGGGCTCCTCCCTGGCATCAGATCCCTGATGCCCTTCCCTGCCCACACCCTAGCTTACCTGGTGGTAAGGTGGGTCAGGCTTCATAGCCCAGAAGAAGGCAGTAGAATGGAAACATGACTGCATTTAGGCCATTCTTCTGAGATATTAGTCTTTCATGGCTAATTATATGAATATATATATTTTGCATGATATATTCAGCAACAGATAAATACTATTGGTTACAAGAGTCTTATTCTTTTTTTTTTAATTTTTAATGTTTATTTCTTATTGAGACAAACAGAGCATGAGTTGGGGAGGGGCAGAGAGAGAGGGAGACAGAATCTAAAGCAGGCTCTAGGCTCTGAGCTGTCAGCACAGAGCCTGACGTGGGGCTCGAACCCACAAACCGTGAGATCATGACCTGAGCTAGAATCAATGCTTAATCGACTGAGCCACCCAGGCGCCCCACGAGAGTCTTATTCTTAAAGGCCTCCAATTTTAGTACCACACTTACTTACCTTGCTTAATGAGTATCAATACTTAATTGACCTGAGCTGGTACAGACTATTTAGTTATTAACGAATCTGCCTGGTTTGGTTGATCTGGTCCTGATGTTTTTAGCTGAGAAATTTGCCTTGTACTCTGTATCTGCAGCAATGTGACAAAGCCACTTCATTTTTCCATCCCTCCGTTTCATACCCATTAGACTATAGCAGCAACTCTAATCTTGAGATGTTAAGAATACCAGTAATAATCCCTTATATTACATAATGTGTAGGGTAGCCCAATAATGTAGGTGCTGGTGAGTTCTCAATTTAAACGTGAAGGAAAAAGCCATTGATCTTGGAGCCTGTGCCCTTTCCAGTCTACAGCATCTCTCAGGTGGTTGTGCAATGTAGTTTTCTAGGTCCCCAAGCAGGGTGGCCGGTCTGGTCCTGGCACCTCTTCACAGATGGGCATGGCGAGTCCCCTAAGTGTTATAATACTTTGTAGTTTATAGTTGGAGTCTAGTAGCAGGTTATTTTTGTCCCTCTTTAAATCTCACGGAGAGAGAAATCCTCTTTTCATGAAACAGATTTTTGTTAGTGTGCTTTATTTCTTATCAGTATACTTTGTATGCCTGAGCAGCTCGTCATAGGATTTCCGAGTTGAGGGGCACCCTGGGTGGCTCAGTCAGTTGAGCATCTGACTCTTGATTTCGGCTCAGGTCATGATCTCACGGTTCATGAGTTTGAGCCCCGTGTTGTTGGGCTCTGTGCTGACAATGCAGAGCCTACTTAGGATTCTCTCTGTCCCCTCCCCCCGCCCCTTTCTCTCTCTCTCAAAATAAATAAATAAACATTAAAAAAAGAATTTTCGAGTTGTAACAGAGGCCACTGGGGCTCAGTTCATTTATTTGACATATAAGAAAACTGGCAAACAGTCCCTGCAGCTTTTTGTTGTTTATTTGGGCAGATTTACCGTCCTAAAATGTTCTTTTTTTCTTTACTATTCCTTTGAGCGAATATCTTCTTTCTAACCACCAGACTTCTTGAAAGAGTCACTTAGGCTTGTCGCCTCCACTTCCTCACACCCACACACTCCCAGCCTCTTGCAGTCTGGTTTCCGCTCCCTGGCTTCGACTGAGACTGTCTTGAAGTTTGCTAGTAGTCTCCCTTGGGCAGCCTTGACCCCTCTGCAGCATTGCAACCCTGTCGCTTACCAAGTCCTCTCCCTCTACCCTTGGCTTCTGCCATATTGTCTTCCGATTTCCTCCTGCCTGCCAGACTGCTCCTCTTTCTCTTTTGCTTTATCTTCTAAACTCCCACTTACCTCCTACAAGGGGACATCACCAGAAGTCCTGAACTTGGCTTCCCTCTCTCTCCACTTCCTTGCTTGTTTATTTAAGGCATCGGCACGTGAACAATCACCCTGATTTTATGAACAACTCCCAAGTCTTCGTCTTTCCTCACAACCAGCTTCGATTGCTTTATCTCCCTTTGCCCTAAAACTAGTGTCACAGAACCCTTTTGATCTTTGATCTTTAAGTAATGTATCTTTGCAAAAACTCTCCTGTCCTTACCTTAGTACCGGGGACTTAGCAGCAAGCCAGGATTACTGTTCTTCCAGCCATCAGCCTCCTCCCCTTTAGGGCTCTGTTCACACAGAGCTGCTGTTCAGTCTCCCTAAGGCTCAGCTTTGATCATGTTAACATGAGGGCTTCACAATTGCAGAGTGTTACATCCATCCCTAGGTGCTGCCCAATTGGTCACAGGCTTCTCAGGCGGCTTCTTTAAGCTCAGAGACACTTGGCCCCATCTTATCTTTACATCTCCAACCACTTTCCTGCACACATTCTAGTCCAGTGCTTCTCAGGTGTATTGGAGCTAACACCCCCTTTTTATAACAAATACTCAGTCATTGTTCCTTTACCACCCTGAAGTGAAATCTTTGGTTTTCTATACCTGTCCATGTAGCTTCCAAAAGGTCAATATCATGCAATGATTACAGCATAAAGGAAAAGTGAAGGAACTTAATTAAAATTGAAATTGTACTGACATATTTTGATGTCTAAATACTTGGAGAAGAAAGTGCTAGAAAGCATATAATGAGCTAGCTAGCCATGTGGACATGTGTAGAATCATCTTGAATGTGACAGCTACAAGTTGAGATTGATACACGTATCTATTAGTGGCTCAGATACCAAAAGTGACATTAGCGTTGGTGAACCTTTTCTGAACTCTTGAAAAACTCTTGGTAAAATTTCTAATAAAACAAAGTATGCTCTTCTCTTGATTTCCAGGTAGTTTTTATTCCTAGTAAATCTAACATTTTAAAACTGTAGAAAAACGCCCGTTAACATTTATGTTTAAATAGAGTGTAGGTTCTGGGCTCCGGTAATTATACCCAGATTTTTTTTTTTTTTTTACCTACTTGAATGTCTGATGGGTTTTCCCAAAGTCATGAGGGATGTGGAGAAACTTTTCATTGTGTGGGACTGTCCCATGCATTGCGGGGCACCCAGCATCCTTAACCTCTGCCCACCAAATTACAGTCCTGTACCTACAATCATGTGACAGTCAAAGCCACCTCCACGGATTTCTGCAACATCCTCAGGGGTTGGTACTGTCTTGAGAACCACTGCCCTAGCCAAACTATTCTCACTGTTCCCTGAATGCGCCTTGCCTTTCTGGAATCGCATATATCTTTTGATGCTGTGCCCTTGGTTTGAAAATGCTTCTTCCATTTCCACCTCTTGAAATCTTACCCACCTCTCTAGCTTAGATGGTACATACCCCATTAAGCTTTCTTTCAGGAGGGATGTCTGCCGGTCTAAAATCTTGCAGCACTCTGGCTGTAACACTTTACAACTCTTGAAACATACTGCTTCATGTCAGTTATTTATGTGTAGATATTACCTTACCTTTCAGCTTCTAAGATCCTGGAGGACACAGACCATCCATAATGGGAGGTTATATTTTCCAGTGTTTCTAGAAAAGTGCCTTGCACATAGTACACACCCATTGAACGTTTATTGATGAGCGGATGGATAATTTTCAAAGTAATTTGTAGATGGGCGCCTGGATGGCTCAGTCGGTTAAGTGTCCAACTTTGGCTCAGGTCATGATCTCGCGGTTTGTGAGTTGGAACCCTGCATCGGGCTCTGTGCTGACAGCTCGGAACCTGGAGCCTGCTTCGGATTCTGGGTCTCCCTCTTTCTCTGCCCCATCCCCACTCATGCGTGTACATGCGCGCACTCTCTCTCTATTTCTCTCTCTCTCAAAAATAAGTAAACATAAAAAATATTTCTAGAGAAAAACAAAAGGGAAGATTGATTTTAGCATGGAAAGTGATACTTACATTTTATCTTCAAGTCATAAACTTCTGATAATACAAATCAATATCAGAAAAGCACACAGAAAGTCTATGGGTCTATAGATTTGGTCTGTATGCATATTTATGGCTGTGTATTTGTTGTAATTATTATTAAACATAAGACCTTATTCTCTATCCATAGCAGGAGTTTGGAGCAAAATTAAGCTAGCATTTGATTGTAGAGAAAATGTAGGTAAACGTGGCTAAAGAGCCTCTTTTTGATTCAGTTCTGAAATGTCAAGATAAAATCAATGTTTGAAGTCAATCAGGATGCCCATTCAATTTCCCTGTTTTCCTCCTTTATTCAAAAACCTCAAAACCACTATGGGCAATCCCTTAAGATCTACTTCTAACACATACAGTCTACAGACTGAGCAAGATTTCCAAGAACTGAGTGCTTTCAATGTTCACTCTTTATACTCCATTCCTGAGCATCTCTCCCCAATGACACGAGCCTAGGAAAGCCCAGTACTCACTCCACCCACCTTTCATCTCTAACTAGAGTAGCATGAAGCATTTGTGCAGTCTTTTCTTCCATGGCTTCATTTTCTGTCATCTTAACTCCATCACCAACCCTCAGCCTCCTAACGACATCCGTATGAAAGAAATCAGACCCCTTCCGCAATGAAAAACACATTGAAGCTACTACACACCCCCATCGCCACTGGAAAAGTAGATATTATTTTTTCTGTCAATCCAGCTGCAGCACTGTGGCAACGTGGAGTTTGGTGGTTGTGTTTTCATGTGTACCATAATTAGTCAAGCCATGGGTGCTAATCAACAAAAGTATTGTTACTGTGTAGGATGCTGGGAAACTTAACAGCTCTTGGCTTATGTATTTTTTGAAGTAGGAAGTATTTGCCTTTGAATGTGGAGACCATGTAAAGTGATCCAAGAAAAGTGATATGGCCAAATGACATGATTAATTTTCATTCCTTTCCTTTCCATCTCTTTCCTCAGATGCATTTGAGCCTTGCCCAGACCCCAACTTGATAGAAAAAAGCCCAGGCTTTGGACAACTCAGTCAATTAAAAACCAGCTTTTCTTGGAGTTTGAGAGATGTAATGGAGCATAAAGATGTGCTCTGCCTTCAAAGATTTTACATAGACCCAGGAAGTTTAGAAATATCTTCCAGAGGAGATTACAGAGAAGTATATGATAAATGTCAGATGAGTGATAGAGACAGGGTACCACAGGTTTTGAGGATGAGATCATCGTAGACCCTCGGCCTCCTTCTGATTCCAAGATTGTCCTTTGATCAGACTGTCCTTCTTTGGTACCTAGAATACTTCTTTTGGTCACCGTGAATTTCCCTTGAGGCTCAGAAATCATGCCTTCCATAGCACCAAGGTTGGGCATTAAAATGTCTCACTTCGAGGCCTGTTTCCTTTGTAATACACCTCTTTGAAGACATGCCCCAAACTCTGTTAGCTCAAGACTGTGGCAGGTACTATGGCTTTGGGAAGGCAAAACGTTTCCATAGAAATTAGACAGGTTCATTTTAACTTGCTCCTTCTGCCACCTTGTCCTAGGGAAATTTTTATAGGCCTCATGAATTGAGATTTAACCAAAATGCCCCATAATAAAGATACTGTGGTAATTAAGATGGCATAGCTATTTAGTTGTGCCAGTTAAAGCCAAGGATAATAGAAAACCAACCAAGAAGCCATATTCAGGAACACTTCAGGATGGGAAGTGGGGGTGGGAGGTTTATCGTGTCTTCCCATTCTTTTCAGCAAAAAAATGTCTTAACTTTTTAAGATTTGGTGGAGTGATTCCCACTCATTGGCTTCACCAGGTTTGTAACATCAAAAAGCAGGTCCAGGGGCGCCTGGGTGGCTTAGTCGGTTGAGTGTCCGACTTCGGCTCAGGTCGTGATCTCACGGTTCGTGGGTTCGAGCCCCGCATCGGGCCCGGTGCTGACAACTAGCTCAGAGCCTGGAGCCTGCTTAGGATTCTGTGTCTCCCTCTCTCTCTGACCCTCCCCTGCTTGCGCTCTCTCTGTCTCTCAAAAATAAATAAAAAACCTTAAAAAAAAAAAAAAGCAGGTCCAGAACAGAGGAATTCCTGACTGTTAGGAGTATGGATGGCTTTTGTATAAAATGCTATGTGTTCCAGTGATGTTTGTGGATGTAAATCAGGGAATTGTTCGATTTTTAAATTCCTAAAATTTAGGAATTGGGGGGGCTGCCTCTCTGCAGAATTCAAGCCGTACCTATGCCCTTGCCCCAGGCGTCTTCAAAGCCATTTAAATTGAATAGAATAGTTGAGAAGATGGTGTATTATTATTCTGTTGAGATTGGAAGTTTAGGTATTATTCTCTATTGATAGTTAATTTTTCACATTAACCTTCTTTGTCTCTATTGAGCTCTGACTTTTTACTTTGAAGGACATACAGTAGAGGCTGGTTTTCTTTATTTAATAGAGCTCTGTTTCTGTCTTATTGTTTTAGCCAGTATACTATTGAAGTAAACCTTTGGTACTTGCTAGTATTTTAAGAAAATAAATCTGAGGGGTGCCTGAGTGGCTCAGTCGGTTGGGCATCTGACTTTGGCTCGGGACATGATTTCACGGTTTGTGAGTTCGAGCCCCCTGTCGTGATCTGAGCTGACAGCTCGGAGCCTGGAGCCTGCTTCAGATTCTGTGTCTCCCTCTCTCTCTGCCCCTCCCCTGCTTGAGCTCACTCTCTCACAAAAATAAACATTAAAAAAAAAAAAAGAAAAGAAATCTGATAAATGCTGGTAAGTAGAATTATTTTTTTCTTTCTTTTTTTCTTTTTAAGAGAGAGCATGCGAGCGTGAGTGGGAGGGAGGGGCAGAGGGAGAGAAAAAGAGAATCCTAAGCAGGATCCATATTCAGCACACAGCCCCTTGTTGGGCTCGACGCAGGGCTCTATCTCAGGATGCCGCAACTTGAGCTGAAATCAAGAGTCAGACACTCAACTGACTGAGCCACCCAGGCGCCCCAGAATTATTTTTTAATTAAAAACAAAATTCATCCAAAACCTGTTAGGCAACATAGTTCTCCTGCATGGCTAGGCAGATTCCAGTTGTTTCTGTTTTTAAGAAATTTCAAGATTTTCACTTTGTTTTTTATTTAAACATTCCCCTGGATTGTTAGAGACAAAAATGCCTTAGTGTTGGCCGGTGCGAAAATGAGATGTAAAAGTATTCCTGGAAATGAAAGTGAGCAGAGAGGTTTCTCTGCCCATTCGGTAAGCAGATCCTCAGACACAGATAGCAAAAGCGAGAAACAAAATTTAAGTCCCGGGTACCAGCAACAAAGGCGAACTTTTAATCGAATGTGCATGATGTTGTAATTAGATTCTCCTCTCCCCCGAAAGACCATCCTTAGGCTTTCTCCTCTTCTGCCAAGGACTCCCTCCCAAGCTTTCGATATGTTCTGCAGGCCACACACACAGGAGCAGGGCTGTCTGTCACAGAACCCAGATGCCCAGCTGGGGAAGACATTCTTTCAGTAGCATCCGTCTGTTTCTTGGCGAGACTTGGAGACAGTCTAAAGAAAACAGTCCTGGAACCGCCTTTGGGCCTGCCTTGTGGTTAGTGCTGTGCTGGTTTATATCTAGTTCTTGCCCTGACCTTGAGTGCCTGGATGCTGCTCTCCTTGTCGTGCGTCTGTCTGTCTGTCTCTCTTAAAGAACATTTGGCGATTTTACTTCGCTTTGGTCAAATTCCTGTGGACCTCTAAAGAGAGTTTGCTTTTTTGGTTGTTGTTTCTCTAAGTGATTCAAAGAGAGGTGGGTAGGTACTGGAAGGCACGGATCTTACGGGAGGGAAAGGATCTTTCCGTAATGCGCCAAGGACGCTGGCAAAATAAAAAGTCGTTTTCATGGGTTTATTTTCAAACTCCCTGATCTTTAATAGTCTGAAAGGGAGAGTTAGCTCAACTCATAGCCAACTACTATAATAAAATTCAGATTCAGGGGCAACCTGGCGTGGGACGGTGCATTCTGTTCTTAGGGAGTATTCTTCAGCTTAAAGGGTGGTCTTCTTTGAAAGCACTATTTAGCAGTTGTATTCTTTGGTTTAAAACTGTATTTTTACAGCATTTGTGTTGTTCAGCTTTTGCATTGAAGGGATTTTATTTTCCTATCCTGATTATTTTAAGGTTAGCAGTTGAATGTTGCTAAACTTTACCCAAGGGAGTGGTTCTCCATTACCCTCCCCCAATCCTCCCCTCCCCCAGGCCTCCTACCTGCCAATTGTGTCTGAAATAATTTCCCAGCAGTGCTGTTGACTTTGGGAGATGCAGTATTTCTGGTTTTTGGGGTGTGTGTGTGTGTGTGTGTTTTCCCTAATATCTGGCTGATAATTAGTTGTTATTCAACTTGGAAGTTGTCTCCTCTTGAGCCACTCAGAGAATTAACATGCGGCAGTCAAAGTGGGGGTGCCTTATGCATGACGACAGGTGCTAATCTTCAGGGAAATTTACCTTGCATCCCACCCATTAAGGATATGGTACATAAAAATGGCTTAATGTCTCTTTGAAGGTGTCAGTGGGCATGTGTGGACCACACAGAATGGGTTTCACTGAAAGTAATAGAGTGAAATTGTCTGCATAATTATTTTCGTTGGATTGAGAATCAGCAGCCCTCTTTGGGTTCAGGAAATAAACCTCTGTTAAAACCATATGGCACTATTCTCAGAAGAGATGTTATTACAGGGCCACTTCCCTCTGAAATTTTGAGTCAGGAGTTCTTGAAAGGAGTCACATATGTTTGAGAATGAATGTCAAGTTTTCTTCCTCCAATGTAGTTATGAAAGTCAGATGTTTTCTTGCCTTTTTCACAAGTGCCACCACGGCCAACAGGTACAAGGGTGCTTGGGAAGAGGTGGGCTCAGTTGCAGTAGCACAGCCACCTCAGGTATACATGTTTTGAATTATTATCTGGGCCAAGGGATTTTGGTCTGAAAAGAAAAGAAAAAATTACTCTTAATTCAGTGAAACATGGGATTTGTCAACACTGAAAACACATCCTGAGGTTAGGATAATTACCTTCTGCCTGCCCAGGCCCTTCATGCAGATTCAGTTGGCTTTGCTATGTTTTCTGTCCTTTGCCCGGCATCAGAGTGTAAGGTAGAGTGAGTGAGTGAGTGAGTGAGTGCAGTTTGCATACTAATGGCTAGGGGATATTCTGGGAAGAACTGAACTATAGGTAAGTATATTAAATAATACACACACACACAACATATATATATTTTTTTAAGTATTTAAGTATATAATACAATGTGTACATTATGATGATTCATTATGCATTTAACTTTTTTTGAGGAGGGGACAGCCTGGTTTAGTCTTTGCTGTAGAAGGAATATAAGCAAAAGTTGATATTCGTTTCTTTTAGTAAGCCTGGAAAATTATTAGAATCTTTAGAGCTTACTCTGGCTGTGCATAATGCTAGGAAGTTCACATGTCTCCTTGAGTGCCAGGCTCCCACTGAGTACTTATTAGATATTAAGTCTAGCTTTTCGTTTCATACCGGAGAGGAAGAGGGTAAGATAGCTATGACTGAATGGTTATGGTTAGAAGGCTTTTCAGTTGCCTTAGGTGTTGTTATAACGAGGCCTGGTTTTTACTTGGTGGAGAGGCTACTAGCATATGGATTCCTGCAGCCACTAACCCATATTCTGGATTCATTCATATGTTTATTCAACAAACACTTATTGCGTACCTACTGTACGTACATTAAAAAGGACCATAGGAATTCAGGGATGACTTAGTCATGTGTATGGCTCAGAAAGAGGCTCATCTTGGAAGAGGCTAAAGCATGGGTATTGATAACTGTGATTGTGTGACAGAAAGTGATAGAAAACGAGAAAGGGCATAAGAAAGGGGCAGCTGACGTGACATGGAAGTTGAGAAGCCGTTTTACTTCTGTCTGGGGGGTTGGAAGGAAGATTTTATTGAAGTGAAAGTATTTGAGTTGACGCTTGAGTATCAGTAACTCAACTTATTGGCAGAAATTCTTGAATATTAAGTTCTAGGTAGATAGATCATGACTTTTAGAAGGCTGACTCAGTTTCTTTTATTTTTATCATAAAAAGGCCTCCAAGCCCTCCATCTTGACACCTGGCTCCCTTTGTAGATCGATCGATGGGAATTTTTAGCTTGGCCCCTTCTGCTTTCTTCTCTCTTAATCTGGGGCCTATATCACAGTAGGGGCTAAGTTCCAATGGTGCTTTCTCTAGTATTGTGTCATTTTTTGAGTCTGTAATTGTTGCTCTCTGCTGGAGCTGTGCTAGTACCAATGTGATAATCGACTGTAGATACTCAGTTGAGTGTAATTCAGTTGAACAAAGTAGATCAGGTAATTGAATGAACTTCTCAAATACGTATTGAAGTTTGTTTTCAGATTAGGATTAAGGCATTAAAAATTTATACGGTGGCCTGGTATGTAAAGTCACAGAATAGCTAAGGGCCTAATTTTGAGTTAATAGAAGATAAGCACATTACAAAACCCGTAGAGGTGAGACTCCGGTTTTGATCAAGGGAAATTCTAAGTTGTTTTAGATTTTAGCAACCTCTGCGGCTTATTTTTCACAGAGGGAGAAAGGAAAAGGTCTAAAAACCTTCAGGCCAATTTGGTGGCTCAGACTTTTTTTTTCCAAAGCCTTTTATGTGCGTTTATTAGTCAAGTTGCAGTTCTATAAATGATATCACTCACGCTGTTTGCATTGGATCCCTGCCACATCTCCATCCATAACAGATGGATTCTTTTCTTCCATCCCCGTATAGAATCTTCAGGGTTTCTTATTCTCTGATGGACACTGAGAGTGAGAGCGCAGAAAGGGGGGGGGCGGAGATGAGGGGTTGCGTTTATTTTATTTTGTTACCATACCTCGCCGGAGTGCAGATGGGACCAGAAGGGCTCAGACATGGTGCTCCCTGGGATTTAGGAAGGAACCTTTCTCAGAAGATCCACTGGGAAAGACAGATCATTGTAGGGAGTTTTTGCTATTGATTCATGGTTTCTTCTGCTCTCCATCATCTTTGAAGTCACCTCTGATTTTTGGCATTCCCAGTGTCATATGTAGACCCCAACATATTTTGCTCCCTCTCTGACCCCTGCAAGTGATAAGTACAGAGCCACAGTCTGACTTGTGACTTGGCCTGGAAAGGGCTGACTGTGTCCTATGGACACTTCAAACGGATGGCCTACACGACGTCTGGAGTTCCCTACCTCCATTTCAACCAAACTTCTCCAAATAGGGACCCCCTTTGGTTTTGCCAGTTGTGAGGGTCCCACAGTTCACCCATGTGACCAAACCAGAAACCCAAGACTGCCCCCTCTCTACCTTACTTCTTACATCTGATTATTCTATGCTGCTGTTGTCTGGCTTGGTGGTTCGTCTCACGTGTGTTCCCTCATACCTGTTAACACCGCCTTATTTTGGTTCCCACTCTCACTGTTATCCCCTGGCCTATAATACAAACATAATTTCCTAACTGGCTTGATGCCTCCAACTGCTCTCCGTTCTAGATCTGTTTTCCCCTGTAAGTAAAGTGGTCCTCCTAAACTCCACATCAGCATCTGGCACGCCCTGGCTTTGAAACACCTCAGTGGTCCCCTGTTACTTGCAGGATGAAGTTCAGACTTTGCGGCTTAGGAGACCAGGCCTTCAGCATCTGACCTGCCCACCTGCCTGCCATGCACACCCCTGTGGCCGAGCTCCAGCCACACCAAATTGTTTCACTCTATACTTTTTTAAAAAACCTTTCTGTCTTTGCACTTCCCGTTCCTTCTGCTTGGGATGTCTTTTTCTTCTGCATATGCCTGACTGAATTCTACTTATCCTTTCAGTTTACGTAAATGCTGTGTCTTCTGTAAGCCCTTTCTGACCACCCTTGGAAGTTAGGCATTTATTCTTTGGTTCCCCTCAGCCTGTTTGGACCTTGATTATGGTGTTGATCACACTGGTGTGTTTACTTGTTTATATTATGCCTCTCCCAGTATATTGTGAGCATCTCTTAGTTTAGCATGGTTCATGGTGCATAGGAGATTGTAATTGATAAATGGATATCATGTTTGCATCGTGGTTTTACCTGGATAGGATGTTTTCACCTCTGTTACTTTTCATCCTGATGATATTCCTGTGATGCACATACTTTGATTCCCACTTGATGGATGAGGAGGCCGGGTCAGAGGAGGAGGTTGAGTCACAAAGATGATAGATTATTTTCCCACAGCTCCACAACCAAGTTAGTGGCAAAGCTATGAACGGACTCCAGATTTTCTGCTCCTCGTATAGTCAAGCCCACATTTAGATACAGGGTTCTCCTTTTTAGTCACATACCGGCTTGGCCTTTTAACTTTCTTTTTTTATTAAGTTCATTAATAGTGTGTGTGTGTGTGTGTGTGTGTGTAGCCCATAGTGACAAGTGAGGCATCCATAGCATCACTGATTCTTAGAACTGGAAGTTGGGTAGTCTGTTATTTTCCAGAGAAGATTCTGTACCTGAGAAGTTTGCAACTTAACCATTACTGGCAGAACCATCTCCTGACTCAGTCATGTGGGATCTTTCTTTCTACCTGTTGGGCAATCATCAGTTCTATTGGCAGAGTTTACTACTTAATCTCCAGGGTGGTTAGTAGGATTTTTTGAGCCATTAGGCCAGTTAACTCTTGGAAAGAGCCTGTCCCGGGAGTAGCGAGTGGAGAATATAATTTCTGTGAATTAAAGAGAGAGGATGCAGATGAGAAGGGATCAAAGATGATGTTCTCTCATTGGTTACTCCACTCTTCCAGATCACATTACTTCTTTTCCAGCGAGTGTCCTAGATTCTTGAGCGTGCGCCATTTTGAAAACAAAACAGCAACAACAAAGGCATCTAATTAGGCTGATACATAAGAACCCCACACTGCAGGGAAAAGTGTGTTCAGTTGTCAGAGGGATTGTGGCGTCATGGTGTAAACAGAGCATGGGGGGTCTCTAGAGGATGGCTTTTTCAATGACCTGAAAGAGACATGGAAGTCTAGTATTGCTGTTACTTCGACTGTGTTCTCTTCTCTGTGCATGTGTGTGTATGTGTGTGTGTGATAGAGATACTAATGTACATGTATATGTGGAAAAGCCACCAAACACTTTATACATTTCACATGGACAAAAGAAAAGAATTCACCAAACTGTCATTGATGAAATCATTCAGCATGAAGCCATCAGATCAAAATCCTTAAAACTTAATACTAGCTTTTTTAAGTTTATTTTAATTATTTTGAGAAAAGAGAGAGAGAGAGAGAGAGCACAGGATGGACAGAGAGAGGAAGAGAAAGAATGCCAAGCAGCCTCTGCATTGTTCAGCACAGAGCCCAATGTGGGGCTCAAACTCCCCAACTATGAGATCATGACCTGAGCTGAAATCAAAAGTCGGAGGCTTAACTGACTGAGTCACCCAGGCGCCCCTACACTTGATTTTGAAAAACAAACAAGCTTTAATTTTAATCACCTGAAGGTTTTTTTAATATTAAAAATAAATGGACTATTGAGCTAGGGTCTCAATAGCATTCTTCCCTTGAGGTAGGGGGTGCTGAGGACGCCTGAAAAATGAGCACCAACCCACCTCTTTTGGATTGGAAAGTATGCATTTTTCCTATCTGCTGTGTCTTCAAAAAAAAGGTTAAAACTTGCTATCTCTAAACTCCATTTAGCACTCCTTTCGATTCCCTTTTATATAACAATAACTTGATCCTACTCAAAATACTTGGCACCTTTAGTGACAGCCTGGAATGTAAGAACACTTTAGCAGATCTGAATGTGAGCGAACTCCAGTAGTTTTGGAATGAAGAGGTGGAGCTCTTAGTTCCTTATTCAGAGTTCACAGAAGATAAGAGTACCGGGATTAACACAATAGACTCCTTTCATTTCACGCGGCTGAATAAAGCAATTATCTGTCTATCAAGACGACGTAGTAAATTGTGCAACAGCATTAGGGAGGTGGATAAACGTTATTCCTTTGGAAAAGGGTGCTGAGATATGAGGGAATCCTTTGAGTTTAACTTGTAAAGTGTTTTATTTTGGAGTTTATATCATGTTACCCATGTAGCTTAGCAAGAAATGATCTTTTTTTTAAAAAATATATATTGTTGACGGCATTTTCCAGTTCCTTGCCCATCTGAATTTTATTAGGGGGCTTATTTCAAAGACATCTCCTGTTTAATCACGTTTAAACAATCTGTTTAAGACCTGTTGTGGAGATGTAAACACAATAGTCCTTTAATGTAGTAAAACAGACTTCTGACAGACTCAGCACACAACAGACATCCATCCATTATTGCTTAAGCCGCTGTTCCTTCCATGCCTGACCTGAGAGGGTAACCACAGAGCTCAGCTGACAGCATTCACCGCTCAGAAGACACTGACATGCGCCGTATTCATGTCTAGCAAGCGGAGGACCGTCGAACAGCAGACGATCAGAGCGGCCTTAGACTAGATTAAAGCTAAGTACCTTAAATCTGTTTTAATGGTTGTGTTTACATCTCCTTCTTCTTCATTCCTTTAAAAAAGCAATCAGGTTTTGCAAGCGTTAAGAAAACCACCTCTTCCTGCCAGCTGGACAAGGTCCAGTTTAAGCAAGGAACTGCCCCCCCTCTTTTTTTTTCTGTCTTTTTCTTTTTATTTCCTCTATGATCTTCACTGCCATTTAGCACAGCAAGACCGGGCTGCGGGAGCTGGCTGAATTTTCCCTTGGTTATTACTTTTTAACATTTGCTTCCTGTTACAGCGATGGGAAACTTGAAAATGATGTTCTGTTGCTGTCGCGGCATGTATCAAGAGAGGAGCCCTTTGCACTTTTTAATTACTTCTGTGTAGCGTTTTTCCTTTGCTTCAGACACATGTGCAGTTACATAACATACGTACAAAACCATAGCAATGAAAGAGAAACCGGGAAGATCGCATGCTAAGGAAGTCCAGGAATTGCGTGACAGTCTGTATAGGCTAGTTGTCACTGGACTCTTTGAAGAATAATGCCATCCATGTTTAGCAGGATTATTGGCAGATAAACAGTGATGCTTTTTGTTCAGCTATGGAAATGACCATTTCCATTGCTTGAAATGTTACCATCAAAAAGATCTTTACATCTCTCAGTGGGGTCTCTACAAATCCTAGTAACACAAATCTGTGGTGTGTGTGTGAAGTATATTCTAGTAAAAGAAGGCAAAGGAAATGTTTTCCGAACGAAAACACTCAAGTTTTACTAAGTTTTAGGGGTAGAGTGTAAACATAGAGAAAGAGAGCTTTTGTTCATTTTCCAGAAACTAAAGGGAGAGATGCAGTTTCAGATGGCCCAGGATGGCTGTGGGATGTCGGGTTGTAATTAGTAGGAGGAGGTATTGTGCTAAAACAAAGTTGGAAAGTCTGGGTACCATGTAATAAATCCTCAGAAGTAAAGTTTCTCTGCTTTTTCCTTTTGTGTTCTTTCTAGGCCTCTTTTTCTCTGCACCCCCCCCACCCTTCCCTTCCCTTCCCTTCCCTTCCCCCTTCCCTTCCCTTCTTTTCCCTGCCCTTCCCTTCCCCCTTTCCTTCCCTTTCCTTTGCTTTCCCCTTCCCTTTCTCCTTTCCTTCCCTTTCCTTTGCTTTCTCCTTTCCTTTCCTTTCCTTATATGGTGGCCTGGCATATGAAAAGGAGAGCTGAGGCAGGTCAGGGGACTGGCTTTCAGTGTCACTGCCTACTTCCACGATTTCAAACGAGTCACAGTATTTTCTGGGCATCATTGACTTTTCTATAATGAAGAACATGGTCTGGAAATCCAGATTCTCATCCACCTCTGAAAAATTCTCATTCATGTAATTTTACTTTGGATGGGAGTAAAGAGGGAAAGGTCATCCCTTGGAAATGACAAGTGAAGAAGTCAGGAATAGCAGGACTGGAACTGGAAACTGCCAGAGAATCTGGAGGTAAAGAGGCTGAGTGGATGAGGGAGGTTTTAGGACCCCGGAGCCGGGTTACGGTGAAGTCAGCCAGGTTCTCTGGGAGCTCTTTCTTGCCCTACTTGCAAAAAAGTATTACGTCTCCCCTCGTTGTGTTTCTATTATGCTTTCATCTGGTCTTTCTTTAAATTTTTTTAATCTTTTTTTTTTTCTTTTTACCTCCCGTGAGTTTCTTTTTCTTCAGATGTCTCGAGTTTTTCAAGTCCATTATTTCAAGGAAAAGGATTACACTCTAAGCATATGTTTTTTAGAAGTTATTCCCTGATGTGTGACTGATACTGGCATAGTCTGATAGCCCCTTCAGTCTTTGATGGTCGTGATTTGCCACAGCCTGAAATCTAAAAGCTATAAAGGAACGCACAGTTAAGATGCACGAATATGAATAGTTCACAAGTCTTTCATTTGTGTATTTATTGAAAGATCTTGAATTCTTGAACCTTTAGAAGCCTAGATTTGGAAAGAGGCTCTCCTTTAGTGATCTCTCTCATGCACCCAGTTGTGTTTTAAAAATGAGTTTGGGAGAGTGAACTTTTTACTCACTGATCTAAACTGGCGCCTTGTGTTATTAAAAGAAAGCAAATTCAGTTTTTAACATTTTTTTTCGATGAACTGGAGTTCCTAGAATATTTCTATGGAGTCTATGGCTTAACTCTGTAATTATGTCTCTTGAGTAGATTATGTTTTTTTCTTCCCATAATTATGTTTTTACCCAAGAGACAGGAAGGCCTCAGCCCTCTCTTTGGTGAAATTGTTCTTCCTCTCTTCCTTGATAAACTTTGAATTCTACATGCCTGACTGTCCAAGGGCGGAAAGGGGGCTCTTGAAGATACATGGTGGTGATTATGATTTTTTCCCCCTTTAGAAATTGGTTTATATATTAAGAAGGGCCCTTTGAGGGAAGCTCTTGTTAGTTCATTTTTGAAATGCCATCAGAGAAGAATCTCCCGGAAGGAGATTTGTTTATGATCTGTGGTCCTCTGTCTGAAGGCACGTGCTAACGTGGTTCTAGAGCTGTCTCCTCTCACGAGCTGTCTTCTGTGAGCTGGGGCCCCGGGCACATGTCGTATTGTGTGGCTGCTCGCTTCCCCTGGCTAGAGGTTTCTTAAGCGTGAAGGCAGTTTTTACTGCTCTAGTCCAGAAATAGTTTGTGACCTGAACCAGACAGCATACTCTTAGGAAAAAAAGATGACTCAGCAGCCTTTCCCAGCAAAGATTATAGACTCATCAATTTTACTGTGGGAAATGTTTCCCGATGACTAGCCTGTTTCCCCCCCCACCCCATCTCCTCTCTTTTACTGGACAAAAGGAGAGATAATTCTAGATTTATCAATGTTCTTATGTATTAATTCAATAAGCATTTCTTTGTACCTAAGCTCTAAGTTATGTGCTAGACACGAGGCATGACACCCATCCCCAAGGGTTTTATGGTCAAGTCCAGGAGAGTCAAAGATTATAGGGTTTGAAATTCTGTATAGATATTTTATGTCAATTCATAGTAAGCAAATGCTTACTGAATGCCTACTACACTGAAGTTGTAACCACACGTAATAGACAAAAAACAGTTGCAACTGCCTTCAGCTTGCTGAGATGGAAACCAGAGGGATCACCAAGGCCCTAGAGACCAAAAAGACCAGATCAGTGGGATGACCAAATGGAGATGATGGGGCGAGGGTATTCCAAGCGGGAGAGACATCTTTCACAAAGGTACAGGGGCTCCATGAAGAACCGTGGATAGTTCAGAATCCACGTGGATAGTACAGAAGTAGCCATCAGAAACGAGAGTGGCAATGTACAGTCAGACCATATCTTCCAGGTGTTTCCAGGTCTTTGTTTTCCCTGCTGGGCTCAGGGAGCTCTGTTTATAGACAGTGTGAAACAGTCAAAAGGTTTTGAGCAGGTGAGAAGTGTTAGGATTCAGGGGCTGAAAGGGCTTCAGAAATTATGGAAATGAACTCTTCAGTTTTGGTAGGACTAGAGAGTTTCATTAAATCCCTTCCTGCAGTTGATCATATAATTAGTTGATGCCCTTTCATTTATTCAGGCTGCTTCTCTGGTGTATTAGCCACAAGTGAGAGGTTAGGAGTGATTCCGGTGGGAAGGGAAAGCAGGGTTCGTTCTAGTGGGAATGGAAAGTGGGGGCCCATTCCTGCAGAAGCTGTAGGAATGGGCTTATCTGAATGATGGGGTCCAGGAAAGGAAGGTGGTGAAGAAATATCTGGGCTGGATTTTGAGGCTCAGAGACTAGAAAGTGGTGATATATTTGTTTAATATATAATAATAATAAATACTTTATTATTTATTTATTTTGAGAGAGAGAGAGCATGGAGGGGCAAAGAGAGAGAATCCTAAGCAGGCTCTGCTCTGTCAGTGCAGAGCCCAGTTCAGGGCTCGATCTCATCACCCTGGGATCATGACCTCAACCAAAATCAAGAGTTGGACACTCAACTGACTAAGCCCCCAAGCACCCCAGAAGATGGTGATATTAATGGGAATAAGGAAATTAGACGAGAAGCTGGTTGGGACGGTTTGTAGTGGGGGCAGGGGTGCGTTAGGGAGAGGCAGAGGGCTTAACTAAACATTACAAATGTCACAAGAGTATAGGTCTTTCATTTTTGGGCTTTCACAAACCACCAGCGAAATGCAGTTATCTGAATGTAAACAAAGAGAAGTTTCACTTTTCTCGGTAGTATTTCCATTTTTCACATGTATGTAGGAATGCAGAAAATCAAGGTTTGCAATCTGGAGCCTCAATAGTTAGAAAGTGTTTGGATCCACACTTTGCATGGCTCCCCTAAGAACTCCCTTGAGTCTGTGCTGTCTCCCCTATTACATTGCTTTTGCTGGAAACCATCTAAATTGAATTCTCTAAGATGAACTAAGGCTCACCCTTCCATGCAGTAGTCAGATTCCAAGTAATTTCATTTGGAATAGAATTAGGGCTTTAAAATTAGTCAGCCTCATCCCGAGCCCCTCCCTGCTAACACTCCTTCATGTACCACTTTCAGGGTAGAGAGATTAAAACCAGGACTTCATTTTTGTTGTTGTTGTTTTTCCAGAACTGGTGTGGAATAGCGGCTCTGTGGCTATATAACCAGTTTGCTCTGAAAAAAAAAAAAAAAATGGCAGTTTCTGATGCGAGTCGTCTCCTCTCTTCCTTTTTCCTCCTAAGGATCCTTGTCATAACGTCTTAAATGGGTAGATCCTGTGGTTTGAGCCCTGGAGTATTGGACCAGGCCTCCTCCTCTCACATACTTGTTGACAGCAAAATTAGCTAATGTCTCCCCAGCCACCCCCTCCTCCAGGGAAGGCTGAGTGCATGGCAGGGGAGAGGAAGCCCTTAAGCTGCCAGAGTATCGTTTCATTAGTCAGGGGATGGAAAGATCTGTCTTAAAAGGGCAAGTTCCCATATGTATTGCATAGTTTATTTTTATTATTATTTTTTATTTGAGAGAGAAAGCATGTGTGCAGGGGAGGGGCAGAGGGAGGGGGGAGAGAGAGAGAGAGAGAGAGAGAGAGAGAGAGAGAGAGAGATTCCTAAGCAGGTTTCACGTCCAGAGTGGAGCCTGATGCGGGGCGCGACCCCACAACCCTAGGATCATGACCTGAGCTGAAATCAGGAGTCGGACACTTCACTGACTGAGCCACCCAGGCACCTTTAGATCATATAGTTGAAAAGAACGAATGTGTGGTTTTAAAACTAGAGGCATCAAGTGATTTGAAAAATAGCGTGCGTCTGTTGAGATTCGTATCGCGTACATGTTCAACATGATCTTGTCTTGCAAGATATTTATTATCATGTTTCTGTCACTTGTCCTCTAGCTAGCTTTCCTCCCTTCTTCTCTGCTTATCGGAATCCTAATCAACCTTCAAGGACATAATGATCTCATCAGCGAGGGTTTCCCCTTTCCTTTTAGTCAACAGCAGTGGCTCCCTGTCCTTCTTATAGTAGTTTATTGTTTATTATTTATTTTTTAATTTAAAATATGTTTTTAACGTTTATTTTTGAGAGACAGAGAGAGACAGAGCATGAGCGGGGGAGGGGCAGAGAGAAAGGGAGACACAGAATCTGAAGCAGGCTCCAGGCTCCGAGCTGTCAGCACAGAGCCTGATATGGGACTTGAACCCACAAACCACGAGATCATGACTTGAGCCGAAGTCAAAGTCGGACGCTCAATTGACTGAGCCACCCAGGTGCCCTGTCAGTTTATTATTTTTTAAAGATTTTTTTTTATTATGAAAGATTTCAAACACATTAAACGAGATTATATTTAATAAAATCCCAGATACCTATCACCTTATTTTATAACTAATGACATTTCACCGTATTTACTTCATCTTTTGCTTTGCTGATATTTTAAAGCAAATACCAGACATCATGACACTTAACCCTAAATATATTGGTTAGCTCTTCTAAAATATGAGGGCATATTTTTACATAATCACAAAAAGCACCACTTCCTTAATATCTTGAAATAGTCCATATTTATATTTCCCCAATTGATCCCCAAACCTAAGCATTTTAGTGATTTGCCCTCCTTGTAATCTTTTCCAATTATATTTAGTTGCATGTCCTTCTTCACTGTGACTGTGAACTGCTGGGGGTTTTCTCTCCCTTCCTGCTTGCAGTGCCTGGTGAGACTACCATGCGGGCAGATACCCCATACACACTAGCTGGACTAATCGATCAGGATGTGGATGTGGCATTCGTTCCTGACTGATGGTCTATTGCAGATCTGCCTTTTAGTTTTATTTATTCTAATTGGTTGATGGATTGATTGAAGTTTATTTATTTTGAGAGAGAGAGCATGAGTGGACGAGGGGCAGAGAGAAATAGAGAGAGAGAGAGAGAGAGAGAGAGAGAGAATCCCAAGCAGGGTCCTTGCTGTCAGTTGTCAGTGCAGAGCCCGATGTGAGGCTCAAACCAACGAACCGTGAGATCATGATTCGAGCCAAAACCGAGAGTTGGGCGCTCAAGCGACTGAGCCACCCAGCTGCCCCTATTTATTCTATTTTAAAGTTGTGTTGTCATGATGCTCAGGATAGAAGTAGATACCCAATAAGAGAGTGCATAAAGTTGATTTATTAAAAAATATTTTTTAATGTTTATTTATTTGAGAGAGAGAGAGAGAGAGAGAGGGGCTGAGTGTGAGCAGGGAAGGGGCAGAGAGAGGAGGAGACACAGAATCTGAAGCAGGCTCCAGGCTCTGAGCTGGAGAGGGGCTCGAACTCACCAACTGCTAGATCATGACCTGAGCCGAAGTCAGATGCTTAACCGATTGAGCCACCCAGGCGCCCCCAAATTGATTTAAAACACTGCTGTAAAAAGGCGAGCTGCCAAACATGCCCTTGTGATCCACGAGATGACCCTGCTGTGCCATGTGACAGTGGACCTGCCATGACTTGGTGCCTTTCTTGTGGAGCTACCTTGTTTTCAAAAGGTGCATTTCTTTGTAAGAGCTTCCGGGCATCCTCCCGGAGAAGGCACAGTGCATTCCGCTGTGAACAGAGTGCGCGGAGTGTGATGATTTGGCTGGGGGCCCACAGAGCTCTCCTCAGTGGTTAGGCAGTTATCAATCAACTTTTATAAAAATGGGCAGAATGGGTCACATTGCAGAGGCATGCACGTTTCCGTGGTCCGCCTACCACGCTTTCAGGGTCTTCACGTACCAGTTTCCGATGCCCGTTTTAAGCGGAAAAACCCAACGGCCTTGTTACCAACTGTCGTGGTGAGTGTGGTGGCCTCGCACTGGACAGCGGGGTGGGGAGCACTGGAGCAAACAACTACACTCTTGCTCAGGGACGTAACGGTTCCTCAAGCATCTTTGCTCTGAGGACGTGTGAATGCCGTGACCTTTTGATCACGCTTTCTTCTCGCGCCCCTGAATTTATTGCAACAAGAGTCATATTCAGCCAAACACACTCAACTTTTTGAAAGAAATTTGTTCTGAAAACTACTTTATTTTTTTCATTTTAAATTCTCTTTTGACCATGATTTCCCCCTAGTGACCGATGCTGTGGTGTTCTAATCTAAAATAAGCCGGTTTGCCGTGGAGGGAAAAGCACGTGGGGCCAGCAAGCAGAAATCCTGAGTTCTTGTCCTGCCACCAACTGTGTGGCTTTGGGCAAGTCACTTCCCCTCTCTGGGATTCAGGGTCCTCATTCATACAAGAAGTACGTCACTCAGAAATTTGGAGTCAAAATGATTTCTGCTGTCTTTTTCAGCTCTTTGGTTTGAAACAACTTGCAACAATGCTAAAGAATCATAGTGAGAGCAAATGGGGCTTTTTCAGAAAGCAAGCAAGCAATTGAGCAGTCACTTAAATAAATGTCCTTCCGGGAAATTTCTTAGCAAACACCAATAAGACCTGGTCTCTAAAGGAAAGCTTTGCCCACCAGATTCACTAGGTAGTCAAATAAGAGAAGGATTTTTTGGGGGAAAGGTAGCATTGTAATAGGATATGCTGGGTCAGAAAAATTTCTCTCAACCAGGATATTTGTCTAAAAGAGGAGAAAATATTCACCCATTCATTCATTCGTTGCCTAAATATTTGTTGGGCACCTACTATATGGCAGGCACTGGACTGTTGTAGGGATTCAACTTTAAACAAGACCAAGTACTCATTCTCTTGCAGGGGAGACAAATAAATACACCAGATAAGTACAGATTGTGGTAATAGCCATAAAGGAAATAAAAGGAGGGTATGCTCAAGAAGGAGACCCACTCTGCTTTTAGTGGCAGACAGGACCTCTCATAGGAGGTGGTGTCCACTGTGAGGCCTAAGGGATAAGGAGTGGGCAAAGAAACAGGGGGGCGGGGAGTATTTCAGGAATATGGAGAGGTCCTGGGATGGGAAACTCAAAGGATTCAGTGTCAGATGCCCAGAGAGAGGTGGTGGGGTCCTGGACTAGGGCCGTACCGGTAGACATGAGAGAACTGAATGGATCTGAGATATATTTTCAAGGTGGCAATGACAAGATGTGGTAATAGATTGAATGTGGGGAGTGAGGTGTAAGGGGAAATCAAGGGACATGTTTAGGTTTTTGGCTTCAATGACTGAGTGGCTGGTACCACTTACTGAGAGAGGAATAGGGTTCTTTGGTGAGAAGAATCAAGAATTCCGTCTTAAGTATACCGCATTTAAATATCTTTGAGCATCCCAGGGGAGAGTCAGGTAGGCAGTAGGACACACAGACCTGGATCTCAGGGCAGAGGTCAGGGCTTACCTTGGAAATGGGGGAGTCACTGGTGCAAATAGGTGGCATCGTGCGCATGAGTTTGTGAGGTCACATTGGGCAGTAGTTCTCTGCCTCAGTTGCACATCAGATCGTGAGTTATTTTACAAAATAACTCCCCAGGATCCGCTCTCAGAGATTCTGATTGAATTGAGCTGATGTGGGGTCTGGACATCTATATTTTTCAAAGCCCCCGGAGGCTTTTCTTATCCCGCCAGAGTGGAAGAACCACTGCTCAACGGAGAAAGTACAGCCAGAGAAGAGGGTCCATGACCGAGCTTTCACACAGTCTTAAATAGAACACAACAGTTTTCCATTCTTTATACCCTTCTGTTTGGAAGACCCACCCTTTGGCCCTTTGGATGAGGCTCAGCTCTCCCCCGACCACGGCAGAGTACCCTGTCTTTGGTGTAACTCGATGTGCCCTGTCATCCGTGTTCTCGATTTCTTAAGGGACTACTTGAGTGTGGAGGATTTCAGTATGTTCTCTTTGAGCCCATCGTTCGCATGTTAACCCTGATGTGGTTTAGCGGTAGCCGGTATTTGTCATGGTTGAAAGATGAAGAAGCTGTTCAGCTTTTGTTCTTCATTGTACTGTAAGAATTTTGTTGTGGTTGTGGTGGTGGCTACGAAGGGGCAGGCATCTGCCAGGAGAAACGCGGATGTGTTTTGGTCCGTGCGCAGCCGCAGATGGAAGTTCCCTGAATTACTCTGGGTAATACTTGGTAGCTGGTATCTGGGTAGATACTTGGTAGCTCGCATTTGAAGAGAATTTCCAGAAGGTCATTGAGGCTTTTAAAATTTCACCTGCTCTTGCAGTTTTCATACTTATCAGTGCTGCTGCAAATCCTTTCTTTATTCTTGCCTACAACCTCTTATGACCCCCCTGAAGCACTGGGCTAAGAGAAAATAAAGAGTGGACTCAACTCACATGTCCGAATGCTGAGTTCGCATCTCATACAGTCTCCATGAAAGCCTAATGAAAAGGCTGTAGAAAGCGGAGGCAAGGCTTTATTAAGTTTTCTTGTGACCCATAGCCCACATAAAGTCCAGGGTTTAAAGGAACCGGGCAAGATCGTGTAGCCCTCCCCTTAGCCCTCAGGGAATCTGCCATTCCAAAAATATGGCCTATTAAAAAAAATAACTTCCAGGGACAATTCCATAAGCTTTCTTGTTAATGTTTACAGCTGTATCAACACCACACCAATACTTTTTTTTTTTGTATGGATGTGAGGAACAGAATCCATGGATCTAACTGTGACAAGTCCTGTATAATTCCCTAATTGTCACACTAGTTAGACGCAGCAAGATGTATCGATGGAAGTTTGTTTAGGGTAATGGGTGAGCTATTAACTTTGTAATTGGATCCTTGCTGCTGCTGCTGCTTGCTTTGAAAACCAGCCTTGGTACCACATGGGGCTTAGCTCTTAGGTGTCTCTTTCTGTTGATCTGGATATTTTCAGTCCTCCACAGCAGCTGTGAGAGGAAGGGAAGATAAATCTAGAATGCCAGCATTGACGGTGCCACATGATGCGTGGGAAGCGTCGTCAGCTAGGATGAGATCTGTGATCCTAGTCCAGGCCGAGCTAGCCCATAGCTGAAGACCACAGGCTAGTTGTGGTACCCCTGCTGGCCTTCGTTGCTTTCTCTATGAATACCTTGCTTGCTGGGCTCCAGGAGCTGTTTGGGCCAATCTCTAAAGGCCCGTAGAGTTCTAAAATCTATTTGTAGTCTGGGTAAGAAGTCATAAACAATTGGGAAAACACCCATCCACACAGTGAATTTTCCTGATCCCTTTTCTCCTGGTCTTAGTCCCTCATTATAACAGATGCCCCAACTGGCAGGAAATAGGGTGGTGGGTCCATTTCAGTTAATGGGCCTATTTGGAATATGTTTGGCTGTGGAGACAGCTACACTCAGATTACCAAGTCTTGGCTTCCTGTCTGTTTTCTTTGGGCTGGGTAGGCAATGAAAAAGGAGACAGGAAAATACATTTTGGGGCAAATAAATGGAATCTGTCTTATGAAGACAGCTTATAGTTGGGAAATTCTAATGTTCAACTTAACCCTATCCTGATATATTCCTCTTGTCCTGTACCAAGAGGAAGATGAGGTATCCTCCCCAGCCATAGAATATACCTCCTGATTCTTTAAAGCTCTTAATAATCCTTCTTCCAGGTTTTCTTCTTTTATGGATAATGATCCTACTTCCCTTAATTTTTCTTCAAAGGGCAAATTCTGATTTCAGTCCTCATCTTTAAAAAAAAAACCTTTAAAAATTTTTTTTATTTATTTATTTTTAAGAGGGAGAGAGACAGAGCGCTAGCAGGGGAAGGGCAGAGAGAGAGGGAAACACAGAATCCAAAGCAGGCTCCAGGCTCCACACCGTCAGCACAGAGCCTGATGGCAGGGCCTGAACTCACGAACTGTGAGATCATGACCTGAGCTGAAGTTAGATGCTTAACCGACTGAGCCACTCAGGCGCCTCCCCCCAGAATCTTTTTTTAACGTTTATTTTTGAGAGAGGGAGAGAGAGAGAGAGAGACAGCATGAGCGGGTAAGGGGCAGAGAAAGAGGAATCCAAAGCAGGCTGCAGACTCTGAGCCATCAGCACAGAACCCAACGCAGGGCTTGAACTCATGAACCATGAGATCCTGACCTGAGCCAAAGTCGGACGCTTAACTGACCGAGCACCCAGGCGCCCCTCAATGGCTCTCCTTTGAGTCTACTTCAGTTTCAGTTACAGTATGTTAGGGCAACATACTTGGGCCTCATTCTGGTACAGAATATGGAAAAAGGAATCTACGGTCTATTTCTGTTCATGGATGAGGGGCTCCCCTGCTCATCACCTCTGCACTGCTCCGCAGATACGCACTTTAACTTACATCACACCAAGACCCAGACGCCGTTTTGTTACACTTGCACCAGGACAATACTCTACTCTTTGCTACGAATGATTTCATGATTTTCAAAAAGCCTTAGAACCTTAGTTATATTTTAATGGGCATATTTCCTTAATATCTAGAATTCCCTTAGATTTTAGACTTGAATAAACTAGAAGAGAGACAAAGTTTTGTTTTGTTTTGTTTTGTTTTAATAGAGGACTCTCACATTCCCGTGGTAACCCGGAGGGTATTTTTCCAATTCTTATACAGAACCATAGTACTAGATATAAAATAGAAAAAGCATTCTCTCGGATTTAACATAGTTTATCATATGCTTTGAGGTTTTGGGGTGTCACAAAATACCCAGATTACTCTTGAGAATTTGCGTTTCCTTGACTGTATTTCCACTTTTTCCTCTAAAAGGGGTTCTAGGTTTGAGTTTTATTTTTTCAGAAGAGAATCTCAGGTCTAGTTGTAACATAAAAAAGAAAAGTCACTATGGTTATCATGGGAATTACCCCTTAACAAATGTTTGTCTCTGTTTTCTGCCACAGTTTTGGGATAGTATGTGTGACATGCACAGACTCTCTGAACTTGCGGGAAGCTTCCTCCTTCATGAAATGAGCAAACATACCCCAGAACACATTCACTTTCCCACCCTCACCCGGAGGGTTGGACGAGGCATGCAGACAGTCCCTCCTGAGTGCCAGTCCTGGTCTCAGCTCCGAGTCACCCTCTGGGACCCTCAGCTCTCCATTTGTAGAACAGAACTAGGAATGCTCGCCACCAGGTGATGCTTGGAAAGCACTTGAAATGGAAGGCATTAGAGAGACACTTCATTATAAATACCAGTATTGATAATCCCTTGGCTTAAACCCCCAGTATGTATGTTCACATATCTATTTAGTATGGTCAATTGTTCAGCTCATTAATATGCTTTTATTTTATGATTTGCTGTTTCCAGGGCACAGACAGAAGCTTGATGACTCTAAACCTAGTTTGTTCTCTGACCGCCTCAGTGATTTAGGGCGCATTCCTCATCCCAGTATGAGAGTAGGTGTCCCGCCTCAGAACCCACGGCCCTCCCTGAACTCTGCACCAAGTCCTTTTAATCCACAAGGACAGAGTCAGATTACAGGTAAGACAGACTCCTAGGTTTCACTTGCACACAGTCCGGCAGGCTGGGGGTGAGGGGCTACCACATGAGATGTACTCACTTCAATACTCCTGGGCTATGAAATGGCTTATTATTAAAGAATCAAGATGTGAAGATACTGACCTTCTTTTTGATTAAAAAAAAAAACAAATTCCAATATTCAGTAACTTTGGGATAAAATCTGGGGGAAAGTCTCTGCTAATGCTGAACTCCTTGGCAATGTCAGTGTGCAACACTGAAGGATGGTAACGACTATGCTCTCTGGGAGAATGTTCATTTTGAGTTTCTGTATTGTGCCCGGGCAGTGCAGGGGATAACATCACACCCTCACTATTAGAAAATTAGTCTTACTGTCTCAAATTTGGGCTTGAATTTCTTACATGTATAACTGTTTCATTCAGTTTGCTCGAAAATTGCCCAGGGCTAACAGGAAGCCTTGATTGGTGGGTATAAGGCAAGGTCAATGATCGGCTCATCGGGCAGACAGAATTCACTTCTGATTCACATTTAGCTCCAATTCCTCATGCGACATTTCTCTTTATACTACAGTCTAGTAAGCCGCTTGCTTTACCTTTCTTCTTAAAAATTAACATCAGCATTGCATTACAGACTAATCATTCACATTTGGTGCAGTGAGTCTCCCAGCTCTCCTATTTCTCTCTCTTTCTTCTCTTTCTGCCCCAGTTGTGCAAAAACAGATCTTGCTTTTAGTGCGATTGCTTTTGGGTCCTGGTGACATAGGAGTATGTCAGTCATCATAGACCTTTAAGTTGCCCATCAGAAATACTGAGAGCTGGTGTCACTTAGTCATGTCATCTAGTTTCTGCTGTTGGCAGAGGTGGACTAGAATGGAGGGAAAATAACTCAAAACAAAATGTACAATAAACTATTCTAATAGTTAGGTTTTGGCTGATAGTGGTTACATGTTGAGTGTCCTTAATGGTTTATAAACATAATTGTTTATAAATGGAATGACCTTCTTCTCTTTCTCTCCTGCCCATATTAAGTGTATGTATTCCTGGATATCTACTTAGAGTAGGTTTCTTTGGGCATATGTATATTAGTCTGAATATAGAGATATGCCTGAGTATATATTTAATAGATAATACAGAATTATAAAAATAAAATATCTAAACACCACAGAGGACCAGATACCTGCATCAGGGAAGGACATTAGAGCTCTATGAAGAATAGCTATGTATTAGCCTAAAGAAATCGCTAAATGTTGACATGTAGGAATGAAAAATTTACTGTGTTTACTAGACACGTGTCCTTGATAAAAATGCAAGGGTGAAATTCACACTAACTTGTGAATTGGTGCTACTGCATTTAAAGTAGTGGGCTTTAGATCTTTGATTAAGCTTCATAAATATCTGTCCTTTGTCTTTAGAGTAATATTTAGACTGTGCGTGTGTGTGTGTGCACATTCGTATACATATTTAAGAGTGTTTATATGTGATTTGTAAGGGACTTATGATGGCTAATAAAATTTATGTAAGGAAAATATATGTTCTATGATTGGGCAATCCCTGAGCTCTTTAAATGTTTGATTTCTATATTCTAATCCTTAACTGTTTGCTAATTACGTTGTACTCATGACTAATGCTTTCAAAGTGCCTTTTGGAAACTGTGTGTTGCTAGATTCACTTAAGAAGATGCTTTTCTCAAGGCTTTGACCTCAAACCTGAAGATGACATCATAAAAAAGCACCAGAGGACCTTTTAGAAACTGGAGGTAGCCAAAAGGCCGGTAAAAGTGGTGGTGGTGGTGGGGGGGTCTACATGTTAGCTGCAGATGTAGGCACAGAGAGTAAGGCTCTGAGGATGTGTAGGACACGGGGATACCAGGAGAGCGTCTGGGCAGATCAGGGTGGGGCCACCTCCATAGACGTGACTCTCCTCTGCTCGTCACCTCCCTCCCTGTTGGGAGGCTCAGGAACTTTAGCTTCTTCTGGTCTGCAGTTTTACAGCAAGCTAGCGGCAGAACAGAATTCGGCCTCTTGACTCCTGACTCAGGGTGCTTTTTCTTATACAATACCATGCTTATAGCTCCCTCATGATCAATTAAAAATAATGTTTCAAATGCTTACTGGATATATTTCTGAAAAATGAAAATAGAAAACAGTTGTATTTCTAGGTATCGAGAGCATTCTGGAATGATGCCACAAGAGTATTAGCTCTGCATTGGGGATTATAGCACTAGAATAACTGATTTATAGATCAGTCTTCTCGTTTTTCTAACATCCAAAGTATTGGGCCCAACAGCTGTCTCCAGCAGCCTTCCAAATGTGCAGATTTAACAGCGCGTTTGTGCCACCCTTACCCGCTCTTGGGCCACAGGCACTTTCTTTACATGCTCCTGTACTATTAGTGAGGTGATTGATATAAGTATCTCCCTATAACCGAGATGTCCACAGCTCTACCGTGACTCAAATTATTAGGAAGTCCAAGAACATCCACCAGCAGCAACTTCGAAGTGAATTAATTTCATTTTTTTCTCTCTGGGTTAATTTTCTTATTTATTTAGTAAGTATAATTTATAGCCAACCACATGTAGAGAATTAGGTCTTAGGTAATATTGGATGAGGAGAGAAGGAAAGTGCTCTGTCCTTGACTTAAATTCTAATTGAAGAGATAGTGATCCTTCCCAGCCCTCACACAGTAACGTTCTGTCCCCGGACTGTGATGTTGTTGTTTCCTGAGTCCACGTTCTTCTCCCTGTACCTGCTTACTTAGGCTGTTCTATCTCCGGTGGTCTGTGTCTGCAGAAAGGAGCCATCCATCCCTCAAGGTCACCGTTACCTTCCTTAGGAAAGAGTCCTGGCACCTGTGTCTAGAGGCTGCCTGTCTAGCCTCTAAGCTTTAGTTGAGATTGCCTTATTTTCTAGCTTCCGTGTGTTTATTTTTTTCTACCCTGCTAGATTGCAGATTCTTTAAGGGATTTATTACAGGGATTTATTTTGGCTTGTGTGGGCACTGTGGTAGCATCTGGTGAAATGGTGAACTAATGAAAGTTTAGATGAGAAGATATCAGTACAAGAAAAGCTGAGATGTCATGCCTTGTTGGCGTCAACGGTCCTAATTTCCTGTCCCAAGTGTCTTGTTCCCTGGTGATGAGCACTAATGGCAGAAATCACATTTCAGTATAACGCTTGCATAGCGAAACCATTTGGTTCCATTCCAGTTTAGGGTCTATGTAATTGCATGCTTAAAAGTAAGTTCTACTTAAGAGCCTTACCTATGATGGATTTTGTAACTTCTCTACAGTATCTAACATCTGCATTTTAGTTCATGGACTCCTTTGGATAAAGATGTTTGTCATCTCTCATTGGCTTGGCCCTCTTGATATCTCAAACTCTTACCCCAAGACTGTAGATGATGTTCATGGTTGTATGGTCACTACTATACACTTGCCAACAGAAAAGGGGTGAAATGAAGCTAGAAGTTGTAAACTGAGGAAGTGAGAGGCATTTAGTGTTTCATATTAGTGTTCTCCAGCATCTCCTGGAGTTCCTAGGGCTAACGGTCCTAGCCTTGCCGTGGGCTGGCTTCTTTGCAGTGCTGGTCTGATGGTGTCATTCTGTTGGAGTCTTTAATGACTGATGTTCTATCTGAGGGCCCAGAGCCTCCTATGGCTTCCTGAGGAAGTTGCTTCCTCTGTATCTTTCTTTTTTTTTTTTTTTTTTTTTTTTTATCTTCAGACATTTGGTGCCTATCTCCGGGTGCTAGGAAACACCTAGTTGGTCACAAATGTCTATGTCTCTTGATTCAGAACACGGTGATAGCAGTGAAGTAGGGATATTATGTTAGGAGATACTGCTCAAGACAATTACTATTTTCAACTCAGTACTTTGTGGGTGGGTGAGCTACACCTAAACAACAACAACAGCAACAACAACAAAAGGAGACCTAGGCTCTTGGGTTTGGTGGATTGAAGCATTCTTTGGGCCTGGGCATCCTGCTGTTCTGTTATTCATTCATTCAAAAAATATTTGAGTGCTTACCCTCTGCCAGGCATTAAGTAAGTGCACAAGATAGATACAATTTCTGCTGATAAGGAGCTTCCGTTTTCGTGACAGACGGCATCGGTAAATACGCATCCATACAAGGTAATTTCAGACAGTAACACGTGCTTTGAGAAATTGAACAGGTAATGCATTAGAGAGCAACTTAGGGAAGAAAAAAGGTAATTTTGATTAGAAAGTTGGGACAGGGTTCTTTGACGAGCTTTGAAGATCTGTGAGGAGCAGCATTTTAGGCCACGGAAGACTCGTGCACAGGCTCCCGGGAAGCAGTGATAGTGGTGTGCTCAGGGCTCAGGAAGGTCAGTGTAAGTGGAGCGTAGCAAACACGGGAAATGATAACAGAAAGCCAGGCAGGGAATGGATTATGGAGCGCCTTCGAGGACCTGGGAAGGAGCTTGGGTTTTGCTCTGATCGCAGTGGGATGCTCTTGAAGGATGTGAGGCAGGGGAATGACGTTATCAAATTTTTACACGCTTTTAAAAAATCACCTTGGCTGCCGTGTGAAGAATGGATCATGAGGGAACAATGGTAGAAGCAGGGTCATCATTTCAGAAGCTACCACAATAGCCCGGGAGAGAGTTAAGGATGGTTAGCATTTTTTCCTTCTTTCCTCAAGACTCAGATCAAGTGCTGGCACCTCTGTCAGGCTTCTTCCAACCTACCCACGCTGAGCCTGAGGCTCCCCTACCACCAGTCCATGTGGTTACAGTTACTTGTTTACACGTCTGTCTCCTTCATCAGACTTTGAACTGTCAGAGTCTAGAGCCATGTTTTATTTTATTTATTTTTAAAAATGTATTAATGTTTATTTTTGAGAGAGAGAGAGAGAGAGAGAGAGAGAGAGAGAGAGTGCAAGTGGGGGAGGGGCAGAGAGGGAGACACAGAATCCCACGCAGGCTCCAGGTTCCGAGCTGTCAGCACAGAGCCCAACTCGGGGTTCGAACCCATGAACTGTGAGATCATGACCTGAGCTGAAGTCTGGCACTTGACCCACTGGGCCACCCAAGTACCCTGAGGGCCAGGTTTTATCTACCTTTGTGTCCCCATTGTCTTACATAGCATCTGTTGCTTTGTGACTTTGGTTTGGTGGTGAAGGGATCATTGACTTCTTCAGGAAGTGTGATCCACTATTATCCTAGCCCTAGTACCTACTTGGTTGACTTGCCATTAGCTACCCTTTATTTATTGAATGCGTGTTGTGTGCCAGGCATTATAATGAGGTTAGTTCATATGCTCCTTACAACAGCTCTGTGAGATAGGTGGCATTGTTTTGAAGCTGAGGGTCAGAGGGGCCAGGTACCTTGCCCAAGGCCCACTTACAAACTAGTAAGTGGTAAATACAGGAATTAAAGCCAGATCTGCTTTGCCTCAGGGTCCGATGCTCCTTAACCACTGTGCACTCTTGGGAGGCTGAAGCATCCTTTTATGAGGGCTCTCTTTCCTCGAGTTTCAATACCCACCTCTTTTTATTTATGCAGCTCTTCCCTGTTGACATAGTGGTTTTACATAAAGTTCTTAGTAAAGCCTTAAAATAGTTATGAAAGGTACATATTTTCCAGGTGGAAGACCTTGATTCTTCAAGAAATGACTTGCTGAAAGTTTCTTCAGCCACATAGTCGATTGTGAGTTCCAGGTTCTTAGTAGCATGTCACCCTTATCCCTATCAGGTCAGGCATGTCGCTGACAATCTAAGTGATAGGCTTCCGAAGGGCCTAATTTCTCTTTCTTCTCTCCATTGGGTATTATTTAGAATCCTCAGAGATGTTTTCATAAAAGGGAGGCATTAAGAGCGTCTGAATCATGCTTTAAAATGCAATAAAACTGGTTTTAATGATTAAACTGCAGTTATATGAGCATAGATCCAAGGTAGCATTCTTAGGAATGTCTCAGAAAACAACCTGGCCAGGCATCACATAGGATGATAATCTTATCAGCAGTTACCTTGACCGAAGTGAAGTAGTTTCCACCTGACTTCGGTCTGATTCCATATTTTCTTGGCAAACGCGGCGCCTTTAAACGTTAGGAGGCTCTCAGCCAATCGGGCCAGCTGAGCTTGACTTGTGTATGTTTGGCGGTCCCAGGCCCAAGTCCACTGTGCTCACACTGAAACATTTACTAGCATAATCCTTTCCCAAATAGGAAAGCACAGCCGAGTAGTGTGGGTCTCAAATTACTGCTCTATTCGAGTGTACAGTGACCACACGACTGTTTACTGTGATACAGGTGAGAGGTGCAGTGGACGTGGGGCTGGTGGCTGGTGGGCAGTGGTTGTGTGGGGGAGGGGTGAAGCCATGAGAGGGGCTCGGTAACTGTTAGCAGGGAGAGTGACCTCAGGTGCCATCCCTGTGAGATGATGGTAGGGGCGTGGAGAGTGGGAGTGAAGCCGGGTCTCCTGCTTTATGACCACCATGGTCTTACTCACCTGTAGGCGTCTCACGTCCGAAGGAGCTGAAATCACCACATTCAAAGACAGGCTGTTGAAAGTACGGTTCTTATACTTTGGTGGTGCTATTGTTTAATTTCTGAAGTTACTAGAAAGTCTTGTCCCATCTTCTTCCTTGGAGATTATTTGGGCAGGCTAGTCAAGTCAGTTTGCTGCCACTGTGCACATTTGTGCACTGGAAATCTCTTTAGTGGAGGTCACTGGTTATAGTCCTTATGAGAAAACACAAATTATGTGTCAACACAGTTGCACATCTATTTAGCTCTGGCGGCCACCTTATGATGAAGAGCAGAATGCAGCTCCAGCCTGTGCTGGCTTTGAGAAAGAAAGCTTAGAAAGACCCTGCGAAAGGCTGGCAGTCAACATGTCATGCTGTTGTCAGCCTGTTAGCAGCATCCTAAGATTAGCTTCTTCCAGGTCTCTGGACTTCCGTCGGTAGGAATTCCCTTATTAACTGAAGACGCTCTGGCTTTATTATGCTTTTAGGAAGATAGAGAGGGGCAGTGTTCCAAGAAAAATTAATTTCTTGAGTTCCAAAAACTTGTCTTTGTAATTTCCTCTTATCTGGAATAGAAGATGCATAGTTAATGTCTAATTGTGATAAGAAGAATCCATCTATGTAATGCCTTGCTTTATCCTTCCCCAAGACTGTTCTGTTTCTAGACCGTCTTTGGGTCTCTGCCCAGAAGAAGTCTTGATTTCTTTTTATTATTTTCCAGAGCATTATCTTTCTCTGTTTGGTTTTGTATCCAGTTTTAGCTTTACATACACATATATACATACATATGTCATATAGTCCTAACCATACGCATATATGTGTGAATGTGTACACAGACGTATGCATGTCTTTCCTCTTTACTAGTTGCCTGGTGACCTTTCTAACCCATTTTTACCTTTGGCAACAGAGTATAGACAAAATGATAAGAATAGGAATCTCACTTTGAATGAAATATTTAACCTACAAGGCTCACTCAGCAGAGGGGCAGGTCAGTTTGGTATCGTAGATTCTCCAGTGGTGCCTTTTTAGCATTTAATCATTGATGGGCACCCGGAGCTTCAAAGGGAGAGTTGGTATGAACTGCACTATGTACTGTTAATAGTAACAATATATTACAAATGTTACCTGTTTAGAAAGTGCTTTGATTCCATATTTTCATTTTAATATGTGTAGAAATATTCCAGGAATAAAGTCGTATGTCACTACTCCCATGTAAGACCATCAGATTTTTTTCTAAGGCTTTGTTTATTTTGATTAAAGACTTGCTTTTTAACTGTTTCTAAACAGTTGGTGGTAGCAGTCGTTAAAAGATATCACAGAAGAGTCTTGTGAAGACTTGTGAAGCCATTTAGGAATAAGAAAACTTGGGCACCAGATTTCTGAAACCCTCAGAGCTAAAATCGGTGTTCCCGGAAGATGGTGGTTTTAGGTGGAGAGGAGGTGAGGGTTTAGGGGAGAGGGTTGAGAAGAATAGTGAATATTTGGAATAGTCATCGAGGTAAATGATGGGAAAGGAAAATGACTTCAGGTGAGCATTGCTGAGGAGCTGGCTAAGGATAGAGATAATTGGAAGAGCCAGTGAGCACAATTATGTGCATCTCTCCTGCAGTGGTTTCAGTTTGGGGATAGGGGTAGGCTCTGGTGTGGTGGATCATCGTGAGAATGACAGTTTCTCCTAGGACTTGGTAGGACTTGGTGCAAGTCAGGGAAACAAGGAAGATGATGACTGAGCCACTTACCAATGTGGAGGAATGTTCTGGAGGTTGGTAGGTCATGATAAAGATAGAAGAACTCCTTCTGAAGAAGAATTAGCTTGTCTTGTGACCTTGGAGAATGAGCCAAGTGGAAAGGTTAGGGGCAAAGATCCGGGGAAGTCCGAGTTTCAGTTCAGGAGAGAAGTAGGAGTAAGTAAGTAAGTAAGTAAGCAAGTAAGGCATTACGGAAAGGTTGAGGGTAGATGGGAGCTCTTGGCTGTTCCTTCAACCATTCCTCATATGGCAGCTGGAGGTTCTATCTGATGCTGCCTTGAGAAAACATAGTCCCTTAGCTTTGTATGACCAGGGCAGTAGGGGTTTTCTGGTACTCTGTTAATGCATTCCAAGATTGTGTTAACTTTTTGTCATCCTGTCCCACTGTGGCTTGCAGTCCAGGAAAAGTTCTGCTCTTAGGGCCATCTTCCCCCATCCTGTCTTGGAGTTGACCAAATGCAGCACTGTACTTTCTTACTCAATGTCATAATGTCACTTCTACCTCCTCTTCCCATCTCATTAGGGTTATTTTATAGTTCTGATGCTTCACCCAGTGTGTTGGCTGTTCCTCACAGCTTTGTCTCATCTTGCAGCTTAGATAGACTGTTTCTGATTCTTTAACACTTTAGTGAACATGCTGGACATAACTAGGATTAGATCGCCCTTGAACCTGTCACTATGCACCTTTTTCAAAGCTGACCAGGATTCATCTTGATTCATCTCAACAGCCATTTTCCGGTAGGCCTTAGAGCTGGCTATAAATCCCATTAGAGATAAGGCATTTGTCTTGGTGAGGTCAAGATACACAATGGACAGATGCTTTTTCTTCTAGTCTGTTGCTGAAGTAATCCTAGGAAGCCAGCTTTAGTGAACCCATTCTGCTTTCTGATTGTCACGGTGGTGGAGCTCAAGTGTGACAAGCCCGTTGTACATAGGCTGTGGAAGGTGACTTAGTGTTTTCAGTGGGCTTGTAAGCAAGTTGTCACCAACAGGGGCTCCAAAACGCTGGTTGACACTGAGATTTTACCAGTAGCAATCCTGTTCGCAGAGTAAGATCAATGGAGTAAGCAAATGGAAAACGACCAAATGTTATGTAGTAAAGGCATTCAAGTAATTTAATAAGTATCACGTGGGAGAGTAATGCCAGAGAGCAAAGCTAAGATTAGTAGTGAATGGCGTTATGGGGAGACAGACTTTACTTGGTATAACTTGGTAGCCCTGCTCTGTCAAACAGAATCCCTTTGCCTCCTGTTCTCCATAATTCTTGCAATATTGTGGGGTATAATTCATCTTGGAGCAGAACCTTGAATTCATTTAAAGCACAAGCCTCTCCCTGTCTTCTTACCTCTCCTGAGCCTTCATTTCCTCTTAAGCATGTTTGTTTTGTTCATTCTATTTGAAGATCCTTCCTGATAGGGAAGATTACATCAGAATCGTGTTGGGTAATCTTCCTTTCTAACTATCATCAGTAAAAATTATGCCCATTGGTCTCAAGCTTTGGTGCATATTAGCATCACCTGGGGAGCCTGTTTAAAGGTACAGATGCCTGCTGGGGCGCCTGGGTGGCTCAGTCGGTTGAGCGTCCGTCTTCGGCTCTTGATCTCGAAGTTTGTGAGTTCAAGCCCCACATTGGGCTCTGCTCTCCGCCCTCTCTCTCTGCCGCCTCCCCTGCTCATGCTCTCTCCAAGATAAATGAAACATTAAAAAAAAAAGTACAGATGCCCAGGTTTTACCTCTGAACCAGAATGTGTGAGGTGAAGCCTGCCTGAGTCTTAGCTACAGACAGTAGGCTCTCCTGCTCACCCAGAGCGGGTGTATCTCAGGAGCCTCATCCCCATGGTCACATGATGTGTGGAGGCAGCTAAGTGCCTCAGGCTGCTTCCTGGTTTTCCCGAGTGCAGCTCCTGAGCTCTACCCTTCTGTCCATCTCAGCTGCTATTTTCCTGTACCCGCTTCCCTGTTTGCTGGGTACAGTAGACTGGACTTGGGCCCTGTTTCTATTATGATGCTGTTAGAGGGAGATGTTAAAAACATGCATATCTGATTATGTCACTCCATACCTGAAACACCTCAGTGACCTTCCACAGCACTTAGGATAAAGCTCGAAACCTCTCGTGTGGCCCAGCAGGTTCTGCCTGGCCTGACTCCTCCCTGTTCTCTCACACTATTATGAACCTTTTGTCAGTCACCCACCCACACTACACTGGCTCTCTTAACTCCTCAAAAAAACCATACTGCTTCCTCCCAGGAACTTGATACACACTGTGAGCTTTGTCTAAAGCCTTCTTAACATCACCTACTAATCTACTGGACTTCTGCTTGCCATTGAGTTCTTGGCTTTACTATCACACCACATCGTTAGAGAAGCCCTGACCCCCAGGTGTGGCTGCAGCCCCCCCACCGTGCATTGTTATGATGCCAAGAAATCTCCTTTCCAGCATTTATCACAGTCGTGTGACTCATTGACTAATGTCAGTCTCCCCTACCAGATTGTAAACTCCATGAAGTTAGGGATTAGGTCTGTCTTTATCTCACCATTAATATCCCTAGTGCCTAATAGCACAGTACAACGGTAGGCTACTCAGCAAATATTTTTTGAATGAATGAATGGATGGATGGATGGGTGAATGAAGGACCAGGAGATAATTCTTAGCACCATGGATACCATCTTCCATCTGACAACAGGAATCGCCAAGCTTGGGGACCTGTGATACCCTCACTGCTGTATCTGACCCCCTGAATGTCGATATTAGCCTGATTAGACCTGAATTGACTACACCCACTTCAGTGTGGTAATTTGAACTAAATAAAGGTCGCTACCCCTGGCCAGCACCACATCCCAGTTATATCTCAAGTTCTGGTTCTGTTTGTATTTTATTCCCTTCCCTCTTCCGGCTTTACCACTGAGGTCCAGGATATGCCAACTCTGAGGCCAGATTAGGTATGACATGTGGTACAGACTCTTGTTTCTTCTATTAGGCTTTTTTTTTCCTAAATAAGAAAATCCCCTCATTTTTTAATAAGATGGTTATGAGTTTCATTCATCCAAACCTCGGTGATACTTCTAAGGCACTTCTCATTACCTTGTCTTAATTGAACTTCCTTCTGTTGTTGTTTTTAACCTTTTGTTAGAGGATATGACCTGTTAGACTCTACATATCATTTCTCATTCTTTTCCCTGCTGTTGTCTCCTAAGAGTTACTAAGTCCTTCTTCTCCCATTGTTTGCTTTGTGACATAACTTGTCATGCCCTACGTAGCATCCACTTTTATCCAAACAGTGTGCTCCTTTTTTCTCCTCACATTTCAGTCTAAAGCTCTGTGAATCAGTTGGGTTGGTCTTCTGCCAAATGGATCTGGTAGCCTTCTTGGTCCTTTTGAGAAAGCCCCGGGGTTGGGGGTGGGGAGAAGAGGCAGAGTTAGAATCCTGCTCTTGGTGTCTTCTCTGCTGATATGAGCCATGATGCCCCGTGATGGGAGATGCTGTCAGTGCCAGCCGTCAGCTACCTTCCAGCCCAGGTCAGCTCAACACACCTTCAGTAATTACAGCTGCTGTCTCCAGAAAGGAGTGGGGGTAGGGAGCCCACTCTTCTGAGTAGTTAGAATTCTAGCATTTCATAGCGGGAAAACATCTTAGAGATAACACATCTGTTCTCATCTCATCTTCCAGGTGCAGTGAGACTCAGGGGAAGGTAAATTAGTGGTACACGGCTGCACAGTTGGTGCCAAGGCCACCAGCCCAGGGCTCTTCCTGTGCTTGGAGGAGTCTGTTTGTTTTAAAAACCGTGTTTCCTATTAGTCAAGAGAACCAGAAGTGAGTGGGAGAGCTCATTCTAAAAATCCAGTCTAGCTAAAAGGGTTATTAGAGAAGACATAGAATTTAAACATTTAGTATTTAGTGTAAATTGTTTTGAAATGGGAATTAATGTACGTATGGATGTGAGTGTGTTTGTGCCGTGAATGATAGTAATATGACAGAAATAGTTTAGGAGAGGAAGTTGTAAAGCTGCCTCTCTCTGTTGAGATCATTGACTCTATTCAACCCTGGTAGCAATCAAGAGGTATAATTTTAAACTAGGAGGCTCTATATACAGTTCGTTTCAAGTACCCCCAGTTTTCTTAAGAAATATTTGATCTCTGTATAGACTAAGTAATGATTTGAGGAATGATTAGGGAAAAAATGGGTGGGGGGCAAGAGGTGGGAAGGTGGAGCTCTCTAACTGTCCCCTGCTCCCCCAGGACAGCAGGTGCTCCTTGTCGACACACGGAGCTTTGGCAGAACCCATCGGCCCTTGTTGGGTCACATTACACAGAAGCCTGCTGGCACCAGAGACAGGAAGATGCCTTTTGTCTGCTGGTTCAGGCTTTGCCCCTGCTAACTTGTTTCCTCCTATCTCTGCATGAAGTTCAACACCATGTCCATGGTGCGCCTTGTTGGGAGCGATTCTTAGGAAAACAGGCCCTTCTTCACACCCACGCATGTTTAACCAGAGTGTTTACAAAAGGAGGCCTGCTAAGAGCGACCACTGAGTTTCCGTGCTTACCTCTCACTGGGCTTTTATGCGGCTCTCTGCCCACTCCACTCCTCCCCCCCACCCGACTCAAACTTACTCAAACTTCAGAAAAGACATCGATGTATTTTCCTAGGGTCAGTGCCTTTTCCTAGGGTGCCTTTTTCCTGTCTTCCTCCCCCTTCCTCTCTTTTTGTGACCCCCAAGTGTATGGAGTTTAATTATGCAGGCATGGACCTAGCTTTTCAGTCATTGGAAAGTATAGATACTCTTAGAGCCACGACCCTTTATATACCGTTTTAGGAGATGAATGGCCACTCCTTCCTTTTCCCCATACCCGTGACTGAACTTCACAAGCTGTGGTCCAGCTCAAAGAAGAGAGTTTGCTTTCCTTGTATCCACAGGGTTAAATAAATGGCTGTCTCCATTTTTGCCTGGTGCTGAGATGCCTTGAGACATGGGAACCACTCTCCCCCAATTAGCACTTGGGGACATCTCCTGGGTACTTTGCCTTCTGTACTTTGTGTTTTGGGGGTTTATAGAACTGATCGCAAGAAGCCCCAGCAGAAGGATCACCACCCTGGAAAGAGAGCTTATGAAATCTACTCTGACATTGATGCTTCCTGGTTCATTTCTATCTTTAGAGTGTTTTTTAAAGACACAAGTACATGCTTTGAACATTTTTGAATTGCTTGTTTATATCTGTTAGTTTTAACTCTCCCAACTGCTTGTGTAAGCTTTTCTTTTCGTTTTCTTTTTCTTTTCTTTTCCTTTCTTTTCTCTTCTTTTCTTTTCTTTTCTTTTCTTTTTTCTTTTTTTTCTTTTCGGGAGGGGGAAAGACAGAGAGAGAGGGAGAGAGAGGGAGTGAGTTTTAAACAGGCTCCACAGCCAACGCAGGGCTTGATCTCATGACTGTGAGATCATGACCTGAGACAAATCAAGAGGCAAATGCTTAACCCACTGAGCCACCCAGGTGAACCTTGTGTAAGCTTTTTCAAGGCCAAAAATATGTTTTGTGTCTTATCTGTTCCTTGGACCATCATACTGCTGCACGGGCATACAAAAGCTGTTTATCACAATAAAAATTGATAATTTGCTGGTTCACCAAAACAGCATGCAAAAACTCCTTTCCTCCCACCCCTCAAAAGCCCTGTTAAGATGGCAGTAATGACTATTTGTACTTTGCAGTTAGGAAAGGGACAGCTAACTAAGAGCCTTGCCCGTGACTTTGTGAGTTGGGAGAGAAACTGTGAAGTGTACACAGATTTCTGGGCTTCTGGTGCCCCCCCTTTTTTTTAATTTTTAAAACATTTATTTATTTTTGAGGGGGGGAGGGGCAAAGAGAGAGGGAGACACAGAATCCCAGACAGGCTTCAGGCTCTGAGCTGTCAACACAGAGCCTGATGTGGGGCTCAAACTCATGAACCATGAGATCATGACCTGAGCCGAAGTCAGACGCTTAACTGACTGAGCCACTCAGGTGCCCCCACTCCTGGTGACTTTTAAAAATATAACCCATATGGAGCAATCCCACACAGTGTTGGTAGTAGTCGTATCTGTGACAAACTCTGCCTCAGAACCAATGCTGACGGATTTTTTTCTGTCAAACCTGAACTCTTAGTAGCTAAAATTGGTCTGTTCTCACAAAGGAGACCCCAATTTCTTCTGGAAGGGTACAGTTACAGATCTGAGGTGTCTACGGAATAGCCTGACCTTATGTGCCTGGTGGTAGTTCTTGGCATGCTTGCACAGTTCCATCGGAGGCCCTTTTTTGCATTGACTTCATGCAGGCGATAGGAGCTCTCTCTGCCCTAGGCTCTCTCTCATTTAGTCATCTTGACTTGCCACTTCTTGCCTGTGAGGATGGCAGGCCCATCATCGAGGGAAGACCTGATTTTCTCTCAGGTTTATCTTACAGGTAAAATTTGATCCCAGTTGCCCTTCAAAACCCCCCTTTGTAGGTGAGAAAAGAGAAATTTGAGGAGAATTGGGTCACAGTCCTATGTAAACACTCCTCTGATATTTAGGATTTCACTTTTCCCAAGCACTAATGAGTATGTGCACTTAAAATAAAAACAATGCCAAGGGTTTTGTTATTAAATGGTCATATCTATATAAAAACATGTCACTACTTTGAATTTCTACAATGTCATAAAAATAATATTGATGCTGTTTCTGAGGATTATCATATAAAATAGTGAAGTGTAGTGTTAAAAGCATCATAAAATATTTAAAGCTAAACAGCAGTTTTCATTTCTTTTGAAAAATTTCTGAGAAAGGAAGTTCAGTTGTCCTCTGAAAGCCTGCAAGTGTCATCCAGGATGTAATATCAAGACTACGGTTGGCACTTCTATCCTCCGAGACACAAAAATAAAAAATATTCTTATTTATGCAGGACAGGAGCTTAGGACATGGTACTTGCCTCTGTGCTTCTGCAGAGTCAAAAAGACAAACCATCCAACACAACTCTGGATGGAGTGAGCAAAGGAGGGGGTCAGACTAGCCCTGTCCAGCCTGAGGTCTGGGTGAGCAGTTTCTTGTTTGTTTTTTTTTTAAGTTTATTTATTTATTTTGAGAGAGAGCGAGTGAATAGGGCAAGGACAGAAAGAGAGAGAGAGAGAGAGAGAGAGAGAGAGAGAGAGTGCCAAGCAGGCTCCACACTGTCACCCCAGAGCCCAATCCTGGGCTCGATCCCACAAACTGTGAGACCAAGACCTGAGCTGAAATCAAGAGTTGGATGCTCAACCGACTGAGCCACCCAGGCACCCCAGTATCTTGTTTGTTAATGGCTAATGAGTAGGTTTGTCTCGGAGTGAGGCCCTGTACTCTTCCTTGATAGCAACCTTAGGATTGACTGGTGATGCCTGAAAACATCTGTCACCTGCTCTGATTCACCCGAGTTAAGAGTGAGTCCCAGAAGTCTCAGGTTTCTTCGGGAAGTGGAGTTCCAAAATCATTTATGAGATCAGGTTAAGATGACTTTTCTCTACTGTAAGCGTTAATAATTGTCCATAATAAAGCAAATAAGCTATAATCATATATTTAAGATAGGATTATGTTTTCTTGGTGATTGGGCATTTAAGAAGTCAAAGGTATTTTATAGCCTTTTTTTCCACTAAAGGTTTGAGAAAAATTAAAGGGTATAGCATTAAAAAATACACTAAACAGATTAGGATTTCTTGGTCTGGGAGAAACCAAGATGGAGAAAGAACGTGATTAAAGGTTAAATGCTCGTAAAGGATACTGGCATGACTGGCATGGATATATTCTCCAAATATTGGACTTCAAAACTATAGGAAGCTTCCTAAAAATTGTCCTCTGCTAGAATAAGAGATTGTGGGCTGGAAACATAAATACACAGTAACGGTTCAGTAAAAGTAGAAGTTTTAACAGTGTTGAACATTTGTTGGGTTCTTTCCATGTGCTCACTCTTTACTACTTTGTCTTCATAACAACTATAGGAGGAAGTTCTTTTTTATCCCCATTATACAAACTAGGAAACTTGATGATCGGATTGGTTCACATCACACAGGTCAGAAATAGAGGAGCTGGGATTGATGATATCATTCACAGGGTGTTAGAGAAGTCCTGGGATATTCGAAGACCATTCCTTTTTTTTTTTTTATTTTTAGAGATTGCTGTCCCCTTTTAAAATTACTGTTATTATTAAAGTTTATTTATTTGAGAGAGAGCATGCAGGGGAGGGGCAGAGAGGGCAGTTCTTTTATTTTTCTATAGTAACTCTCTCTCCTTAAGTAGGTTATTATCATAGAATCTTAGGACGGTGACCTTGAAAGACATTGGCTGGATCTGCAGTCTGTCTTCTGAGTCAAAAAACCCAAAGAGAGACCTCACTTGTTAAGGATAGTGAGAAGTTATTTTTGCTCATCTTGGGTATTGTCAAGCAGGATCTCCACTAAAAGCCAAACTATCCTTTAAGTGGACTGTTCTAGTATAAATTCTGGAAGTCCAGGACTTTACGTAAAAATTAAAACCTCACTGATATAACTTCTTGTATAGCCTGAGGGGAAGTTAAAGAATAACCAATCATTATAAAATTTCATTGTTCACTCATGCCACCCTGGGAGGTTCATTCAATGTTTGTTTATTGAGCACTTACTGTGTTCCAGCATCACAATGAATTGTGTTGATTCTGACCTTGGAAAACTTCAAGAACACCACTAGACAACCCAACCACCCTGGGTAGTTTAGAGTCAGATTTTTAATTTTTTTTGAATGATAATGATGATTTACCACTCACTGTATATTATTTAATCCTCACAACAACTCTGGAATGGTATTATCATACCCATTTTATAGGTGAAGAGATTAAAGCTTAGCAACATTAAGAAACGTACCTCTTGTCACACAGCAGGGCCTTGACCATGTGAGCTCCTAAAGAGAAGAGTACTAATTTTAATATAGCAAAAGTTGATAGTTATTGAATGCTTTTATTTATACTATCTCATTTAATTTTATAATAGAAATGATAGTAGTTGTTATTATACTCATTTTACAGAAAGCAGTAATCACTCCACTATTTATTATGTACTTAATATGTACCAAGAGTGCTGGATAACTCATCAGATCAAGGCATGTTCGTGAAAGGCTTACAGCAAACCTCATAAGCATCATCATTTGCATTTTACAAATGACCTGTTGAGTCCCTGGAGGTTTAAGTGACTTGCTCAGCCGGGTGACAAGCTTGTCTACCCAGCCAGTGCATATGACCATTTTGCTATATTCACTGGCATGTTATGTTCCCTCATTTCCAGACGAGGAAACTGAGGTTCAGAGAGTTCGCTAACACCGCTGAGGTCATGTAGCTTACAGAAAGCAGAGCTAGGGCTCCAGCTCCTAACCTTTCAGTAGAAACCCCACTTACTCCCCCTGCACTGGGCTGCCCCTCTGCACAAGAACTGAAAGGCTGCATCTTGTATCCAAATTAAGTTCCCTAATGCTTCTGTGATATGTTTAAGCATTAATAATTTTAGTCATTCTTTATTTTTCTTGTATTTTCCCCCATTTTTAGGCAGGGAGCCCTACACTACTGCTAACAGCATGGTGCAACAGAGGAATGGACATACAGGTTAACTTACTTGCTCTGGGAGTCATCTGGTAAAGACAGATTAGGACTCCAATCCAAATCAGAGTCCTGTGTGCCCAGCTCATTTATCTATGTGATTCTTGTCCTTTTTGTCTATTGAAAATGTGGCTTCAGAGAAGGCCTTGCCTTTATGAGATTGCTTTCTGGTGCTGTAAGGAATGCATCTTTTTCCATCTGAAATGCGTTTCTCTGAAATGCAATGAATTACATTAATGGTTAAAGCAAGGAAGTTTGTCAGTATAAGATATATACCAATGACCACTCACTCTGATTTGAAATGTTGCCAATCTATACAATCTCAGCCTTGAACATGTTAAAGCACAAAAGTTCGTTACTTTAATGATCAAATCCCCGTTAGCTTTCTGAAGGAAAAGTTTAACCATTTACAGTACTATATTTTTATTCAAATTGCAGACTCAGGTAAATGTTCCCTACAATGGAGTTAGATGAAATTCTTCTGTCTGTTGATGTAGTAAGCATCAGATGAATATCCAGATGTATTTAATTATTTTGACTCAGTATGTCCTATTTAGACAGCCTTTAAATAAATTGTTTCTGAATTGAACAAATAAACAAGAAATAGCTGAAACTGACTGGCTTTGATTGTATGGAAGAGCTGAGAGGCTCTAAAAGAGGGATCGTTTCAGAAATACCCCTGTCTTGTTATACTCATTTTTATTTTTAGAGATAAGCCTGAATTGACTATTCAAACCTATTAATAGTTAAAAAAAATAAGTTTTTGGGGTGCCTGGGTGGCTCAGTCAGTTAAGCATCTGACTCTTGGTTTCGGCTCAGGTCATGATCTCATGGTTTCATGAGTTCGAGCCCCACATCCAGCTCTGCACTGACATAGAGCCTGCTTGGGATTCTTTCTCTCCTTCTCTCTGTCCCCCTTTCCAGCTCATGCTGTCTCTGTCTCTCTCAAAATAAATAAACTTAAAAAAATTAAGCTTTTAATTGCCAGAAGCAGATAGATGATATGGGAATGATTTCAAACCTAATCCAAATGTTTAATGGCCAATTCAGATGTGTCTTAACTGTGGGACTATTGTGTCACCAAGAGGTTTTTTAGAAAAAGGCAAGAATCTGTACTTTCTGAGTGCCTCCTTGTGCTAGTCCTCTCCATGGTTTTCTCGTGTAATTCTCACATCCCTGTGATTCAGACATTATTACTCCCTCACCCTCTTTTACAGATGAGGTAAGTGAGGCTCAGAGTTGCTGAGTAATTAACCAAAGATCACACAGCGAGAAAACGGAAGTCTCAGAGCTTGAACCTAATTCTGCACATTCCAAAGTCCACAGATATTCTAATATACAGTGTTGTCTTGTGAACAAGTGTATTAGAATTTTTTAAATTAGCAAAATTTTAGAATTAGTAAAAAAATGTTGAGAAATTTGCTCATGATTCTGTTTGATTAGCCTTCCAGTAAGAATGAAACAGGTTGACATATACATGGGAAATATACAGCAAATTTACCTTTTTTTCTTATGTAGACTGAAACTCTTTTGATAAATCTACTTGGCCTTGAGCTTGTACCTCCAAGAAACCCCATAGAGCTACATCTGAAACATATTGTTAATGCTTAGCAGTTAACCCTAACAAGTGGCTGCCCATTTTTATTATTACAGTGACTGTAGGTAACACTAGGCTGTATTCCAGACATGTGACATCTTTTAAACAGATTCCAATAGGATTAAAGGCATGTCCCTGCTCTTCTGTTTTGGGTCACGTTTTTTATGATTAGAAACTCATGTGCTTAACATCAAAACTGGATGGTGATGAAGTGCTTCAGTTTTTTTTTATTTTAATTTTTATTAAAAAAAATTTTTTAACGTTTATTTTTGAGAGAGAGAGAGACACAGAGTGTGAGTGGGGGAGGGTCAGAGAGAGAGGGAGACACAGAATCAAAAGCAGGCTCCAGGCTCTGAGCTGTCAGCACAGAGCCTGACGTGGGGCTTGAACCCATGAACCATGAAATCATGACCTGAGCTGAAGTCGGCTGCTTAACCAACTGAGCCACCCAGGTGCCCCTGAAGCATTTCAGTTCTTAATGGCAGGTGACTTTGAAATTAAGTTTGTCTCTTTCTTAAAGGTTATTTTCTGGGGTAGCTTTAGCATGAGAATCATATAACTGGCTGCCCTCCTTTGTGTTCTTCTTACATGCTGCTCCCTGTAATCTCATCCCTACCCCGTACCTCTAACACCCCTGCTAGAAAGTGCTATCCCTTGACCTTCCTGGAAAGAAAGTGAAATCATGGAATCATGCACTTTATAAACCAAAATGCACGTCTGAAAGATAGTAGCTGGATACGCAGCAGAAAAAAGTACAGTCTCCCTGTTCTTTAAGTTGATTGTTCCAGAACATTTCTAACTTAAAAAAAAATGAGGAGTAATATGTGTTCATTGAAGTAATATGCATAACTATAGAAAATAAATCAAGGAGAATTCAACTTTGTAAAGATATCTGAAGCAGATTGTTTTTTAAATGGCTGTTAGAGGGGTGCCTGGGTGGCTTAGTTAGTTAAGCATCTGACTCTTGATTTGGGCTCAGGTCTTGATCTCATGGGTTCCTGAATTCAAGACCTGTGGGGTTGGAGCCCCGAGTCGGGCTCCATGCTGACAACATGGAGCCTGCTTGGGATTCTCTCTCTCTCTCTCTCTCTCTCTCTCTTTCTGCCCCTCCCTGGCTTGCGCATGCTGTCTCTCAAAATGAATAAATAAACTCTAAAAATAAATCAACACATACATGGGTGTTAGACTTTCCGAATAGAAATACTTAGGGGAGGGAGACATAGCCTTTATGCATGATCCATGTTGTACTCTGGAGCTTAGAGGTCTAGAAAGTTCCGTACCATAGAGGCCCAAAAGTGTAGGGGTCATAGGAAATGAATACTCCTTACGGATGCTCGCTTTTCTTTTCACTTTATCCTTTCTCAAAAGTTTTGGGTGGCATGTTCCAAGTCCACAGTTGGCTGGTCTGCTAAAGATTTTTCTTCTTCCTCCCAGACCCCAGGCAGGCCCCGTCTTCCCCGCCGTGGTCCTACGACCAGTCGTATCCCTCCTACCTGAGCCAGATGGCGTCCCCGTCCATACACTCCACCACCCCGCTGTCTTCCACGCGGGGCACGGGCCTCCCTGCCATCACCGACGTGCCCAGGCGCATTTCAGGTAAAGACCACACTTGAACTGAAAACCCACTCCTGTGCGGGGGTGGGGCTGGGGTTGCAGGCTGGGCGAGGCTCACAGGGGCCCCCTCCCCGAGGCACGGGGGCCAGGGTATGACAGCCGGCACATGGGTCTTCTGAATCGCAGGGTTGTCACGTACTTGAACATTTTAAATGAAGAGACTAGAAATCCACTAGAGATGGCATATTTTTCTTAAGGTGCTAGTTAACGCCACCCGGTTTTAGTCCTGCCGAGTCATATCACCTTTGGTGGGCACTGTCTCAACTGGGGCCTTCTCCTGAGGGTCTTATGCCAGGCCTTCCTCTGCTTGTGTTCCTTTCTTTTCTTAACATCTGCCTGTGAACCAGATTATAGACCGATGGCGCAGCCTTCCATTTCTAGAGCCTCTTAAATCCCAGAAGTCCAGGCCGGCTCGTTCTGAGAGAGAGCACCAGCACACTTTAAGATCCTTATCCGAAGTGAGTCACTTGAAGTGGGGTGAGGGCCTGGAAGAATCTTTTAAAAGGCCGAGTTGGCCTCTGAGAAGCCAACTCCAGACTGACGGAGCCTCACCACGAGCCATCGAGCACACCGTGGTCGCTCTCAACATGGCTGCCCCGGTGCTCACACACCCCTTATTCCAGAGGGGCCGCAAAACTCTGTGGCTCCTAGCAGAAGTGCGTGTGGCCCACCAGCTGGCCTCTTCTCTCTGTCACGGAGAGAATTCATCATGGAGAGCCAGAAAGGGTGCACACACGGGCAAGTAGAGAAAAGCTCAAGGCTCTGAGTCCTGCGAATAAGCAAAAGATCTCTCGGTACAGCCCTGACACACAGGCCAGAGCGCCGCCTCGCATAAATAAAGAAGCAAAACCCACTGAGGTACACGCAGTTGGCCCCTCTGTGTGTCAGACGCTCTTCTCAGCGTTCGGGCTCCATGCACCTGTTTGACTCCTGGCCAGGTTAATGCCTTTCTTTCTTTCTCTTTGTGTTTCTGTCTCTGTTTCTCGCCCTCTCTTCATTTTCTGCAAAGCTCGAAGCCGCTACTCACTCCGCTGAGTTGCCTCACTGACAAGCAGAAGCTCCACCAGCAGGCTTGCAGGTTTTGATTAGTTCAGACTCCTTTCTTTCTTTCCACTTGGGAGGAGGGAAGGCTTTGTTTCTCAAGCGAATGGCAGGAAAGGGCTCTCTGGTCCTAGTGCCCTTCACATTTTCTACAGCAGATGGACTCCCGCAGGGGTGAGTAGGGAAAGAAGAGGGGTGGAGGGAGAACCACAAAACTCTTTGGAAAACCATGTTCCCACCTTTCATGATGACTGCTATTATTATTTTTATGAATCACGTGGTATTTATGGGGGGAATTGTGCAGAGTACAGAACTGTAGTTATCATTTCCCTTGACAGGAATGACTACCTCCTTTAGCCAAATGTCAATTAAAGACGTGGGAAAGGATGAGTGAGGCCCAGCGGGGAGAGCAAGGGCTGATGTGGGGTCAAAGGCACAGCGTTGGATGGTGTTGAATCAGTTCTGGTCATTCCTTCTGTATTTTACACTGGGCCTGTTTTGTTTTACATGGGGCCCAAATGACACTTTGCCAGGACGGATTTGTGCAAACTTGCTTCTGTTTAGGGTCCTCTGGGATTTCCATCTGTCCAACCCTCTGTGGCTGAAGCAGACTTTGTTTTATTTGTCCTCTGGCAGTACCTAGAGGAAAAAACCTCAGGGAGCAATGGTTGCTTTAGAGACATTTATCTATAGCATCCTCTTACCCAGGTGTATTCACATAAAATTCGGTAGGAAAACCAGTGACAATAACACTGAAACAATGCTGCACACGTGGGTAGTCATGATTGTCTATCATTTACATGTATGATCTAGAACAGCTAGGTTACTTTGAGTCAACTTGCTGATAATTATTTACAACATTCCCATAAACTACTAAGACACGACTCTTCCCATTTCATAGGAGAGGCAGTAGGAGCAGAAAGTGGTTAATTATCCAGTCATATATTGGTCAGAGGCCAAGGGTAGCAACGAGGCTCTGCTCTAAACTAGTTTGAAACAGAGCTTAGTCCAGTGTTTTCCTCCTGCCCCCAACATTTCTATGAGTCGTTACTGGCAGAGTGACATGGTGCCAGGGTGGGAGGTTCTGTGTAAACATTAAAGAGAGGAGAACAGAAAATCCCTCTTGTCAGCATGTTGGGAAACAGGAAGAAAGAACTAGCTATGGACTGTCAGGGAACTGGAGGAGCCCTGATTTACCTGGCCTTGCTCTTGAGTGTTGGGCTGTTCCAGCATCCCAGAGCGCAGCTTGGTGGGCTTGGGGACCAAGTCAGCCGCAAGGAGTGCCCTTTTCACATCCCTGGGGACCAGTCCTAGGTCCTAAGGACCTCTCTGGAATAGAGCCCGTCTCATAGGGTCCAAGGTGCCAAGTTGCATAATTTCTGTCTTTATTATTCCCCCCAGTATCTAAAGTGGCCCCTAAGGTCTAGGATTCTCTTTCTCCTTAGCATGGACAGCTAAAATACTAACCTTCATCTCCATCTCTGGGCAGTCGTGTGTTCCCTTTTTGAGATGCTTTCCAGAACAGTTCACATTTTTATGTAGAGAACCGTTCTCATCTCCTTATATGAAGGGGATACAGAAATAGTCTCAGATGATCTGGGGTGAGAACCAAGTCCTTACTTCTACAGTCCGATTGGAGGTTTAGACCCAGGGTTGAATCCCAGCTCATGCACATATTAGGCGAGTTTCTTACTTCTCTGAAATGTAGCTTTATTATTTGTAAGATGGGGATATAATATTAATCCCCTAGGGGTACTGTGAGGATTAAATGAGGTGCTTTATGTAAAGCACGAGCAGCATGCCTCACACACACCAGTTGCTCAACAGATTGTAGCTGGTCTCACAAAGCTAAAATGGCTTTGTAAAAATGGCTTATCTGTATATAATTTGCAGGCAAGTGCTGGCTTAAATGAGTCAAGTAGGTAAAAATCTAAACTCTAAAAGGGGATTATTTGCTTTGCAAAATGGATCCACCACAGGGCATTTTTAAAACAAAAACTCTTGAAATATTTAAATACTTAAATGAGTTAATACTCAAATGTAATTCATAGAGCACTGAATACAGTGCCTGGCACACAGAAGTGCTCAATGGTTGCTATTATTATTACTGTATAGATTTAGAATGAATATTTATAGAGCTAAAAGCAGTTGGGAGCCATTCAGAAAAGGTCAATCACGCGCTAAGAGAAAATAGCTATTTACGTTATAATATCGGAAAATGGAGTGATAATGTTCTTTTCCAAGGAATCATAGGAATAAAAGCAACCAGAAAGATCTTTCAGAAAGAATTGTTCCTAAAGAAATTCCACTTTATCCTGCAAGACCAGTCCAAAGAAAGATCATCATTTAATATACTTAAAGATCTTTAGAGAATCCAATTTTATAACTTCCTTTTTTGGTATCCTTCCTTCTGAGTAATTTTTCAAATGTAGCTACATTTCTACTAGAACTTAATGAATTCCAATAATGACAGTGATGCTATATTGTATCTCCCCTGCAGTCACCCTTATGGAAGCCAAATATAAACAAAATAAGATGGTCTTTACCATTGTGGGGTGTTACCCACAATCCCTACTTTCCTGCAAGTAAGGATACAAAGCCAGATGTCTTGAAGTTTATTATTTCCTTAACCTTGAGTAGCCTTCAATATTATAATGAAAACAATGGCAATAGTCATAGGTTTTTGACCGAACAATAAATTATTGTCCTGTAATTGACTAATAGGGCTTACCTTATTGTAATGAGTTTAGTTCATATTTAGCTGAATTATAAAAATCAAACACCACTTCTCATAAACCAGTCTGAAGACATTACAGTGCAAGAGGAACCCCCTAGGGGTTGATTCTCCTCCCCTCCCATACTTCTTATGATAAGCACAGCCCTTACCACGTAACAGTCTGTGTTTAAGTAGCATCCTCCACCCCTGAGGGGTTTTGTACATTACCTCATTTCATCTTGTATGATCCTAAAAGAATATTCACTATCCAGAGGCAGCCAAAATTGTTTCTCTCTGATTCTATCAAAGAGCAAGGTCCGGCAAGACAAGGACAAGTAAGCCTGATGATAACCCACACCATTGTCTGTCTTTATCATTGCCAAGAATGTTCTCACCCATAGCATTTGTGATGTTCATAACACCTGTGAGGCTTGGCACAAAGATGCTCCTTGCTTTTCTGCAGGTCATCACAAAATACTATGTAAATAAATAATTACAGACTTTCAAAGTGTTATTTTAGGTAATCATCCTACTAGGAAAAGAAACACGACCATTTATTGAGTCTGATTCTTGGACTTGGGGGTCAGAGTACGAGCTGTTGTTAGTGTCCTGAAGGAGACCCTACGTAAGTTTATTCACTGCAGATGACTCCTTCCCTCTCCCACCCTCCTGTGTAAAGTAACTTTAATCAACCCAAGTCCATACCACCCGTCAGCATACACGAAGTGGAAAGGGTTAATATAAGCATTTTTCTCTGATCTTGGTCACTGTGCCCATGGACCTCTCTGATGCTTTGGGGAGCTCTCTTAAGAGAGTTAAGGTACATGAATCAGAGATACAGGGAAGGGCCATACATGTTGTCTGCCTCAGTTACTCTGGGAGAGGCCAATGCAGATTGTATGGATTTTTTTTCTTTATTTGTAGGATTTTTTTTTTTTTTTTTTTTTACCACGAGACAGTGTTAAAAACTGTAATCTTTTTGAAGGTTACATATTTTTTTTTGGTTTGTTTCAGCGATTGGTCTTGAGTTTCTTCTTCCAAAATATTTAAATATCAAAACATTCCACTTTATCAACTGCACAGGACTATTAAGGATGTCTCTGTTTTTATGATTCTCAGTTGCTAAACTATAATATTTCCAAAGGTCAGTAGAATAGGCGTTAGTCTAATAAATAAAGCTACTAACAATTATTTTATTACTACCACAAAATCTAGACAGTGCCAGTGGAAAAACCCCATTTTATCATTCAAGGTCTGTCGGGAGGGTGGTTTCATGTAATTTCAAACCCGGCAGTGTTTGATGCAGTTCGTTTTTCAATGTCCCTTATAACCGAGTTTCTATCAAGTCCCCTGAGTCCGGTTTTGAAACCAGCAGCTCCAGTAATGTGCCAAGTATATGTGGACATTTATTTTCGTGGGGCCACTCTTAACTCACAGGAGGGAGTGACGCCTTAAGAGGTTAAAAGGAAAACTCCAGCAATTAATACTAATAAAGCAGAAAGTTAGGGCGACTATAATAAAACACTAGAGCATCGACCTTTTACTACAGAACCATTCCTTTATTAAGAGCCACCTGTTTGTGAGACACACCTCTGCCACAGCTACCACAGGCAAGTAATTAAGTTTAATAGGAGCCACTCTTATTTTGAAGAAGTTCTCTGTTTAAAGCCACAGAGGGGGAAGTTATTAAATTTAATAGACCCTAAACAAAGGCAAGCCCTGTGTTACCAGTGGAATGTTGTTTGGTATTCTCTGTTCATTCGACTGCGATTGGTTGGGTTAGTTTTGCAGTCTATAAGTTGAAATTCACCTTGCTTTCTCGCAAGACGGGCTGACTTCTGACACGAGCAGATGATGTCTTTATCTGATTGCCGTGGGCCCAGGTTCAGGGCAGATGTGGACCTCAGTTTATGACAAGTTCTGAGTTACTGGTTCTGGGGACGGAAGAAATGGTTTCCATTCTGACTAGATCAGTGGGGAGAGCTGGCCCGGCTCACAGAACTGATGGAACTTGGTTGTATGATATTTGCTGTTAAATTGTAGGTAGACAGAGGTACCAAAGCTCAAAATGAAACCTGCGTGCATGGCTTGACTCTGATGTTATATGTGGTTCTCGATAGCTGTTTTCCCGAGGATCTGTTCTTGAGACACGTGCCGCCACCCACACGTGAAGAAAAGATTTAGTGATGAAGGGACTCGTGAAGGGACTCATGGTATGCAGGGATAGCAAAGACATGGCTACAGATCCTATTGAAAGGTTTGCTACCATCCTTTTCTTCTATAGAAGGAAACTTGGGAGCTTGAACCTCACTTCACTAAAAGTATTAAAGTTAATTTTTTAGTGATGCGGTGGCTTCTGTGGTTCACTGGGATCCAAGAAGAGGGTGGAGGTAGTTTAAGTGAGGAAACCTGACTTTGAGTGTCATTGTCACTAAAGATTCTTCATATTATTCTCAGATCTGTCGTCAATTCATTGTGCCTCTGTTGTCTCCAGTGAACAAATAGCCCATCCACACGTCTCAGGATTTTCTGAAAGCAGTGAGTTGATGTCTGCCCAGGGATTTGTTGTTCTTAGGACTCTTAGCCAAGAAAGTTTCCCTTACCTGATAAATGCCAGTGGAGAAACTAATTGTGTCATTAGCTTCCAAACAGTAGAAACATACTATTTTTATTTTAATATCTCTCTATACATCTTTTAAAATCGATATTTTATTTTCTTAGAGCAGTTTTAGATTTCCCGAAAAACTGAGCATAAAGTAGATCGGGGTATACCCACCCCCATCCCCACCCACCGCCATTTTGTCTTATTAGTCACGTCTTGCATTTGGGTGGTGCATTTGTTACACTGATAAACCAATATCGATACGTTATTCTTAACTGAAGTGCACAGTTTATGTTAACTCTCAGCGTTGTGCACTTCTGTGGGTTTTTTCAAATACATTATGCCATGTATGCAGCACTACAGGGTCATTCAGAATCGTTTCATTGCCCTGAAAGTCCCCTGGGCTCTACCTGTCTATCCCTGCCTTCCTGCCCCTACAGCCCCTGGAGGTCATCCTTTTCCTGTCTCTCTAGTTTTGCCTTTCCCAGAAGGTCATATAATTGGAATCATGCAGTATGTACCCTGACCTTCAGGCTGGCTTCTTTCACTTACCTAACCATGTGCCTTTAAGGCCCCTCCATATCTTGTCATGACCTGATAACTCACTTCTTCTCACCACTGGACACTGTTCTATGGTAAGGACGTTGTTGCATTTTTTAAAACCTCAAGGCTGCTCTCCCAGCACCCGGAATCACCCCCATCCCATCTTTGTCACTGACTTTGTCAGTGATATTTCTTTTTTAGAGAGCATTTCATCCATTCCTTCCTGGGGAAACATGATTATGGTTTTCTATACCTTTGGCCCATTTTTTAAATTAAGATTTTTCTTCAGTTTTATCCCTAGACAGCGTACCAAACATTTACATTTAGGTGATGATTCTTAACAATTCAAGAACAGGAGAGACCCGGCTAAAACAAAACAAAACAACTCATTTATCTGGCTACTACACTGCCTCCCCAGACACTCAGCTCTCCTAGGTAAAGGATGCTCCTTTTCTCTAAGAATGCCTGGCATTCCTTAAGTAAGCTTCGCTGTTTCCCACTCCACACCAGCCCTTTTCTCCACCAGGGCCCTTCCATCTTTGTCAGGCCCCTCTTTCCCAGAAGGAATCCCTTCCCCAACCCCCACTTTCTTCCGAGTTTATTACTCTCCCTACACTTGGCCATTTCTCATCTGCCCGCTTTGGACACACCTCTAATGTGTACCTCCCTTCGTTTAGTACGATAATCTACTTCCAAGCCTTTCCCCTTCTATAGGAGGGAAGCATCTCGCTGTCAAGGACGATGACTGTGTTCTACATCTTCTTGAACTCTTACAAACCTAGCACAGTTTGGGGCACACAGTACGTGCTCAGTAAATCTTTAATGAGACAAACAGCAGTGGGAAAGAAGATAGAAAACTACAGGAAGATAGGCATAAGGGAAGAAGAAATGGAAAAAGAAGAAAAAAGATTTTGTTCACCTAGAACAACAAAGAAAGGGCAAAACAAGAGGGACTTTTATTGCTGATAAGGACAGGAAATAGCACAGTATGAGTGTGCATAAGCAGTATATATTTTTATCTCCAAGCCTTTCTGCAATGTGTTTCAGATTTAGAACACATAGCAAAGCTGCATCTGTTTCCAGAACTTGATGCTAACAGTTGGTAATAATGCCAAAACATACTTTTGTTCCAGCTTGAAACCAAATGATCAAATAGAATTTCTGATTTCTAATTTAGAGTCTGACATTAATTATAGCCATCATGTAATAAAGTGTCAAAGTCTTTTCTGAGAAAATAATAGAAATTCTATTAACTAAGCTGTAAATTGAAGCTTAAAACAAAGCAAAGATTCTGGTTTTGTGACAGTGTTTCTTGCACAAAGTTTTACCTTCTCCAGACTGAGCTTTGCCTGTTCTCTGCCGCCCTCCCCGCTCTTGAAGCCCTTGCTGTGTAATAGGGTTTCATGTCACCTCACTGTCCTGGTCAGTGGTCTCGGGGCCCACTACAGTTTGTCAGTGTCCCTCTGTATGCCTGGTGCCCAGAACCAAACTCCCTTATCTCGGCCTCCGTTAGCCTCAGCAAAGGTGGCCTCAGTGCTTTGGTAACCGCGTTAAACACTGTTCTCTCCTGTTGGCCATTCATTTTCTGTCGAGCTGTATTGCTCCCATTATTTTACTTTTAACAGTAGTTTTTGTTTTTTGTTTTTTTTTTGGGGGGGGATTTGTTTTTCAGATCCAAGTCTGATCATTTATAGTTACTCCTGTTTGGTTATATCTTACTTCACCCTTACTTCATTTATCTTACTTCATTCCTGCCTGTCACGAACTTTTGGGGTTTTTACAACCTCACCCAATATACAAGAGATAGCTTCTTGCATTCCTTCCAGCCCGGGATGTCTTTCTTCAGTTTATGTCCGTCATTGGAAGTCAGCTCAACCAACACGGAGTGCATAATTATCATGTACTTAGGCAGGCCACAAACAGGAACACAACTGAGGACATCCTCTCTGATTTTCGTCTCCTTTAGGAGATGACGTAACACAAATACGACACAGTTACATTGTGACGCCGGCTCCCGTAGATACCAGGATGTGCAAAAATGCTCAGGATTTTAGTGAAAGGTGATCTCTTTTGCCCCACCGTATGAGCAAATTAAAAAAAATAATTAATTCCGTTTTGCTGGGTTATACTTTTACTCTGAATTACTTCAACAATTACATTTTCAGCTGGAAAAAAAAATGCCACTTGTTGGCATGTGTGGTTTCATAATATTTCTTAAGATACGACAAGAGTAAGTAAAAGATCTCGTCTTTTCCTAGCTAGATTGAAAGTTCCCTTAGGCCAAGGACCTGACCTGCTAATCCTTTGCTGTCTCTCTGTGAGTCCTAGTTTTGTGCTCTGCATGTAGATGCTCGTGGGACGTACTTGCTCACGGCAGAAATGTCTGTCCAATAGTGCTTCCTGCTTTCGGGTCGCTTACACCGTAACTATTGTTGGGAACTGCTAATAGATCTAGAAGTGGGGTTGGATTGGAGACTAATGACAATGGCCATTTCTTAATTTCATATTTTGTACACACAAACATGTTCCTAGCATGTGTTTATTTTACAGAATTTTTTCACTATCTCTTATTTATTTTTAAAATTTATTTATTTATTGAGAGAGAGAGAGAGAGCGAGAGAAAGAGAGAGAATGGGGGAGGGGCAGAGGACGAGAGAGAGAATCCCAAGCAGGCTCCACACTGTCAGTGCAGAGCCCAACGTGGGGCTCCATCTCACAAACCATGAGATCATGACCTGAACCAAAATCAAGAGTCAGATGCTTAACCGACTGAGCCACCCAGGTGCCCCTACAATCTCTTTTAAAGTGAAGCAACACTGTTAGTTCAATGCTCTAACATACTTATTCATGTGTCCACCTGTTTACTACATTGAGAATGAATATACACGTAAATATTCTCGACTGGTCTTGTATATGGGATGTTAGTAAGTATCAGCCAAGCTACCACTTTAACTTTTCTCAGGAAAAACAGGACCCACTGAAACCCCCCACGTCCTCATATTATCTTGTTACTTCAGTCAGCCTTGATTTCTCAGGAAATATTCATTGATCACGGCTGGTGGAAAGGGGAAAGAGATGCTGCATGATTATTTTAAGTTAGTTTTTAGATTTGTTAATGTAGAAATAGTTAAAAAGGGAAACTTAGAAAGAATTTTACTCTGAATTACTTCAACAATTACATTTTCAGCTGGAAAAAAAATGCCACTTGTTGGCATGTGTGATTTCATAATATTTCTTAAGATACGACAAAAGTAAAAGATCTCGTCTTTTCCTAGCTAGATTGAAAGTTAGTAACTAAATAAGTAAAGGTAAGAGAAAGGTACTGAGAAAGGTAACTAAATAAGTAAAAAGTTACCGTATAATTAAAAACCGATAGGAATCATTCCCAGTGACCCATGAGGAGAGGGGGGAAATACAAATGATAGCACTTTATTTATTTATTTATTTATTTATTTATTTATTTATGTCTTTATTTATTTATTGGTTTATTATTTTCAAATGACAGCATTTTGAGTTATTCACAGTCATTTTTGGAAAACATTTTATTTTGAACAGTTCAAAGTCCTTTTCAGTCTTCCTTTTTCTTTGTTTTCTTAAAAAATAAATAGGAAGGCATATATTATTAAATTGGGTCAGAATCGGTTTGAGGCAAATCTCGGATCCCATTTGACCATCGTACTGTCTAAATTGTTTTTTTATTCTCAAGAAAGTCATGAATCTCCAATCCATGACAGTCATGTAAATAAAATGCTGCTCAGGCACCAGTCTTCCTGAATAGGAGGGTGTCAGGAAAGTGTCATCTTTTCCGGAGAGACTTTGGCCTTGAGTGATTAACTTAGAAAAGCAGTCGGGTATGGTACGCTGGAACAAGATTGATGTTTCTATATCCAGAGTTCATTGCTCTATCTCTAATCAAAATGGTCACCCTTCCAGCTCCCTGTTGCAATTAGTAATAATGCTATAGTTAATGGAATAATAATAACAAATTTAATGATGGTTATAAACACTCCACCCTGTGCCAAGGAGAGCAGTGATTCATGAGAAATCAATAGTAAACCCATTGATGTGGTCACATTAAATCCATACATAATTAAGAAGAAACTTTTCTAAACAAAAGCCACAAAGGGAATAAAAATAGGCCTGGAAAAGAGGAAACTACTGATAGTAGTGTTGTGGTACTCATCATTAAAGACAACAAACCTGTAAGCTTCCAAACTATACCTTAGGAAAACAATGCATGCTTAATGGTACAGTGGAGAGTTGACCTGAATGATTCCAAAAAAGAAAGAGTTTGGCCTTCTGGGCAGTTAACAGAGAAAGTTACTTTTCTGACCTTATAAGTCGGTAGGTGCAGGTACTGTACCTTTGAAGCATTAGTCGGGTCTTGTTTTTTGGTTTACTCTGACAATCTCTGTCCTTTAATTGGTACATCTAGACTATTGACATTCAAAGTGTTTTTTGACATAGTTGGATTAAAATATCTACCATATTTGTTACTGTTTTTTATTTATTGCCCTGTTCTTTATCCTATTTCTTGTCTTCCACTCTTTTTCTTTTTTTTAAAGTTATTTATTTTGAGAGAGAGAGGGGGAGGGAGAAAGAGCATGGGGGATGGGCAGAGAGAGAGAGGGTAAGAGAGAATCCCAGGCAGGCTCCGCACAGTCAGCACAGAGCCTGATGTGGGGCTGGAACTCATGAACCGTGAGATTGTGACCTGAGCCAAGCCAAAACAGAGTCAGATACTTAACCGACTGAGCCACCCAGGAGCCCCTCTTCCACTCTTTTTCTACCTTTCATGGTTTTAGTTGAGCATTTTGTATGATTTTTCTCTCCTTTCTTAGCATATCAGTTATCCTTCTTTTTTTACCCTCTTTTAGTGGTTACCCTGAGTTTGCAATATACATTTACCACTACTCCCAGTCTACCTTCAATAACACTATAGCACTTCATGCATAGATAGTGTGAGTACCTTATAGCTATAAACATCTGTGTGTGTACTTTTTATGTGGACATAACTTTTCAACTTCATTGGGTGAAGGCCAAGGAGTGCAATGGCTGGATCACATGGTGAGAGCCTATTTACTTTTGTAAAAAACTGCCAAACTGTTTGTTTCCCAGTGGCCGTGCCATGTTGCATTCCAAGCAGCAACGAATGTGAGTTCCTGTTGCTTTATGTCACCTCTGTGTGCCTTTATATTTAAAGTGGGCTTCTTGTAGATTACATACAGTTGTGTCCTATTTTTTGATCCACTTTAACAATCTCTGTCCTAAATGGTGCATTTAGATAGTTGATGTCCAAGTGCTTAATGATACTGTTGGATTAACTAATACAGTTGGATTAACTTTCAAAGGGTTAGTAAAACCTCAGATGACTTATTTAATCCAGCAAATGACTAAAGCATTTAAATTGGGACATGCACCCCCAAAATTGGATGGAACCCAACACTGATAAAATAGCAGTTGCTCAATAAAATTGTGCTGCATTGGTTTGGTTTGTTAGAAAAATATTCCTTCCGAGGCCCAAGCATATAGCATAGTGATCAAACACTCAGAGCATCACTTGCAACATGCCAGAAACCGTGCAGCTCACTTAAGTTCTGTGGGTCTTAGGTTCCTTGTGTGTGAAATGAGCGAGTTGGGCTAGATACTCTCCAAGGTGCATCATAAAGCTCGGAATGTCTGTGATTCTAAAGTCCTGAAAGGGTAGGGTTTCTCTCAGAAACACTCAGGAATCGGCAGGTCAGAAATCTAAATACCACCACCCATAATAAAAATAAAAGTTAGCGTAATACTTGGTTTATGAACTAAATTAGTAGGAATAACTACTCTAGGTGTCAAGAAAAGCTTTGTCTTGTGCTCCAGTTGATTCTGATGAGAAGCAGTCTAGGATCAGGTTAATTAATGCCAAAGACCTTGACACTTGACCACAGGTGAATTTCTATTTAACATGAAGCCTCATAAACTTGCATGTGTGTCTGAGTCTGCAGAGAAATTTTGAAACCGCGGCTTTATTAAAATTTAAAAAAACTTTATTTTATTGATATTTTATATACCCTTGCATGGTTTTTTGTGACTTCTCTATTTTATACCCTGTTTATCTGGGGGTGGTTATAATGAAGTATAATTTATCTTACTGGAGAATTGAGAATCTTACCCGCTAACAGTTATGAAAACAAAAGAACAGGTGAATTCTGTTAATAATAGGATAAATGGGATGAGAGGACCAGACTTTCTATCATAAAGAAATAATATATTTAGAGAAAGTATTATTAGAATTATAACAAAGTTTGTTTTCATGAAACATTGCTATCATAGTATTTTATGACCACATGATAAAAGTCTTTATTAATACAAATTACTGTCAACATTAAATTCACTCGTTTATTGAGATGGTTCTAGTCACTAGAGGTACAGTGATGGGTAAGATAGAAAAGTTCAGGGAGCTTTTTCTACTGACGTACGATGTAGTGATTAAACAGTCTTTGGAGCCAGACTCTCTGGGTTTAAATCTGGGCTTTTCGTCTCACTTGCTATGTGATCTTGGGACTATTACTTAGCTTGTCTGTACCAGTTTCCTCATCTGTAAAATGGGCTAATAACAATACCACTAATCTCAGAAGGTTGTTCTAAGGACAAAAGGATAAAGTACATAAAGCTCTTAGAGTAATGCCTGGTAATAAATGTTAGCTATTATTGGGGAAGGGTAGGCAATTGAAAATGAGAAAAGTTTCTAGCGATATGGTCTGTAAAGAAAGTGAAATAGGGTGATGTTATGAGGAAGCTTACCGCAGACAGCAGAGAAGGCCAGAGCAAGGGCGCTGAGATGGGGAGAATGTCTGGCGGCCGGAGTGGGTGGAAGGTGAGATGAAATCAGAGAGATTGCTACTCAGGTTGCGCTGGGCCACTGCTGGTCACGGGTTAGAAGTTTGGGTTTGTTGGTTCTCACAGCCATAAGCCATGGGCAGATCTTTTCTTTTTTTTTTAAGCTTATTTATATAAGGGAGAGAGCAGGGGGAGGGGCAGAGAGAGAGAGGGAGAGAGAGAATCCCAGCAGCCTGACACAGGGCTCAAACTCACAAACTGTGAGGTCACAACCTGAGCCGAAATCAAGACTGAGCCATCCAGGCGCCCCTACCATGGGCAAATCTTAAGCAGAATCATGATATAAATGGATTTTGAGTTTCAAAATGTCACTCTGGCTGTTGGAGGGAGAGCTGCGTAAGAGGATGGGGAGGAAGCAAGAGTGTGTCCGGAAGGCGGTGGCAGTCACTCTGGTGGGAGGAAGCTTGCCTGAAAGTGGTGAGGACCGAGACACTCTGGACTGGAGCGGGTATTTTGCCTGGATCATCAAGATGTGTTAGCCGTGCCTTTCCCCAACTGTTAGTCTACTTTAAATAAATAATATTACATCTTGTAAAATTTTAGTTAACCTTTAGACACTGTTCGTACACCCCAGAGTGAAGCGGTAATTTGGGAATCGCTTGAGTTATTGGGTGAATACAAACCCACCAACCTGGAAAATTCAGGCCAGAAATCCATTTTGAGAGCTGAAATGCTTGGTTCGGTTTTTCTCATTTCACAGTAATCTGATTATTTCCAGGAGCTCCCCTTCCTTTGCACTGTGCAAACACAGATTTCAGTGCAGTGAAGCCAATGACGAGATTAATTTGGGGGGGACTGACCAGCACTGTACGTTCTTCTCACCCTCTTCAAGTATAGGTAGTACGTTTTTAACGTCTTTTCATAGCCTTGATGCACACCAATTCCTTTTACTCCTTTAAGATGAAATAAAATGAAAATCGCCACACTAGTGTGACCAAGCTGGCGATGCAGGTGCTCATACCCAGAAGTGTGGAGCAACAGCCCTGAAGTGAGGAGACCCCTCTGAGCAAGAGGCTAGTGCTGAGTTACCTTGGGCTGGCTGCTAATATCTTGCCTATGAGCAAAGTAAAGCTAGATGAGGCACGAGCGCTTGTCCTTCCTGTGAATGGAAGAACCACCTAGAACAGCTTCTTCCCAGAGGATTGAGAAACGCGGGAGTATCTTAAATTGGAAAGAACTTGAATCGGTAGAATGTCATAAATACACACTGAGGGTGAAGGAGGAAGCTTTAAGTAGCGAGACAACTAGTGTTAAGTGTTGTAGTCAGCTGTCACGCCCTTCCCGGATTCTTTCACCATGACCTGTGCCTTAAAAAGAGATAACCCTCGCCCCCCCCCCACCTTCAATTAGAGACTCTAGAAGTCAGCTTCAAGATCTTGTGAAGATAAGAGCAATTCTTTACATTTCCTGTTTGAAACATAACAAAAGTCTAACTCTCCGTGGACATCTGTGTCTTTCTGGAATTCAAGGTGCAGAGGTACTCATGCTGAAAACTCGCATCACTATTTTTAAAGAAAAGAAGGAAAGCAGTAAAATCCAGGCCTTGGGAGGAATGACCTAATCTACTTAAAATTTATTTGAGGGATCCATCTTGGGTTTTAGAAGCACAGAGGACTCAAAAAAAGATACAATTCGAAGAGCATCAGCCTCTCAAGTGGAGGTGGAGATGTATCATAAGTCCAAGGATTCTGAACACTTTACAGATTGGAATTCTGAGTAATAGGTTGGCTGTTTCTTCAGAGGTCAAACCTAGTTTTTAACCCTTCTCCCTGGCTTTGTCATTTGGAATAGAACAGTAAAGGAGAATAGAAGCCAAAGATTCAGTGTAAGGTGGAGGCAAAACTAGATTGAGGAACAACAGGAAACAAGCCATGGGGGTGGGGAGTCACTCATGAAAGGAATAAAATTTAAGAACAGTGCACTCTACTAGAAAGAGGGGTATTTTCTCCCCAGGAGCCAGGAGTTCCAAATCCCTATGGTACTAATGTGTATAATTAATTTTCTTCCTCTTCAGTTGAGGGGTGGTCTTGATCACGCTCATACTTAAGCCTTGGGTACTGTTCTTTTTCACCACCACACTGCAGTGTTATATCGAAGATCACAGAAGTGGTGACTAGAAAACACTAGGACCTTAGGGCTAGAAAACTGGAGCCACGGTTACGTTTCAGCCCGTGCACACACTTCGCGAGCTAGTAGTATTCAAAGTGCCAGCTTTGGACTTGCAAAGCCACGGCTCCCTGGGTCCCTGTAGATGGCTCTGCTGCCTTTTCCTGCTCTTCTATGCCAGGTTGCCTGGTGCCTGAAAGAGAAAAACTATTTCCCCAAAGTGAACTCCACCCAAGGGTCTTCCTGCCAACATTTAATAAAAAAGTAACATCTCAAAGTATAAATAGTAGAACTTCTAGTTAAAAGTTTGAAATGAATCTTTCTAGAAGTTTATGATTTTTTAAAAATATTTGCTTATTTTTGAGGGAGAGAGAGAGAGAGAGCGAGGGAGCAGGGGAGAAGGAGAGAGAGACAGAGACACAGAATCCGAAGCAGGCTCCAGGCTCTGAGCTGTCAGCACAGAGCCTGATGCGGGGCTTGAACTCATGGACTGTGAGATCATGACCTGAGCCGAAGTTGGACACTTAACCGAGGGAGCCACTCAGTCACCCCTAGAAGTTTATAAAAATCACATCAGCTGTACCACTTCGGTCATGTAGAATGCAAATTGGAGCCATCCACGTTGAGCTGCCCACAGATGTGGGAGGTAAGCTCTAATGCATATAACAAGCAGGCTGGCATCGAGGGAAATGGGATGAATAAAGAGATGCGTACAAACACACTCTGAGAGTTAGGACTGTGGACTCCCCCCGCAGCACCACACAGGAGTTGAGGAGGTCGGTGGCCCAGTGCAGTTAGGTGACAGGTGGATTCCAGCAGCAGGGCGGGCTGCTGTCTCAGAGGATGCCGGCCCCAAGGCCGGGTCAGCTGAGAGAGGTGGAAACTTGGGCAGGTGTCATGGAGCGTGTGAAGAAGAACTAAAGACACCACCAGGAAAGGAGAGGCATCCTCAGGGGGAAGCTTGAATCTTTCTACTGATGTAATTCGGGAAGTCCAGAGAGCGAGGAAGTTGAAAAGATTCAGGACACTCAGGTCATCTCTAAGAGGGGCTTTTTTGATGGCAGAAATTAACGCTTCTGTAACACTAGGTGTTCTGAGATGAATTAAGTACTGAGGAAAATGGGGTGAATTATAGCAACCGAGTCCAAAGGGGATAGTAAAATCTTAGCATTAATAATGATAATTTTTGATAGTGTTTTAAGTACATAGGAAACACTTTTCACAGACATTGTCTCATTTAATCACTGTAACAGCTCATTGCAGTATAGACATTACTATAGTCTCTATTTTACTGGTAAGAAATTGGGGCTCTGAGACATTCAGAGATTAGACCTACATCACACAGTGAAAGACCAGGAGAGTCAACCCTCAACTCCAAGTCTTTCGGTTCCAAATTTTCCTCACTAGGCTTTGTCATGAGAGTCTCCCCATATCAGAACCAGACTTCGCTACAGAGCCTTCTGGGTATCATCCTGGGAGGGGGTTTCATTGCGTTGGTCTTTCCAGCCTACGCTTGGGGGACATAACACCAGCAGTCCTTACTAACTTGCTAACCTTCATGCTTTATACAGGTCAGGGTACTCACAATAAAGTAAAACTCACCAAGTTCCTGCCAGAAATAACAGTAGAAACCGTCCACCTCCTAATTTTGTAAATCTGAATTTTATTCGAGAGATTAAAAATGTACATATTAATAACATCTTAAAACCTCAAAGTACGTCTTTTTATATGTGGGGCAGGGAAACCCAAGCTACTTAAATTATGCATAACTATACCTCCTATCCTGCAAGAGTTGAAAGGTTGATGTAAAATGTTATTTGTTTTAATTTCAGATAGTTCAGATCAAAACAATTTACTTGAAGAATCCAAAACAAGGAGCTAAAGAGAAGGAGCTCACATCATATTTCTCATCAAATGTGTGAGCCTACACCTAATTTTAACCCTCTTTACTGCTCAATTTAACGATGAATAGCTTTTATAAAAAGTGGTCCCATTTTCTTCAGGCTGTTGCAAACTGTTGCTAACAGTTACATTTTTTTTTTATTTTGTGGGGAAAATATTCTTGATTTTCTAATTGACATTTGTTATCTGGAGAGAAAACCTGGGTATTTTTTGCATGGTGAATATACTTCATTAAAAAAAAAAAACCTGAGATACTATTTTTTAATGAATGGGCAGCTTTCTTTAGAGGAACAGTATTTCTAATAGAACTTTTAAAGGTATTTTTGGAATTCTCCAGGTCGCCTCACATGTCGCAGAATCAGCATTTTGCAGCTAGAAACCCATGGAGATGATTTAGTTCAATTCTGTCATCTTCTTGACAAGAATAAGTGTGGGTCAGGGAGGGGAAGGGACTCCTCATGGCTGCCCTGCTCACCTGGGACAATGCTGTGACCAGAACCCAGAGCCCTGGCTGATCGTCCAGGGCTCTAGAATGTTCTCTCCTGCCACATTTCTAATAGGCTGCCGACATTTTTTTCTGTTGCTGCTGTCCATGGCCCCTTGTGATCTGAAGAAGAAAAAACCTACCCTTAAATTATCTCCTCCTCCTTTGCTCTTTCCTCTTTTACCCTGAAATTAAATCCTTATGAAGAAACTGAATAGATTTTGCCCTGGCTCAGTGACAGCACCATCTCTCTTGACCAGTCATCGGCTGTTTTGGTCCACATCTGGAAGAGACTCGGTACACTGTATTCTTGGGCTGGGAAGAATTGGGCTGGGGTTTGTCCGTGTCAGGCAGAGAAGTTTGAGGAGGAGCTACCATTGGACTACTGTTTGTCCCATGGCACACAGAGCAGACCAGGCTCGCTCGCTCGCTCGCTCGCTCTCATTTTTTTGGGGGGGATGGGGGGTCATCAAAACAAGTAGCTCTTCTCAGACACCTTAATACATAATTAGGTATGTCTG
>CM053577.1:101859413-102004857 GCA_028646485.1 Cryptoprocta ferox | reverse complement strand
AGGACATCCTCCCCCCCCCCCCCCCCGCATTTGCTCTAGTATTTGTTTATCTCCTACAACAAGGAAAAAGTTCACTATTATTTGGCTTTGGCTGTTTGAAGGCTTTTGCCAAATGCTTAACAATCTGTAGGGTTTGATTTCTCTCAAAAAAACCACTTTGAGAACATGGCTCTATGTAACTAAGATGTGTTTGTTTTTGTTTAAATCACTCAGAAGAGAAATCCTCTCTTGTCCATTGTTAAAAGAGAGGTTTCAATCAAAGGAAAATTCTACATATTCTAAAATATACAAACAGCTCTTTGAAACCGATGCCAAATCAAACTCTAAAAGGGACGTTTCTCTTGCAGAAGTTTTGAGTTAATTCCGTGTGCAAGGCTTGAGTGGAAAAACTCTGAGACCGTCAGAGGAACGAGTTACCCTAACACTGCGTTTGGATTCGGAAGTTGTACGAGGAGCTTTGTCTCCGGATAGGATGAAGACTCTCGTACGCGGTTTTAGGCTACACTCTAGAAACAAAGCAAAAGAAATTCTTTTCGGAGTGAGTCAGTTTTTAAGTTAAATAAAACTTAGTAGTTTGTTTCCTGATGTTACTGGATCTAAACCTCCAATGTGAGAAGGCGTGCCTGTCATCACTTTATAAAAAAAAAAACTTCAATTGAAATGTTCCCTGTTGCTAAAGAAATACCGTCCTTTCCCCTATCAGGATTTCTAATAGGATGAAAAATAGATGCTAATGAGACAAGCCCAGTGGGGAAAAGGGACACAAATTAGGAAACCCGACAACTTCATTTTGGCCACTGATTGCCTCCTTGAGAGAGTGCTTTTCCTTCTCTGACGAAGCTTCATTATCAGCTGGTATCTGTCATGCCTACCGCACCGGGCCCTTTTTGTGAAGGGAAAACCAGATGTCCCAAAAAACATGGACAACTTAAAGGCAGTCTACGATCTGAGAAAAAGGTTTTGTTTTTAGCATCAGGGAAGCAAAGCAGGGAACAGGTTAGAACAGGAGACGCAGCCCCAAACGGGTGGTCACAGCAGAGTTGTGGTTCTGGAATGAATCCCAGCCCTTTAGGTCCTGGCAAGCACAGGGACTGTAGGCCAGGAAAAGCAGTTGGCTGAGGATGGACAGGCAGAAGCCAGAAGGCATACACAGAGTGCAGTTCAGGTGTCCCCATCCCTTCTTCTTCACACGCAGACTTAAATACTTTACTTTCCTCGTGTCACTCTGAGAGGAGCAACAGTGCATTTAAAGATAAGGACAGGGCCTGTTCTCAAGGAATTTATAGGCTGATAGCAGTGATAAGGGGGATGGTGGGTCCTCTGCATGTGCACGCCTTGAGAGAGATACGGATAGAGAACGAGGTACAGATGGAGAGGTCCCCGTTGGGCTAAAACAAGAACATGAGAAGAATCTTTGAAGCAGAGGGGGATTGTGAGGTAGGTTTTAAAGGCCGCTTAGAATTCCAGGAGACTGAAATAGGCTGGGGGGTGGGGATACTGAGGGCCTGAGGGAATCATGTAAACCAGGGCACGAAGGTGGGGAAGTGGGGGGTCGTACAGAAAATGGAAAAGGGTCCAGTTTGACTGGATTATAGACTTGATGAAGTGGAGTAAGAGACAAGACTGGAAAGGTAAGTTGAGACAAGACTGCTATCCCAGCAGATGTTTGTTGCATATCTAGAGAGAGCTAGAAAGGTACACGTACTTGAGTGAAGAGTGTGACATAAAGTCACGAAACAGGTAGGCAGTAATGAGCAAGGAAGTCCTGAGGAACCAGTAAGTTGGATGAGCTGAGGATTCAGGAACCCAGATAAGCCACGTGGGCAGTAGGTCCAAGACACACAACAAAAGCGGGTCTTGATTCTACAACCTTCCGTCCCAACCAGGAAGCCCCCCGTCCCTGGGCATGACCAGCTCAGGCTCGCTCTGGGGATCAGTTCAGTATGTCTATGTGACTGTAGAGAGAGGGAGAGCAAACCTAGGGATACGTTTGCTGGCAGGACCCAGCTGGAGCCTAAAGCCTGTGTCTTGAATCCTAGATATTAGTATGGATTGTGTTAGATCTGTCCTAGCTATACTCCTTGGAGCTACTCAGAGAGACTGAGTAGTTAGTAATTTGGTGATCTGGTTCAAATTCTGGGTCTTGGGACATTGGGTGGTTTGAATCACACGGGCTGTTGGGTCATACCAGGGTGCTAAGCCTTTGGAGGCTTCTCGGGTTTTGACTAATACTGCCTCGGGGGCAGCTACTGCCTGGAGCTGACTCTTCCTTCCCCCGGGCCTTTCTGGCTCAGTGTTGGACCCAGAGGCAGAGTCTGACCGCATTGGTGCTAGACTGAGAGGAGCAGAACTCTTTCTACTTTAAGAAGCAGAGAATTGAAGTTCAAGCTGAAAACACAGTGTGTGCATTCAGGGGGTGGTGGAATGTGGTCCCTGTGGTGATTATTTGTTGTCCTCGCCTCCTCTCCCCACTGCAAAGGGCATGCTTTTTACGGAAGAGTTCTGGTGGGGCCTGGACCTGGGCGTGCGGGGTAAACTGGGACTTTCAGGATTCTGCTTCTCAACTTAGGTCTTTCCTAGTTTGGACCCAATGTCTTCATTTTTCTTTTCCTGTGGCTCTGCTAGTTCGGGTGGTACCAGTAGGAAGGAATGCCCTTTTGAGATGGAGATGTTTGCCTTTTGCTGTGTACTTTTGCCGGTTTTCACTTATGAGAGACTTACCCAATGAGAGAACCTGACAAATAGAATAAGTGATTCGCCCAAGATTTTCTTAGAGCATCAGCGGCAAAGACAACAGGAGAATCTGGGGGCTGAGTCAAGCACGGCAAACAGATGGCACGCGTCAGCCTCACCATTTCACATCCCATCACCATCTCTATCCCCAGGGCTGTCTTTGATAATTGATCAAGCCCCTCTTTCATCATTGCCCTCCAGGTGGGCACGGCCAATCTGTTAGAGTTGGTATGAAGAATGAATCTGATTTTCTGCACGTGAAGGAGACTTGTGGCAACCCAGTCCCACAGGTCTGGGGCCAGGTCCTGGCCACCCTTTACCGGTCTGTAACTTTGAGAATCACTTCCCTTAGCTTCAGTGTGTCATCCTCAATGTGGGGGGGTCAGTGACATTGCATACCTCACAGAGCCATGGGGAGGATTTGGTGCCAAAACGTTGAGTAGAAGTGCTTCTATAAAGATCCTCTGCAGATCAGAGCCATCCCCTCTCACTTGTCTGGTTAGCCGATCTTTCCTCTTCGTAAAACTGGCAACGTCATGGGACACCGTGAATATTAAATCTCTTATGAGATTCCTATGGTTGACTCAAAGCAAAGGCTGTTCTGTTTAGTAACAGCCGGTGCTGGTTCCCAGCAACCTGGAGTCAGAGCATTCCTGAACAATGGGTTCAGGAATGCTACCAAACTCCAGAGAAACACTCCTCAGATTTTTCCACTAAAGCACCCCAAAGGGTAGAGGAAACTCCAGGCCTCCTTCACTGTTCCTGTTCTCCTCAATCTGTTGACGCAACCCCAAAGAACCCCAGCTCGTTTGCAGAGATCATTTCCAGGTCTCGTATATTCATGTGTAAAATGCTTGCTTTTGTTTTAATATAAAAATAATGTTCGAACTTACTAATATCAGTTATATGCCCCTCTTTAAAAACCCTCCCCCGTTTGTTCCCTTCTTGTATTTCATGCCTTTCTATCAGCTAGGCTTTGGTGTCCAATATATAACATCTCAACCAGTTCATAAATTTCTGCTTTTAATATAGTCTGAGTTACCACTAGCACAGGCCACTAGAAAATACCACGCCGTCCCCTCCGCATCCAGGCTTTTTTTGAAAGATTTACTTAGAAACAATTTATCATTTAGTTGCAATTTTTAAAATAATCTTAATTGGCCACATATGTTATCAAATAAGAGCTGGTCTTGGAGCCTCCGCCTCCCTCCGCGCCTCCCACCCTACCCCCCGGCGCGCATGCGCACTGCCTTCTGCCAGAATGTCAGAAAATGAATTCTGCCGCTCTGGACAGATACCATCACAGGAAAGCCTCCCCCTGATTTGAGATAAGATTACTGATATTGATGCTGTTATTTTTAGGAGGGGAAGACTACTGCCTTTAAACCTCTCTCCCTCTTTCTTCTAGTTTTGCCTCTCTTAATTGTGGCTCCATGTTTTGGTAGCCATAAGTCATTAGTGGTTTTTAATTTCTCTGAAACTGAAATAAGGTCTGAAAGGGTGGATTTGTCCCTTTTTTCCTCCTTTTTTCCTTTTTTTTTTTTCTGGCTAATCGGAGGAACGCAACCACATCTGAAGCCACTTGGCTCATTATGAATTTCATGGAAACTGATTCTCTGAAAGTGTTTCCATATGTGTGTTCCCAATATATCCCATCCTCTCTAAATGGGAGCACAGACGTGTGCATGGGCTGGAAATGGCTTCAGGATGTGACAGAGCAGTCATATGACCGCCACGGCACTGTGGGTGGCCCCTTCTGAAAGACACGGTGTCCTGGGTGCTGGCCCCCTTCCTGCAGCGGATCTGGTTTCAAAGACTACCCACCCTTCCTAGCCTTTAAAAAGTTCTTAATCAGGGCCTAGCAAGAAGATCTCTCTCATTTTTCCTCCGCTTCTCTGTCCCCCGCCCCAACCCTCTGGTTCCTTCCTTCTCTCTTACTCCCACTCCCTATGTGCATACACTCCCACATCTCCTACCGCCTGCCTCTTTTCCCTTCAAAAAGAGGAAATACAGTATTCCAACAAAATCCTCAAAATTTGGGTGGGTTTAAGGAATGGTTGAAGTTTCTGGAAACTGCCAGGTTGTTGTGTTTTTTTTTTGTTTTGTTTTGTTTTGTTTTCCCCCTCTCTCTTTCCTCCAGCATAGCATACTTTCTTAGCCTTAGGATCATCTGGCTTTTCAGAATTTGTGAGCATGCAGTGGAAAAGTACAATTCATTACAACACGGAAAATAAATATTTATCCTGGATAGTTGAGGCACTTTTCCTCTCTTTTACAAAACTATGGAGTTTGCTAGTCTGACCTTTCATTATCTTAAAAAAATTGGTTTCACATTCTCATTTTGCTGGTTTCTTCTCCATCGGTGTGATCCATTACGTTTCTCCTGTATAGGGTATATTTTTCCAATTATTATTTAATGTAATTACAAGTAAAGCTAATTTAATGATAGATATTTGATCATTTTAGTGTCAGGGGGCAAATTCAGGGAAATTAAGAAAATTGATATAAAAATCCTTTAAAACCTCAGTGTGGAAAATGCAAAGTACTATTCCACATATAATCTAAAAATTGATTTTTGGATGATATTTACATAGTATTTCTGCTTCTGTCCTGTTGCCTATTAGAGACTATGCTAGTCATTCATCTGTGTAGCACATTTTTTGGAAGTACCCGTCCTTTCCAAGCACTGTATTATGTACTAGGTAGGATCTAAAAGGATACACGATTCTCATTCTTAATTTGCTTTCCTCTTGGTTGGAAAATGACAATACTTATCTAAAAACAATGATAATACTTTAAAATGCATGGAGTAGAATTTATATACATAAATGTTCAGGATGTACATGACAAAGGAAAGATGATAAGAATTTGTATACTGGGAAGTTCTTGTGTATTGGTGAGCTTTTTAAAAAATGTTTAATGTTTATTTATTTTTAAAAGAGAGAGAGAGAGACAGAGTGTGAGCGGGGGAGGGGCAGAGAGACAGAGGGAGACACAGAATCTGAAGCAGGCTCCAGGCTCAGAGCTGTCAGCACAGAGCCCGATGCGGGGCTCAAACCCACGAACCGTGAGATCATGACCTGAGCCAAAGTCAGACACTTAACTGACTGAGCCACCCAGGCACCCCTATGGGTGAGCTTTAAAGATCGTGCTTGCTCAGCTTTGGTCTGGCAGAGAGAAGAGAGGTGGTCCTGAGTCTGGGAAGAGCGTGTGCAAAGCTCTAGTGGGGGTCCTGAGTGTATGTCCTGCCTCAAAGAAAAGTGTTCAAACAGAGGAGCAGTGAGACATGACCTTGGAAAAGGAGAACAGAGGACTCTGAATATGCCAGTCGCCTTCTCCTCACTCTCCACCCTTCATGGTGGAGGTGCTCGGTCATGCCTTGTGAAAGGTGGCTGACCTGTGCCTGGGTGGGGGTGGCACCCTCTGGTTTTTGTGTGGCCTGAAGAGTTTCCCTGTCCCTGAGTGTGTTTCCATAGAATGCACATCCAAGGAAACTCAAGGCAGGTCTTTTTCCCACCATTTCCCACCGGCATGCTGTCAGGGCAGCTTAGGCGGAAGAGCCATGTTTTAATCTTCCAGTATTATTCAGATCTACCTTGTCCCCACACTTCCCTTTCTTCATCTGTAAAGGTCATCTTCGGTTCCTGATGACTCTGATGTACTTGCTGTCCATACTAGTCCAGAAATTCTGACCGAGTGTCAGTTTTACCCTCTGTTGCCTTGACTACTTACCCCAAATAAATAACCTTCGTGAGGGCAGTTGCCCTGGGATCCTGAGGGAGGTGAGCGTGCTAACTCACCTTCCCACAGGCCATGTTTTTGTGACCTGGGCCTCTTGCTGTCTCATCTCTTGTCCGTATGGCCCCCCGTGTGGATGTATAACACAGATGCTGGCTCTAAGGATACTGGGAACACCAGTGGCAAAACACAGAGGTATCTGTTCACTAGTAGTGATTGATTGTCCGAAACATGAGGTCAGGTGATGTAATGATGCTTGGGAAGAGCTTTGGACACTCTTTAAAGAGAGTGTTACAAAGATTTATAGTTTAGAGTGGTGTTAGAATACATGTTAGATTTGATGTCAGCATTGCTTTAATGCTTATTTTATCAATTTTTTTAATGTGTCAAAAATGTACCAACCATTGTGCAGAGTTCCTGATCCCTGGACGAACTTACTTTTTGATTCATTTATCCATCCATCCATATATGTACATTAAAAAGGCAAAACCCAAAAAACTTAAGCTCCTACCGTGCAGAAGGGACATGAGAGGAAAATAAATCATGACCTTTGCCATCCAAAGCTTACTTTATAGTTGGAGAGAACAGGCTACGAAACAGCTAATAATTCAGTAAAGTAGTGACTCTTCAGGGCCCAAAAGAGAGATGTGGAAAATAAATGCTATTGGAACAGGAGGGAAATAGGAAATTATATAATAGAGCAGTTGGGGAGGGGCAGCTAGGAATATTGTAACAGGGGAAGAAGATTCTTAGAGGAAAGTAGCTCTGTGGCTATCTTGAGTATTCCATGTTCTGAAAGAAAGAATGCCGTGAGGGGGGTTAATAAAAAGTACTTGGGCTTTATTTGAGATTTGTCAAAGCAATAACTCCTACCATTTAAAAGGCCCCAATGAAGCTTTGAAGTTAACACCTCATTGCAGAGAAGCATGATGGCTTTTCATTCTGTAGGTTTACCCCCTTACGTTAAAAAGTAGGACAGGGGAGTCTGCTATGCCAACAGAGTTCCACTTGGCTTCAGGACCCCTCTTCCTTTCCCGTGCTTGACCTGCCTTCTCAGGTGGAATGTGTAAATCCCGTTTCTGAGAGGGGACAATGCTCGGGTACAGTGTTTCCTAGCTGACAGCCCCAAATGGCAAGTGCCCAGTCTGTTACTGTTTTCAGACTCCTGTTTCCATCTAGAGATCTCCTTGGCCATTCTCAGGCCAACTATAATTTATGGAGGGCCTCTAAACGAGAAAGAGGTACGCAAAAGTATTAGGTAAAGGCCCAGAAACGTCCAGTAATATTGTTATTAAGCACTGAAGGGGAGGCAGACAAGGATTAGACAAATCTCTGCCCTCAGCAGCCCACTCATTAGTTAGGAGTCAAGCATGATCCAGGATAACTGGCACTAGAAAGCAGTGTGTTAAAGATGCCGGTGGGGGCCAGTTATTGGCCATGAGACCAAGATCAGGGACTCTCTTTTATCCTCCCTTTTCTTTGATTTCAGTTCTTTCCGCCACACTTTCCACTTGCTCTGAAGCCCCAAGAAACCCTGTTGGGTAAAGAGAGATTTTCTTTTCTCCCCATAGACCTTGGTGCGGGGGTGGGGGTGGGGGAAGAAGAGACAAGATGTTTTAACGTCTTTTATTTAAAAAAAATTTTTTTTAAATGTTTATTTTTGAGAGAGGCAGACAGAGCGTCAGTGGGGGAGGGGCAGAGAGAGAGAGAGAGAGAGAGAGACAGAATTGGGAGCAGGCTCCAGGCTCTGAGCTGTTAGCACAGAGCCCGATGTGAGGCTCGAACTCACGAACCGTAAGATCATTACCTGAGCCAAAGTCAGACGCTTAACTGACTGAGCCACCCAGGTGCCTCAAGATTTTTTTACTTTTAATATTGATTTTATTTTTATTTGAGCTTCATGGGCATTTTATTAATATATTCTTCCCATGTAGATTAGGCTCTGCTGCTTCTGTGTTAATGAGCAGGGTTCTTGCAGCTCTCTTTATGAGAGCTGCATTCCTTTGCCAGCTATCTGACTGTGGCCAGAGGTACAGATAACAGTTCCGGAATGAAATGTGTCTGTAGGAAACCAGCAGGTCCTAAGGGAATCAAACCCTTGACCTAGGTCTCATTCACATTATGCTATGAGCAACTGAACTAATTGCCCACGATTTAGCAGATTAGATCCAACAAGACGTCAAAGAGTTTGTCAGTAGATCCTAAAGACAGTAACTCTCATTGGGGCAACATGTAGGCGCCAGAACAGCCTGCTTAAATGTTTTCAGGCAAAGTTAGATTTTTAAGGCAAGATATCTATGTACCTGTGATTGCGTCAACCAGATTCCTTAAGGGTAACTAAGATTGCAAAGAGGTCGGAAGTCATGGCTCCGTATCTCTCCAGCGGCATGCTTTTGTAGCCTACGTGGCTCCCCTTCTCTGGTTCTCAGCTTTCCTGTTTGTTAATGGGGGAAGATTAGAATGGATTATCTTAGCAGTAAATGAGGGATTTGGGCCTTTCCCTCAGAGTAGCTAGCCCCAATAGCAGAGGGGAGTAAATGGGTACTAGAGGGAATCTGGGGAGACACAACCTAAATCTTGATCAGTGCAAAATTTTGTTGCACTCACTTTTTGTTTGTTTACCTAGAAATTCACCTAAGTGTTGTATTTTACTCCATATCGTATTAATGTTTACAATATTGTACAATATACCCAGTCTCCAGGTTGGGTAAAACCAACCCTTTGGGAAGATGCACCATGTTTATCTTGGGCTTCAAGTTAACTCTGGGCAGTACTGACTTTATTTAATCAGTAGGTTGTGGTCAGGGGTTTTAAACTGGCTCAGGGGAGCTCTTAGGCTATAAGGTACATCCCTGGAGCGGTTACTGAGCTTTCACTTTACATTTATAAAATTAGGTTGAGGTAATAGTACTTTCAGAACTCTCCAGCATTTCATCTTGACCATTTTAATAAGCAGATAATACATTTTCTTTACTTTAGTTGATACAACACCTGGGTCTTTTGTTGTTGTTGTTGTTTGGTTTTTGGTTTTTGGGGTTTTTTTTGTAAGTTTGTAGCTGTAATGTGGCTAGATACACAGGTATGTGTAGTTTAGTATACAGTGTGAGGTTTACCCAAGTAGGCTGTCTAAAAGAATACCCGAGTTCATGTGCAAAACAGAGATTAAAACAGATGCAACCCTATTCAGTGAAAGAAAGTTTAATTATATTGTTTACTTCTGCAACAATTACTATAAACTGAAGATTAGGGAGGACTTTATTTTTTTTTCTTTTTAAGTTTAGAATTCTTTCCTTCTCCTCACCATAGATTATTATTTAAGGGATCTCATGTGAGATTGTAAGGAGTTGTTAATATTTCTTCATACAGAACACATTGCAGTGTGTTTCAGAAACATTTCTTGGTAGCCCGAAATGAGTAAGGCAATTCCAGAAAATTCTATGTTTTGTAAGTTATCAAAATGACTGTATAATCCCTTTAAAGTCCACATTAGCTCTCTTTGCCCAGAAGGAGTTAATCCTCAAAACATTACAGTCTCAAATGGCTAGAAGCAATTGGTCAAAATTCTGTAAACCTAGCAGAAATTTGTCGCATTGTTTTCTATAAACCACAACCAGAGCTCATTAATTGAAAAATGAATGTCAATTTCCATTAGCTGGCATCTATAAACCAAAAAGGTACAATGATTCTGGCATATGACGGGTAATAAAAACATCAGCAGAATGTATCAGGTAAAACAGAGGAGGTGAGGGGGTGGAGGAATAAATTCAAAACCATATTGGAGTTTACTGGCAGGCCCTCACATCGGGGGTTTTAATGAGACTTCTGCATCAAAATAAGGGAAACCACATGGAATTTTAATTATGACTACAGCATATTTTAAGTACAAATACCCACGAGAAGCATTTTTTTCCCCTTACATTGACGAGCCTATCTGTCTGAGCTCTGTGCTTCGGGGCGGGGCGGGGGCGGGGGGCGCAGGCGTTGATGTTTTTAGTGGGACTTCTTTCTGTTTGAAATTGTTCACGTTATTCTGGTTTCTCTCACATGATCTGAGCATTGAATGTAATCTGTACAGAAGTGGCCTGCCTTTTACTATTAGTTCTGCCAACTCCAACTCCCCAGATGCTGGTCAATGAAAAGGCTGGCCGGGGAACCTCCATGGCCTCCACGCAGTGCCCGTATCTTCCAAGGCAGAGTGCATAAGCACGGGGCGGGGGTTGGTGGGGGGAACACCCTAAATCTCATCTGCTCCCATTTGTGATTCTGTCGTAATCCCCTACTTCCACATTTTAACATCTGAGCCGGTGAGGATTTTGCATCTGGGAGGGTTAGGCAGAGAGGCCTGTCGAAGAGGGAAGAATTTATGAAAAGCAGAGAGCAATTGACCAGACTGCATTGGTTTTGGTTCGTCATCTTGAAAGTGTTTGCTTCTGGTATTAGAAGCCGCTCACTAGCTCTTTACCCTCTGCTTATGGGCCTACGGAACCTGGGAAAGCGCTAATGAGGGGTGGGAACTTCGCTGCCTCCCCCTCCTCTAAGGCTTTGCTTCTCCTGCTGTCTTGGAGTTCAAGGTGCTAGACTGGTTAGAGCTGGAAGGGAACTTAGAGCTCATCCCCCTCATTTTACAGATGATGACACTGCCACCTCTGACTTCTGCCTCTGGCCTTCCACTCTCAGTAAGAAGAGCCAGGCAGGTGAGACTTTTAACAATTGCGGGGACTGGGCTGGGCGGGGCTGTCTGATTGATACTGTCCGATTTTCGATTTTCGAGAAAAACTTTTGTTAACTATCTGTTGCTTTTAAATCCTCACTTTGGATTACAAACGCACATCATGGCACTTAGGAAGATCACAGGCGGTGTGCATTTTGACAAAAATCAAAACTCTCAATCAACACCTTTAAAAAACAGTGTCGGGATTATGCTTTTAATAAATACTGGAGTATCCAAGAACAAGGGCTAAATGAAAACGGGGCTGAAGAAATACCTCCTGACTAAGGCCTTGAAGAAGTACTAAGTGCTTTCCCTTGTGGATCAAAACTATAGGAAAAGCAAATATGTGAGATGCAAAGAATTGGAAGATTCTAGATGCGACACAGTCTTGAGAACACCAGTATTATAGAAGGTCTTGTCCTAATTCTGTCAATTTTGGAAAATTGTAACCCAGTCTCTGAAGATCACTACTATAAATTTTTAGGCATTTCATAAAACTGATTCCCACATGAAGTGGTTTATGACTATGGTTTTATAAGTTTAAGCACCAGAAATACCTACTAAGGAGGCGCACTGTTAGCTTTAGAAGTTAAAGGATTTCACATTTCAGGGCAAAACCAGCTTTGCCTTAAGGTACCACTTGCAAGTAGACTGAAGCTGATGCCATAGGATGTGGCACAGGGGCCTGGTGAATGGGTGCTTGAGATGCCCTCCCCTACTTCTCTCCCCTGGCACAGAGCCTCTCATGAAAGCTGCATTAGGCAGCTGGCCTAAATGGGGTCCTAGGTCTCCCACTGAGACACGAAATGCACGGATTCCTAGGTACTAAGCCTTGTCCCCACCCTCACTTTTAAAACCCCCTTATTTAGCTTATGACCCTCGGGAGAATTTCTAAGGGCTAGACTCTCCCCATACGCCCCCAGAAAAGTAAGATAGTTCCAGAATACGTTGAAATCTGGTTTGATTTCTTTTACTAAGATAAAGAATAAAACAAGATTATAGATTATTTTTTAAATGGAAAAGAAGTAATAGGAAGATGTTAGGGTGTCTTTTTGAAGTTCCTTCATTGATGAAGGGGCCCTGCCAAGAGTACCAGTAACAAAACTGATCACTTTGGGATTTCTTTATATCGGGTTGAGAAAATAAAATTGGGTTGAGTGACTTCGTAAAAATGTCACTTTCAAATATCTGAGGTACAACGAGAAACAGAGAGAAAAAAAGCCAATGAGGACTCAGTCTTAAAGTCTGGTGAGTGAATCTATAATGATCAGTGTTGGGTTGGTTTACACATAAGACCTAGCACACATTTGGGTTTTTTAAAGCCCTTTGGGGTTCTCTGGGGGTGAAGAAATTAAGGATACCTGCCGCTAAGACTGTTAAGTGAAAGAAAAAAAAAAAGAAAGACTGTCTAGTGACTGGTGCATTTGAAGGTCTGTTTGTGGCTTGCTGTTCCTTTCTGGGAGGCTAAAGTTTTTTGTTTTTTGTTTTTTTTTCTTGTAAAAATTCTCTCATTATTTTAATTGATATTTACAGATTTTTCCCCCCCATCTTCTGTTATAATTTTTAGGTGCTTCAGAACTGGGCCCTTTTTCAGACCCCAGGCAGTTCCCAAGCATTTCATCCCTCACTGAGAGCCGCTTCTCCAACCCACGAATGCACTATCCAGCCACCTTTACTTACACCCCGCCAGTCACCTCAGGCATGTCCCTCGGTATGTCCGCCACCACCCACTACCACACCTACCTGCCACCACCCTACCCCGGCTCTTCCCAAAGCCAGAGTGGACCCTTCCAGACCAGCAGCACTCCATATCTCTACTATGGTACTTCGTCAGGATCCTATCAGTTCCCCATGGTGCCAGGGGGAGATCGGTCACCTTCCAGAATGCTTCCGCCATGCACCACCACCTCGAATGGCAGCACGCTATTAAATCCAAATTTGCCTAACCAGAATGATGGTGTTGACGCTGATGGAAGCCACAGCAGTTCCCCAACTGTTTTGAATTCTAGTGGCAGAATGGATGAATCTGTTTGGCGGCCATATTGAAATTCCTCAGCAGTGGCCCAGCGGTATCTGGGAGCCACATCCCAAATGTATCAATATATACATATATAGAGAGAGTGCATATATATGTATATCAATTAGCTGTCTACAAAGTGCCTATTTTTTAGAAGATTTTTCATTCACTCACTCAGTCATGATCTTGCAACCAGAAGAGGGTAGACATTGAGAAGCAGAAGGCCCAAGAGAGACAATCGTATTCAGGTTTCAGATGGTTTTCTATTTAATCTGTACTTTCACAAACCAAGGAAAAAGATATCTTTTGTTGTGTTGTCGTTTGGCCTGTTGCCCTAAATCACCCGTTCCTATGCTGATTCAGAGAGGTGGACTCCAGGCTCAGGAGGAAGAAGAGCAAAGCCGCTTCCTCTCTGTGCTTTGAAACCGCACACCCTCACGGTTGCAGCTGTGTATGGACCAGCTTCTAAAGCCAGTCGATGTGCACGCAGAGGGCAAAGAGGTAGAACGGACGCTCCCAGCACAGTGCGAGCCATTCAGAGTAACTGGTCCAAACTGCTCTCAGACTTGCCGCAAGTGCTCATACGACCTGTTTGGTTCAGTGTTGTTGTTGTTTTCCTACTTTTAAGACAGTGACTCCAAAAATACTGATCAGGATAGATGATTTGATTTTACTTTTTTATACTTTTTTTGTTTCCTTGTCCCATTTAACTAAAAAGAAATCCCATCCTTCAGTCCACCTCCCCCTGCCTCCTCCTCCTTTCCCCTTTTATGCAAAACTGAAAATGGCAATACCTTATTATAGCCATAATGGTATAGATAGTGTTTGTGTTTGGCTGTGTGTTGTTTTCTTTTTTTTTTTTTTAAATTATGAATATGTGTAAAATCTGAGGTAACTTGCTAACGTGAATGGTCATATAACTTTAAAGATATATTTATAATTATTTAATGACATTTGGACCCTTGAAACATTTCTTAGTGTACTGATATGTTGACTTCGGTCTCTAAAAGTGCTCTTTATTAAATAACAAATTTCTTCAGTGGGCTAGAGCCATATCTGAAATATTGCTAAGCAGTTTCAGTTCAGGCACAATGTGATTTTCAAAAATACGTCCATCTCCAAATATTTTAGATGTAGCTTGTTTTTGTGACGTATGAAGGAAATGTTATGTCTCGTTCTTTCAGATCTTTGATCGCCTCTAACACAGCTTTGCCTTTTAAAGCAATAATTGGGAATTTAAAAACCAACTCTTAGCCCTTTATCACTTATGTTGCCCTTTATCAGCATGAAATGCTGGAGTGATGTGGTTTCCTAATTTCTTTCAAATGACAATGACTCTTGTCATACTAAAAAGACAAGCACAAGTGAATCATTGAACTGCAGAAAAACATTCTGTGGTTTCATAGTTAAAGCAAAACTCTAAAGCGCCAGGCTTCATAGTGAAGACGTAGCAGAAAGCCACACATGTGGCTGAAGGGTCAATCAGGATGTACTTAGTACAGGAAAAGCCAAATTGTACCGGGGATTCTTAACCCACCGGCCTTACCAAACAGTAAGTCAGGAGAACCCAGATCTGCCTTCCCCGAGGCCCCACCAGCAGCTCTCCACCAAATCTGCACTTAAAGGGGCAGATTAAGTCATTGTCTTATGGGGAATGGTGTTGGGTCATCCGAAGTAGCAGGCAAGTTCCAAGCAGATAGCCAGTCTGAGAGAACATGTGGCCTGTGAGGACCCATATCCAACCCTTTTGAGTCAAGGGAAGGCAAGGCCATGTGGGTTTGGGGTCTTACTCCTGTATACGAATCTGAGCGGACGCCCTCCTGTAAGGATGCACTCTGGAGACCATGTGGCAAATTCTCAAGCATGAATCCTTAATCCAAGCCAGGATCATTTGAATGACACCACCGGGCAAATCCCTGCCTGTTCTCCCACAGGTCTGGGCCCCTTCCTTTCAATTCTGTGCCCCTCCGAGCAGAACTTTGTAGAGATCTGTCTCCAGCCCCTAGAGGCCCCTGCTCTGTAGTCCTTCCCAAGCCCACCTCGCTGGCCGCCATGCCTTGCAGGGAGAGCGTGGGGGGCCCTGTGCTTCTCGCGGGGGGGGCCTCCCTTGCAGTCCCCCCAACTCCTCCCAACAAAAAATCGAGGGCAGAACAAAACAAAACAAAACAAAACACTTTGCCTTCTAAAGGTTGTATACCAAGTATGCTTAGATAAATAAGCCACTTTTCTATTACTTAACTAAGATGGAAGTAGGAACTGATACTATTTATTGTTTGTGTGTGGTAGCTTGAAGCACGCCACTGTCCATTTATTTGTAAGTGTAAAATATGTGTGTGTGTTTCAGCAGCACTTAAAAAAGCCAGTGTCTGGTTACACATTTCAATTTTAATTAATTGATAAAAATGTTACCGCCAGTGCCAGCTGTAAGCCTATTTAATAAAAAAAAAAGGTACTATATTTGTACATTATTTTTTAATGTTAAAAGGGCTTTTTTAAGTTTACAGTACACATACTAAGTGACTTTAGGGATGCTTTTGTGTTGAAATGTTATTAGAGTGGCTGCAGGCAGCAACCCAGAAACACTTTAAAAGATTTTTTTTTTTTTTTGTATTTTTTTTTCTTGGGAAACATTCAAGCACTTCTCCCCTCCCTCCAACCACTCCAAAGGGGTAAGTCACATTTCTTAGATCGAATTCCGCCCTTTTTCAAAGCCTGGGGGTTAAATTTTTCTTTTTCGTTTCCTTTTTTTTTTTTTTTTTAACTGAACCCTTAATTTGCACTGGGTCATGTGTATATGATCTGTGATTTGAAGACCAAAGCAAAGCCTTACTACTTACTACCACCACCACCGTGAAACCCATGTACTAGCCAACACTCTGTATTTCCTTCAGGTTAAAAAACAGCCTGGTTCTTTATAGGGCCAGCGTTGCTGGAGTTTGCAGCCTGACCAGCGCAGACACATGTATCTGTTTGAGTTGTCTCACAGATTTTAACCTCTGCCAGGGTCCCGGAACAGGTACCACAGCGTTGGTTTTGGATGAGGGAAGTGACATCCAGCCTGGAACCGGGAGACTCAACAGATGAGCTATTATTTGCTCTTTAGACAGTCTGGCCCCACCAGGGCCTTTTTAAAAGGAAGCCGAAAAATAACACACCCCGTTAGGGACCATCCATTGCAAACTCAGAAGGGAGGAGATGTGTGTGCTGGCTTAGAGTTCCCTCGGTTCCCAGGAAAGGGGACTGACTCAGAGTCTAGGTTAATACATGGAAACACAGAGCATGAGCGAGAACAATAATTATTTCTAGGCTATTCAAAAGAACAATAATGAATAAAATAAAGGCGACTCTTCCAAACCTTGAATTTGTTGTTCTTAAAAAGAGAATGCATTTACAAAATATTTTCTGTGTGACAATTTTTTAGATGTTTGTTTACTTCATGTTTACAAATAACTGTTTGCTTTTTATGCAGTACTTTGAAATATATCAGCCAAAACCATAAGTTACAGTAATTTCTTAGGTATTCTGAATAAAATTCCATTTTTTTTGGATATGCTTTACCATTCTTAGATTTCTGTGGAACAAAAATGTTTGTAGCATTTTGTGTAAATACAAGCTTTTCATTTTTATTTTTTTTCCAATTGCTGTTGCCCAAGATCTGCTTTCTCTGCACATATTGTACAAATTCTGGTTTGTCCCACAGGCCATGATTGTGGATGAGTTTACTTTCAACTTCAAAGGGACTATTTGTATTGTATGTTGCAACTGTAAATGGAATTATTTGGCATTTTTTTCTCATGATTGTAATATTAATTTGAAGTTTGAATTTAATTTTCAATAAAATGGCTTTTTTGGTTTTGTTATGTGTGTACATTGGGTCTTTTCTCAGCCGCGGTTCCTTCTCTAGTCTGACGCCTACTCCTGCCTACACCTGGGCACTTTTTGGCTGTAGGACTTGCCAGGGCTGGATGAGAGCAGAGGTCTAGATTACTGGTGAGAGGTTAAAAATCTTGGTGAGCGCTGCCTTCTTCTTTTGTCCTATTCCGACAGAAGCGTGGGCCAAGGATCTAGCAGTGAACTTACTTCCTTAGCAGCCTGTGTCTGAAGGAAGGAGCGCTCACCCCATCCTTGGGTAAAGCCCCTTATTCTGTCTAAGGGACCAGTCCAGATACAGAGACAGCAGTCCCGATGGTCCCGTGTTTCTAATCTCTGGGCACACGAACAAGGGCCCGCAAGTGATCTCCTGCTGTGGTCAGAAGATCTCAGGCAGCCCCGCCATAGCGGGTAGTCTATTTTCCTTCCCACATCTCTCTTGGGTTCTTAAAAAGAAAGTCAATCAAACCTCAAGGGTAAGTAAAAATGGACTTTGGCCTGGAGAGCTCTAGCCTCAGAAAAATTCTACTAGTGAGCATAACTATGGTTTGGGGATTTTTTTTTTTTTTACGGGCCATAGTATATTTTTGGTAAGTCCCTCCCCTTCGATAAGGTTGAGGGCCTGGGGTAGAGTGGTGGCTTTCTTTATGTCCTGTGCTGTCTGTCTGCCTTGGCGTACCACAGAAATCGTGGTGCCGAGACGGTCAGGCGCTGGCCGGTGGCCCACATGATGCTGAGAGGTAGAGAGGCCTCCTTTGAGATCTGCTCATTCTTACCCGTTTGGCATTGTTTTCTGAGAAATCTTGGCAACAACTCATTTCGAAGACTAGGAGACATCCTGAAAGCACTTGGGTGAACCTAGGCTGGGGAACTTGTTTGCAACTCTTTGAAGATGTATATTCATTTATCCTTTTAAATTAGACATCTGCGTGGTTTTAAAAGGCTTTGCATGACAGGTGGGCACAGTGGCTTTCTCACTCTCTCCAGCTTTGTCCAGTAGCATGGTTTAGGGCACATCTCTTTACTGCTCTGGGTCTCAGTTTTTTGGCTTATGGAGAGGCATTGGGCCCGACCTTGGCACTCTTAACATTTCAAGCTGGATAATTCTTTGGGGTGTGTGTGTGTGTGTGTGTGTGTAGGGGGACTATCCTGTGCATTGTAGGATATTTAGCATCTCTGGCTTCTACCCACTCGATGCCAACAGCACTGCCCCTGTCATGACAATGAAAAACGTCTCCAGAATGTTCCCTAGGAGGAAAAACCACTGCCCATTGAGAACCAGTGGGCTAGAGGCTCTCTTTAAATTCTTAGGTCGGGCTTTCTTGACAGAACTGGTGTGAGAATACATTGCTCATTAAAACAGGGTAGCCAGGCAGAAGACCACGGGCTTCCCAGAGACGGAAGTGCATCAACCTTTTCCATCCTTTCACCTGATGGCACCCTGAGGTGTGGCTGTGTCATGAGGGGGCCTCCTGGCTTTCCCATCTGCTCTTCCCTCCTCCTCACGCCCGGGGCCATGCAACCAGGGAGCAGCACAGCTGTGGGGCTTTGTTAGGCCTGGACTGCTTGGCCATGTTTATCGTGGCTGCTTCTGGTCTCACTGGAAACGACCGGCAGAGGAAGGAAAGACGTTTCTCCAATGTGTCTGACCCCCTGTGCCCCCTGCCCCCCAAATATTTAATCATCAGACATTGCTTTGAGAGTGGGTGTTTCCTGTTAACTCAATCCCAGCCGACACTGGCCCCATAAACACCTCAGCTCTCTGTTGCAGAGTTTATTTGGCTGGGAAATGGGTATTGCCGTGTAAACAGGAAGCCCCCTGAAGTTATTATCTACAGATGCGGTTGAAGAGCCACATGTTTATATTTATGGGATTGGAAAACAGTCTGAAAAGGCAGGGGAGGAGGAAGGGGAAGGCCTCGTTCACAATCGGTGAGTGAGAGCTGGGCCTACAGATCTTCACGAGCTGACTTCTCTTTTCCTTCTGGAAACGGGTGGTTAACAATAATGACACAGCCCAAAGCCACAGCCGAGATGGAGGCACTGGCCTGACTGACTTAAGCAAACAACCCTACCGTGATTATCAGGCATACTGGATAATCCAGTCAGCTGGCTCTCCTGTCCCAGTTACTTGTAAATCATTTTTAGAGACCAGTTCTAGGAAAACAGTGGTTTGGGGGCATCTCCAAAGGTAGGAGATGACAAGATGGTTCTGTGACATCTCTACGTGTTCCTGGGGACTGCTCACCTGGCTGCCACCATTTTAGCGAGCACGGGCCAGCTCACTGGGAGCTCTCGGGCAAAGTCCTGAGGGGCCAGGAAGGACACCTTCATGCCAGAGCTGTGGGGGGTTGGTGCAGAGAATGTGGAGGTGGTGAGACAGTGGGCCTGCCACGAGGGCTGGGCACGCCGGCTTACTCCAGTTCCTTCTCCACCCACCTCTGCTCTTCCTTCATTGGCTCTCTCCTCCGGCCTGGAGAAGGTGTCAAGGAAGGCCAGCTAGGGACCAACACTTGGATGGCTGAGGGCTCTAAATTACAAGTTCTAAGCAAAGGCAAGGGAAGCTCTCCCCAACTTCCCTCCATGCCTATGCACCCTGAGAAGTGTCTCTGGGACTTCCTGGTAGTGGGTATTCGATTGGAAGGCCTTAGAAGTGAAGTATTTAAAGAGCTATGAAATTAGTTACGAATTTAGCGAAGAAAAGGATCCACTGCTGATGCCAAGGGCACTACACTAAGGGGGTTGTGTGTGTGTGTGTGTGTGTGTGTGTATGTGTGTGTGTGTGTGTGTCTAAAGGGAGGGAGAGGGAGGTGGAGGGATGGAAAGGGGTGCCTGAGCAGCCATTCAGGGTGTGCACACTCATGCTCACACACACATGCTCCTTGACATGGCATTTATTTGTCTCAGGTATTTGTTTTTCTCGCAAATCGTACAAAAGAGTACCACCTTCACTCCACGGATGGCAAAGAAGCAACTATTCTTCTTCATATAGGTTATTTGGAGGGGACAAAGGACACTGGATGCTCCCCAAGATGTCAGGGGCACAGTGAAGCTGACATTTAAGAAGGGGTTATTATTACTTGTTGTAAGGCTTTTTATTTAAGAGCTTTTTGTGACTCAACTGGCCCTGCTGTTCAGACATGCTCAACTAGTTGGAAAGCAGAAGGATCAAGTCTCTGGAAACCCACTTAACTTTTAACCAAACTTACTCTAGTTTGTTTTCTTATTTTGTTGCAGTGATGTCTGGCCACTTGGTGGGGTTTTCTGGAAAACGTGCTTTCTATTTTTAGGATTGCCAACATAGCCCACAGCTTGATGAGCATTTTTAAAGTGTATTCATTTATTTTGAGAGGGAGAGAGAGAAAGCGTGGGTGGGGGAGGGGCAGACAGAGAGGGAGAGGGAGAGAGAATTCCACGCAGGCTCTGCACTGTCAGCTCCATGTGGGGCTCAAACTCACGAACTGTGAGATCATGACCTGAGTTGAAGTCGGATGTTTGAGCCACTGAGCCATCCAGGTGCCTCCTTGATGGCCCTTTGTTTTTGCCCTAGGTCATTCTGTCCCACTCCATAGCCAATAAGAGAAAGGGAAGAGTGACCTTCCACCTGTCATCCTTAGAAAGAAATCAAGACCATACAGCAAAATGCTAAAAGGAAAAAAAAAAAAGGAGGCAGGAGTCTGGGGGGCAAGCAAGAGTTCTTTCACACAAGCCCCTCAAGAAGTAGTCTTGCCTGTACAACATTCAATGAAACGAGAACACAGATCACAACCAGGTGTAGCACGGTCTGTACTCCCTAAGGCCTTAGACATTTCTCCTGGAGTTAGCTGGGAGGTGGAGAATGGAAGTAAGACCCAGTAGACTTGGTGGAATCAGGAGGTCCAGGATATGGTGGCAGAGCCTCGGGGGGCTTTGAGAGAGAGGAGTACCAGGAACTCCCGACCAGATGACGGACTGGTGTAAATGTGTGAATTTATTCCTCAAAAGTAAGCAAAAAAACAAACAGCAAAACCACAGGACATGCATATAACTGTGGGAGAATGAATACAATGGTTTTAGGATTTACATCTCCTTTGACATCATTTCCTTCCCAAATTAGGTCATTTCTTTTTTTTAATAATTCTATCCACCTCTGACATGGCAACAGCTCAGGCGAGTTTCACTTTCTGTTTCTGGGTTTCTCTTCATTTTTCTACCCCCACCCCCACCAAAAGAGAGGAGCCTTGGGCGGCGCCATTACGTCTTCCAGTAAGGCCTTAGCCCCACTGTGTCTTCCCTGCCAGTCATTTCGTATTTAAATCTTCAAAGTCACAGTGACCTTTCTCCTTTTTAGCCTTGTGCCTAAAGAGCCTTTTTGTGTGCGGGTTTAGGGCATAGAAAGTTTGACTCCTTATCGAGATCTTATTAGTGGTTTCACAGATGAGAAGTACAGAGATTATCGTTGAGCATAGTTCTCCACCACAACTTCTGAAACATAAACTGTGCACTAAGGTCGTGCCAGGCACGGCAGATGGGCCCATTCCCCCTCCTCGTGGGCATGGGAGGAAAGGGAGAGAAGGATCTTGGGAGGGAAGCGAATGGGGAACTTTCTCAAGGAGTTAAGTGGTTAATAGGAACTCAGTTTTTTTTTATTGGCTAATAAAACCTCCCAGGGTTTTTCATATTATATGGTTCCTTCAGGCTCCCAGCCCGAGGCTTAAAAAAAGAAAAAGGCGAAAACAACAACAAAAAGCTAGAGCCTAAATACCAATGCCTTCCTAGTCTTGTTTACTTTTTCATTTCCGCAGTTGTAAAAAAAAAAAAAAATTCCTCTGGTAGTTCAATTTTATCACACGGCAGGAGCGGATCGGTGTTTGAACAACTCCAGTGCTCCCCGCCTCCCGGTGGAAGGAAAAAGTCTGCTCTGTGTCTCTGATTCGGAAAAAGGAGACCACGATGCAAATGATGGATGCATCAGGAAATTTTGAAATGAGAGCCGCGGGGTGGGGGAGAGCAGATATTGACCTGAAATACATCTCTGGCATCCTGAATGCAAATGATCTCCGTCCTTTTGTTGCCAGTGGTGCTGTTCTCCCAACAGAGCAGGGATGTTCTTGTTTTTAATAATAGCCAGGCCAGATGCTAAAATCTCCTCGGCAACGTGCTGTATAAGTGAGAAGGCAAACAGCTGATTCCTGTTAAGATGAACACCAGGAGAATAAGCCAGAAAGTATGAGAATTCTCTGGAGGTTTTTGCTTTGTAAACCCCTGTTTGGCAGAAAGATCACAGAATCCGGACTGCAAACACAGTGGGTCCCCCTGCACCCGTTCCTCATCGGAGCGGCTAGCTGGGGGCCTTTAAGCCTCCAGCCTTGGCCAGCCAGCCCTCACCTAAGTTAGCCAGAGCGCTGGCTCCCAGGTTCCCCAAGAGGCAAAGTCAGAAGCCCCCAGCCCTTTGGCTTTCAATGACTGTAGAAAAATACTCATCAATAGGAGGAATTTTTTTACTTGCTCCTTGCCATAGAAAATAGTACAATCCTGAACAGGAGCCAATAACTTTAAAATGGCATCTTTGTTCCATCTTTTTTCACTCCCTTCTTCCCCCTGTCAGAGTCTATAAAATCTCCCGGTTATTATTTTGTTTTAGAATATGCCACACATGTAAGATGCTGCTTTCTTCTTTCCCAGGGAGCTGTCAGAGCCAGAGGCACTGTGGGGGCTCTGGGAGGGGGGCCCGCTGACCAAAGCAGATAGTGACCAGGCTGCCCACTGCTGCTGCCCAGGTCTCCTCGGGATGCTGGCCCCAGGCAGCTTCCCCAAGAGCAGGGATGCCCTGCGCGAGGGGTCCACACAGAGCCCCCCAGACCGTCTCGCGTTGGGGCTTTGCTCCCAGGCCTGCAGGAGGGTGAGGGGGAGAGAAGGAAAGGATCCGGGGAGCAGGTGCAGAGGCTCATCGTAGTTCCAGAAAGTCGCCTTTGTCACCCTTCCTCTTGACATCGTCCTCCTGGGCCCACCCCTGTGACGCACATGGGCACGCCAGCTACCTGTTCCTCACTATTTCCTTCTTCCATAGCTGTCCCCAAGGTTCACTTGGCCCTGGTCTCCCTGGGATGAACATCCTGGGAAGAAAGGAATGGAGATGGAAGATGATTTACTCCTTCCCCCTTACGATGGCACTGAAAGCCATTGTTTTAATTTCCTTTTGGAGAGAAGTCCTGTTTGGTACTAGTGGCATAATCAAGTAATAATAAGAAGACAATATTTAACTTTTATTGCACATTGGACTAAGAGCCTGGCTCTTTGCTTGATATTTCACATGTCTTATGTCGATCTTTCCAGCAGCCTGTGAAGAAGTTAGTACTGTTTCTATCTCTACTTTTCTGAGAGGAAACTGAAGATCAGACTTGCCCAAGGTTACACAGCTATTAGAATAGACTCAAGCCTCAATCTGCCAGGTTCCAGCAACCGTATTCTTTTAGACACAACCTCCTTTATCATCAGCATAATGAGAACTAAATGAGTTAATGAGATAGGAGAATGCCTCGCAAAGTGCCTTGCACATAATAGACATAAAATAGATGGTACCTATTAGGATTACTCATAGTAATTAGAGTGATTATTTTAAAAAGCGTAAATAAAATTTTCAAATAGTTTGAATCACAATAGAGCTGGATGGAGCACCAAGTGGAACAACTTTTTAGAAACTATTGTTTTGACAGTTTAAGAAATATGTCGCTCTTTGAAAGGAATATTTTTCTGTATATTTTGTAAACTCTTTTGACTGAACCACACAGCAGAGTTTGGCAATGGGCTTACCATGAGCTCCTTCCCTGAGGGAACTCAGAGACATTACATCACATAAACCGTAACTATAAAAGACATCGATACATTCAAAACAGATATGTTGACCCTACCCGGACCTCAGTTCTTAATCTGGAATCTCTTTTAAGATTTTCCATTTAGGTACGTTGAGTTTTATGTGAAGGTTGCCTACTGATAAAAGGCATTATTGAACTTAATGTTGCAGCATTGGCCTCACCTAACAGGAGAAAGACCTCAAGCCAGGAAATCTCTGTCAGCTTCACGTCTTACCTTTCCAGGGGTGGCTTTGGGGTCCTTCTCACCACCTGATGAAGGGGCAGCACCCAGGGCCCTCATTTCTGAACTGGCATCCCTAAGAGGCAGTGCTGTGTAGTGGGGACAGTTGATCGGAGGCCCAAGGTTTGAGGAAACCCAGCTGCAGCCTGGGCACACGGGACACTGTGTGTGCCAAGCTTTGCATACTTGTACACAGCCTGGAAGAGCCTGGGAATGGGGCATCTGCGTTTTGTGCCCTAAATCATTCAAACCTCTGTAACTGAAAAGGTAGGGCTTCTCTCCAATTCTCTTAAAGGATTTTATGGGTTATTTCCTTAAATCCACTTGATAGGGAATTAATATTCCACTTTACTGAAATCCCAAAGGACAGAAATGAACTCTCTCCCTGTCACCCACTCTGCCTTCTTTTTTGCAAATATTTACTGGACACCTACTATAGACAGAAAAGCAGATGCTGGAAGGTTCACCACTGCTAAAGAGTGTATGGGAAGACATCTCTGTTTAATTGAATGCATCCCAATAAAAGATGTTTGTCATGCCGTTCTTTATTTAGGCAAATCCATGAGTGCTTCAGATTGCCAACAACAGAGATTAAAAAGTTAATGATAGATTTCTAGAGAGAATTTGGATAGTTTTGATTTCTGCTTATAGCCAATTTCATTTCCCATTTCTCGTTTCCTAAAATACTCAAGTATTTATAAGGTCCTCGGCATCTATATTTAGTCATACAGGCCTTTCATTTCCACCACAATATATGGGAGGCTTGGGGTTTAAAAAGAGGGTGATTTTCATATGGTCAAAGGGGGAGGGGCCACTCTTCCATTTTCTCTTCCCTGGTGTAACAGCCGTGCAGCCAACTGTGCATTAAGGGGTTGAGTGGTGTTTTGTGAGGGGGAAGCAGAAAGTGGCAAAAAGATCTGGGTTCCAGATCCTTAACCCCTACTAACTTAATGTGTGACCTTGAACGAGCCACTTAACCTCTCTTGACCTTCTCCTTAATAGTGGACAATAATATATTACCTGCTAGATGGTATGTTAAGGGACCATGAAGTAACTCTTCCCTACAGATTTGGAGAGGTTTCTAGAATGGAGACATTATGAGCAGTTTTAAGAGGTGCAGCTAGAGTCTGCCTCGCATTAAGAGAGAGAATGAGGTCCATTGTGTCTCACAGAATTGGCAAAGATGGCCATTTTGTAGAGGGTGAAGAAATGGAATCCCAGAGAGGTCAAATCACTTACACAGGGTCACCCTATAAACAGATGAGGGGAAGTCAAGAGTTGGACATCGACTTCCAAGTGGTTCCCATCCTCATTCTCTGGAAGAGATACTTCCTTCCTTAGAATAGCAGCATCTTTTGTGTTATCCTTTCATTAAGCACTTACACTTAATTACTTTGTAGTGTTTGATATTTGATATAAACTCATGTAAGCTGATTCCATTAAAAACTTGGTGTACTCATGTAAATTAACTCCCAGCATACGGATTCCACACCATGCTCCAACTAACCTTATTGAAAAAGACCTGTTATATGCAGCTTCATTAGAGAAGCTGATGAAGCTGTATACCAGGCCTGACTTAGTGAGTAAGACATTTAGTCTAAGAGCATCAGTGCCGTTCTTTGTGGACACAGATGACCCAACTGTTGGCAGCACACTTCAGGTGGATTGTCCCTTAGTGGACAAGAGGCCTCCTTGCCCTCACCACAAAGGGTGGATGTCCTGGCCTTTGTTGTGGTCAAGGTCTTTTTATTTGCCATTTAATGGTTTGGCTATAGAGATGAGGCCACACAATCTTGACGTCTTTAACACACAGGCTATCTGAGCCACCTAATGAATACAGACCAGCTACTCTTGAAAATAGGCTTTTCATCTCAGTTTTACCTTTTATTCACTTAGTTACCTATAACCAGTGTCTCTTCAATTTGAGAGATGCAGAAAGAAACCCATTCTCATGGGGCAGTGATGGAACACACTGGTATCAGTGTCGTGTTATGGGACAAAACTTAGAATGTAGTTCATCATCCGATCCCTGTTTAATGATAGGCGTAAACTTATTGTGACTGGGGTTATCACACGAGCACTACGCCATGTCCGAGCAGAAGGTGAGGGACTGAGAGGAGGGAGACTTTGTAGCTTCACCTATCCCTTGCTGGAGAGAATGTTTTGAGAGAATTATTGCTTTGCTTCACCATCCCCAACTGTCATCTGACCTTCAGGGAGGGGCTGCATGTTTATTCATTCAATAAATATGAGAAATGATGGAAATAAAAATAGATGAGATGCTTCCTTACCCTCCAGAAGCTCACCATCTGCTCAGAGAGACAGAAAAATAATCCCGTAAGTGACGATATAGGGCATCAGTACCATCACAGAGACATGAACCAAGGGCTCCCTGCTCACCCCCTAACCCAAGGAGGCAGCAACTCCTGACCAAGGCAGGAAGATGACTCTTAAGCCGCATCTGGAAGAATGAGTAATTCCTTGCCATTCTGGGTCTGCAGCTGAGCCAGTCCCAGTCCCACATCCACCCTAAAGACCCTAAAGCGCAGGCCCTGGGAGTAGGCAGACACCCCCCACCCCCAGCGGAGACCCCATGTTTGGCTCTCCAGAAAGACAAAGAATGAGATAGTGACCCTGGGCTCTGTGGCATTCTTCAGCACGCCAAATCACACTCCCGCTGATGAGACGAGCAAGAGGGACTCTCCAAGAGGTTAGAGGGGTGCGGTCGGGTGAGCGGTGTTGGAGCCTCTGTGGGGTATGAGTCACACTTCACAAAATTATATTCGACATTAGGATAATTGAAAACCAAAAGAAATGCCTACGCTATCAATATATGTATCATGAAGGAAAATGTGAGATCTTAACGTTAATAAAAAAGGGCGTCAACATAAAGAATGTGAGAAGTGACAGCATTAAGATATCAAATTCCAGATACACTTTATCCAGTTGCTTGCTCTGCATCTACTACCATGTGTGTGTGTGCGCTGGAGTCTTGGTGAGACAGTGAGGGTCATGTTGGCACACGGGACCCTTTGGCATTCAACAGGGAAGGGTGATGAGTATAAATGGGTGGGAAAGGTTTATACTCTTGGATGGCCACATCCTCTAAGAAATGAGCAAGAGCCATGCCTGTGACCGACCCTAAGTCAAACTTGAAAACAAGATCTTGAGGGTCTTCTCTCCCCACACCTCCAGAACTCCCATTGGAGGCTGGCCCTGGACTCTGTCTCTTTCCCCAAGCCCACATCAACTACCCCTGCACTGTGGACCTCCCCTTTTATTAATGAGCTTGCCCTGACCCTCACCTTTGAGCAGTCAGTGTATTTGCATTTCAAGAGAGGTTTTCTGGAACCATTAAAACCTCACTTCCAAAGCCACACACCCTGCTTCAAGGGCAGCAAACTTCCTGGGGATGCTTTTTTGACATCCCTCACATCCCATCCTGAGGGACACTGCTGCCTTCCTTGCTCAGCTAAAAGCCAATCCTTATTTCTCTCTCTCTCTCTGTCTTTTTCTCTTGGCCAAGTACCTTGCCCAGACAGACCCTTTGAGGTAGCAGCCTGATGGGGTTACTCCTGCCCTCAGCCACCACAGGTTGGGGTCAAATGAGGAAGTGTTCTGGTTCTCCCCGAAGCTCACTCTGAGGGCCTTGTATTTATTTCTGTCTCTGTGAGAGACAGCTTATTGATTAATGGAATCTTTATTAGGGTGATTAAGATAAATAAAACACATGCACACCCGCATAAATCCATCACTATCCCTCCCAAACCCCTGGCTGGTGAAACAAGTTCTATTTCCAGCCCTGACATCTTGCCAGTTTGTCATCCTCCTTCCTGGCCACATCAGGTTCCATCAGGTTTGAGTTTATTGGCTACACAGAAGAGTTTATGTTGTCATAGAAATTAGCCTTGATGGGTAGGGATATGGCCATGGGATCGGGAGAGGTCAGCAGCCTCGTGGTGTTGGCACGGCTAAGATGTTAGGGGACCTGGAGCCCTCTCCAAGAAAAATCAAAGCTGGCTCTTTGCAGCACGAAACGAGTGCAATGAAACATCCCAGAGGGACAGGAGCTTGGATGTGATTGTGAGCCGTCCAGACCCCATTCTCTCCCCCCCCTTGCACCCTCCCCCTTCCCCCCAACCCTCCCAGTGCCCCCCAGTGCCAAAAATCCTTCCCTGTGCAGTGGAGGCAGGGCCGGGAGGCCCGAGGTTAAGCCTCTCTCTCCTCCAGTTCGTGGTTAGCTTTCGTAGGCTCTTGGCTGTTTGACAAAGCTGGATAATAATTCAATATTTCTCACTGAAATACTTGACCTTATTGTTAGCTTTTGTGACAAGGGGAATTTAAGGGAGCTGCAAAAATGCAGGCAAGTGTGGCTGAAAAAGGCCAGGGTATGCCACTGAGTAGTGAACAGTTTCTTTTTCTGACATCTATAAAATTTAGGTGAAAACGGGTCAACATTGATGTTGGCAAATGGGAAAGCCAGTTCTATTGTTAGCAAGTGAGCTTCAGATATAAATGTAAGTCTGGTTCAGTCAAAACCACGTTTGGTTTTAGACACTAGTGATGTGCTTTCTATTAAAAAAAAAAAAAAAGAAGGGGGGTTATTTATATAGACACACAAAGTAAAAATATATTTGGGACCAAAGGATCCTTTTCTAAGTATCGAAAGTATGAGATGGGACTTCTTTCATTTTCCTTTTAAATTTGTAGGGCACACGATCCCAGAATTCTCTCTTCACTTTATTTCGAATTGGCAAGGGCTGTTGAAGATTAAAATCATATATTAAGAAACTCCTGCTTGGCCTGATGTAGGAACTCGCTAGAGACTGCCAGCTGGTGGCTGAGAAAGAAATGAAGTTATAGGATTCAAATATATGGCTCCCCAGATTTGGCCTGAGGATTACAATCATTTTTATAGGCTCCACTCAGGAGTCTCATAAGACTTGTTTGAGCTCACAGAGGAGGAACAAGAGAAGTTCAGTCACTTGCCAAATCCAGACCATGGAAGGTCAGGTAATTTTAGCCTTCTGGGCAGGCTTGCGGATCTTACTTTCGCCCTGTCCTTGGACCATCCAAAGTCCTCGTCCTGTGAGGACCAGGAACAATCCTGGCATGTCAGAACCGCTTCTTCCCCCACAGCCTCCCACTAGCAGATGAGGAGACGGAGGTCCGCAGTCAGACATGTGCCAGTCGATAGGGTTCTAGAAGGGTCTTCTCTTTTTGGGAAATCTTTTTTTCTTCTTCTTCTTTAAATCGGGGTAAAATTCACGAAAACGTAAAATTCACCATTTTACAGTGAAAATCCAGTGGCATTTTGTGCACCATCAGTGTGGTACAGCTGCTACATTTCATCACCCCAGACGGAAACCTTGTACCCATTAAGCGGTTGCTGTCTATCCCCGCCTCCAGGTTCATGTCTGAGCGCAAGCTGGTTAGCTCGGGGTTCCCACAAAGTGTCATTTTAGGCCTTCACCATTTTAAATAAGATTCGGCTGTGTTTCCAGAAAGGACTGGGAAGAAGGGAGCATTTCTGGTGGGGAGGGGCAGAGGCCTGGGTTGGGGGTGTCCAACGGGGAACGGGAGAGACAGCCGTCTGGAAGCCCGGGGTAACCCAGAACCAGAGACTTGCTGCTCTTTCCGAGGCTGACTTTCGGTCTCCTGCTGAGGTGATGATCCCTTTAAAATTCTCGGCATTCTCCCCCCACTCCCCCCAACGCTGGCTCGCCTTGGTCTAGGAGGCATTTTATTCCTTTAATTTGTGTTGGTAAACGTCCAAGTCTGGCACCAGGCAGTCCCCACTCGGGAAGCCGGGAGGTAGTGGAGGCTCACCCAGGTCTAGAAAGGGAGCTCTCCCTGGGATGCTAACTGCCAGCTGTCTCCTTCAATACACATCACCCTGCCAGATAATCATTTTCAAATGGCAAACAATAATAAAAGCTTTCCTCTATTTTGCTTCCAAGTGTCAACGTATCTACACGGGCCGTAGATGTGTCCGTGTGTGTGTGTGTGTGTGTGTGTGTGTGTGTGTGTGAATTGTCTGTCTAAGAAAAAAAAGGAAGTTTGGGGAACATTCGGGTATGTTGGGCAAGGCTGGAATTGCGTCGGGTTGCTTCCCACTGTGGGAGGCTGACCTGGAGTGTGGGTCAGAGATAGAAGAACTGGCTTGTCAGGTGACTTAAGTTTTCCATATGCGTCTGGAGGGGGTCTGCAGGGTCTTTCCTGAATCGGTGCCCCGTGACTCTAGCAACAGCTTACAGCAGAGGATGGGGTAGGAGAGTGGAACCCAGAGGCCAGACTTGGCTCCTGAAGACATGTGACTAGATCCTGAAAGAAAAGTCCCAAGTCTTTGACCTCAGCAGGTGGGTGAGGCTGATGCCCCCTTAGGGTGCACATGTGTTCTGGGCTACATAGAGTCTCAAGTCTCATTTTGACCCCTTTCTTGGAGTGTCTAGTTTCCTTGAGGAGGTTCTGGTAGGGGAATGTTAGGCCACTTAACTGCTAAGTAATTTCAACAATTTTTTAAAAAGCTTATTTATTTTGAGAGAGAGTGAGCACGAGCAGGGGAGGGACAGAGAGGGAGGGAGAGAATCCCAGGCAGACTCCTCGCCACCAGCGCAGAGCTCAACACGGAGCTTGAACTCACAAACCGTGAGATCGTGACCTGAGCCGAAATCAGGAGTTGGACACCCAACCAACTGAACCCACCCAGGCGCCCCGGTTCAACCATTATTTTTATATCAAAATGCAGACAAATAAATTATGGAATACAATACAAAATTCACAGGAGTTGTAAAGATAAAACAAGACTTTGGAGAAATCTTCCACTTTCAGTAGGTTACTCTGGGCCACACTTAGGGTTAGCTCGCTGTAGTCAGGCAGCTGTAGTGAAAATAACTGAGAAGCCCTGTCAGCGTTGGGGGCATTTTCCCAGAGGCTGGTGGAGAAGTCGAATCTTGTAGAATTTTCTCTGCCTACACCCTGCCTTTTCACTCATGCGACTCCGCAGCCTCTGACAAACCCTAGAGCCCCCTCCCTGATGAGAACTTCTTTACCATTCATCCCAGCATCTATAGTCTGCACCAAGAGGAGGATGCTCTAATCCTCACACTCTTTCAGTTATCTGTTTCTGCCTAACGCACTCCATCACAACTTAGTGGTTTAGACAACAGCCGTTTTATTGCTCATGAGTCCGTGGGTCAGGAATGCAGGCAGGGCTCAGCGGGGCGGTTCTGCTGGGTTGTCAGAATCCTTCCCCAGTACAGGCTTCTAAGAGGCACAAAAGTGGAAGTTAGCTGCACATTGTTGGAAGTTGCCTTGACAGAAGAGATGGGCAGAGTTGCTTCCACTGTGTTCTGTTGGTCAAAGCCAGGCACAGGGGCCAGCCCAGAGCCAAGGGGGAGGGGAAACTGACCCCCAAGTCTTAATAGGAGAAGAAGCAAAAGATTTACAGTCATCTTCAAACTACCATGTAGAGTTGACACCCAACCTGTCTGGCTTTGAAGCCTGTGGTCTTATCTACTCTGCAATTGTTCTTCTTAGATACCACAATTCTCAATGACCCCTCACAGTGCCACTTGCAGCAAGACCTAGTCAACCCTTGGTGGTGATTCCAGGCATTGGTAACAGATGTATGAGAAGAGATTTGGGGCACGGGGCATCTCCACACAGGCAGAACCCTCTTCATCAAAACACAAGCATAAGAGGCATCCTGGTGATGGAGAAGTGCATGTCTGGCAGAGAAAGATGAATCCCTCGTATTTTGTAGAAGGGGTTGTTATATGCCTGCTTGAGTCCTGTGATGGGTCGAGTATATGTCAAATAAGCCAGAGTTGAGAAGTTGAGGGACTCTCGTTAAGGGGAAAATGGGAGCTCACACCATTCAACTGTTCTGAGATCTGCATGGGAGAGCTTGGTGGCAGGATTCCTCTACACTTGCCCAGGGCACCTGGGGGCAGTTGGGCTGGGAGGGCTGCCCTGGTTACCCTCAGACTCTGCAGGGTCCAAGAGCCACCCTTCCAGGAAAGCAGAGAAAGACGCTATTGTTTCTTGCCACTTTAAGGAGCTGATGACAGTACAAAGGAATGCAGTGAGGACCCTCCCTCCTAACTGTGGAGGATTAGAGACTGAAGAACCAGACGCTCAGCCTCTGGGCACAAGGTGTGGGAAACACTGTGGGGGCAGAGAGGGGAGTGAGCATTTTCTGGAGGGGTAGCCATGTTGATTTTGGAATTCCACCCCTCCACCTTCCGGCTCCTGAAACCGCCATGTCCCTGGGCCTTGGTTTCTTCATGTACAAACCGGGGATGCTGGTTCTTAGGAAAAAAAAAAAAAATTGAGGATTAAATAAAATAAATAGAGGGCCTAGCATGCTGCTTGCCACAGGGTAAGCACTTAATAAATATTAACTTCTTTCTCTCCAAAATGTTAGAAAATGGACTCTAGACATCACCGAATCCAATTTGTGAACTACCAAGCTCAGGCCTGGAAATATTAAAATAGTGTGTTTGAGCAACATGTCTGTGAATCCCTATGTCCTCCTCTTGGCTCAGGGCTCTTCCTCTGTCCCACAGACGGTTGAGTCCCTCTGAGGACCTAGAGGACTTTTAATCACAGCCACACTGTAACTAAATATGGCTGCCTTTTGCCTTTTGTTTTCTGGGGTAGAGTGCTCTGCGTGACCCTGAAGAGCATGGGGGCAGATCAGAAAAGAAAATGTGAGCAAAGCATGAAAACGAAACAAGACCAAATAACCACATGTAAATTCAGTGCGAACTTCTTTGAATAAAGCCGTCCACTGAAATTACCCTAGCAAGTCCTTGCTCCCCTGTCAATTTTCTTTCTTCACTTAAAAAAAGGAGTGATTTTAAAGATTAGAGTTCAGAATGACAATAAAATGAAAAATAAAGTGTTCTCCTTCCTGCCTACCTCCCCTCCCCCAGCGGTTCTACCGCAGAGGATTTTTATGCCTGCCTGTCCAGCATGTCTCCCTTTTATCAGTGATCAACAGTGCGAACCACGCAGGCCCTCTGATAGGGCATTTCAGTCTGTGGGATTCAGTTTCCCAGATAAGCTGGGACTCAAGAGGCTCGGAGTTCTGTGAGACACTGTGCTGGGGCCTCATCATCTGTTACTGAGCAACAAGTTGCCCCCAAACTTAGTGGTGCAAGAGAACAACAAACACTTTTGTATGCTCAGAAATTGTGTGGAGCACAGCAGGAATGGCTTGTCTCCACTGTAAATGTTTGTGGCCTTGTCCGGAAGACTGGAAAGGCTGGGGGTGTCTTTGCTTACATGTTGGGTGCCTGGATGGGCTGGGCAAAGGATGGTCTCGCTGTGGCTTTGGGGTAGTTAGGCTTCTAACATGGCTGCTCGGGCTCTGAGAACAACTATTTCAGTCAGCATGGCCTCCAGTGACAAGGCCTCAGAGGTGACGCGGTGTCACTTTCGCCATACTCTATTGGTCAAAGCAGTCATGAGCCCATCCACATTCAGGGAGTGGGTCCTTCCTCTCAAGGGAGGAATGTCAAAGAGTTGGCAGCCATGTTGTTAAACCATCCCAACTGGTGATCTTGCTTTCTGAATGCTGAGAGCGCAGCATCTGAAGGATTTTGGTGCTGCTTCTAGAAGAGAGAGGCAATCTAAGAGGTGAGATTTAGAGATTTGATGAATTTTCGTTTGCCATACCTGAGAAGTGGGACCACAGCACCTGCTTTTTTAGCTGGAGTGGGCCTGCCCCAGCAGGCACCAAGGTCTTCAACTTTACCCAAGGGCCTGTTGGGGATGAACCAGGCTGCATTTTTTCACATCAGCAGCAGAGCAAAGGCCAGTGCAGGGAAATCTCCCAGAGAGCTGAGCAGAGGGAGTTATGGCCCCAGTTTGAGAGGTGGTTGGGCCACACCCTCCAGCCTTCCCCCCACCTGTGTACATACCCAGAAGGAACATCGTTTGTATTGAATCCAAAGAGGAGTCTTTGAAGCCCTTGGAGATCTTCAGAGCAAAGGGCTGGGTGAGGTCAGGGCATTCAGGAGGCCTGAATGGAGGGAGGGAAGCTGGGTGTGTGCCAGCCAGAGCTGTTCGAGGCCGAAGGCAGCTCCAGTGATGCCCCATGAGTGGGGAGGCAGCTGAGCAGTAGTGTTGTCTGAGGCAAGAAACGCAAAGCACTGTGCTCCCCCCATTTGCTTGTGCTCCTGACGTGAAGGGAAACGTTGAGAATTCATGGCTTGCTTTGTGCTGGCATTCGTTAGCCACTTTGAGTCATTCACCTATTTCATTTAACCCTCACGGTAATCTTATGAAGCAGGCATTAGGGTTCCTGTTTTCTAGTTAAAAGACTGAGGCTCGGAGAAGTTAAATATCTTTTCTAAGGTCACACAGCAAATAAGAAGGGACACTAGAATCCTAAAAGGACAGGTTCCATTGGCTTTTTCAAAATCAGCACGGCCATGGGGCAAGGAGGCCGTCCCCTTCTCTCCTCGTCCTCCAGGCTTCACTCCATTCCACACTTTCTCCTTTGCTCTAAACCACAAGCTTTCTATCGCCAGGCTTCTTGATGCTTGCAAACCAAATCCGTTCACGATGAGGGCCAAGAGTGAGTTTTCTCCAAAACATGTTTGAAGAAACGCCTTGGACTATGCTGTCCGATACAGTAGCCTCCAGCCACATTCGAAGACCATTTGAATAAAACTAAATGAAATTAATGAAATGAAAAACATGTAAAACACAGTTATCCAGTCACGCTAGCCACATTTCAAGGGCTCACTAAGCGCAGGTGGCTAATGGCTTCTGCATTAGATGGCAAAGGTGTGGAATGTTTTGTATCCGTGTGGAAGCTCTACTGGACAATTGCTTTAGAGACTAACTAGAGGAAGAACGATATTTTTATAGCTAGTACCATTGCTAGTTGTATTAATACTTTCCATGGTACTCGAGGTGTTTATTTTTTCCAGATCTTTCTCAAAAGGTACAAGAATAGACCATAGTTGTATATACTACTTTACAGTTTTCAAATTGCATTCACATTCATGATCTTATTTAATGCAATAGCCTTGCAAAGCATGGTAGATAATGACATTACAGGTAAAGTAACAAAGGTTCAGAAAGGTCAAGCAACTTGGCCAAGGTTCTGTAAACAGTAGATGAGAGAGGCAAAATTTCAACACAGGTTTTCTCATTGTATGCTTTCCACAGGGAGAATTTGTGTATATGATGCCTGAAATTATCCTTAGGCAAAATTATTAAGTCAGAAGTAATTTACCAGTGTTCTTGTGGGGAGAATTGTGCTTGTCAGTTTTTCTTGTTTAGACTGTCAGATTTTTCATTGGGTCTTGCCACTAACACATACCTTTGTTTTCTTTCCAAACTTGTTGGAATTAGCTTCTCTAATTATTTTGCCATGAGAACACAGTTTACATTGGTGTATATTTATTAATTGGAAAATTACCTTTTTAAATTAGTTCATAATGAGAATGATTATGTTTACTGTCACTTGGATATGTGGTAAATATAAAAGAATCAATTTTTTAAAAAGTAACTTTTCAGAACTAGATGTGATGGAAGATATATATACATAGAAAGGTAACCAATGATACCTGGTCAAGCATGATATATGTCATATTAACCTATGAAAAGCAATTCATTTTTCACTCATTTTGGAATATAATTTAAAATATGTTCCGTCCACTGAAGGTCATAACAAAGGCAGATAGACAGCAAACCTATAATAACTAACATAAAGTTCAGTTGTGATAAGAGCTGTGTGTAAACAAATAACAACAAAAAAACAAAGGAGATAGAGAGCAATGGGGTAGGTGGGGATACTGTTTCACGTATCACGTATAAGGCAGTCTCACCATGGCCAAATTCAAGCTAACAGTATGACATCACTAAAACCACAGTTGAGAACTGATGCACACAGTAGGCTCTCATGAACTGGTGTGGACAGTCTCCAGCACACATTTCCTTTCCACCTCTGCAAAGTGCCTGGGGACCTTTTCTTTAGGGGATCTCTGGAAATCCTGGTCCCCTCATAGTTTTTGAGTGCAAGTAGAAACCACAGATGCTTTTTCTAGGCTATTCCCAGGAACAGTTTGTGCTTTGGGGCTATTTTACTGGGGTTGAGGGCTTGTTGTTTCGGGCTTGATAATTCCACCACAAGCTATATCCGTTTATTGAAACTCATGTGCCGGTTGCCATTGTAAATGGTCACTGGGTCTGTGTTCCTGAAGGGAGGGCCCTGATTGTAAGCTTCAGCAGTATGATGAAAAAGAATTAGCTACATGCAGTGGTAAGGGAGAAAACCTGGCTTATAGTACAAGTTCTTGTGCTTGGTAAGGGCCGCTTGCAGAAATCATTTCCCTGAGAAAACTTGGTAGACTATTGGACAGCACACAGCTGTTGAAACTAGATGAATATGATTTGAATCCTTCATTGACCTTGGCTAATCATTACCCCCTCTTTGAGCTCCATGTTCATATTTCCCGTGGAAGATCCTGGTGAAGATTATGTGCATGATGTGGAAAGTGTTTGAGAATACAAAGTACTTGCATGGTGTCTGCCACAGAATAGGTACTTAATTCTTTCTTATTTATTTATTTATTTATTTATAGATAGAGAGTGTTAGTGGGGGAGGGGCAAAGAGAGGGAGAGAGAGAATCCCCATCAGGCTCTGCACTGTCAATGCAGAGCCCGATGCAGGGCACAAGCTCATGAACTGTGAGATCATGACCTGAGCCAAAACCAAGAGTTGGATGCCTAACTGACTGAGCCACCCTGGAGCCCCTTAAATTTTTTTAAATGTTTATTTATTTTTGAGAGACAGAGAGACAAAGAGACAGAGACAGAGACAGAGTGTGAGCAGAGGAAGGGCAGAGAGACATGGAGACCCAGAATTGGAAGCAGGCTCCAGGTTCCGAGCTGTCGACACAGAGACCAACATGGGGCTTGAACCCACAAAACATGAGATCCTGACCTCAGCCAGAGTTGGACACATAACAGACAGTCACCCAGGTGTCCCAATTAGTACTTAATTCTTAATCTCTCCTGTTTGAAGAGCATTGGCCATGGGTGTATGAGACGGCAACCTGTAAGCTAGCCTCATCAGGAGAACCTGGGAAGATCCAGACTGAAAATGTGGATTGAGGAAGACCCATGGGACAGATGCTGAAAGGACAGAGGACAAAGTGGCCAGTCTAGTAGCTGAGAGACCATAACAACCTTGAAACCAGGGCCTTAGTAGTCACCACTCCTCCACCACAGCTGGTGGCTCTGGCTTCCTCCTTAATTGAATGGTGGTGGTAGTAGAACTAGACGGTTGATTTCTGAGAAGTTGGGGAAAACAAGTCCCTATAAGTTGTTTTGTTTGCCAAGTGAAATATCAATTAAGAGCACTGCATATAGCATGGATAATTGGTTGGAGATTCACTGGATGGAATTTCCTACAATCTTCGAGCCTATAGAAGCTAACCATGGCCTAGGCCCTCTCTTTGATATTCTGTGACTGAAATTGAATTGATATAGGAGCTGCCTGTTGGCTTAAAATGAAATATGACATTTTGCAAGCCAAGCAAAACAAAAAGAGCAGACGAAGAACTAGAGAAAGACAAAAAGACAGAAAGGGTGAGCAGGAAAAAGATCCCTTGAAACATGAGCCAGGGAGCATTAGGTCATAAAGGACAAAAGCTCTGAGCTCTCAAGAACCCAAATGTTGCACTAGGAGCCAATTAGTAGTACAAGCAAGGAGGCTGTGGCCTGGTGAGTGACATCCATGAAGAGTAGAAGCCAGTGGCCTAGAAAAGAGAAAAACACCTTTCCTTCCAACCCAGTTCTAGGTAATCTAGTGTGCCTGGGACCAGGACAGATTTGAAGCCAAGCGATCAGGACACATCTCGGGGAGTGCTGGCTGGACATTGAGGATGTGACCTCCCCACGAGCTACAGTATCCTCCGTACAACCTGAGCCTGCTGCTCAGGGACCTTTGCTCTCTCATTGTAAAGGATGTGGGCATGAAGATGGAGGGGGTATGGAGAGAAACTGAATGTGTCAAAAAGTGTCCTCTTCTAAGCTCAGATAGACTGGTGAGCCCCTGAGCACAAGCTGCAGACAAATAATAAGGGGGAGCCAATGGGTTAAGGAGGAAGAGGGAAAGTCAGGCAGGGTGAGCTAGAATATCCCCTGATTTGATGTGGGAGGCTGAGTGAAGAGCCACCTTCCCTGTTCAGGTCCTGGGTTCTTAGCACCACTCTGCTCTGGCTAACCTTGCTAGCTAGGGTAAGCCCCTTCACAGTCTTGAGGCTTTAGCTTCCATATTAATAAAATGGCGATGGTGGTAGCCCCAGATGGTTTCCAAGTTCCTGCCTGGTCCCCTAATTCTCTTATTTTATCAAGGCCAGTGCCAAGGCTGGCTTCTGAGCAGTGCAGGGTGGGTTGCAGTCTAACATGGATGGGATACGCTAGCATCACCACCTGCATATTCCAAAGTTTGCCCTTCTCTCATTAGGTCCAATGGAGACTGGCTCTAGTCTGGGTCAGTCAATACATGGCATTCACATTCCATCTGCCACATCATATGCTCATGGCCTGTGTTGCTAAATAACCCACGGTTTCCCACTGCATCTGGGTTAGATGTCAGGACACTTAACTTCATTTCGGGTGACATTGAGATGAGCACCATACCTGGATGTGGCAGCCATGCTCTTGTATTTGGACTAAGCAACAAGGATTTAGAAGAATTTAGCCTGGGAAGGACTCTTGATCTTCTGAGAGCATCTATGGTGCCCAACGACAGCTTTTCACACCTGCTAAAAGTATCCTTCTCCTAGGACACTTACCTGTTTATCAATTAACTCCTTGCTCATGGGGCCAGTCAGTCCTGTTACAATGTTGCTTAACTTGTAACATGGAAGTAATAATATCTGCCTTGCCTTCATTTTGGGATTCTAGAGAAGTGCTTAGAAAAATACCAACTGTATTGCAAAAATATGCAACTGTAAGCTTATTAATAATGTTGCTATTACACAATTTGATTGATGAGGTTTTGATAAAGGGAAAGGCTCCCTGCATCCCCACCCCCACCCCATCCAGAAGACCTATTCCCAAAAGTACATCTTAGTCCACACTCCAAAGACATTTCTTGGAACCACATCTTAGTGCGGTTCACCCAATAAAAAGCTCCTCTGGCTCCAAGTGGGCATGAAAGTTCATCACAACATTTGCCATCAATAAAAAACCAATTCTTTCCATATGAAAAGCATTACTGCTGTCGAATGGTTATTGAGTGATGATACCTGAATATTGGGAACACAGGAACAGGGAAATGTACAAAGGGAAACTTCACAGGGACGCCAAATTGTAAAGATGGAAATGCCAATATCAGAGGGAATTAGTTAAGCAGAGCAGAGTACTTTAAGCAAGGGGAAGAAGGAGTGTTGGGAGAGGGAGAGAAACAGCAGGTAGGAAGGAGAGGCTCAGTGCTGCCTGGTAGATGAGTCACAGATGAGGGTGACATACAGTCACCGTGACAGCCCACAGACCATGCTGCATTGTGGCCAACCCATTCAGTCCAGGAATTTGTCAAAAAGTATCTTCCAGAAAACAGTGTCACAGCAGCTGTTTCTTTATCATTAGAACTCCCTTGGCCACACAGGAGCCCCGGAGCTTGTTTGAGCCACATCCATGCCCGAGGGACAGGAAGCTGGACCAGACTGTCAGAGCAGCCTTCTTTGCAGCCCTTCGAGAAGATCAGCCTCTTTCAGAAACCCAAGCCATTGTCTGCGAGCCTTCATTGGCCAGGCCCCTCCTTAAGGCTGTTCTTCCCCCTGCTACCCTTCAGTTCCCATCCACCTTCCGGTTGGTTCTGCCACACACACTCACATGCTACCACTCATCCCTGTGGCCCTTCCTGGCTGGCCAGAGGAATGTGGGTCAGTGTGGTGGTGGAATAATATGGCTCTGGAGAAGAACTGGAGTTGAGCATGGCTTTATTCACTTTCTGGCGGGCCTGGGGCAAGTCACTTAGCTTTTCAGCCTCAGTTACTTGATCTGTTCACTGGGAATAATTCCTCCTTTGTGGTTGAGGGTGAGGAGCAGATAGAATCAAATAGTGAATGTCTCATGGAAGGAGCTGTATATACATGAGGTTGAGTGACCATATTCTTGGTCCTGATGAAATCGGTAATGAGGGCCCTGTTTCATTCTCAAAAGTGTTGTGATTTGGGTGATAAATTCTTGGTCTGGTAATTATTGACAGATGGAAATACGGAGGGTCAAAATGAGACTGGGGACTCTCCCAAAAGACCCTCATGTCCTCAGAGTGTGTGTGCCTTCCTCTTCTGTTGCAGAGCAGAATTTCATGTCTGTGAGTCCTGATTAACTTGCAAAATAAAAATTCTTCAGTTAGTCCATTAAAAGAAATAACCGCCCTGTTTTAATTTCAGCAACGGCCTTGCAATGAAAAGACTACTAATTACTCCAATTAACCAAGCACATTAAGTGCACATGTTCAAACGAATATTAACATACCATCAGCCTTGGTCCTGAGATGCTGAGATGCATAAACATTTAGTGGAAGAAATTGTGGCTGCACAGAAAACACAAACAAAGCAGGCTGTTTGTTTGTGCGACTGTCTGCTTGTGGAGAAACAACCAAGAGACATGGAAAGACATGAGGGTGTCTCCCAGTTTATGTTTCCAATTATTGCCCAGAGGAGACAGAACAAAGAAACTCCTATTTATAGCCCAAGTCTAAAATGAGGGGCTGGGTGGGGGAGAAGCTTAATCATGAGAAAACACGATCCACTATTGGCATTAATAAAATAAAATAAAATTGTAGTTTATCAAAAGAACAAACAGTCTTCAGGGAAGATAAATAACTCCTTCCATGTCTTGACTCCCTGTACAATGTTCTCTAAAACCACTTCACTTGCCAGTGATGAGAGCCAGGGTGGGAGTAGGGTAATGTCACTGGAGCAGATGGGTGGAAGATGGATCTGGCACCAAAGCTTCAGGCTGGGATGTCCCTCTGTACCAGTAACCAGCAAAGCCAGTGAAGACCACATTTCTTTCAGCACCCCACTAGCCCTTAGGTCATATCTCAGGGCTCAGAATTCAGGAAATGCTAGCAGGAAGCAGGTGATGAAGCTCAAGGGCAACGTTAGCTATTCAGAAGGGATTTTGGTTAATGTACAAATGGCCCCAAGGTTCAGAATCCCATCTCAAATGTTGGCGAGGGATGCCACAGTGGCACCCTCTTTGGCATGCCAACACTGCTGCCTCCGCCTTAGGAGAGGGCACCTGCCTTGCATTATTATGGTGAGTCCTATCTCCTGCCCCCTCTCCCTTTCTTCCTCCCTCCCTGTATCTTCTGTTTAAAAATTAATTTTTAAAAATAAGTATTAAGTTAGTACATTGGCCGAGCACCGTGCCAAGTAATTTCCTGTATCGTCATCTCATCCAGCCCTGTCACAACTCTTTAGAAGTCTGTTGTTGCCATCACCATTTTACAAATGAGGAAGCTAGAGCCCAGAGAGGTGAGGTAATGTGTTCAGGTCACACAGTTTGAGTTCTAGAAGGCTTGAGAGATGGACAGTTTGGAAACCATGTGAAAGCACTAAAACTGATGAGAAAGGTGCCTGCATTTCCAGGTACTTGATTCCTTGCCTTCTGGGGCTTCAGATCTCATATGTAACCACTGGATAATGTGGCTCCAGGAACAAGCTAGTCTAGGATACAGAGGGTACAAGAGTACACCTTACAGCCCTGTGCAAGGGCCCACGATGTGGTGGGGATGCTGCCCTCTCCCTTCTAGCAATTTATTTGAAATTCCACGGTCATTCCAGATCCTCCCGTGTTGTGGACTGGGATTAGGGAGGGTCCTTGGAGAATATGCAGATGAAGGTTTTTGTTTATTTTTTGCATTTTAAGCAAATTGGCTTGTGTTTTTGAGGGTCTGAAGCTCATAGTGGTGTTTCCTCTTTTGTTATTCCAAATTACTTCAAGGAAAGATACCAAGGATGGATATAACCCTCCTGAATGTCCAGTGAGTCTTTTACTCTTCAAATCAGATTCTCTGAAGCTGGCTCAGGCTAGAAATGAATCCTCTTACAGGAACAGACTAGAACAGGCATTATCATCATCATTCATTAAGTAATTTTTGCCTCTTCCTTCATCTTTAAGTACTCAATTGCTCTTACTATCCTGGACCTGCAGGAACAAGAACAGTCAACAAATTCTGTCACTTCTTTCCTTATAGGTTTATTCTTTTCTTCCATCCTACACTTATTACACTGGCTCAGACAATTATTTTAGTTGTTCAAACTTCTCTGATGATAGTTTTTGTCTCCTGATCCCTCAATTCACCTTGCAGTCTACTCTCCAAATAACATTCTATCTTCTAGTCCCTCCTGACTCAAAATTATACAGTACCCCATTGCCTATTTTTGAGTTTTTTAATCACAAAAATTATGCTTACTGTCTGAAATTCAAACAATACAGGAGTATACAGAGGAAAATAACTTTCTATCTGTTTTTCTATTTATCTTCAAACCAGAGGATTGTTATTTATTTTGAGATTGCTTCTTCTTTAAAATGTTTATCAATATAACCCACACATATGCTAAACAAAAATTCATTCAAATAGTAATAGAATTCTTTTATTGAAAAACAGCAGACTACCATGGCCTGTTGAATCAAAGTAAAATGCTCTAACTAAACTTTCAGAGTTGTATGTGACATGTTGCTGCTGGGATATCCTTCCAAACCTTATTTCTACTCCTCTTCAATTTGGACCACCCACTCCCTCCAGGTCAGGCCCTACTTTGATAGTCTGTCTTTTAACTGGAGAGTTTAGCCCATTTATATTATTTGTAATAACTCAACTATGTGAATTCATTTCTCCCATCTTTTTTTGTACTTTCTAGTAATATTTATCCTGATTTTTCAGTTTTCTTTGCTTTTTTTCTTCTTTGCTTCCTTGTTCTGAACTGATTGGTTCCATTTCCCCATCCCCAGTTCTGGTATTTTCTCTGTATTCCACTTCTTTTAGGGGTCATCCTAGAAATTTTGATGTGCATATTTAACATAATAGAATTGAAAGTTCATCAATACATTTAAGCTCTTTCTGAACAATAAAAAAATTCTCATTATCTCCAAATTTCATATGTGGCTCCAGATTTTAATCTCCTCTTGAGTTTTTAAAACCCAAAGAACCCTTGATTATTCAGATCTCTCTTGATTTTGTTTTATACCATCAATGTTTATTTATATTTAACCTCATATTTCCCTTAAATTAAATTTTTGTCCACCGATCCTCTTACCTTTCAGACCTACCTTCTGAAATCATTTTCTTTTTTCCTTTTTAAAAATTATTTATTTATTCATTATTTATTTATTTGTTCATTCATTCATTCATTCATTCAGTGCAGAGCCCAATTCGGGGCTCAATCCCATGACCCTGGGGTCATGACCTGAGCCAAAATCAAGAATTGGACACTTGACAGACTGAGCCACTCAGGTGCCCCTCATTTTCTTTTTCTAAAATGTATGTCCTTTAGAAGTCCCTACAATGAGAGTGTTCTGGTAGTAAACTCTCTCACTTTGTGATAGTTTGAAATTGCTGCTTTGCCATCCACCCTCATTTTTGAAAGGTAGCTTTCCTTGTTTAGAATTCTAGATTGCTAGTTATTTGATAATAGTTGGTTGATATTAATGCATTTGGTTTTCCTTGCTGTTCTTGAGAATTCACCTGTCAGCTTGTCATTCTTTTCCAATCTGTTCTCTCTGATTGCTTTTAAGATCTTCTCTTTGTTTTTTTTTATTCTGCAGTTTTACTATGATATGTTTAGGAATGGCTTTCTTTTTACTCATTCTGCTTGGAAGTCTCTGGGCTTTCTTAATCCATGCACTGGTGTCTTTCATTAATTCTGGAGAATTCTCAGCTATTGTTTCTCTTAACATAGCTTCTTCCCATTTTGTTTGTTGTTTACTACAGAATATTATCATCTTATTTTTCAGTTTCTTAAATATTTTCATATTTTCCATTGCGGTTTCCTTCTCTACTACAACTTTGTGTAATCTCTGCAGTATTCCAGTTCATCTATTTTTTCCTTTAGCCTCGTCATTGCTCTAAATTCTAATTTCATTGCTCATGGTTTTCATTTCTAGAATTTCTATTTAGTCATTTTTCAAATCTGGCCAGTTATGATAGTCTATTTTTTTTGGCTAAACTTTCAACCTTTAATATTTTTGAACATATTAATTATACTAATTTTGTATTCTATGTTTGATAAGTTCTAGTATCTGCGGTCTCTGTAGATCTGATTCTAGAGTTTCTTGTTTCAGTTGACTCACTCAGGGTGTCTGATTTCCTTTTGTGTTTAGTGATTTAAAAAAAAGAATTCATTTTCCTTGTAACTTAATGTGTAGGAATTTATTGAGGCCCCTTTTGAACATGTCTTCCTCCAGAGAAGATTGTCAGAATTTGCTTCTGCCTCATGCCTGATGATATTACCACAATAGAACCAATTTAAACCGAATTTTCAGAGTTTTATTTCAGCTATAATGGTTGTGTGTTTTAAGGCTCCAAACCCGTGAAAGTCCAGATCTGAAATGAGAAATACAGAGGAAGTATTTTTTCTTTTGCATTTGCTGCTCCACTCAGAGCTAAGGCCAAGCTGGGCATGTATCTTTATCTTCTTGTTCTGTGGCATGGGTGTTTTTTAGTTCAGTCACTGAGAGTGTTGACCTTCATTATTCTTGGCTTTATCATGGGTCCCTGCTTAGACCTTTTACTCATCTTGGTCTTCAGGTCTTGTCCCTCATGTGTGGGAAATGCTGATTCAAGCACTTAATGACTCTTAGATTTGGGCTTTCTGATCATTTCTGAGGCCCAAGAAGTTACTTCACTTTGTAGTCAAATCTGTTATGCATTAGAAAAATGTTTTTATATTTTACCTAATGCACTTAAGAATTCTCTGAAAATCTAGTCTGCCTTATTGTCAGAAAGAAAAGACTCTGAGTTTTAATTTGTTTCATCAGCGAAGTAGTAATACCTCCATCATTAAGAATTTTGTGAGGATTAAATAATATACTGAATATACTTCTATGTAGAAGTTTAGTAAATGATAGTCATTACTGTTGCTGCTACTATTCTGTTACTACTAGTAGTATGAAAATTACTACTATGAACATGAATGGGCCTTTTATTCCATGGAGACTCAAAGAATTAGATGGTTAAAAGAAAAATAGTTGATTTTAAAAACAGTTAAAAATGTAGCTTTCTAAACATATTTTTTGTATATATTATGTGTGAAGGCTTTTTTTTTTTAACACTTCCCTGAAGTAGCTAATAACTGATCTCCCTGTAGGACTTGAGCCCTGTCCCCTGAGCTATACCTTTGATAGGGGTATGTGTGTGGGCTAGAGACTAGGCTCCAGTCAATAACCAGTGTCAGAATCCACAGTGGAAACACTTCCGCTCTGTGCAGTATGGGTGGGCAAGCTGAAAGAACACCATTTATTGGAAGAAAGGTGCTACACATACACAACGAGGTGTTATATTTATTATTATTTCTATTTTAAATTATCCATTGAAGAGAGAAGACATGGCAAGAATTTTTAATGAGACCCAAGGTCAAATTGGGTTCAGAAACCCAAAGAGAAACATGTTAGTGCTCTGACTGGGATGCACGTGACCTTGGGCAGGTCAAGTAACTTCTCAGCCTCACTCCCCTTGTGTGTGAAGCAGAATGGTGGGGCTGTGTAGTTTTAGGAAGCTTCTACATCTAAAATTCTAGGATTCTCATCTCTTCCCAACCCATATTCCCTGGGCTCCCTAATTCACCAATTTCTTAGACCCACCACCACAGCTGTGCTAATGAATACTGTTTATCAGACAATGTTTGCCTGGACTCCCCCTCTCTCTGATGTAAGAAACAGAAATCAGAGTCACAGTAGAAACAGAATCCTTCATGTGGCTTTGGCCTCTCCCACTTCATGAGATGCTCATCTGTTTCGGATGTGTGGTTGGAACATGAGGAGCTACAGCAAGGTGCCACAGTTGCCATCTAAGGAAGGAAGTAGTTGGAACAGATACCCTGTGGGTGAGGTTAGCCATGTACAGAAGTAGGCCACACCTAGACACAGTTTGTAGCTACATCGTTTTAAGAGGACTCAAAAAACAGCTTGATCCTGCCCAGGGGACTAGGTCTTCTCCCTAAGCCTAGCCATTACCCCAGGGAACAAAATACAGCAATGGCACATGACATGTTAGAAGGAGGGTAGCTGAAGCACAGTGGTCTCTTCAGCGTCTGAAAAATGGGTGGCTGGAACAGGTGTGGCTAGCACACACTGGGAAAGGGTAGCGGTATAGGGGAGAAGGTGAAACTAGGTTCAAAACTTGGCTCTACCGTGTTGAAGCTTTTGGAGCTTCATCTCTAACTGGAGGCTGGAAGCTGTGGCACGGGGGGCTGCCCTGTCATTGTTTCCCAGACTTCAGTCATTGGAATGCCACATCAACATGCTTGCTGTGTTCACCTGCAACCTGTCCTATTATTTCCTCATGTTTGCATTGAAATTGATTTTCTGTTTTACTGAAATGTTTGTTTTAAAAGGGAGCTTTCTGTTATTATCGGAAATGGAAAACCAGTATCACAGGTCACAGTTACAAGTTAGTCACACATGCACACGCCACAGTGAAAACAGTGTTAAGTCCTGACTAGCTACCACTGCCTGTGGAACTCTCTGGGCCTGAGATTTGCTCTCTTTTTGCTAAAGTCAGACTAGCCATGATTAGATTTGCTGGGACACCCTACTGAGATTTCCTTCTTAGGGTAATGAAGAAGACTGCCAGAGAATAGCAGTAATGGCTAAAATTTGTTGAGTTCCTCTTCATGTGTATCCCCACCATCATCTCCATAATCACGTGAGACAGACTCCTAATTAATTACATCCCTTCTCCAGCTGAAGGCACCAGGGCTGACAGAGAATAAATCACTTGCTCTAAGCACACAGCCAGTCAGGGGGACACACACAATAGGAACCAAAGTGATTTGTCTCCAAAACTGGAGTCTGTCACCACAGGGCTATTTCTTCCCTTACATGGTGAGTCAGTGTTATTTAATGCTGTGACTTCATGATATCCAAGAGCATCGTAGAGGCTGCTTAAAACATTTCCTGCATCATGACTTACAGGCACCTTATACACGAGGAGACATCACCCAGCATGAAAGCAAGAAGCATTGTGCCTGACATCTAGAAAGTGCTCAGTAAGGCTTGGTCCCTCTCTCCCCATTTTCTCCTGTCTATGGCACAGGCGATCCTAAGCTCTGTGCCAGTATTCAAAGGTACTTGAAGAGAAATGGCCACTTCAAGGTGTCGCAACTTGAAGACCCTTGTCATTATTCTCTGATGATTCCACAACTTCCAGGCAGCCTTCCAATGGCAACTTGGAAGAGACTTTCTATCTGAGAAGAGAACAAACCAGTCAACGGAGAGCAGTGTTCTAATTAGGTTCACCGGTATACCGCAGTGACTGGTACAGGGCAGTGTGTAAATATCCACTGAATGAGTGAATAAATGTCTGGTGGTTATATTTCTGATGCTAATACTACTAATACTAGAATGGCTATGTTGGGGAGCTCTTATGCTATGCCTGACCTGTAGTAAATGTTTCCCCTGTATTATTTAATTTCCCCAATAACCCTATGAAGTACACGCTATTGTCCTATTCTACAGATGAGGAAATTGAAGCTTGGGTAGTCAAGTCATTGTTTGACCCCAAAGCCTGTGGGGGCTTCCAATTCGAGCTGAGATCCAAGTGGCTCTGAGTTCTGGTGAATTTGGTGGGCAATGGTCAGGCCTTTGAGCACCACCTCTGATTTTGCTGACAACTCTGGCCTATGAAGCTCTTGGCATGGTGAGGTGGTCACAGGCTCTGGCTTTGGTCTCAGACAGGCCTGAGTCCAAATTGTCTCCTGCCAACTACCGGCCAGGTGATTTGAGGCAAGCCGCCTAATTTCCATGGACCCCCATTTCTTCACCTATGAAGGGAATACCACGGAAGGTAGCACTTAGTACAGTGCTCTAGCATTCAGGAAAAGGTATTTATTATTACAGAGAGGAAGTGAAGAGGGCCTGGATGGGGGAAAAGAGGGCATTTTAAGAGGAAAACAGAGATGGAAGCAAAGTTATTTCTGTTTCTTTGTGACTTTGGTGAAAAGTGTCAGATGAGGCTTTGGAGTGCCGATTTTCTCTTTTCTTAGAAACACCCCTGGTGAGCAAACTGTCCCACCCGAGTGCCCCCAGAATGAGGCTGCCAGCACCTTTAGTTAGTTGTTGGATACACAACCTCCTGAGCCACGTGGCCTACCCTGCTGCCCGGTCCCCAAACGGTCTGCTGAGGCTGTGGCATTTTAGGAAATGAATTCCCTCTCAGGGCAGCCAGAGCCGGGAGAACACCCAAGAAGCCCAGGCGGGGCAGCGGTGATGATGAAGTAAGCGTGAGCCGGGCACATGAAGGAGCTGGGCCCACAGTGCAGGGAGGAAGGGGAGCTAAGACCTGGGCCGAGCCGGGGCTCCTCCTGCATCGGGGACACTGGTGGGCCCCATCCTGCTCCTGGGCATTCAAGGATCCCCTCCATCGTGGCCTGTGAGTTCTGAACTTGAGGAAGACTCTGTCCATAAAATATGGCCTCTCTTCCTCATCCATCCTCCCCACACCACTCCCCCTTCTTTCCAATCACTGCATCAACCATCACTCGCCTGTTTACTTGGTTTTGTGGTTTTGACTTAGATGTGGTTAGAGAGGGGTGGGGCAGAGGACAAGCTCTCCACCCCACTGCCTTACCTCTCCCTCATACACAGAGGTGCCCTACTTGATCTCAGAGACCCGACATGATATTCTTGGCATAGCAGATGGGGAAGTTCTGGTTCAGTTCCCCTGGGGTGGGGCCTAGGTATTGGCATTTGTTAGAAGCTCCCGGGTGATTGTGATTGAGAGACGCTGGTCTAGTTATGGAAAGAACCATATGACAACTGTACTTATGAAGGCACCTTGCGGGGGAGAGCTGGGCCCAGCCATCATGACAGGTAGCTTTGCTTATTCCTGCATAAACATTAGCTAAGGATAGTTTGATTATCTACAGTCTTTTGACAAACCTCTCAGAAGCTCATTCCCAACAGTTCATGGATGTGGACCAAGGGTACCTGTTCTCCAGCTTACTTTACTCCCACCAAAAATGGCCTCCTCAGCCAACCTCTAGGAGAATTAGGGGGTTATGACACCAATGACATGACTAATTGATTGATTTTTAAAATTTATTTATTTTGAAAGACAGAGAGACAGGACAAGAGGGAGAGGGTCAGAGAGAGAAGGAGAGAGAGAACTCCAAGCCGGCTCCACACTATCAGTGCAGAGCCCAATGTGGGGCTCAATCTCATGAACCTCAAGATCATGACCTGAGCCAAAATCAAGAGTGAAATGCTTAACTGACTGAGCCACCCAGGCACCCCCACCAATGACATGATTTAGCTCAGGTGGTGGTGGCGGTGGTAAGCAGGACCAGCCAAGACCTGAACCCTCTGGTGCTCAGGTCATTCTAGATCCCTCCAGATGCTATTGGTCCAGTAGGTATGCCCTAATGAGCCACCCAATATGATCTACTGGATACTGGAGGCCATGCTCAGCCTGTCAGGATAACCTGGACGGGACCAATGCCACTTACAGAGCAAGAGGTAACTGCCAGCTTCTTACCAACAGATTTATAGCAGAAAAAAAAAAAATCACGGACTTGGAGCCTCAGGGAGACTCTGCAGAGGATTTTTAAGGAATGAAAGGGTTCCTTGGCAGATCTGTTTGTGTGGTGAGATTGGGTAGTGAGTGTGGCAGTTGTATGGGGTCAGGAAATGCCAGGTGCACGAGAAGCAGAGGTCTCGGTTAAGAAGAGCATGAAACGCACTGATCAGTGACACAGATAAGAGGAGACTCCCCACCCCGGCCTGCCCTGCCCCACCCTGGGCTTTTGCACCTCAGGTGCAGACTTGAACTCCAGAGTTCGTGCCACATTGGTCTGTGTGAGGCTTCTCTATTGTTTCACATACTTTTCCTCTCCCCAACAAGGTTGCCATAGTCAAGATTTATGATCCGCCAGCATCAATGAACTAGAAAAGGTGATGGAAGATGAGCCCTTCTTCACAGTGGCTGCTAAACCCACAGCACAGCTGGGAATTAACCGAACAGAAGAGTGCCCAAAACCTTTTTGGGAAATTTTAATAACTCTTTGGACGAATGCACAAGGGCACCAGGGTGGCCCCACAGGTTAAACGTCCAACCCTTGATTGCAGTTCAGGTCATGAGCTTCTGGTTCGTGAGGTGGAGCTCCACATCAGTGTGGGGCCTGCTTGGGATTCTCTCTCTCTCTCTCTCTCTCTCTCTCTCTCTCTCTGCCCCCATCCCCCTCTCTCTAAAATATAAGCATTTAAAAAAGAATGTGCAAATTAAGAAATTATACTATAACAGAATATCTTTAATGTAAACTAAAACACACATACTCCATTGTTTTAAAGGTAATTGGGAGCCATAACAACCCCCCTTTCTTTTTAAAAAAATTTTAAATGTTTATTTATATTTGAGAGAGAGAGAGAGAGAGAGAGAGAGACAGAGACAGAGACAGAGTGCAAGCAGTGGAGGGGCAAGGAGAGAGGAAGACAGAATCCGAAGCAGGCTCCAGGATCCTAGCTGTCAGTACAGAACCAGAGGCCAGGCTCGAACTCATGAGCTGTGAGATCATGACCTGAGCCGAAGTCCGATGCTCAACCAACTGAGCCACCCAGGTGCCCCATGTACACTCCATTTTTAAAAACATGCAGACATACTCAAGGTCTTATAGTAAATAAGTGGGTGCCCCTAGGCAGAAGGAATGAGACATGAGATTACAGACATAGACATATGTGCAGATATACTTAAACACATTTCTCAGCAAATAAATAGTTGCTCTCTTGAATACTCAACCAAAATAGGCAAAATGTGCAGATTGTTGCCATTGTTATACATCTCCTTTTTTTTAAACTCCCAATTTTAAATTTCCTTCCAGGCAAGGATTATTTCTTGCATATCTTTACATCCTCCATGGTGCTTAACTCAGTGCCTTTCGTGTAAAAGATGCTGAATACATATTTTTGTAAAATTTCCATTAAAAATAACATTTAAATATTGTAGAACATTTATAACATGCACATTATAGAGAAAATTTAGAAAATCTGCATTTTAAGAATTTATCTGTTAACAGATAACCAAAAGTGTATCAAATTCATCCATAATTCTATTACTTACGGATAACCAATATGAACATTTTGGGTCTACTCTTCCAGTTTTCGACTGGAGTATTTTTTAATGATTGCTTGATGGCTTTTTAGTGTTTACATTTCATAGTTTTGCTAGTTTGTGTAGTTTGAATGAAAAAGCATTTAGGAGTGCATTCAATACACAAAATATATTTGCCGTGCAAAGGGGAGGGCAGGGTATATAAGACAGGAACAATCAGTCCTTAGGATGAGCTGAAGGAAGAGGAGGGTCTGCCCAGGCTCAGTGTGGGTGTGTGAGTGTGTGGTTGATGAGGGCAAATAGTGCAGAGATCAGCAAACTTTTTTCTGTAAAGGGCCAATGGTAAATATTTGCGGGTCCCATGATCCCTGGTCATAACTACTCACTGATGCTGTTAGGGCATGCAAGCAGCCGTAGACAACTTGTATGCAAACGCACGTGGCTGCGTCCCAATAAAACTTTATTTATGGGCATTGAAATCTGAGTTTCATGTAACTTTCTCAGTTTTCAGAGAGAAAAGAGAAAGCTCAGCAAATCCAAAGAACTGACTGAAGGTTTTTTCTGGATCACTGAGTGGGAGGTGAGGGCTGTGGCTGCTGGAAGCTAGAAGCTTCAGCCACCGACAGCTGGGCTCCACGTGCCACGGGAGGGTTTGCAGGGGTGGCGTGAGAGCAGCTGGAAAGAGCTTCAGAAGGGGACCTGTTCAGGGACAGCATGGAGATGAGTTTTCATTGCTCAAAACTGCTTTAGACCAGAAAGTCTGCTTTCAGGTTACTCTGCACTCTCTCAAGAAGAAAAAGCAACGCCCAGGGGGGACTGCGCCCTACCTGGGGGACACTCACGGTTTAGTGCAACCTGGGGTTGGATGGGAGAGGTGTCCATAAATCACTCCACAGGCAGGACGGATAGTCAGCGGGATCCTTGCAAGGTCAGCTCAGGGTATGTCTTCCCCACTCTTGGTATTATGACACACCTCTGCACACGCCTGTCATTTGGGCCCTTTGCCGCTGTGTTTCCGTAGTCTCAGCCACCAAATCCCCCAACTTTCCTCCTTATAAAATCAGATCACATTGTCTGCATGGCCTTGTTCCTCTCTTGATCAGTCTCATTCTGGTTTAAACGCTACTCCGAAACCCTCAGTTCCACTCTCTCCTTAGATATTTCTTCTGTGCCTTCCCACCCCCCTCGCTGCCCCAGGCTGTGAGTGTACGCAAATGGCCTGTGCCAGGCAGAGGAAAGATTATGTTTATTCTCATTTCATTACGCTTCGCCGAAGTTAAATGCGTACCTCAATGAGACATGACACATCACAAGATCTAAGCAGATTGTTTTTCGACACTGAGTGCCCGACCTCAGCCTGATTCCTTGCACCTTTTTCCAGATTTCCTGGACGTGGTGTTTGGGTGCGATGCTCGCGTCCTTTAACTTCATCGCTCTCCCACTGCAAGAAGGCTTGCAGCATTTGGAGTCTGAGATTTGATTGCTCAGCCAGCCAGGGGAGATGTTAAGAAGTGATCCCACAGGCAAGATTTGCACCTTGCAAACTTGCTTCGAATTTTGAGCCAAGGGGTGGTTGTGGGGGGCGGGTGTTGGTTTGAAGGGACTTGCCTCACTGTCCCGGTTTGCAGGCCTAAATTATGAAGCAATTAATATACAGCACATAAAACTGTCCAGTCTGTTTGTTCTTGCTGTCATATCGTCAGTAATGATGGCAGGAACTGACTAATGAACCGGCCCAAGTATCTGTGTACATAGAGAAAGAGAGGGGAAGGGAGGGGGCGCACATAACAAATAGCACTCCCATTTCTCTAAGAGAGTGACTCTTCATTTCCTAATGCTTTTTCTTGTGACTAGCTCAGTTCTTTCAGGAAAAAAAAAATTAAAAAAAAACCTTTATGAAATATAAGCTCCGTTTCTCATTTCATTGAAAAACCTTTAAGAAAAGCCATTATTCATACTTAAGACTTTCCCAAATCTCTCCTAACCAGTTACCCTCTGTATTGTATCTTTCATGGCTGGCAGTCATCCAGCGACAATCCTTAAAAATCCCTTTACAGTTTTAAAGGAAAATACAAGCTCTCCTTTACCACTGGATCGAGTCAGAAAATAAAAGCTTAATGCCTTGACAGGCCTGGATATTTTTTTGAGGCCTAAGTCTGATTTATGGCGGTAGCCAGCAAACCAGGCTGGTGAAATATTTGCTGCTGCTCCCAGGGATATGGAAAAATGAAGTGTGAAGTTCTGGGGAGAGCAGGCCACAGCCTTCCAGTCACTAAACACTCCCACCAAGTTGGCAGCGGAACAGAGCCCTGGGCCTGCAAGATGAACCTCAAAGGAATAGGGGAGGAGAGAGGGGACTGCGCACCGTGTCAAAATACTGCCAAGGCTTAACGCTCGCCATACATTTTGTGACATGGGGTGGGATGTTTATGAGGGGGTTTAGGGAGGAAAGAGAAGAGAAACATTTTCTTCCTTCTTTCTTTGTTTTATTTTCTTTATAGCTTCCCTGTAGGGGTTTCGCTCCAAGTAGAAGAAATTAAGAGCAACAACAGGAATGTAGGAAGTTGCTTAAGCCCCCGCCATAAAATCGTTCAAATCGAAAAATACAATCTGGTTAGAGAGAAAACACTGACTTGCCCTGGGTCTGTAGCTTCAAGGCAGGAAGACAGACCCACCTCCCCACGCCAAGGTCCCCGGATCTGAGAGCGTGGGAGCCAGGATTTTCATTCCCATGAAAAGGGAATTTCTTAGAGGTAGAAAGTCAGGTGGGTTTTTCCCCCCCGAGAATTTTCTTGAAGTGAGTCATCCCAAACGCACGTGCCAGGTGAAACACTTGGTGGTTTGTTTTTTCTTTTTTCCCTTCCTTTATTTAAAAATAAAAATAAATTAACATCCACCATTTAGATTTGTTTTTCATTTCAAGTTGCTGAGGTAGAGTATTGGATACCCAGGCTCATCTCAAAGGGCTTCATCTGTACCTGGTATTATTTACAGGGGAGATGGATGGAGCCCCCGGGGAAGTGGGGGGTGGATTTTCATTGTATTCTGATGTGAAAAAGCCCTCTTCTAGGTGATATTTTTGATCAACGAAGGCAAGAAAGGGCAAAGATGGAAAACATGCAACTCATTTTCTCCCCACACAAACTTATCTTTGGAAAATCATTGTCAAAATCTGATTCATTGGAGAGCTAAAACGTACCTCTCTAGCATTTTGAAATTTTAATAACGGCATGTCTATCTGCCAGATGGAGATTTATGTTGCAGTGAAGTCTTCGGGTCAGTTAAAGCAGGCTCAGTAATGACAGAAATGTTTATACTCAGGCGGCGGCGTCCCATGCCTCTCTAAATCACTAATGAACACACCTACTCTCCCTCAGACAGACTCTCCCAGGCTCACTTTAACACCCCCACAAAAACGGCCTCCCTCATTTACTCCCTTATCATAAAGTCAAACTTCGAGATAATTCGACTCAATAAACATTTATTGATGCCTACCCTGTATAAGGTCGTGTTGGGCAATCCAGAGGACCTGGGAGAATGGGTGGAAGACAAAAACAAGATCCTGGTCCTAGACTTCAAGACATTTGCAGTTGAATGGAGGGAGAAACTAGCCTTTGATCCTTTGGTCTTTTAGTAAAACTTAATCCTTAGGAAAAGCAATTAAGCGTGTTTTATTTTTTCCACGTTGGCCGAGGAAGAGAGCATGGAGGCCTACAGAAGCTAAGTGATTTGCCCAGCGCCACCAACAGTAATTGCAAATATGGTTGAGCTCCTGTTCAGTGCTGGGCTCTTGGCTACACACTCCCTGTGCCCATCTCCTTGAATCCTAGACAATCACCGCAGGCACCTCCTTCTACAGATGAGGAAGAGGGCAGTTGAGGACACTTGCCAGGACCACATGGCAAGGAAGTATGGGGCCAACATGCACAAGCCCCTGTAGTCCTTTCAACAGAGTTCAGACTGGAACTTTGGTCTCCTGCCTCCTGGTCCGTGTTTTCCCACTTGTCTCTAGTCCCCATACCTGTGAGGTTGAGGTGGAATTTTAAGAGGAAAAAAAAGTTCAGCATTTCGCCTTTTTGTTTATTTTGAATGGGTTTGGGGTGAAGAAACTAAGGAGTACTTTGCAAGCTGTTTTTGTTTAGTTGGAAACACCTAGGTTTCACCTTTAAGGAGGTCTGTAGATAGTTGATGAGAATTTGAATATGGTCATCTTTTAAGCCTTACTTATTGAACAGAACTCTGTTTCCGGAGACGGAGAAATCCAGGATACGTAGAGAGGGACGGGACCTCCAGGGTGGCCGCCCTGGTTTTTGGTAAGCGACACGCTGAAAGAGATTATGGAACACTGAATTTCCTCAACGGCAACTACCACACACATACAGGCTAATGCACAAACCCATAGTTCAAATATTTTGGCAAATATCCTGGCTTTCCTCCACCACTAAAACGAAAGTGAAGGTGAAATCATTTGGGGGCCACTGGAGTAGAGTTCTCACCCTTGATAGCTGGCCATAGATTTAAATGTCTCGCAGGAGGCCCAATTAAACATTAGTGAGATCCCAATTCACCGAAGGATCATGTTTTCTGGCCATTTTCATCACTCACACTTCCCAGCAAGTTAACAATGAGTTTCGAATAGGACTTCTTCCCTCAGGCACCCGTTCCACCTCTTTTGTTGTATTTTATTTGGGACCTGGAATCTCCTTGGCGCAAGGGCCTGGAAATACGGTAGGCAGATTTTTCTAACCAAGGAACCAGTTGCTCTCCACACACACCCTGATTTTGTTATGATACAGAGCTATCTCAATTGCGGGCTGGTAGGGGTTCCAGTATTCCGTAGACAATGATTATTCAGGATGATCCCTGGGATGCAAGGTCAAGGGTACATACAAAGCACTGTGCCTAGAGGCACCTGGGTGGCCTAGTCGGTTGAGCGTCCGACTTTGGCTCAGGTCATGATCTCACAGTTCTTTGGTTTGAGCCCCGCATTGGGCTCTGTGCTGGCAGCTCAGAGCCTGGAGTCTGCTTCAGATTCTGTGTGTCCTTCTCTCTCTGCCCCTCCCCTGCTCATGATCTGTTTCTCTCTGTCTCTCAAAAATAAATAAATGTTAAAAAAAATTCAAAGCACTGTGCCTCACACAGAGATGTTTGTTGAATGACTAAATGAATGAGTGAAGCGGTGCCACCTCTGGCTTGTGATGGCTAGAATAAGGGGGCAGATGGTGGCCTGGCAGGTGTTTCTTGCTGCTTGCCCCAGAATTATCCCCATCTTGTGGGCTTGGTCAAGAACAGCCATCTTCACAGTGTGTTTTGCATCCTTCTAGGGGTACCTGAAGATTTTTGAGGGGTTATGCAGATACATGTGGTTTTAACGGCATTGATTTTCAGATCCTTGACTTCCACTGCTCTCTTTTCTAGAGCTCACCAATTTGAGAACACACCTCCCATTTTCCTTTTCTGTCATCCCTTTACAACTGCCCCTCTCACACTTTTAAAATAAGACATCCTCTCACCCACACTGATCTCACTGTAAAGCATCATGTATCCAGGGTCTACATATCCTCTGGGTCTCTAAATAATGACATACTTTGAGAAGGCATTTTGCCCAAGGAAGAGTCCCAGAAGAACAGAGGAAAGAGAGCTTTGGGGGAGAAACACTGAAAGAGGACAGAGCTCTGTCTCATCCCATGACAAACTCACAGCAAGTGTCAGTGCACGTAGGTATGTATCTGCCATAATCATCTATCTGCCCACTCATCCATCGTCTATCAGAATGTCAATTCAGAAATGAATCAGTCGCCACGGGGACACATTAACACACTTACGTGAACTGAAAAATGAAGCTCGAATTTCTCAGTGAGAAAGTGAGTCTGATTTGGCTGATTAGACTGGCAGTGAGAACTGCTTTGTCATTTAGGTCTCAAGACAGACGTTTCCCATCAATGGGATCATCTAAATCACTTGCAACAAGGATTTTGATGCAAAATAGCTGAAGCACAATTAGAGTATACACAACCTTTATAACATGTGATGATGACACTTAGGTGTCATCTTAAAATGTGGTTTAAAATATTCTTTGGGTGGGATTACACACACACACACACACACACACACACGTCACTTGAGGACCCCTTGTTTAGAGAAAGTTTGGAGACATAGATGAGGGGGAATCTAACAGACAGAAAGGAGCCCAGGGTTAGAAAAATGCACTCAAAATTACAGAAATCTTAAAAGAGGATGAGACGGTAATAAGAATTAGGAGACCATGGAGGAAAAGCTAGAGCCGTGTGTGCTTGGGGATGAATTTGTCTGATGTTTGTGTGATCTTGGCGCACTGTTTTTTCTAGAAAGAGAAAGGCCCGTACCGTTCAGGTTTATTTGTTTTATCCATCAGAACACTCTGGAATTTCACTTTCTTCACACCAAATTTTGCTTTAAGAGAACCAGGTAATCAGAACAAATCTAAAAAAATCACCAGCTTGCTAGTTTTTCATTTGTTTTGTTTTTAGCTAGTGAGTGAGAGTCTTTCTAAGTCCTACGAAAAAGTCATACGTAGACCATGACGATAGGTTATGTATAATGAAATAGGTGATTCTGAAGTCGTTGGGGCAATGGAGTGGTGAATACCAGTAGGCCAAGCTCTCCACAGAAGTATTTATGCTGAGGTTCCTTAAAAAGAAAGCACCTCATAAAACAGACACACTTTTAAGAAGCCTTGTGAAGTGACCAACGCACTGCAAAAGATGTGCAAATTTAGTGCTGATGTTACACCAGAGATTGCTGTGTTTAGCTGCCTAATTTACTGTTATCTGGCCTCTGCTACACCCCCATGAATCTGTCAGCTGAATGAGCTCTAATTATGCATCTCGTAACCTGGTATACTGTAGCACCCTGCGTTCCAGTGGGGATAGATCTTCAAGATTTACTGCACATATGCCCATGGTCTCAGTGGGTCCCTAAGCTGGGCGGGGAGGGTGGGGCGGGGGGGGGGGAACTGCTTCCTCCCAATTACTGAGAGCACCATTAGAGGTCAAGAGAAGCAGATGGGCATGGCAGAAGAAGATGAAGATTCAGCTAGCGAATCAGCGCACTGTTAACAGCCTGAAATGCAAAATGCATTTCAGTATGGTGCTTTAATGTACATGGCAATGTATAGTCCAGAATACAGAGTATATATAATCATTTATGGGAGGGGTTGTTAGAAACTTCACCCCTCCCACTGCCAAGCTGGCTGCCTCATATGTTCTGCCTCTTTCTGTGGCTGGCCCATTTTCTGGATGGATGTGGCAGTAAGGAGGGGAAATGGGAATTCCCTGAATTCTAATCAAAATCCTGTGAAGTAGACACTGCAAACCCTATTTTAGAAGTGAACAGTCACATGGAGTTTCAGACTCTGTGTGTGTGTGTGTGTGTGTGTGTGTGTGAGTGTGTGTGTGTGTGTGTGTGTGTGTTAGGGGATGCATGCGATCCTGTAGCCCTGACTTTGGGAAAGCTGAACACCTCTGATTTCTTTTTCCACCAGTCTGCTTCCTCTTGAGCCTAAAACAGGCTTTGTGGATTTCTGATTGGTGTTCCGATCTGCGCTGCTGGCTTCCCTGCCTCCCCTGCATCTATCAGAAGGTTGGGGGAGGGGAGAGAAGTCAGATAATGCCCCTAAGAGACTTTTTTCCCCTTGAGGGAAAGTTGTCCACACACAGACACCATGTCCTATCCAAATTCTGCGTGGCTTGGTGGCCCCAGCCATCCCCAGGGAGTCTGAGAGGGACCCCGATGGGGTGGTATCATGCCCAGCTGCTGCTGTGTCTACTCCTTCTGAAGTAGACAGTTGTACTGGCTTGACTTAGCACTGCCACAGCACCCAAAATATCTTTGTAGGGAACAAAAAAAAAGTATTTGTTTCACAAACACTTTGACCTTTTTTTTTTTCATGTCATTTATTCCTAACTTAACCAGGGTCATAGCAGGGATTTCAGATGTTGTGAGTTTGACTTTCAAAAAAAGGCCATGGTGGGGCACCTGGGTGGCTCAGTTGGTTAAGCATCTGACTTCGGCTCAGATCATGATCTCATGGTTCGTGGGTTCAAGCCCCTCGTCAGGTTCTGTGCTGACAGCCCAGAGCCTGGAGCCTGCTTCAGATTCTGTGTATCCCTCTCTCTCTGCCCCTCCCCCAGTCATGCTCTGTCTCTCTCTGTCTCAAAAATAAATAAACTATAAAAAAATTTTTAAAAAAGGCCATGGTGCAGGTTTATTTTGAATTTTAGTATTAAATCTCATCTGCTTTCAACCTAATTTCTTTTGGGCTCCTCTTGGCTTTGCTGGCATAGGAAGTAAAAGATTCCACTTCATTGCAATTCCCTGGACTAAATAAATAAATGTTAAGACCCTGGAGTCTAGTTGATACTCAGGACAGGCCTCCAGACACAGGTGGAAAAGGGTCTCTGAATGACCCCAAACATATAGGACCTTGGGTTTCATGGGCTACCCTCAAAGTCTCCACCCACAGCCCCAGAGCTCCTTTCAACCACATTGGAAGCCGAGTTCGCTCAACAGAAAATGTAACCATGATAGGCTGTGTCACTTTAGTGATATATATCTCAGAATATTATAAACCGGGTAGCTGAATTTTTCATTGCCTCAGAGATGTCCACAGCCAGAGATCTAAGGATAGAAAGTTCACGTCTCTCTCCATTAAGAAATTTAATTCGCATTTTACCCGGTCTTAGCCTTTGATTAATACTCTGGATACATCATACAGCAGTTCGTGGGATTATGAAAAGTGATTTGTCTAATCTGCATGTCAGTCTCCTTTGGGGATCTACACAGGGAAAAAAACGCACACACAAAACCCCAACAGTCTGTAGCTATTGATTTCATAGCATTTGCTCAGCATTTGCCTTTACATTGCGGCTGAGTCAAGTGGATAAAAAGCAATTTGATCCATGGAGTGTGACGAGAGTGCTGTCACCGTCTACAGAACCAATTCATCTGGAGGATTTCATACTTGCACATATCAACACTGGAAGTGGGTTTTAATGAAATTTCTAGCAAAATGAAGTTCATATAGGAGTGAACGTAAAAACATATGCTTATGGTTCCAGCTGGCTGGTGGAGGGAGGTACAGTCAATGCTGCACGGAGTTTAGGTCCCGACTCCTGGCGCCTGGCCCCAACCACTAAATTTTGGATGATCTGAGTCAATGCCAGGTTGAAGGACAATTGCAAAGGACAAATGATTCATGTCACTGGCCTGCACTGGTGTTCTCTGAATGTGACCTAGCCCACCTACCCTTTGGGCTTTTCCTTTCTCAGTACCTCCCAACTCACTTCTCCACCAAGGCAAAGATCTCAACCTCTCCCTCTTTTTGTTCACAAACTGAACTTTCCCTGATATAAGTTGGTATTGTTTCAGAGTCATCCTCTCTTCTAGAGGAATGATTAGCCAATCTGATGTGCACATCTATTTAAAGAAATTGCTCAAGATGATGCATGTGTTTTATCAGTCACATTCTGGAGAATGTCAAGTGGAGGATTTTCATGGCAGTTGGTCAGAGAGAAATATGGTGGAGCAAGTAGGACTTTTATATACTTCTGTATCAGAACTCACATGATAGTGGCCTATTTCTTCCAAATAGGGGCTGGCCCTGCCTGGAGGGTATATCATGCAAGAGTCTTGCTTTAACCAGTTGGGAAGTGCAGGCAGGGCTGAAAAAAACTTGGGAAATCACCCCTTGCCCTGGGACTTGAAAGGAGACTTGAAAAACAAGTAGTTACTGCAGAATGCAATCACATAACTTGTTGGGCAACAAACTTTAACATCTCATGAATCCTTGAAAGAAGCAAGATTTTCCTGATGAAATAGAAATGCACTTCCTAATGTTTCATGTGCTTTTTTTCCTTCAGGGAAAATAATAATCTAGTGCTTATCAAGAAACATTGATATCACTTCATATATTAAATGTTATTTTAGCTCATTTCTAGATCAAATAATCCCAAATATTAAAGTTTTCTCTCTTGATTTATATTTCTAAATCTTTCATTATTCTTATGAATTTTCTCAGGGCTTTTCCACATTCCCCACTTTATTTTAGCTGCATGACATCCCAATTGAAGGAGGACGTTGAACTATATCTGATATACTAGGCCTTAGATTCTGAAATCTGTGTTTGGATCCTACCCCCACCCCTTAAAAACGGAGATGTTTCTGAACTTCAGTTTCCACATCTTCAGAATGGGCATGGCTAGGTTTCTCTCCTTCCCAACATTGTTATGAAGATTAAATTTGAAATATGGTAGAAATTACTTGGCCCCTAGAACATGGGTTGTACATAATAAAAACAATTTGTATCTGTATCATGACCAAAATAGGCAATGTTACCTGGGCTACCAAGATAATAGTGTAGACTCCTAATCTTATTTTTCAAGATGTATGAGGTTCTTCAAATTTCTGGCATCTTGTATCTTTAGAGAATCAGGGAAGACTCAAAAATAGGTGGAGAGCCCTCAAAACATGGTACTACCTTTGAGATATATGAGTCATGAGTTTCAGAAAGTTATCTATCCCCTCTGAATCTCAGTTTCCTTATCAATAAACTGGAAATAGTAATAACATTACCTGATAGTCTGTGAAGATGAAGTGAGATATAGTTTGGAGACTCATGGAAATTTTGTAATGGTAGAAGAAGAAGCTTGTTAAACACTTTCCATAAAACTGGGGAAAATTATCACAAACACTGTTTAGGATTCAGAAAAATCAACTAAAGACATACGACAAATTGAGAAGTATTTATTCAATACAAATTACTGAACTCTGGTTAAGAACAAAGGGTCTATCACATTTTAGACTGGGGCTGCTCCCATCCCCTTCTCCCCAATCAGTTCCGTCAGAACAATAGTTCTTCCAGGCAAAAAAACACCATGAAAGCCAGAGGATTTGCTGCTGGAGGAGGTGGAATTGTTTTGGAGCACAGTGCAGACACAGGGGGAACAGTATGGAAACCATCCTGGTGGCAAATGAGTAGGGAAGGCCAACATTACAGCCATCCTGAGATTGCAGTCCTGATTGGGGCAAGCAACAGATAGGCAGTTTTCCCCAAAATGAACAGGGAGATTCAAGGAGTGAGATAGCCATGGTGGACATTGATAACATCCTTGGAGGTCTGGAAGGCTGTAAAGAGACACAAAGATGTGCACATACTCAGGAGTGACCAATTGTCTTTATATCTCTGGCTGAACATAAGGTGTAGGGAACTCAATTTTTTTAAAAGGAGGGGGAGAAAAACTCAAACAAACACCTGAGCAGATATATCAGTGGCCACATACTACAGGGAGATGGACTACACAGGATTAGTATAAAGAAGTCACTAACCAAGCAAGCAAACAAACCACAAAGCAGCAGCAACAACCCTTGGGGAGGGCAAATCAGAATCCAGAGGTGCTACAATATAATACGTTAAATGTTCAGTTTTCAACAAAAAAATTTTAAGACATGCAAAGAAATAAGAAAACATGATCCTTACATAGAAAAAAAAGGCAACTAAACTAAGCTATCTTTGAGGAAATCTAAGTTTTGGATTTAGCAGACAAAGACTTCAAAACAAATATAAACACTCAAAGAACCAAAAGAAATGATGTTTAAAGAATTAAAGGAATGGGGCACCTGGGTGGCTCAGTTGATTGAGCGTCCAACTTTGGCTCAGGTCATGATCTCACATTTGTGAGTTTGAGCTCCACATCGGGCTCTGTGCTGACAGCTCAGAGCCTGAAGCCTGCTTCAGATTCTGTCTCCCTCTCTCTCTGCCCCTCCCCGACTCGCACTCTGTCTCTCTCTCTCTCTCTCTCAAAATAAATAAACATAATAAAAAAATAATTAAAGGAAATTGTGATGGCGACACATCAAATAGAGAATATCAATAAAGAGACAAATATATAAAAGAACTAAATTGAGATTCTAGAGTCGAAAAGTAAAAAAAAATGAAGTGAAAATTTACTAGAGTCCTTCAAAAGCAGGTGTGAGATAACAGTAAAACGAATCAGCAAACTTGAAGATAGTTCAACAGAAATAATTCAATCTGAGTAATGGAAAGAAAATAGCATGACAAAAAATGAACAAAGCTTCGCATCTATGGGACATCATTAAGCCTACCAACATATGTATAATATGAGTTACAGAAGAAGCAAGAGAGAAGAAGCAGAGAAAGCACTGAAAGAAATAATGGTTGAAAATTCCAAAAATTTTATTTAAAAATACTAATTTAAACATCTAAGAAGCTCAAAAAACTCAAGTAGTATAAGAAAAAAAAGTTGCACATAGACACATCATGGTACACCTATTGAAAGAGACAAAGTGAAAAACGCGAAAGCAGCAATAGAAAACAACACAGCACAGACGAGGAACACAGACGAGGAAATGGTTGAATTTCCATTGGAAACATCGAAATTCAGAAGGCAATGGATCACATATTCAAAATACTGGAAGAAAAAAAAAAGTCAACCAAGACTATTATATTCAACAAAACTGTCTTTCAAAAGTGAAGGTGAATTAAACACCTTCCCAGGTAAATACTGAGAGAATTCATTTCTAGCAGATCTGCCTTACAAGAAACATTAAAGAAAGTCCTTTGGGCTGAAAGCAATGAAAAGAGTGACTTGAATGAGGAAATATAGAACGTAGGAAAGGCAGTTATGTAGGTAAATATAAAAGACTGTATTACTTTTCTCGTATCAGATTTGAAAGACAATTACATAAAACAATACTTAGAAAGTTGCATTTTGGGGGCCTATAGCATATGAAGATGTAATATATAGGACAAGAATAGCAGAAAGGAGGAAGGGTGTAATGGAGTTAGTTATATTGGAGTAAACTTTCAATATTTTATGGAATTGAGTTAGTATTAATCCAAACTGGATCATGATAAATTAAAATTTAAATTCTAATCCCTAGAGTAATCACTAGAATATAATTTGAAAATCCAAAAAATGAATTGAAATGGCACACTAGAAAATATCTATTTCACACAAAAGAAGATGGTAATGGAGTAACAGATAAATTAAAAAGAGCATGAGACCTGTAGAAAAAAGGTAGCATAGCAGACATAAATTTAAGCATGTCAGTAATTGCATTGCAGGTAAACGGCTTAAACACTCCTAATAAAAGGCTGAGATTGTTGGATACAAAACAAGATCCAACTATGTGCTATCTACAAGAGATGCTCTTTAGGGGCACCTGAGTGGCTCAGTCAGTTGAGTGTCTGATTCTTGGTTTCAGCTCAGGTCATGATCTCATGGTTCATGGGTTCAAGTCCCACATTGGGCTCCACACTGTCAAGAGGAGATTCTCTTTCCCTCTCTCTCAACCCTCCCCAACTTCAATAAGCTTAAAAGAAAAAAAGGAGAGAGATGCATTATAGATTCAAAGACACAAATAAATTGAAAATAAAAAGATGGAAAAAGATATGCCTTAGAAACAGTAATCATAAGTAAACTATATTCATAGATAAATTTGCTTTTAAAACAAAAAATTTTTAGTAGAGACATTGAAGAACTTTTCATACTGATAGTTGGGTCAGTTTACCAGGAAGATATAAATTATAAACTTATGCACACTAAAGAATAGAATCCCAAATATATGAAGAAAAAACTGACAGAATTGAAGGAAGAATGTTGAATTTGTTGAATTCTCTATTTCTCCCTTCAATTCTATCAGTTTTTTCTTTATATATTTGGAATGCTGTTCTTAGGTGTGCATAAGTTTATAACTTTTATATCTTCCTGGTAAACTGACCCAATTATCACTATGAACTGTCCCTCTATGTCTCTAATAAAATTTTTTACATTTCACATAAAATGCAGTTATATGGGGGCACCTGGGTGGCTCAGCAGTTAAGTGTTTGACTCCTAATTTCAGCTCAGGTCATGATCCCAGGGTCATGGGATTAAACCCTCAGGCTCTACACATAGCAAGGAGCTTGCTTTGGATTCTTTCTCTCTCTGCTCTTCTCCTCCACTCACTCTCTCTGTCTAAAATTAATAAAAAATTTTAAAAATACAATCATATGATATGTGGCCTTTTGTGTCTGTATTCTTTCACTTTGCATATCTTCAAGATTCATCCATGTTGTAGCATGTGTTAGTATTTCATTTCTTTTTGTGGCTGAATAATGCATTGTATGGATATACCAGATTTTGTATATTCATTCATCAGTTGATGGACATTTGAGATGTTTCCACTTTTTGGCTATGAAGAATAATGCTGCTATGAGCATTCATGTACAGGTTTTTGTGTGGACATGTATTTTCAGTGATTTTGGGTGTATATCTAAGAGTGGAATTGCTGGATTATATAATTGTATTTTTAACTTTTTGAAGAACTATCAAATAGTTTTCAAAGCAGGTTTACCATTTTACATCCCTAGTGATATAGGGCATCTATGGAAAACCTTGAGCTAAAATAAAACTTAATTGTGAAAGACTGAATGTTTTATCCCTAAAGTCAGGAACAAGACAAGGATGTCTGTTCTCATCACTTCTATTCAATATTGTAGTGGACAGTCCAGTGAGGACAATTAAGCAAAAAAAAAAAAAAAAAAAAAAGGCAACTCAGTTGGAAAATAAAACAAATAAACTATCTCTATTTTTAGATGACATGCTCTTGTATTTAGAAACTCGTAAGGAATCCACACACACAAAAAATTTAAGCTAACAAACTAATCCATCAAGGTTTCAGGATACAATATCAATACACACAAAAAATTGTATTTCTATATACTAACCATAAATAATTCAAAATGAAATTAAGAAAATAATTTCATTTACAATAAAAAACAAGAAGTACTTAGGAATAAATTTAATCAAGAAAATACAAGACTTATATACTGAAAACAAAAAAAAAAAAAACATTGTTGAAGGAAATTAAATAAGATCTAAATAAATGGAAGGATAGCCTATGTTCATGGACTGGAAAACTTAATATTGTTAAGGTAATAATATTCTGCTAACTTATTAAGAGATTCAGTGCACTGTCTATCAAAATTCTAACTGCCTTTCTTGCAAATATGGGAAATCTTATCCTAAAAGTTGTTAAGAGTTCTTGGATTATTATGAGTTCTGAAACAAAGTTGGTTTTAACATTTTCTCCAGTGTTCTTTTTATGGAGGAGTTGATTTTTAGAGGTCCTTATTCCACTGACCCATAAGTATTTCTAGAGGGAAATTTATAGCTTTAAGTACATATAGTTGAAAAGAAGAAATATCTCAAATAATTATCTTAGCTTATGCATTAAAAAACTGCAAAATGAAGAGTAAACTAATCTCAGAACAAGCAGAAGGAAAGCAATAATAAAGATTGAGTATAAATGAATGAAATAGAAAATAGAAAAACAGTAGAGAAATTTAATGAAACAAAACGTTGATTCTTTGAAAAGATCAATAAAATTGACAAACCTGTAGCTAGACTGACCAAGGAATGAAGGGACAAAACACAAATCAGCAAAATTAGTAATGACTTTACAGAAAGAAGAGGAATTAAGGGTGATACTATGCATAATTTTGTGCCAACAGATAAGACAACTTCAATGAAATAGATAAATTCTCAAACAATACCTAAACCAACTCAAGAAGAAATAAAAAATCTGAATACACCTATACTATACCGAGTAAAGAAACTAAGTTGGTAACTGAAAATCTTCCCACAAAGATATGTACTATGAAAAAAGCCTGTGAAAGTAGTTGACATAGAATTGGTCCCAAATAAATGTGAGTACATTCCCTCTGGCCCTTCCAGGCAACAAGATAGCAAAAGTCTAGGAAAATTTCTTCTTTTTCCTGTTAAATCCTATGGACACCTGCTGTATCCACTGACATGATTTGAAGAGCCAGAAGTCTCTTATCAGTGAGAAACTCATCTGTGGGCTTATATGGGGTACAAATGCCGAGATCACAGGTGGGGCAAACCAAGACATCTTGACCTCAGGCAGATCCCATTACGTGCAAGGCTTATCTTTGATGATGATCACCAACAATATCACACACACATGCATACACATGCACACATACACACACAACTTAAATATGAGCAGCTTTTTTCTTCTTAAGATTGGAATCTAGGATGGTCAAAATAGGGGTTTTATTTCCAGTTGATAGATGAAGAAACTAAGGTAGAGTCAAAGATAATATAACACTATGAAGGTGAATTTAATAGCTTCAACACTTGCCACTTGACAGCATAGGAAGGAGAGAGAGGACCTAGGGTCTAGGTCTGACTCTGCTGCTGACTTGCTATTGATCTTTATCAAACTACTTCTTTCTAGCTTCAATACCCTCATTTAAAAAATGAAAGACTAGCTCTTGGATTATCACGAGGACCCACACAGGACAGACATGTCTGATCCTGGCCTGCTGCCAATGCTGTGTTTCCTGATATCCTTGTAAGTGAAACTCATTCAAGAGAGACTTAATGTGGTCTGTGATCATCTAGGGGAGAGTGGGCATTATAACTAGAAAAGAAAAAAATCTTTACATTAGAGAAGAAAGTGTTCAACCTTGGAAGTTGGGAGAAATGCAAGAGTAAATGTAAAGAAAATGGGAAGAAAGGAAAAATATAGTATGCCCAGGCATATAGAAACAAAGATTCAAGAGGAGATTGACAAAGACAAAAATTGGTCCTTTGGAAAGACAAATCTGTGACAAAGTTGAGCAAGAAAGAATAGAAGGCATGAATAAACCATGAAAAAGGGGATAGAACTATAAATATAGGTCTACCTTGGATAATTTTATGCCATAAATTTAAAAACTTAAATGGAAAATTTCCTATCATATTACCAAAATTGACTCAGAATAAACACAAAAACTGAATAGATCTATAACCATAGAAGAAATGTAAAAATAGATTAGTGGCTTGGCCTGACTCATTTTAGGAGGTGACTTCCAGGCCTGGTAGTCTCCCTTCCTCCTCTCTTTGCCCCTTTTATCCATCTCTCTCTCTCTCTCTCTCTCTCTCTTTCTCTTTTCCTCCATCCCTCCTCTCTCCCTTTCTCTTCAACTGTCTTTCCCTCCTTTTCTCCTTTTCTCCATCTTTCTCTTTACAGGAATGTTTTGAACATGCAGAATCAATGGTAGAATTCACTTGGGGTGACAACTTCTGGGTAGGCATATTAGAAGATGTGTGTCCAAGGAGAAGTTGTTTGTCTAATGCCCTCTAAAGGATGGGTATGGGGGGGCATTATTTCTCTCTTAGGGGTTGGTACTCTAGCAGGGTGTGGATCATGGCCACACTTTCGATTTTCATGTGAGGTAGTTGGATTCCACTTAGTTCCTAAGTCCTGAAATGCAGTGGAGAGAGGAGTAGTGCAGAGGGGCTGTGGGGCCAGAGTTCTATCTGCATCTCTCAAGGCACACACAAGACAGCTCCTGAGCCTACCAAGGACACTAAGGATTGGGGACTGAGTCTGAAACCTCTCAACTATACCCCACTGCTGCAGGCTCAGCAAGGATGAATATATGCTGTACCTGGCCTTACACTATATGGCCTACTGACTCTTCCCAGTTTTTTCTGTAGAAAGGCATCCTTGGGGGAGTTTTGTTTGGAGTGAGATGCCACAGTGGGACCAAGTGTCCTTTGTTGGGGGGCTAGTCCTTTAGAGACTTTCTGTTCCGTGCTGGAATGGAGGGGCAGGTCAGAGGGAATCCCTTGAAATGGTGGATGGCAGCCTCTTCCTTGGGCAGTTGCAGAGAATATTATACCTGTCCCCTTTGTCTCACCTTACCCCGTCTCCATGGGCTTGCAGGTGCCTGGAATGCTGAAATTAACATTTCTGAAGTTCTATTCCCTATTGGGAAAAAAAAGATCTACTTTTCTGAGAATGTATTTTATAGGACAGAAGGAAGTTTGATTAACCAGATGTTGGGCTCCATAAGTGGGGACTGACTGGGAGGATGGCTACTAAGGGGGACAAGGGCCAGGTGGCAAGGAGCTCTTTCTCATTTAGGGGAAGGGCTGGCCTGAAAAGGTGTGCTGCTTGCTGAAATGCTCCCAGAAAGTTGGCTTGCTGAAAATGGATCATGGACAAGGTTTTAATCCAACTGTCGTCTTTCAGGTTAGGCAAGATGGATTTCATTTGATTGCTTTTTGCATTTTCTTTTTATCTTAGATGAAGGGTGTGCCTGGTTTTTCTGCCGTGAACAATGGCCTGATTGTTAGAAATCTTGCTTACATGTATATGTGTGTGTGTGTGTTTTGCCATGACTCCTGTGTTTTGGAAGTCTTTGGGGACAGATGATATTTATGAACGATGTCCCAAGGGTATAATCATTATGACTCATTCTTGGAACCAGTTTTATCCGTTAAGAGATGCCAGCTGCACCCAGTTCACAACTGAAAATACTTGAGATATCTTCCCGCACTAACCTGCCCTTGGTTTGGGGTCAGAAGGGCATATTTTAGAGGCCTTTCTACTTTTCTGGGGATTTAATTTCCCATGGTGGAGCCCTGGGAACTTTCTGTTCAGTGTTTTGCCAAGGTGAAGACTGTTACATAGTGGAGAAAAAAATTGTGTTTCAGGATTTCAGAAAACATACCCCCATAGGCAGTTATATAAATCTCACCATAATAGAATAACAAAGTTTCCTATTTATTCTCTGTCTTTCTGGAAGTAATCTTGAAGAACAATGTCACGATGCTATCGTCTTTGTATTTGTAGGACAGCGGGCAGGTAGGCAGGGTGGAGATTATTAATCATCTCTTCTATCTTCTGCCCTCCCACTAGCCACCACCCAAATGGGGAAACAGAGGTACCAGTTGGCTCTATAATGTTCAGAAGCCCCTGCAGTAAGGCTTGCTCAGAACTGGAGGCCACAATCTTGGAATCTAGATTAGTAAGCTTTCATTGTAAGTTCCACCCCATCCAGTAAAGTCGAAGCTCCTGATGAAATGTAAGGCTTCATTCTAGATATTGAGATGTGTCCCACACATCAAACAAACCCACCACGGCCTTCACAGGGGGCTGGTCTTCAGGTCTTAATGGCATCGCCCCATCTCAAAGGCATTTTTAATTCTTGAGGCTTCCCTCATTGCTACTTGCTTTCCTGACTTTCCCCATGGACAGTGGTCCTGGGGCGCTTGGATCAGCCCCATTGTGGTTTCTGTCTTCTCTGCTGTATTTTCTGGGGTCTTCATGACCACAGATTAATTTTTCCCCAGGGAATTTCCTTGTTTTCACTTTTTCCAACCACCTTGCCAAATCAGACATGCTACCAGCATAAGGATTAGGTAGACACCCCCTCCCCCCGACTCCATACATACTTTTTGACTCATCTTTAAAATAGCTGCCTGATCTCGTCTTTTGGAGAGAAGACATGCGGAGCGTTGAAACACTCTTCAACCTGAACATCTGGTGGGTGGGCGGGCAGGCAGGCAGGCGGGTGAGAGAGAGTGGAATTCCTGGATCAGTTCTTTGGTTTGTGGTCTCTGGGGATTGCTTGTTGAATAACTTCGCATCACATCATTTCACAGATAAGGAAGATGTCATCCCCACGGCATCTCTGATTTCGGCACAAGCTTCAGAACATCCCAAGCAGCTAATCTAGAACATGATGTTTTAAGCTGCTATAATCACCAGCCAACTTTGAACATGTGCCATGCACATGACGGTCTTCTCTTCTCAACTGCAACACTCAGTCATGGGACTACCTGAGTGCACTCTTTCCCAGTTCCTGTGGGAGGCACTAGAGGGGAGGAAGCACCCAGCCAGAGGCTGCATAATGCCTGCAGAATGGAGATCTTCTGGAAGGCACGGGGCTAGGATACCAGGACTTCCTGGAATGGGCACTGATGGGAGGTCAGGAGCCTCTGGTTCATTCATCTCCTTGGCACCAACAGTTTGTGAGACCTTAGGGAGGAAGATCCCTCTCTGGGATAAAGTTTCCATCTCTGCCAAGTGGAAACCTGTCTTAGGCAAGGCTTGGGTGGGGAGCTTGACTATCTTCGGAAACTGAGACAGGATCCAACTGAGGCAGGCTGGACTAATAGGGCAAACAAACTAACAAAATAAAGTTTAATCGGAAGAGATTAACATCCCAGACTCAGAAAACAACTATACTAGTCAGGAATCGGGAAGAGCTGAGTAAGAGAAATAAATGTTGGACATTCTGTAGATCTACAATTGCCATTGAAAAATGAGGATTCCAAAACACAGGTGTAAACATTGGCCACAATAGTAGAAGTACAGTTGTCTAAACATGGGAAGTGATAATCATACTGGCCAGACCAGTGCTGGAGAACTTGGTTCTGTTTGTGGCCTCACCCTTAAGAGGACAGTGATAACCTAGAGTTATTTGGGAAAGACTAACCAGAATCGTAAAGGATATGGAAGCCCAGGACATCTAGGGATCAACAGAAAGAATTGTGAATGTTCTTTCCCATCTCTGGAAAAGGGTCCATTTAGCAGGATCTGATAAATAGTCGCCCAGAGAGCCAACCTAGGACAAAAAAGCAAAAAAAGTTCAGGAAGCAGATTTTTTGTTTAGCTTAAGGAAGAAATTTCATTTCTTTTTATCTCAAACTGCCCAGTCTTCCCCACTGCATCAAAGATTGCCTCTTTACAGCAACCAGAGAAAGCTGTGTTTACTATATAATATATCCACATGGTTCAAAAACAAGCCAGCCAACCTACAAACCAATCAAACTAAGAAAAAGTATAAAAACAAATACAGGGACAAGCCTCTCTTGCATCCTTATACTCTGGTAGGGATAGTGTGGCATGGCCCTTATGAACATAATCTCTGAATCTGTGTTGCCTGGGTTTGTATCCCAGCCCTGCTGCTTACTAGGTGTGCGACCTCAGGCAAGTTGCTTACCCTCTCTGAACCTCAGCTTCTTCATCTGAAAAATGGGGATAATGATGTCGGGTTGTTGTGAAAATCAAATGAGTTTCTATATGTAAAGTACTTAGAATAGTTCTGGCGTGCAGGAACTATTAGCTCTCATTACTCTGCATACATATTAGCTCTCATTACTCTGCTTTGTTCTACCTTTTCCCACATAAATACCCATTATTTTAAAAAGTTTCTTGTGTGTTCTTTCAGATTTTCTTGATATACATATAAGCAGACATAAATATCAATTCTTATTTTTCTCATTTTAAAATATCTCCAATTAGTGTATTTAAAAAAAAATTTTTTTTACTTTTTTTATGTCTTTATTTTATTTTGAGAGAGAGAGACAGAGAGTGAGCGAGGGAGGGGCAGAGAGAGAGGGAGACACAGAATCCGAAGCAGGCTCCAGGCTCTGAGCTGTCAGCACAGAGCCTGATGCGGGGCTCGAACCCACGGACTGTGAGGTCATGACTGGAGCCGAAGTCGGACGCTTAACCGACTGAGCCACCCAGGCACCACTATTTATTTATTTTGAGAGAGAAAGAGAGAGAGCGTGAGCAGAGGAGGGGCAGAGAGAGAAGGAGAGAGAGAGAGAATCTGAAGCAGGCTCCACCCTCCACGCAGGGCTCGATCTCACAACCATCAGATCATGACCTGAGCCAAAATCAAGAACTGGAAGCTCAACCCCACTGAGCCACCCAGGCTCCCCAAGTTAGTACATCATACACACTGTTCAGCATCAGTTTTTTTGATTTTTTTTTTTTTTTTTTTTGCTTGGTAGTGTATCTTGGAGATTTGTCCACATTAGTATAAAGAGAATTTCCCCATTCTTTTTCACAGCTACACATATAAGGAAGTACTTTGTAACAACGAAAGCTTGTTTTAGGATAAAGCTGCCACTGGGAGCATTCAGTTGAAGACCAGACAGCCACCTCTCAGGGATGTCACAACAGAGAGTGATGTGTCAAAGAGGTAGTTGGGCGAGAATACTTTTACTGAGATTTCCTGATCCTCTGTTAAGTTTTCCAAAGAATTAAAGAACAGGTGAAATAACTCTAGACCCAATGTTGTTGTTTTGTGTCTCTGACCCGGTTCTGACTTGGGACTCAGCCAGCCTTGGGTGAGTCAGACTCCAGATGGCTTGTCTTTCAGTAGTCTCAAAACCCAGGGAGCTCTAAGTCAAGGTCCATCTCATCCTCTAGCCCCCGGTAGATCTCACCTGCCCCCAACATTATTCCCTAAAGAGAAGAAGGATTCCATTCTAGGGGGATTTCAAGGTACCCTTTGGCAAGCATGGTCTCACTGGAATGTGTCCTTCATAAGTCATTGGGTTTGTTCCCCAATTCTCGGCCTGGAACCCACCATCTCAGGCAGAACTTTGTGGTGGCCAGCTCAACTTGGTTTGCAATAGGCAGGAATGCTCCCGGGCATCCCTACCACCTACTCTTTCTTGAGTGTTTAATATGAAGGGAGGTCAGAGATTAGCTCAGCTTCCTGCTACCAGCAGACCAATACCCGGAGAGTAAAGGTCTCCTGACTTGTAATTGCAGAAGGTGATAGGTGATTACAGGCAATTGAACCATGTGGTAGAAAGGTCCCACAAGCCCTAATAGAATCTGAAATGTCCCCTCTAGAAGTGAATTCTTCTGGGTGTGTTTATTCTACAGATCTATAAACAAAGGTCCTTTTGAGAGAATTAACATAAGCATTTTCCAGGCACCAATTCTTCAGTGAGAGTAACTGAGAACAGAGCTCATCACTGGGCACTGGGACAAAGTTGCAGGAGGGAGTGAAGATAGGACAGGGCAGGAGAATGCTAGACAGACGTGGGAAGGCTGCTGGGGGCTGGTCCTGGGTTTGGCCCATAGGGGACCAGATCCTAAAAGGAATCCATCTTGTTTACTTGTTAGGATTCTTGCAGAGTTAACAGCCCCAGCAGAGCCTAATGGGGAGGCACAAGGAGACATTAGCCTCTCTCCCATAATCTGCATGAGCACCCACAAAACAATCAGTCAAACAAATAAACACAAAAACCCAACAGTTTTCTATATAAACTCAGTTTCAAGATAAGTGCCTGGAAGTACCCTGCACCACTTTCATCCATCGGTGTCATCCTTAAGCCCCTGTTCTCTAGAAGCTCAGGAGCCACTGTCCATTCGTTGGTTTGCAGGCAAAGCCATGGTGAATCTTGATTATACAATTTCTATTGCAAGTTCCCCAAGAGCGGAGACCATGTTTTGTACCTCCTTCCTCCTCTTCTTCCTCTTTTCCTTCTCCTTCTCCTCCCTTCCACTTCTTCTTCTTTGGTATAATTGACAATAAACCACATGTTTAATGTGTATGATTTGATAAATTTTGACATATTTTATACATTGATGGAAACATCACCACAATTAAGCTAGTGAATATATCCATCACCCCAAAAACTTTCCTTGTGCCCTTTTATCATTCCTTTCTCATGGCCCTCCCCATCCCCCTCATTCCCAAGCAAGCACTGATCTGCTTTCTGTCACTATAGATTAGTTAGCATTTTCTAGAATTTTATATAAATATATATATATTTATATAAATAGAATTTTATATATTTTTTATATAAATAGATTAGTGAGCATTTTCTAGAATTTTATATATATGTATTCTATTTTTTGTCTGGCTTCTTAATTTAGTGTAATTATTCAGAGATTCAACCACATTGTTGTGTGTGTGTGTGTGTGTGTGTGTGTGTGTACACACACACATACAGTTATATTTACTTAATTCTTTTTTACTGACAAGTAATATTCCATTGTATGGATATTAGACAACTATTTTTGTATTCAGTTGGTGAACTTTTAGGTTGTTTTCAGTTTTTGGCTATTATAAATACAGCTGCAAGAAACATTCACACACAGGTCTTTGTACAGGCACCTACTTTCATTTTTCTTGGGCAAATGCCTAGGAATGGGATGGATTATACTGTAGGTATGTGCTTAACTTTTTAAGAAAGTGCCAAGTTGCTTTCCAAAGTGGTTGCATCATTTTAGCTTCTCTGTTCCACCCTCTCGACAACACTTGTTATGGTCAGTCCTTTTGTTTTAGACATTCTAATAGGTATGTAGTCGTTAGTGGTATTTCGTTATGATTTTAATTTGCATTTTCCTTATGACTAGTGACGTTGAGCACCTTTTCATCTATTTATCCCTTTGGCTGAAGTATCTGTTTAAATCATTTTCCCATTTTTCTGTTGGGTTGTTCGCTTTGTCACTATTAAGTTTTGAGAGTGCTTTATATATTGTAGATACAAGTCCTTTGTCAGATGATTTTTTTCAAGTATTTCCTCCCAGGCTAGAGCCTGTCTTTTCCATTTTTTAAAATGGTGCCTTTAGGAGAGCAGAAGTTCTTAGTTTTGGTGACATGCAACCTATAATTTGTGTTTGTGGATGGACTTTTGGTGTCACACATAAGAAATCTTTGCCTAACCCAAGGTTACAAATATATTTCCTCATGTTTACGTCAAATGTTTTATCGTTTTAGGTTTTAGGTCTACGTTCCATGTTGATTTAATGTTTGTACGTAGTATGAAAGATGGATAAAAGTTCATTTTTTGGCATACGGCTATCTAATTATTCTAGCAACAGATATTGGAAAGAATTTCGCTTTTCTCCCCAAATGCCGTTGCACTTACATCAGATAGCAATTGGCCATATATCTGTGGGTCCATTTCTTTTGTGCTCCTGAATCTTCCTCTGTCATAGACCCAGCTAGCACATAGCAAGTACTTAATAATCACTCAGGGATATAACTTGACTCCAGCTGTCTTCAGAGTTTTCTTTAGACCTAGTTGAATACTGCTGGGCTCTGGGTCAGTAAAGCAATAAGGAATTCAGAAGGTGTGAAGGCACAGCAGTATGCCCTAGCATGTGCTGGTTCTTGTTCACACTATGCCCAACAATCAGCACTAAATAAGTCAGGGTCAGCCTGAGTTTCTGAAAGATTCTAAGGGAATCAACCTGTAGACCATACCTCCAGCTTGAGAAATTTGGGACTAAATAATCCGAAATACTCTCTCTCCAGCAGAGGATATCCTTGATTCTGGGCTACTCACTAAAACAGTGGTATCCAATAGAAGATAATGCAAGTAGGTGTATGTTAAAAAATAAAAGAATTTTGTATTTTATTTAACTCAACATCAAATATTAGCATCTAACATATAATCAATATGAAATTGTTGATGAGATATTTCATATTTTTGAACATATCTTCAAAATCCTATGTATATTTTGCAATTTTAGAATCTCTCAATTTAAACTACCCACAATTCAAACGCTCAGTGGCCACATGTGGCTACCATGTTAGACAGCATGGCCTCTGAATATGCCTTTCATTGCTTGCTTTAATGCCATCCTTTCCTTCAAATCTCTATTCAATGGAAAATCCCTTCCCTCTGGACTAGCTTCCCTTCCCCACCCTAGCCTCTCCCATTGCTGGGAAGCCAAGATCAGAAGATGAGGAGCAGGAGAATGTCTTGAAGCTGGAAGATATAAAAACAAAACCTAAATACAGGTCAAACTAAAGGTCCTGAATCCACTTACACAGCATGGTGAACAAGAGTGGGTGAGGAAAGCTTTGTGGTATGTGGGCGCTAGCTCATGCTGGCTCATGAGGACCGGTTGATTACTTTTTAGGAATTGTGCAAGGTGTTAAACACAGCCTTTAATAAAAATTAAGCTTATAACTTTGCATTGAATACATTACATGAAAGACATAAGTAACAAATGCACAAAACTCACTACTCCTAATTACATCACTGCATTTCACTGTTACTGTGTTTTTGAGGTTACTTATGGCTATTATATCTGAGTGGTAGAAACATCATATGATGCTATGCTCCTTAGCCTCTCTTTCCAACTCTGAGTCATAGCTTGACTTGGTAGTATTTATACCATAGAAAATGGCAAATGATACAAGTCAGGGCTCTACCCTCAAATTTGCCAGTTGTTAAAACTTTATCAATACACTCTTGAGAAGGCTCTAGAAGATGTCAATTCAATGAGATGAAGGATACCCAACACACTGTAGATGTTCAATAAAAGGTATGATTATAATGATTGGAAGTCTGAATAATTTGGGGTAAAAGGCTGTCCCTGTCCCTCCTTCCACCCCCACTCCCAAGACAGGGGAGGATGTTTTGTTTGAAACAGCCTACATCATTTCTGTAACTTTTTTCCACACACCCCTACTCTCGGTTTTTCTATGTGTTCAAAATTGTGGTTAAGACCTAGAAGGTACAGCTGACTCTCAGTGGAGTCTTGGTAATAAAGTTATTCTCTAACTACCCTCTTTCCCATTGCTCTAAAGGACCAAGAGGGAGAAAGAAGGCTTTAAAGCTTACGTACTAGGTATTCGTGGCAATTCTTTCCAGGAGGTAGGAGTTTTTCTGTTACTTATCTACATTGCATAATTTTTCTCTAGTGGCACTCCCAGTTTTAAATAAGTTAATTTTAAAAACAGCACATAAGAATTTTAAAGTGTTTTTGAAGGGCCTATTTCAGCATGACTGGCTTGTTCGAAGAGTGGGAAGAGAGGTATTAGGCATGGAACGGTTTCAGCTGGAATGGTTGAGCCTCCCTGGCTGCCCAGCGTTTGGGGATGAATCAATTAAAAGGAGGTGAAACAGGAAGGCAGCAGACAGGTCTCTGTAAACCCTGGGGTTTTTCTGCCGAAGTACCCTTTCTCCCACACCAGAGCCCCCATCCATCTTCGTAGATGACATACGGGATGTCTATAATGAATATGGATTTGATGTGATTTCATCTCTCTGCCAAACTAAGTCGCAGAACTAATTCCACTTTAGACTATGTTAAATGAGGTTTTAAAAAGTGTATTAGGGGATAACTTTTGAAGTCTCTAGGCTAGATCAAGAGGCGCATTTGGGAGAAAACTTTGGGGACAACTCTTTCCTCGTGTCCACGGTTTGAAGCCATATTTTGATGTCTTTGATTTATAAGGGTGAGAGACTACAGGGATCTGTCTTGAGAGTTTTGACTTTTAAGGGATTCAACTAGTTGAAACCTTATGTGCATTTGGACATAAACCTCTTTCATATCATAGAGTCTAAAAGCTTGAAGGTGGGACAGGACCTCAGAGGTCAACACTCTAAACCTAAATCGGATGCCTGAGTCCCCTCCTTTATGTCTCTGCCCAGTTTGTAGACTTGCCTGACACCCTCCCACAACATGCCTGTCCATTTTAGGTGTGGTCCACAGAAAGCTCTGCTCACATTGACCCTAAACCCTCCTTCCTGTAGTGTATGTACACTCATTGTTGCTAGGTCTGGAAGGTGTGGGCAGGAACACACACGGGCACAAGCTAGTGAGATTTGTATAAGGGAGAAAGACCATTTTTGTAGTAACTTCATTCAACATGACCAGCACTAACTGAGCCATTTCCCTATGTGTGAGACCCTGATCTAGGCGCTTTGGGGATATAAAAAAAAAATAAAATGAAGGACCCACCCCCAAGGAGTTCACAAGCGCAGTTTAATGTGTGTATACAACAAACTAATACAAGGCAGAAGACAATCTAAAGAAGGAAATGGAACCAATATATTTGGAGTACCTTTGATGTGCCAGGCTCTGCTTTTCCTGTCATAGTCTCACGTAATCCTTGTGGGCTTGCGCATTCAACTCCCTGAATTTCATTTTCCTTATTTGTACAATTTGATGTTGGACTAGATGCCCTCCGAAGTCCCTTCCAGCCCTCATATCCCATGATTCATCCCCCTCTCCGGGTGGCCCCAGGCTTCTCCCTCCTGGGCTGGGCTGGCTAGGGAAATGGACGGGCAAGACACATTTTTGTTATTGTTGTTCTCACCCGTCCCAAAACTGTGGTATGTATTGTGGACTTTAAAGCAGTATGAACAAAGCACTCAGGAATAAACCACAGAGAACCATCCAGAATTGGCAGAGGATAACCCTGCGACCCCAGAGGCCTTTTCCAGTTCTAATTTTTATGATTCACTAATTTGCCGCACCACACTCAACTCTGTCCGGGAATCCAGAGTTCAAAAAAGATGCGATGTAAATTGCTGGAGGTAATGAGAAGTCTGCAGGCACAGTGGGGCCAGAAGCGTGGTTTTCAGTGAAATTAAATACAGAGAGATATTTAAGGAAGCCAGAGACTGTTCTTTTTTTTTTTTTCCTTTCCCTGAGAGACTCCCATTTTAAGACGGTAGGGTAAGTTTCAGGGTTTTGTTCCCCCCCAGTGGTATGACTCGGTTTTTGCTATGTTATGACTCCAGGAGAACTGCTTATCTGTTTTATAACCTCCCCCAAAGCTATTGGACACAGACGTGGTTGTTTAGCAATATATTCTGCCACAATGTAAAGCATCATTTTTGAAGTGGGAGATGCTATAGGAGGACCAGCGTCTATAAATACGTATGTCTTTTGTGAGACATTTGCTGAGGGCAAAGAGCACTCACTTGGTATTCGATGAGTGTCATGAATTTTTAGTGCTTTCTTCATTTCCCTGATTTTTGAGATTCTTTATGCCTCCTGATGACTTCTTTGCAACTCTGCATTAACATTATGTAACATAGATGAGATACAAGCAGGACAGCCATCCCAGAACTGCAGTGTTGTTGGAGACCAGTCGCCTCTGGTGGGTACTCTGGTGAGCTCAGTGGGGGTTGGTTCAGGGGAGCAACGGAAAAAAAGGCTGGCAAGCCCAGTGCACAGCTGCATGGGAGGGTAATGATTGTCAGTACTGTGGAGTCACATCTTACTGGGTCCACGTTCTGAAGCCAGCTATAAGGGCGCACACTGCTCATGCTTAAAACTATTGGTGAAAGCCCCATATAAAGGCCACCATGTTGGAGACTGGCAGGCATCCAGATGATTTTCCCTTTAGGTTCAATCATGTTGCTGTTTGTTGGTGAAGCACCGGATGTAGAGGTGGGCTTGTGTTTAGGGACCATGTTTTATATATATGTATATATACACATACCTATACCTGTACATATATAAAGTCTTTAACAGTTGAACTTGGACTAGAACATGCACTTCCCAAAGCACCTGAGGCTGGAGACCACAGAACAAAGAGCAGATTCATATCCTTCATCTCATATGCTCCCTATGGAAAATGCCTATGGAAGAAAACATCAGGCTTAATTCCCAGCATGATTTAAATAGTTATTTTTTGTTATTACTACCTTTCTCTCATTTTTTTTCTCACCAAATATGGAACGTTGAATTTGCAAGATAAATGGGCACCTGATGCAAACAAACTGTATAAAGACTGACACAGGTTACCTCCTTTGCTTTTCACAAGAACCCTGCAGAGTAATTGGCGGTAGCCCATTCTGCAGGTGTGAAGACTGAGGGAGGTTACATGACTAGCCCAAGCTCAACTAATCAGTCGTGGTGGTATTTGAGCTGAGGCTCCAAAGCCTGTGCTCCTTTTTCTGTATCTTTTAAAAAGAGGATGAGAAAATAGGAGGCACATGAAGGAAGGAAGGGATGGAGCAAGGCATGCAAGCAAGAAACAAATATTTATTGAGTGTCTACTATGTACTGTTTATTATGGTAGGCATTTTCACATCTGTTTGTGTTCTAGGCTGTGTTAGTCTCCTGTGAATTATCACAAATGTAGTGGCAGCAGGAATTTATTCCCTCATAGTTCTGGAGACCAGAAGTCAGAAATTAGCATCAGCGTGGCCAAAGTCAAGGTGTGAGCAGGGCCACACTCTCTGGAGGCTCTGGGGGGAGAACCTGTTTCTTATCTCTTTCAGCTTCTGGTGGCTGCCGACTTTCCCTAGCTTTAATCACATCCCTCCTGCCTGTGCCTCCGTAGTCATATTACCTTCTTCTCTTTTGTGTGTCACACCTCTCTCAGCCCCTCTATTCACTTAAATTTATACGAGCCTTAATGTTTGCTTTTAGCCTGAAGTTGACTTTCGGTTTTAGATACTTAACCTGTGGCTGCCCTTGGTCGGCATGTTTTCAGAAGGGTACCACCTGCCCAGTGCCCACATCTTCAGAAAGCACCAGGCTCACATTGAAGCCAAGAGAGTTGGGTAAGATCTGCAGAAGAGTAGATCACAGGGACAAGTGAGAGGCTCATTGCATGTTTCTCAACCTGAGGGGGGATGCAGCAGGGAGCTCTGAGAGGCTTTCAGAGACTGAAGCTGTGGAGCAGGAAAGGACTGTCCAGCATGTTCTATGACCTCTGCATATGGAGGACTACAATTTAGAGCGGGGGAGGAGGTATACACACAGGGAAGGGCTGATGACCCTTCACAATCCTGACGTGTCCATAGAATGTCGGCCCCATGATATGGCAAGTGCACTGATTGCCAAGTGCTGGCCAGTCCGTCTCAGGTACAGGAAGTGCTCCTTTGCATGGGAGGACAGGCATTGGCTCTGACCCAAAGATGTGCAAACCCAAATGCTAGTCACCTCTACCAAAGGCTTGCAGTTATCTTTTGACTTGACTCTTGGACAGTTAGGTGTCCGTCCATCACTTCACATTCAGGTTTTTCCCACAGCCTTGCCTAAACCAGTCTATTCTGCTGATGTGCCCGTTTTGGACATTTGTACGAGGATTCTCAGCCACTCAGGACTGGAGCCTTCGTGTCAGTATCAACTCCTCACATCTCAAATTCCCACCTCCCTCAGTCCCCGTAGAGATGAGGCAGAGAGCCTGTCCCAGGAACATGCATTCTGCAGTAAACAGAGAAACCAAGAACACAAGCTGGGTTGGAGCCAGACTTTTCCACTTATTTGCTGTGTGTCTTAAGACCTGTTGTTCAGTTTCTGAAAAAGCAGGATAATGCAATAAGCCCCTACCCCATCAGGTGCCTGTGACAATTATAGAAGATGACAGTAGTTATTTTTGCTGTTGTTCTTTTTCCTCGTAGCTCCCACTTCAGTTCAGGTCTTGATCCCCGCAAATCAGGACTAAAGGGATTCTTTGCCGTTAGTGATTTTCGACCCTTTTAACTCTGAACCACAGTGAAAAATTTATTTTGTATCGTGACATTACAAGCACATCAACAAAATGCAGATAAGAGTTTTATAAAATATTTCTGTACTTTTTATTCTTCTCTCATTTATTGCAGACAAAATTTTGTTTTAATCTATTTAAATGATTTTATGGCCCACTAATGAATGACAGCCCATAGTTTAAAAGCCATTCCTCTAAATATAGTCCTGACTATCGTCCCTCCCTCCCTCCAGATCATGGGGTATCAGATTCTCAAGGGGTGGCCACCTTCTATGTTTTGCAATATGACATCAGTACCCACTGTCCCCACTTACATCACACACTGTATAGTTCCAAGCACTTCTGTATGTAGCATCTCCCTAATTCTCACCACCTACCCCCCTCTGAAGATGTTATCTCCAGCTTTACTTGACAATTGAGGACATTCAGATTCTGGGCCATGATGTGTCTTGTCCAAGAGCATGTACCTGGAAGTGACTGAATCAGGATTGACTCTCATTCTCACCCTGATTTGAGACTTCTCTTTTTCTTTCTTTTTCTTTCTTTCTTTCTCTCTTTCTTTCTTTCTTCCATTCTTTCTTTCTTTCTTCCTTCCTTCCTTCCTTCCTTCCTTCCTTCCTCCCTCCCTCCCTTTCTTTCTTTCTTTCTTTGTTGTTTATTAATTTTGAGAGTGAGAGTGCATGCATGTGTCCATGAGCAAGGGAGGGGCAGAGAGAGGTAGAGAGAGAGAGAGAGACAGAGAGACAGAGAATCCCAACCAGGCTCCACACTCAGCACACAGCACAATGTGGGCTCCATCTCACAAACCCTGAGATCATGACCTGAGCCTAAATTAAGAGGCAGATGCTTAACTGACTAAGCCCCCTAGGCACCCCTGTATCAGGGCTTTAGCACAAACAAAGAGGAAATCAAGTTTTTAGGACTAAATAAGAATGCAAATGGATTATAGTACAGTCAAGTCTTCTATTTTATGATCTCTTTCATAAAAACATATGTAGGATGATGGTTATGCACTTTTCTCTAAGAGAGTCAGTTAATGGCTCTGCTATCTACTGCGTGTCCGTTCATTCATTCACCCACTCAACAAATTCATTTGCATATTCATTCAAGGGATAGTTATCATGGGCCTACTATTTGTCAGTTACCCTATGTGGATGTTACAATGAGCATAACAATTTTTTTATACGTTCCCACTCTCACATCAATAAGTAAGGTGGTGCTAAGTACTATGAAGGAGAAATAGAGCAAAGTGAAGAGAAAACGATGGCTAGGGGTGCCCTTGGAAATAGTGTGATCAGGGAGGGTTTGTGGACAAGGTTACTTTGGGGCAGAGACCTAAATGAAGTGAGGGAGCAAGCTAAGTGGTACCTGAGGCGAATTTTCCAAAACCAGGGTACAGCCAGTTAGAGAGGGAGTGAGCTTGGTGGTGACTGGGGAGGAACCAGGGGAGGAGCAGTGGAAGGGGGAGTCAGAGAAGGGGCTCAATCATGTAGAATACTGAAGCCATTGCAAGGCCTTTGGATTTTATTTAATTAGTTCTTCAGAGAAGTCTATGCAAAATTAAAAAAAAAACTTTGTTAAATAATTTTTTTTCATGCCCCAAACACTTTTATGCTCTAGTAGCTCCCTAAGTTGGTCTAGCACTGAACCCACATTGTCATTGCTGATACGACCCCAAGTTGTAGTTTGAGAAGAAAACATGCCCACCCATTCTATCCCCATTCCCTCTGAGCAGGGTGGTATCCCCAAGGCCTCAGCTGACCTTTCCCAAAGATGATCTAACTTGTGAAGAGCTTTGGTCTATCTGTTTTATTCTTAGCTAAAAAATAACTCAGTGGTCAAGAATAATCAAGTTTCAGAATGCAGCATAAGGTTATCACATCTCACGTGCAGTGGTAAGTCTCAAGCTATGATAAGTCTTAACCTGAAGCTTAGCAGGGGATGTACTCAGAGCACTGGTAGCTTGCCACCTGTGGGTTATCTGGGATTCATAAATAGATCCAAGCAAGTTCTTAACATAGTTCATTGAGAAGAACCCATTTTCCCATTTTTCATGGTGTGACTTGCAAGCCTTACTGCATTTATCCTATTTAAAGAACACTCCCTCCTCTAGATGCCTACCTCAAGTTCAGGTAGAGTTCCTCCCTAATACCAACAGTAGCCTACATATACAAGTATTTAGTGAGGAAGGTTTAACATGCATTATTACCGTGCATTATTGCTTTTAATCCTTGAAACAACATGCATCATTGCTTTTAGTCCTCAAAACAACCACTGAGGTGGGTACTAATGCTAGCCTTTTATAGAGGAGGAAATCAAGACATAAAAAAGCTAAATAACTTTTGTAAAATGAGAGGTAGGGTCTAGATTCAAATTCAGAACATTCTCTTTCAGCTTGATTAACTACTGAGTCACGTGCCCTGTGGTGTATTTTAACTGGGGTATGGCAGAGGGAAGATTGGTTGAGAAACATTGTGAGAGGCTCATTTTCTCCCCAGAACTACTACCCTTCCTTTCCCTTTCTGCTTTCTTTCTCTTTTCTTGATGGCATATTTTATGTTCTGGCTCATTTGCTTTATGTCCCTCTCTCCCTTCTCTTATTTTCTCCCTCTCCCTCACCCCAGCTAAATAAAACCCAGTTTGGGGAAAGAATCTGATGACTCTAGAAGGATAAGCTATCATAAGGTCTTAGCTCTCTGGCAGGCTAGTCTGTGGCAGCAACACTTCTGTTGATGAAATATTTAGAGAACACCTCTTTCAGGCAGTCCTCAGGGCTGTGTAATGTTATTGAATTAGTAAATTGCCATTATTCTCCAAGGCCTTCATGGACTGCTGGTACACAAAGGACCAGGGAAGTAAAGGGATGGCTTAGGATCATATAACTAGCTAATAGCAGAGCCAAGAGGGAGATAAAAGTCCAGTGGCATGGTCTTTTCTTCTATAGTATGCTGCCTTTTCCATTTGCTTTTTAATGTACATCACGGTGAACCTCTAAGTGACCTTGACTCAGAGGTGGGGAGTTCTTGGGATGAAGGAGGCCAACCACTGGTGCTTTTCTATCCCCATGATGTAGGAAGTGTCTTACTCCAGTTCATTTTAAGGGTTTCCCTGGAAAACACATTGACAGTGATTAATGATCATCATCTCCTATTATCAGTTTCGATGGGTTGGAAAAATATACAAGTTTTGATGAGTCACAAAAATAAGAGGTAAACTTCTGGAAATGGGCAACATAGTTCTCTATCAGGAAAGGCATTGCGTTGGGAATTTCTGGGTCTATGAGACTCAGAGAGGGCCCAGAGAACCAGTGGGAGAGGAAGGTCTTAGAACAAGAGGTGGAGTAAAGCCCACTGCACAGCTGCCCACACTACATCAATATTAACTGACCCTTTCACTAGTTGGGTCATCCTGAGAACCTTCCAGTAGCCAGTTCATCACCAAGATAATAGGTCAGAACGCTGCAGATCTGAGCTAACTGACCCTCAGATTCACATACTGTCATCTCTGCCCCCTCCCCCAACTACCCTAGTGCTTTTAACTCTCCAGGAGAAATTCACTTTGCTCCTGGGCTGAAAACACACTGGGCACATTCTTGAACAGAGTTCAAACTAACAGGATTTCCCTAAAACAAGCAACTCTCTGGATGCCCTGGAAAGCACTGTGACTACTGGGAGGATTAGCATAGCTGGAGGAACATGGCTCTGGTCCAGAAAGAAAGAAAATGTATGTGCTAAAAGAAAAAAAAGAAAAAAGAAAACCTGGCTCAGAGTCTTGGGAACCCCATAATCAGAAGCATACTCATTCTGACGGTTTCAAAAGACCCAACACCCACCTCAATGTGACCTGGCGAGGGTTCAGAGAAATACACCCCCTCTTTTGTCTTTTGGATGGAATGTAAGAGCCATGTAAGACTTCCTGCCTTGAAGGCAGAGAAGGGGCAAGCCTTTACCACCCTGTATCAGCAATGTGGGGGGACAGTTGGAGACCATCCTTCAGCTTGTCTTTGGGTGATGTGATTTTATCACATGGCACAAGATATTCCATGTTAATTCTGCATGGTGCCCAAGTCCCTGCAAACCTATCTAATCTTCACCCAGGGTTTTTTTTATTGGTTTATGTTTTGTTTTGTTTTTCTCCTGGGGGAGAGATATTCTCAGGTTCAGGTGTGGGTCAGTCCGTCAGAACTGGACATGCAAAGATGGAACAGGAATTGAGATTAAGGGTCTCCAGGCAGAGTGATGAGCCTGATGCTCTCTGAGGTCAGGGGCAATCCTGAGGCCCAGCCAGTGCATTATTCATGGCAGGACAGGGAAAACATGTCTTGGAGGTCAAGGCAAGCAGGGTCAGGAACCCAGATGTTCAGGTATCTCATAACAACAGCACTGGCTGGTGGAAATGCCATCCTGGGTCCAAAGTAGGAGCTGAGCCACTTCTGGTTTCCTGATTATTTCTAATAGGCTGGGCCACAGAGGAGTCTTCCTTCTATCTTAAATGAGTTAGAGACCAATGTTTGAGTTCTGGGAAAAGGGAGAGTTGTGTAGCTACTAACAGACACCTTCCTGTGGTTTCTACCTCACACTACTGCAGAGGGTGTTTGGGATTGCAGGCCACTTTGGCAAAGGAAAACAAAGCTGTCTCACTGTAGTCTGTTGTGATCCACATTTTCTGCAACTGGAAATGCCAGCCGAAGATTTTAAAATCTTTGGATCTATAGTGCACCAACTTTATGGGGTGGGGGAGACTCTGGGAAATGAATGCTTCAAACATGTTCTTAGAGATTTTGATTTTCTGGAATAGGCTGAATCTTAAGACAAAACTAGCTTTGCAGGTCTGGTCAAAGCAGACGGCCTGCCTCTGAACACCTTGGTTCTGGTCTGTGCCCAACAATGGGGTTTCAACATTATTCCTTGTAAATCTTATTTCAGGGCATACAACTCCAATGATGATCAAGGATGGATGTGTTACTGCATTTAAAGGAAGATTTCTAAAGCCATACTTTGTAGATAACTCTTAGTTAACACGTTAGTGGTTGCTTCCAATTCCAAACTAATCATCCATGCATCCATGCAGTCACTCATTCAACCAGCAAACACTTATTCAAGACCTTAACTTTGTCAGAACTGGCCATGTGCCTAAGAAAGAGACACAGCTGATTAAAGAAGGAAGAGGTGGAGGTATGGTGTGAAGGACTTGAAGAGAGGCAGGGCCAGCATCTTCTTGAAAAGGAGAAGAGGGAGGATAAAGGGATTTTTTGAATAGGTGGGATAAGGCAACCCTTGAAGGCTTAGTAGATTAGACTGATACATTGTCAGTGTATGTACACAGGGTAGTGAAAAGAATGACCAGAATATCCAATGTGGCAAGCAACTGGGGGCTATGGACTTTGTGAGGAAGAATATGGATTTCTCCTTGGTAGTGTGTGTCACTGCTCTCCTTTTCTGAATGACCTTAGTAATGGGATTAGTTTGAAGAGTCCTGCCTTTGGTTTATGAACACCTCAACCCGTGTGACTTCAAAGATTTTAGTCTTTGATGAATTCATCTGTTTGGTTTGACTGGGACAGGTCATTCTAAGCCAGTACCCCAGATTCAGTCCCGTGGAGCCAGTTAATTTCCCTTTGTTCCAATGACAAGATGTTCTCCTAGAATGGGTTTGCACATGATCACAACTGTCTACTGAACTTGAAGTTCCTTGAGATCAGTAGCATTTTTGTCCATCAGATACCTCCAAAGCCCAACATGTCCTATGCTGAGAAATACCTGGAAGATGTGAAATTTGGGTAAGGGTAAAAACCCATTCCATGAGAGGAAACCCACTGCCATCACTTGAGAGTTTCCTCTAGTAGATGTCTGGTCTTGCTGGATTGGTAGGAGAATGTGAACCAATTCTGCAACCCCAACCCCACCCCAAAGACTGGGTGCATAGTTGCCAGTTTTCCTCTTCTGCAACACTTTGTTTATTGTTGCCTTTAGTGAGTTTTTTTTTAAAATGTTGCTAGGTCAGGGAGCTTAGAAATCTTGGAAAGAAGTCAGTTTTGGCAAATTCTAATCCCCAAAGTTGAAAGTATCTGTATCAGCCAGGGTCTCTCAAGAAAAGAAAAAAAAAAAAAACAAATCTCATGTGGATTAATTCAATAGAAGAAATTTAATATGGGAAATTAGTTACAAAGTTGTTTTTTTTTTTTAAGAAGAGTTGAAAGTGCAACTATGAAAAACAAAGCAACCCCAAGATTAGCAATTGCAGGAGCCACTGCTCCACCTAGGGCTGGAGGAACAGGGGTGTTACCTGAGCCCAACAGCCTGGGCTACTTGGAGAAATTTGGTTCTAGGGGATGCCCAACTGGTAGTGTGCTGAATGGGGAAGACTCAGCCCCAGGTATCGGTGGAGTGGAGGTGAACACTTACTTAGCTTCTCTTTCTCACCCATTCTCCAATCTCTTGCTTAAACTTCTCACTGGCCAAACCAAGCAGGAAGCAGTGGGAAAGGATGCCTTGGTAGTTTCCTGTGGTCATCTTTTTGAGTACAGAGAATAACAGGAAAATGGTGGGAACTGAATCTGATGGAAAACAGGCAAATGACCAGTACAGCATCCATCCATCCATAGACTCTCACAACACTCTTTCTGATGTTTGAGGGAATATGGCTGCACTCACCTTAGATAAATCGTAGCCCCTTGGGAAGGCTGTACTGAACAATTTCTCTTTCTTCCATATTTGGCCTATTTTAGGAAATATATAGAATGTTTAGTGAAGCTACTGCATGCCCCAAACTAGCCTCGCACTTGAAACTGAAATGTACATGGGTGGAGTACCTTTTAGACAGCACCTCATTACATAAACACTTGACCTATAAGAACACAGGCTGTGTGCACTGTGTTCCCTGGTATTTATTTCTTCATTTACCCCACTAGTGGTATGGGAGTGAGTAGGAGGCAGGAGGAAGGACTGGAAATGTGCTCTTGGGTTAGTATTCACAGGTACAGGTCTTCTGAGTCCTGGTTCCCAGGGAAGGAGGGCAAACAGATGTACAAGAGAGATTTGGGGGAAACTGGGAGGCCCCTCTAGTCTGCGGTTGCCATCTTACATACCTTGTAGGCTTCCACGGGATGAGATGCCTGGCCGGGGCCCCATTTTTAGAGGTTCTGTGATCACATAAGTAGTCAAATGCTCTGTGTCAGTTAGGGTTTGATCAAGGAAGTCAAACCACTATGAGTAATATGGTAAATATTAGATTTTCTGTAGGGATTATACCTTGCACATTGGTGGGAGTTGGTGGATAAGGCTATGAAAGGCTGTTGCCTCTGTGTCTGGTGATGGGCCTGAAGTCGCTGCAGGTCAGTGTTGGTGATCTGGGAGGAAAATCTTGGATAATGAAGTGGGGGAGAGCCAAAGACAAACTGGAACATTCCTTCAAGAAGTCCATGAAGACAGGCTGGAACCTATATGTGTTCCTCATCATCTCTAACCTTAACAATACAGATGACCTGCAGATGCTCTTCTCCTTGGAGCCACGTGCATGGCTAGTCTGGGACTCAGAGAAGCTCAAGAAGGAGATCCTGCAGGCTCAGCTCCACTCTCCTCCAACAAGTGGGTCAGTGGACTAGCGGCAGCAGGTACAAGCCACAGAGGTTCTTGGAGCCCTATACCAACTTCCCAGAATATTGGAGGCTGCTTCACTTCTACCTCCTAAATCCCATGCCAAGTTCTCTGTGGCCAACCTCAACCTGGAACCATAGAGGGAAGAGAATTCTGAGAATCCCAGTTATAGTTTGGGCAAGTTGACACTGGACAAAGCCAACACATGTTGCAAGAAGACTGAAAACTAATGGTTGGAGAAGAGATCTTTGTTTGGACATAGAAATGAGCTTTTATGACCCCTGAGAGACAGGAACTAGTTCTGGGAGGTCATAGCCATAAACTGGTGGCCTCCTCTCTCTTGATAGCTCTTGCACCCAGGGGGAGGAAACCAGGAAATCTGAAGTTGTTGGAGAGCTGGGGGAGCCCTGGCTTACCAGAGTCTGCCAAGGATTTGTATCTCCCAGAGGCCTCTCTCTCAGAACTAGGAAAGGTGGAGCCCTCTTCGGGCCACCCCATCTCCTCTCTCTCCAACACCCATATAATCACACCTCCATGACAAGGGTGCTGGGAGGGTTCATTAGTTAATGCCAGGGACAGGGTAAAGGTGACAGCATTTACAATAGCACAGAGATGCCCAGATCCAGACTGGCAGGCATTTTGCTGACTGATTGTAGAACTTGTTGCAGTTGATGGTGACCTTTCCTCCCCATTACATTTCTAAATATTTTGGTTGTAAATGGGTAAACAATCCCATTCTGAAACAAAAAATCAGACTTGCTATTGGTGTTTTTAAAACTATCCTTGGTCCTTCGAGCATTTCTGGTTACCTCCCTTCTCTCCCATTTCTCTTTTGTGGACAAATGAGGTCTACTTTTCTTCTGCTTTCCCCTAGAGAAAGGCCTGGTGATGAGGCTCCAGCATGCCATTTCAACCAGTTTACCTTCACACTCATTTCTGATCAGGTGGTTAGGCTGTCAAAGCTTTTAGTCAATTTTGTCTGCATGGCAAATGTCAGACATTTGGATTCTTCTTCTTTTTTTTTTTTTAACGAGAAGAAATAATTGGTCTCTTCTTCTAAACATTTGAGATCATGTAGGCAGTGTCGCTATTTGCCTTTCTGTTCCTTGGACCTTCATCCCTTTCTTTCTTGTCCCAGTTGCTTGCGCATCAGAATCTTCAAGTATGCAATGAAGACAGAAGTTGTATGCTCATGGCCTTTCCCCCCATCCAGCTTTCAGAGGAAGGTGTTTTAATTATCTGGAATCTCCGATATTGGGCAGGATGAGAGGAGAAAAGGCTGAAGTGGCCTGGAGGAGCAGTAGATATGTGTAATAAAGAGAAGAGCACAGAAGAGGAATGGAAGCAGACAGAACATGGGCATTTGGGAGCGTGTGGGAGAGAAGAGTAAAATAGGCTTTGGGTGAGGGGGAGCCAATGAAAAGTGTAAGGGAGAGAATAAGGGTGAAAGATATCTAAAGAGGCTTGTGTTTGTTTGCTAGGGCTGCCACAACCAAATGCCACGGCCTGGGTGGCTGAAACAACCAAAATTTATTTGCTCACAGTTCTGGAAGCTGGATGTCCAAGATCAAGGTGCTGGCAGATTAGGTGTCTTCTGAGGCCTCTCCTCGGCCTGCAGATTGGCTGCCTCTCACTGTGTCCTCACATGGCCTATTCTCTGTGTGTATGTGTCCCTGGTGCCGATTCATCCTCTTATAAGGACACCAGTCTTACTGGACCGGGGCCCACCTTCATGACCTCATTTCACCTTAATTACCTCTTTAAAGATCTTGTCTCCAAATATAGTCACATTGGGGGTTGGGGTTTCAACATATGACTTTTATGGGGGACACAGTTCAGTCCATAACAAGGGTTTTAAGGTTATTTTAATGTTAACTATGTGTTCTCCCCCACCCCTTACACCCCCATTTAGTGTTTTCTAAAAAGAACAACTACAAAAAGATTTAAGTTGCTTTGTATTATATTTATGTTTCCTATTGAATTGGTTTTGATACAGCATTGTTATAAGCCTGGGTCACAGATGTTCTGGGTTTATAGGGGTTATACATTGATTTAGGCATCTGATTCCCAATTTTCAAAAAATTAGAATGTAATAAAATCGTCTCGATAAGAAAATGAGAAGGCACATAATTTAATCTCTCATGTGTAATTTGGAAGTCTTTGCCGGAGTGAGCTTATCCTGAAATATGAAAATTATGTCTGTGAAAAAAAAAACAGGTATGGTTATATTGTTGAAAAAACTTTTAGTTTTGGGAGGTGTAAATAAGTATTTATAAGTATATGTAGGTCTCCGTAGTTGCAATGCAGGTTTTCTTTTGCTGCTAAGAAAAAGAATTATAGCCTCGACTCTGCTGGTTTCATTTTGACAATCATCTAAATAAAACCTGTCATTTAGTGACTGCCATTTGGAACTATCAATAACTGTTTGAAAATAAGGAAACCACAATCTGGATGGAAAAAAAAAAAAAAAGCCTGTCCTCCAATACCAGGTTCTGCTTCTCTGATTACTGCTGGGGGCTACTGCAGATGCATAGAATGGTCCCTTATCCAGCGCTCAGTGCAGTGGATCTGAAATCTGGAGCGAATTTTGCTGGGGCTGCAGACACATGTTGTATGTCAGACACATGGTGCTTGTCAAGGTGCAGTTCTAAAGGAATGGTGGCCTCAGGTCTTCAGTGAGATGTGTGTTGAGAGCGTGGAGGAGTGCACAAGTCATGTTCCGTGGGAAGCGAGAGCATGTCTGTGGTCACCAGACACATCTGAGCTACTGAGTCACCTTGAGGTGGTTATTTGCAGGACCTAACCTTAGACCCTCTGGCTGAGTGATGCCACAGGACAAATGGAAGTGGGGCTGGGATTGGGGTGGGTGAGTTGAGAGAAAAGATGGAGAAAGAGAGAGAGAGAGAGAGAGAGAGAGACGTCTGAGTCCTACGCTAGGTGTGAAGGGGAGAAGATATGAATCTCTTATGTAGCCAGGGGCAATTTCTAGCCAATCAAATTAACACTGTAATAAGGCTCCTCTGGTGCCTGTTTATACAGCAGAATGGTGGTGAGATATGGGTCCAATATTACGAATACCATAAAAGTCCATCTATATTTCCCTAGTATAGGACTAGTCATATTTTTTCAGGTCATTATTATTTATAATCCATTTATATATGGAAGACGATGGTTCTTTATGGTTCGAATGATTTAAATCTGGGCCTTTAAACCATGCCTGATTTATTTGCACAAGGAAATCATGTTTTCTTTGGAGCTTTTCAATGGAGGCATAATTACAGTGTTGCAAATACAGTGCTCTATTTAAGGGTCTGTCAGCATTTCCATAATAAACCTCTATTTTCAGGAGTCCAGAATATTGCCAGAGAGAGAGAGAGAGAGAGAGAGAGAGAGAGAGAAAGAGACAGAGACACATGGAGGGACAGAGAGAGAGAAAGAAATCCTTCTAAAATATAAGCTTGGTGGGTCCATCTGAAGACTTTATTTTTAATCCAGATCTGTATATATATTTGCAACCACACATTCTCCTTTATTTGTGTGGTGGTGCCAGTAATGCGCCAGGCATCTCTGGATCCTGCCCAGTGGGGCTTTGGCTTTAAAGCGGAATCTTCCCGGGAAAAGCAGCAGCGAACGCGTTGGGTGGCTGACCGGCTCCCTTTTCAGACCTCAGCAGATTGCCAAGCTGCATCTCAGCTTTAAGAAAAGAAAAGCATTTTTTGCCCTTACTTCTGGTTGGTGTGTTTGTTTTGGTTAACTGAGGCATATGCTAATTTGGATCTTGAATACTGATAATAATAGTGGTATTATTATGATTTATAATAACAATCTTAAATGCAATGTAAGTGCCCAGTATGTGTCTGGCACTTGACAAATATTACTTAAAATTTCAACCTCATACCCGTCCTGCAAAGTAGAAATTATTAGTCCTGATTTTCAGAGGATGAAAACAGGCAGGGGTTGGGGGAGTGGGTGACTGTCCTGGCAGAGAACCAGAAAGCAGAGTTAGGGTAGCTAAGGTCATAGTTGAGATAGCCCATGCTGGGCGCCGCAGTAGGAGGCGTCTCTCGAATTGGAGTAGCTCCTTTAGGGAGTAAGTCTTGGAGAGGCCGGTGGGCTCGGAGACCACTCAGGCAGGAACTGACCAGTCAGGAGGCAGAGTCTCGAAGCCTACTCCACAGCTTCTTGAGCATGGTTTAATAGGTAAGTGTGACTCTGGTTGAGTCTGGATGGAAACTATCGGAAGATTTTTTTTGGGGGGGGGGCTTCCTGTGTGGCAAGCTTGCACCTTACCTGGGTTATCTTGCTTATTTCCCAAGTTTAGCCATGTAGAGAGGGAATTTTATGGAGATTGGATAAAATGCCAGCCAGGATTATATAACCAGGAAGTGGCAGAATTCCCAGGTCTGGAATCCTGGTTCTTGACCAATATGCTTTATGGCCCCAAGGGAATCAGTCTCCCTCCATTTGGAAGGTACATTGAATGGAGACAGGATTCTCCTGTCTTATGTGGGAGAGCCTGTCTGGGAATTGCTGATGGATACTTTCCAGAAGTTTGTGTGTTGGCATTTAACAGGAAGGAAAGGTAATATGCCCTCCTCTCGCACAGGGAGGATCAGGGACAAGCCATGGTGGGAAAGACCACCCTCCGCACCGTGTTCACAGCCAACCATGGGGAAACTATTTTGTAAACTCTTGATCCCTTGTGGGTGGTGTGATTTAATTCTTTTTCCTTCTCTTTTCTGGGACTGCTTTTGGGTTGCTAGCTCCAGCTGAGACCAGAGGTGGTGACACACAGCCCAGGGAGCAGCAAGGAAAGGAAGAAAGTTTTTCATTAAGAAAATGTTCTTTCTTCTTCTTCAAGCAAAATCAGGCCCCCGTATGGGGGATATTACGTATTGAAGTGATCTCCTGCTCTCAGAGTGGAGGTTGAGCCTCAGGACTCAGAAGACAGGATTCGAATTACCATTGCAGAGCAGAATGCATTTATCTTATTGGAAACAACTCTCGGAGGCTGTAAATTCTGTTCAATAAGTAGTTATTGAGGGTCCTCTAAGGAGTTGGTGTTGGGCATTATTCTCCATAAGGGAGGTGGCTTGACTGGCATGGAAAGTCTGACTCAAGCTAGTGTTGGAGGTGAAGTAGTGGGAAGGCCACTCTATGTTGCCAGCACCTAAGTACTAATTTGAGCAATCACCACCTCGGTGCGACTGAGAACAAGAAGCGGAATGACCAGTGTCCATTCGGAACAAGATTTATTTAATCAATATTTACTGAGCATATACTATATGCTGGGCACTGAGCAAGGGGCTGGTAATTCAATGGTGAGCCAGACACATGTGTTCCTACCCTCATAGAACTTAAAATCTAGTGGAAGATAGAGACATGAAAGAGATAGTTACATTAACAATGAAATACTTTAATTAAGTCACTACCACTGTGATGAGTTCTTCGAGGGAAAATATAAGGTCTCATGAAAACAGATTAACAGAGGGACCGTATCCATTAGAATGTATTCAGTTGTAAGTAACAGGAAACCCTACTGACAGTGGTTCGCATAAACAGGGCTCATTTTTTTTCTCCATGACAAGGAGTTCAAAAGCAGGCATTTTCTGGCATTGGCTCAGTGATGTCCTCAAGGATCCAGGCTCTTCCAAGCCTCCTCCCTGCTGTCTTCCACATACGAACTTTGCACTCTCGGGCTTGTAGCCTCATGGTTATAGAATGGTTGCTGCAACTCTACTTTGAAAGACTCGAAGCACAGGGAAGGGGGGGAGGGTTATGCCAGAGATCTCTTTTCTCTAACACAAGTGTATTTCATCAGCAGCAAAATTTCTTTTCCAGAAACCTTTCAGCAGACTTTCTGTTAATCCATTAGCCAGAATCGGGCTTTTGGTGAAGACGAGAGAAAAGACGAAGTAGTCAGCCATTGCATATGCATAACTATAAGTTACATTTGTGGCAGGCATGCCATATAGACCACATTCATGTGTGTTAAGTTGTTTGATCCTCACATCAATTCTATGATAAAGAGCAGTTTCTCAAATGAAGACACTGAGGCTCGGGTGAGGGGCTTGCCCGAGAACATATAGTCAGTGTTCCTTTGGCCAGGGGTCCTAGATCATTCCTGGATACCGGTACTGCCCTATCTCTACTGGGTTTTGGAGAGGGGACAATCCTGAGCCCAAAATGCAGGGCCTCCTGAAGAGACATGCAAGTATGTGGGAATTTGCCAAAAGGTCGGGGTTTGCTTTCTGAGACGTTTGCTCGGGCACCCCAAATTTCGATTATCCCTCTGATGTTTTCCTATGACTACCCCTAAGATTGAAAGCCACGCAGTGGAAAGGCAAGCCAACTGGGAAGAAAGAAACCTTCTGATAGTCAGAATCTCACAGTGGAGCCTTTGGGGTCCCTCATTGCCAGGATATAAAAACAGGTATAGAAAATAGCATCTGCTGATGGCACTGTGACCTCATTTCCAGACAACTTTGGAAATGTTGATTTATTAAATGTTTCAGAGTAACGTTCCCACCCCCTGGCACCTGACCCAGGCAAAAGGTGGTGTATTTAACATCTAGGATAAGTGCATGAAGATTAAAACCACAGGTTCTCATGGTATTTTAAAGGCACCCCCAAAAATCAGTCTGCTGGCCACGTGCAATGCCCTACTCCGCACCCTTCCCCTAGGCTCCCAGCATGCCCTGTGTGCCAGTCACAGCAGGAGAGATGTCCTTGGTCCATTCCACTCTTCCCACCACCTTCCTAGCCTCTTGGATCTGGCCTTTGAAGTTGTCTGTTGTCTATTGCTGGGTTGGTGGAAGGTAGAGACAGACCTGTTGGCTTGGGATTGTCCCATGAAAATCAGGGTGGGCGGGGTGCCCAGAGACACACCGGCATCCTCGAGTTACGCCAGTGGAAACAAGAGTCATGTACCCTGTGCTGGAGAATGTGCAAAATTGACACCGTTTACCAGATGTTCCAGGGTTTTATGAGCTTTCCAAGGCCTTCTGTTAAGTAACACTTACTTTAAAAAAGTAAACGTTGCCTGCTCTGAGTGGAAAGTTTTGTTTTTGGGCTTTTAAAAAATCTTTTGGGTGAACTCTGCAGCACCTGTTTGCACAGAGGGCTCTAGCCTGCAGCGGCTGCTTCTGGTGAGTGACGGGAAGGGGGGGCAGCATGTGACAGGCAACCTGGTCCTGACTGAAAAGGCCAGAGGCCAGAGGCCCAGGCTTACAAATGCAGAAACACACCCACAAGTAGAGACCAAGATGTGGCCGCCTCTTTTAATGCATGCCTGAAATTTTGGGTACCCATCACTCATTCTTGTAGTCCTAAATAGCATTTGCCTCTCCTATGCAGCCAATTGTTGTTTAAACAAATAACTACCATAGAATTCATCTTTAGCATACATTTGAATTTTCAGAAGATAAGTTTGATCGGGGTTCCTGGGTGGCTCTGTCGGTTAAGCGTCTGACTTTGGCTCAGGTCTTGGTCTCATAGTTCATGGGTTTGTGCCTCATGTCTGGCTCTGTGCTGATGACTCAGAGCCTGGAGTCGGCTTCGAATTCTGTGTCTCCCTCTCTCTCTGCTCTTCCCCCACTCATGCTTTCTCTCTCTCTCTCCCTCTCTGTCTCAAAAATAAATAAACATCAAACTTTTTTTCAAAAGGTAAGTTTTGATCAACATGGCATCCACCCTTATTGCATGCTGTCGAGTGCGGCCCATTGTGAAGTGGTCATTTGTCATAAGCAGCGTCTTAAAGCTGTCATGCAAGATGGTACACGGAGTGTTATGTATGAACAGGCACGAAAGGCTCAGTGCAGAGGACGGCGAATCCAATCAGGTGAAGGGTAGGAACACCAAGATCTTAAATAATTAGATGAGAGAAAGGGAGAAACGAAGAATCAGCTCTGTGGGAGTAGAGAGGGATTTTATTCAGTAGGACTGAGGAGTGCTTTCCAGTTAGGGACACATTTGTGTGTGGGGAGTGCAACCACCGAGAAGGCTGGAAACAACCTGGTTTGGTGCCAGCCTGCCCAATCACTGCCACACATAGAGAGCCAACTGGAAGTGCCCTCTAAAGGGGCTGAAATCCACATAGAACCCCCTTCATCTCACGCAACTTAGTTTTGGGAGAAGGAAGAGGAGGATGCAGTAAAGCTTCTTTTTGTCCTACCGGTATATTTTGAGTAGAACTTGGCTATGGCCCCGCAGCCGACTCCAACAGCCCTTAAAATATCACATCACATCCAGCGTCCTTGGGTTAGCGGTCTTCTGACTTCTAATCCGAGCTTCCTTATTTGCTTATGCGGATCTCCTTCTTTGTCTGTCCCCAGGGCGCATTGTCAAACTCTGGGCCCTTCCACAGGAGCAAGGCTGTTAACAGGCTTCACGACTACAGTGGAGCACGTAGAGCATAGAGCAGTATGAAAGGAGGCACATTGGGTACCATTGGTTCTTTGCGGGTGGAGGAGGGGGAAGTGGGAGATGAGAAAAAAAGGACCACGAAAGAGGAAAGAGAAGGAGGTAGGCACCGTGTAGAACACCAGTATGCATGGTGTCCCATTTATACAGAAAGTATATCTCTGCTCACATGCAGAGATATAAAAAAATGAGTCACCCCCAGTGTTAATGATGACTACCAGACTAGTGGATTTCAGGTTAGTTTTAGTTTCTTATATTTGTCCAGAGTCTGAATGTTTTGCACTTTTATTTTTAAATCAGAAAACACTAGGGGCGCCTGGGTGGCTCAGTCGGTTAAGCCTCTGACTTTGGCTCAGGCCATGATCATACAGTTTGTGAGTTCGAGCCCCGCGTCAGGCTCTGTGCTAACAACTCAGAGCCTGGAGCCTGCTTCGGGTTCTGTCTCCCTCTCTGTCTGCCCTTGCCCTGCTCACATGCTGTCTCTCTCAGAAGAATAACTAACAAATTTTTGTTTTAAAAAAGAAAACACTAAGATTTATTTCCATGTAAAAATAAAGAATAGCAAAAACAAACACATGCATTTCAGAGCTCAGGGTGTCCCTCTGCTCTTCTCTCTTCTTGGAACCCTGGCTACATATTGCAATGTGGCCTCGGGGAGAAATGGGAAGAACATGTAGGATACGGGTCATGAACTCCGTGGTTGGGGCCTGAGATCGCTCTCCGGAAAACCAGGTGTTGATTCCAAGGTGAATATCTCAGCAGAGCATATTAGCGGCCAGTTTTGCAGAGGCCCTTGTGGTTCCAGAAGCAAGGCTGGGCCTCAATTGTTTCCGTCTCTATTCCTCTTTCCAACAGATAACAACCACCAAGAACCCACATGTTGTCAAATACAGTCGGGTATATTAACTCGCTGCAGCAAGGTAGAACAGACGTGGGCATCTCAAGTGGAAGGAATGGGAAAGGGCTTTTTATGATTTGGACTCATACTGAATAATCATAAGGAGAGGCATGGGAAAATGAGGTCTACTCTGGATTGCATGCTAACACGAAGTAGGGACAGGTAGTTTAGTATCTCAGCAACCTCTGAGGCAGGAGGAAAGATGCAGAGATGGGGAAGTCACTGGCAAGGCAATCGCCAAAAAAGAGGAAGGGATTGGTGGTCACTTTGTGGCATGGTGCGGCCTTGGGAGAAACACTGATCTTTCCATGAGGCTTGTCCCCACCTGATGATGTACAGGGCTGACTTTCCTGTTTTCACTCCCTGACGTCCAGAGCTAGCTGTCATTCTGGAGAGGGGACTTGGGGGTGGGGTCTGATGGAGTCGGCTCCATCCACAGGCCTGGCTTAGGCAGGTGAGGATGGCATGCAGGGTGTTTTGGCTGCTGTCCAGGACTTCACCCCCATGGTGTTGCACGGGCATTGGAAGCTTGTAGAAGAAATGGCTCATTGAGTTCCTTGGGTTAGGTCCTTTACCCCCTGACATTTCCCTGGCTTTTGGAGACAGGTGCTTAGCAAGCAAGTACAGATTGCTCCAGGCTTCCTGAAAGGTCTTTAGGGCCCTGCTTGCAGATACTGGGCTATGCTGGACTATAGAGCGTCAGGCCTGGCCTGAGGTACCCTGACTGGATTCCTTGGGAGTCATTCTTTTCTCTATTCCTGGTTTCTCACCTGCGAAGATGGGAAATTATACCAACTTCTCTGCGTGAGGCCAGGATGGCTTTGAGTGAAGTCTGAGAACTGCCTTCAAAGAAAAAGGCGATGCAGACACATGTCAGTATCTTAACATAGACTGGAATCTTCTTCTGGGGCCAGAAGCAGACAGTGGGCTCACCAATGATGGCACCGACTCACTTGATGTCCCTGGGTACCCTGATGAATTCTGACTGTGACTGCCTCCTGCTTTCTCTTCCCTTCCCTGCATGGTGCCTCGTTCAGACAGACCCTCTGGGCCTTGGGTTCCACCCCCTGTATCAGACATGCCTCCTCTTATGTATCTGTGGTCCCCCTGCCTGAACTCAGCTCTGGTCCCTTCACCAGGCTAGGGGGTGGAGGGTCTGAGGCTGAGGGGCTCAAGGGGAAGTCTCTGAGTCTTTTTAAATTTTTTTAATGTTTATTTATTTTTGAGAGAGAGAGACCAAGCACAAGCAAGGGAGGGGCAGAGAGAGAGGGAGACACAGAATCTGAAGCAGGCTCCAGGCTCTGAGCTGTCAGCACAGAGCCTGATGCAGGGCTTGAACTCACAAACTGTGAGATCATGGCCTGAGCCGAAGTCGGATGTTTAACCAACTGAGCCACCCAGGTGCCCCGTCTGAGTCTTGATTTTCTAACTCAGGCCACCTGTGGCTGCCCAAAGTGGCAGGCATGGCCTCTGTCCTGGTGCCTGACCTGGACTCACTTTTTCTACCAAGGGTCAGAACTAGCCTTACAGTCTGTTCACGGGACCTCGCTGTCACCCATAGGCAATTCGTCCCGACCACATGTGCGTCTCTGGGTATGGAAAACAACAGCAGCCACCTCAACCAAATGGAGACCTTCCCTTCCTTCACAAACGGTGGGAGGCAGACATGGGGAAGAGGACAGATTCTTCTGTCACATTAGAATAAGATGAGCCGTGGTTGTTTGGGGCTGGGCTCCAGCAGGCTCTTGGAGAAAACCTCAGAATTACAGACGAAGCCCCAGGTTGATTTTATGGGGCAGTTTGGGCACCGCCAAGCATTTGTAGTATAAAGACATCGTAAAACGTGCTGGTGGTCTGGGAGCTGGATGGGGTACACTCTGCACGTATTAGAGACAACTTTGTGATCTGGTGACAGGCCTGTTTGATCCCCTCACCTAGAAAGAAATCAGTTAGCATCTTCCAGAGAAGTACGTTAAACGTAGATGGCCCCGCATCCACTTCTGCTGGTCTTTGTCCCCTTACCTGGAGAGAACGAGAACTTTTTTTTCCCCTTGCCTCTCGGCACAATTTGTATTTAATTATTACACTTCAGATGTTTCCGAACTGCACTGGAAGCCTGAACTGGCTTCCTCTTCACCTCCTGCTCTGGAATAACATCTCTCCCTGTTAACAATTATCTTCGCCATTTGGTTAGTCTACAGCGTGCCCAGTGGAAGCCTGATCGGATTGTTTAATTAAGCTTCAAAGGACAGCCTGTACTTCCATCTTGTCCCCGGTTTGCTTCTTCCTTCCTCTTCTGCAGTCCCTGCCGAAGATAGGAAGGATGGCCTGTGGTCTCGGACGGAGGCCGGACCCTCCTGGTCTGGGCCAGCCTTGCCTGCTGAATGAATTTCTCCAACTTCCACAGGGAGCTAATTGCCAAAGTTTCTCATTGCTGCAGACTCAGAAGGAAGAAAAAGGGGTGTACCATGGGAAGAAGGGGGAGCTGTGGCTGACCCTACCACCTCAGGGCTCCTCACAGGAGGCCTGTTTCCAGCAGGGCCTATGGAAAAGCCACATTGCCCTAAATGAGGGACGGCCTACCGAAAATAGGCCCCCCGGACTTTTGTAGAATTTTCCTTCTCAAACTAACACAGGGGCCACAGTGGCAGCTTCTTGTCCCAGGTAATGACCGGATGGAATTATTTTTTTTTTTTTCACATCCAGCCACCAGCTTCTGAGGTCCTCAGAAAGAACATTTGTAACCATGCATTCTTTATGTGGTCCACGATTAATAAACAGGAACCCACCTTTCTAGACGGACGGAGAAACAATTTTTTTTTCTGTGTGTAGGGTCCATGAATGGGGGCTTTGAGAACATGCCCTTTCGTGGCCAGATATCAAAGTGCTGCTCACACATACGGATCGACCGCACGGAGGTGCGGCCCCGGGCCGCCGCCCGTGTGGCCGCCCGCTGCGGCTCCCCGCTGGCCGCCTCGTCGGGCCGCAGGGCCAGGGTTGTGATGGCCCAGTTTTTCCTCCCTGGGATGAACGCCGACCCACCAGGAAGAAGGGGGAGACCACCAGCATCCATTCTCCACCAAGTCCTAAAATAACTATACTTATAATTGCTTGTACGTGCTCCCTTTTGTGACCTTCCTCCCCTGGTCACACCCCTCTGTTTGGGAAGAGAAAGTTCATTTAAAAAAAAAATGTTTTTAAAATTTATTCATTTTTGAGAGACAGAGACAGAGTGAGAGCAGGGGAGGGGCAGGGAGAGAGAGAGAGAGAGACACAATCCGAGGCAGGCTCCAGGCTCCAAGCTGTCAGCCCAGAGCCCGACGTGGGGCTGTAACTCATTAACAGGAAGATCATGACCTGAGCCGAAGGCTGACACTTAACCAACCGACTGAGCCACTCAGGCACCTGAGAGGAAAGTGCATTTTTAAAGGTTTCCTGGCCTGGTGTTCCTTCCTTTCTCTTCTCTTTTTCTCTTTTCTTTTCCTTTCCTTTTCTCCCCCTCCCCCTGCCTCCTCTTCTCTCCCCTCCTTTCTCTCCCTGTTCTTTATCCCCCTTCACTCCTGTGCTTGGATAGCGTGCTCTGACTCCCCCATGTTACAGGTGGGGGCCCTCTCAGAGTCTTTCCTGCACCACCTTGAGCTCTGAGCCCTGATGGTTTTGCTGGGGCTTCGGAGAAGGGAAGCAGGCAGTGCCTGGCAGAGCCACAATGGCCGAGGTCAGGTCCCTGCAGACAGCGAGGTTGTGTGAAGGGCAGAGGCTTTGTCTATGAATCCTAAAGTCTGAGACTGGGTGCAGAAGGCTTCGAGTTGCAGTCAGAGGATCAAGGAGTCACAGCACAGCAGCAGGAAGCATGTAGGGCTCTTCTATCCGGCAAACGTCATCTGCCAATCTTGGGCTTCATTGGAGTCATGCTGGGCAAAGATGCTGGGAAGTGGCTTTGGAGTGTCTGTATCTAGAAGCACAGACCTAGAGGCAGAGCTGGGGGAGTAGGGAGGGGACAGAAATGAACCCATCCTGCTCTCTCACTCTGTATGGACCTGTCAGGAAGATGGAGGTATGGTCACCTTGGGTTAAATCTTGACGGGGTCCAAGTCACACTTACTCTGCCACCATCTTTGAGAGCTTCCCTGGAGAGGCCCTGAAGAGGTGAGGAGACACTCAGGCATAGTTAGAGTAGAGTAAGTGGTTAAGGGAAGTGGGGCGGAGGCTGTCTTTTTCATGATACAGTTTGTCCCAGGTAAGGCAGCTCAGGGGACTCTCATCATGTAATTCTTAACTGGAATCTAACAAGGTGGGATTTTTGGGTCCCCTGTCCCTTCACGTATTGGCAAAGAGAGAGTCTGGATTTGATCTGCATGCAGAAGAGATGCTGAGTGGCAGGAATGGTAAGCGGTGGAAAAACGGAGGAGGGACTAGCCCTTCATTCTCTCAGTGCCCCCTCTCCCCACCCTGTGAGGTGATCCAGGAGGGAGCCATGATGCTCACGTTACAAATGGACACACTGCTTTCGTCCTACCCCACGTGGTACTCGTGCCCATGGAAAGGAGGAGGAAGAAACACGGGTTGGGCTGTAGATGCCTGTTGTGATTCCTAGAAACCCTGATGGTGGGGGCAGAGGATGTCATCTGCCTGATTCTCCCCTAACCCCTGCCCCTCTTTTAGGTTCAATGTCAGAGAGAAATGAGGAAATGATGGAAGTAAAGTCTCTGAAGCTGCTGTGAATGGCAGGAGGGATAAAGATCCAAAGTGCACTCTGATTTTCAAAGTTTCCATGTTGATGGTGCCCTGTGGGAACTTGTATGGCTTCTCCAAACTCCCTGGTCCTGTCCTTGGCTTGGCCCTGACTGTGCCCGCTACCCATTCAGTCCCCAGGTCACCAACATTCCCAGGAAGCTAGAAGAGCCTTACTCTTTTCCCCCTGATCTAAAAAATAAAATTGGCCCATGGATGTATGTGTAGACCATAGGGCAGTTCAAAGATTTCCAGAACAAGGGCACAAATCCCAGATTCTTGTCATCCGGACCATGAAAATAAACTCCCAGATGGCCAGGAGGTTAGAGTTGATTAGTGACGGGTTCAAAGGAAGTTAGGCCAGGTTCCAGACGGCGGGCGGGCAGCAGGAGAGTAAGAGGTGTAATTAAGAGTCATCACAGCCTAGTGCTAGATCTGTACTTTTCTAGGATTTGCAATACTTTTGTTGCCCTGATGCTGATATTGCTGGTAATGAACAACCGAGGGGTGTGGCTTTTTCCGAGGGCCTCATTGTGGAAAGAACAACTTTGGCTATCCCCTTATTATCCGGGCTGAAATATACCCCAGAGTAAACACTTGAGCAAGTCCCTCATTTGCCAAAGGGCTTCTTCCACCTGAGACAGCCCAAGGTTTTGGAAGAGGAGGCCAGTTTTGTTCTTCCTGCTTGAAGGAAGGCAGAGGTGTTGGTGTTAAGGGTCAGGCTTTTTCTGATCTTGTGCCATAGGCACTGTACATAATCTGAGAGGAGCTCATGTCTGCTGTAACACTGACCAAAGCGTAGCAGTCCCTCAGAAAAGTCTTCCAAAAAGTGGGTTTTGAGGGCAAGTAAATTTGGAAACTGATTTCTGCATCCTCCTCAGAGATGATTACCGGACCCGCGATCAGGTCCTGAGGAGTCCTACAGTGAGGAACCCACTTAGCGTTGTTCAGCTCAGAACGCCACGGCCTTACCTCGAAATGTTCCATTACATGGAACTGTACCTCCACAGAGCTCCATTTAAATAGCCCATGGGAAATGTAAAGTAAAACACAGTGACACATAGTAAAATATGGGTAAGGAAGACCCAGTAGTAAGTTTCTTCTCAGAGCACAAAGGATTGGGATAGGAGATTTTAGAGCATACATCCAGACGCACAGAGGATTTGGCATGTGATGTTTTTCTGATCTGGCTTTCATTTCTGCAGAGGTGAGTAACACGCTGTCAGGGGTTGCTGTATATCCGTGTAAGACACGGTCCCTACTCTTGTCTTGTTGAGGAGGCAACACCCCCCTCCCCCAAGATAACTACGTATCCCTGAGGGGAGAGTAGGTGCTGGGAGGGGAGAAGCTAGGGCAGACTGGAGTGGAAGTGGCGGCCGACAGAAGAGGAAGGGGTGAAAGTTGGTGGGGCTGGGGAGGAGCCGGTGAAGGAAAGGAGGAAGAGATGACCAAGGGGATCCCGGGGCAGGAGGAACGTGCCTGGTCCTGTCCAGTCCCAAGCTCAAGCCTGCTCGTCCTCTCCCTCATGTGGTTCTTCCAGTCTGAGGGAAGCATGGAAGTTGGGCCCAGACAGAATTTTCGGGGGAGGGCGGTGTGGGGATGGCAGCGGCTGTCTGGTAGCCCTGCTCAGAGCCAGTCAGGGAAAGGTCATCCGTGGCCTTCTCTGGAGGCACATCCTTCCTTGCAGCGAGGCCGGTGGGGGTGCCTTTGATTTGAGGGGAAGCTCTAACTTGTCCAGGTAGCCACCTGCTGAGGCCGAAGGGCAGGCAAACATGACTCTGGGTGCTTCTGGTCATGGTGAACTGCCTTGTGCTCAAACTCTCTGTGCTCTCAGGCCTGGAAGAGGGGAGGAAGAGAGAGCCCACATCTATGGCCCCGATGTGGGGTGCATTTCTCTGCACCCAGAGGAGGATGTGACACATGTGGGTGCACCCAGCCACCAGGCAGCACCTGTTGAGGGACACAGCTGCGGCCAGGGCCAGGGTCATTCTTGGCCGCTGCCTCACGGCCGCCCCAGCAGCTGCCTGGGTGTTGTCCTACATTCTGCGTGTGACCCTGAGTGTCGGCAAGCCCTGAGTGGGGAAGGGCCTCCTGGGGCGGTGAGGCAGCAACCCACACCCACACGCCAGTGGTTGGATTCAGTAAGTACCCTGTTTCGGCCGCCAGTCCCAGAAGCAGAAGCAAATTTCACAGTCAAGGGCTCAGAGTCAAATTTGTTTTAAGTTATTAAAACGTATGACATATGAAAAACCAGAGGTAGGGAGCGAAGGCAATGGGGGGGCAGAGATAACAGACAAAGAGAAAACACCAAGGTGGAAAGGGTTGGTCCATCTCCAACTAAGGGACTCCTACTCTGATACACCCCCCCCCCCATTTGGAGGAAAGAGCTTTTTGGCTGTCTTAAGAAGGGTAGAAAAAAAAAACCACCAAGATAAACAGAAGTAGAAGAAGAGATTTTTTTTTTTTAAGGTAAAGGAAAGTAGGCCAAGAAATTACTTAAAGGCTTTCTGATGACCTCAGAGCTTGTTCCAAGTAATGTAAGACACGGAGGGGGCAGTGACAGGAAACAGGACGACTCAGCGGAATTCCACACTGTGGTAATATGTGGATTTTCTCATATAACTGCCTTAATCCAAGGACCTTAAAACATTTCACAGATTTGCAATAATTAAACCTCACCGCGTACCTGAGGCAGGACAGAATGTTGTTTTGCTCATTATATATATAGGTGAATTACACAGCACCTATATATATAGGTTTGAAAGAAAACATCTCCAGAGCCTGCTAATAAGAGAGGCCTGCCCGGGGCTCAGAGAAATCCTGGGTTCCAACCAGACCCATCCCGGTCAGGTAAGCCTGCCCCAGGGGCCTGCATCTTAACAAGCAAAGAGCCGTTGGCAAATGGTCGACTGTTTCCTCTGTTAGTTTAAAAATGTGTACATATTTAAAAGTTATCATAACAATAATTTTAAAAGAATATATCTAGTAAAATATGTAATGGAAAATAAAAATTTTTAAAACCAAACCTTAAAAAAAATGAATGATTTTCTGAGATGTGATTCCTTTTTACCCAGTGGCCTCCTTTTCATTCTCTTGTTTTGCCTTCACAAATCAGTGAAAAGGCAGCTATCCTGAAAGACAGTTTCTTTTCCAGAAGGAGCAGGAAACTGGAGAGTTGCCTTTTTAGATAAAATGCGGTGAGATGATGGGAGGGGAGGAAGGTTGGGGGAGAGGAAGAAGGGGAGATGGAGAAGAGGAAAATTACCTTTTTTCATCTTGGTTGGTGGAAAGCGCCCCAGAAAATATTTATCTTAGCTTACCTCGGAACAGCAGAAGGTGTAAGACCTTTGCGGGCTTTTGCTTGCAGTTGGCATTTTCCTTCCCAACTTAGGCTTCCTACAAGTGAGGGCGTTCCGTTCTCCCTCAGGGATCTGCCCGAGAAGGAGGTGAATGAGACAGAGCAGCTGTGACTTTAGGATAAATGTGCCTTGGTTTCAATGCCCACCCAACTTACGTGGTGTCTGCCCTTCGTTTTCTGCATTTGAATTTTTTTAATATTTATTTTTGAGAGAGAGAGAGAGAGAGAGAGAGAGCAGGGGAGGGTCAGAGAGAGAGGGAGACACAGAATCTGAAGCAGGTTCCAGGCTCTGAGCTGTCAGCACAGAGCCCGATGCGGGGCTCGAACCCACGAACGATGAGATCATGACCCGTGCTGAAGTCAGATGCTTAACCAACTGAGCCACCCAGGTGCCCCCGTTTTCTGCATTTGAAAGAGAGGGATAAAGATATTCACCCCAAAACTCATAAGGATGTTAGATATTCTAGGCTGTACTTATAAACGGCTTTCATCTTTGGCTCCACAGTGGTGTGCTAGGCAACCTCGTGATGGTAATATCAACAATTCCTTGTTGTTTGCATAGTGTCTGACCATTTGCAAAATGCTTCCACATATGTTCCCCAAAACCTCGTGTGAGGCCAGGCTCTGCAGACAGTTACCAGTCTCATTTGAACACTCCCTTTGTCTTATTCCGGGATCTTCTGAAGGATGTCATTGATCCGAACAGTTGCTCCCAGACTCTTGGGGTAATTATAAACCGTCTGTAACAGAGACTGGTCATAGCTGGTCTCCTCGAATGAGTGATACCCAATCCTGGTAGTCGGACAATCCACACACGAGACTATAATGAATCTGTTTCGTTCGACTATTTCAGATTGGTCATCAACATCGATGAAATGGACCCGATAATTCTACTTCCCCAGTCCAACTGCCCGTGAGCCTTTCAGCCAATGTTCTAGGTTCTCAGATCTTGTCTGGGCATTGTGGATCTGAGCAATTCCCCTCCATTCTCCAATCCCCTTCTCATCCGCCCCCTCCCAGTCTCTCAGTGCCCAAAACACCAAGATCAACACAAATCGTACAAGAGAGCTTAATTCTGAAAGGAAGTGGGCTGCATCAATAGAGATCGTTCTGTACCTCTGGAGAATGTGAATAGCCTGACTAAAATGTGGTGTGAATAGGATTCTCTCCTCTGCTCTAATTTGGAGGCCATGTGGCGGGAAAGTTGGGGATGGCTGGGGAGGGCCTTATGGATTTTCGTTCTCCATTAGTCAGCAGGGAGATGCTTCTCATGGTGTTCCAGAAGGGAGGGGGAGCCCCTGCCAGTCACACCATGTGTCACAGTGCATCACATTGACTCACAGCCAGATCTTGAGAAAAATTCACAGAAGTTAGGAAATTCCCAGAGAATGCTCTCATTTCACCCTCTGCTGACCCTGCAGTGAGAACATAGGTAGTAGGGTCAGGCTGGAGGACACTGTTAAAAAAGGGAAAAATCAAAGCATTTGTGTTGCTTCTGCATGCCTTGTGGCAGAACAAAGTCCTAACGGGCCCGGCCGAAAATGTGGGATGGGCCTTGTGCCCCGGTGACCGGGTTCAATGAGCTCTGGTCTGTCTATTCCTTCATTCTCAACTTTTATTTTTGCAAAACTTCACACCCCCCACCCTTGGCTTTGTTTCCCCTCAGGGATCAGCATCTTTCCCTCTGGGCAAATCAAGATGCCCATGACCTCCCCTTCCAATGGATAGAGCCAAATTTAGAGTTGGGGTTGCTCATTTGAGCTTTGTATATAATTGAGCCTGGCACAAAGGGTTATCATTAGGAGGAATGGCATGAAATGAAAAAAAAAAGAAAAAAGAAAAAGGGAAAACTGGGACCTAAATTAGAAAAGATCTGAGGAGAGACAGAGTGGTAAGGCCAGGCGGTCTGATCTCAGAGGAGTCCTTAAAGGAAAGGACTGAGGATGGAAACCTCCAGGATGCGGCAGCTGGAGAACCTCATATGGCCGTCTCTTAGCATCACTGTTTTCTAAGTGCAGAAGATGCGGGGAGGTTGTAGTCATAGGAGGTGACAGACACGGGAGGCACCAGTTGGTAAGAGCCAGGGTCCGCTCCCAGGGCCGCAGAGAATGCTGGGAGAAACAGGCTAATCCACCTAATAGTTGTTTGCCACTCGTGTCCAGAGCTGGGCATCGTCACTTTGGTCTGTATTGACAATAGAGGGTCCTGAGCCCTTGGCTCTGCCATTGGCTTAGGGAACATGCTCTTCTAGAGCCTGGCTGCTCACTGCCTGGGGAAAGGGGGCCATCACCCCTCCCTGGTCTCCAGCTGGGAGCCCACTGCTTCCTTACTCAGTGTGGGTCAAGGGGGCATCCTGGAGCCAGCCAAGCAGGCTTCCTCTCTGAGGTGCCATCCCTGCTGAGCTGGTGGGTGGACATGCGTGTGTCCACCAGCCACCTCCCAGAGGACCTGGGGCCTCGTGGTGTGAAGAAGGCAGTGGGCACAGCACCGCTCTGGTCCTGCTGTCCTGGCCACTTCCAGCTCCGCCTGTTGATTTGCATGGGAGAGGCTGGCATCGGGGGGCTCCAGTTGTCCCCCAGCCCCCAGCCAGACCGTCTCTGCTCCCTGCATTCCTGGTGGCGTCCCAGCGCTGTGTGACCCCGGGTTCTAATATTCTTGGGTTCGTTCAGACTACCCAGCCGGCTCCGCTCCGGGCTTCCTGGCCTTGTTAAAACCAAAATGCCGTCTTTTACAACCTGGCTCTTTCCATCAAGTTCATCAAGCAGCCCGAGTTTTTACAAGCGAGATGGCCCCTTTGGTGAGCTCTTCCTGGGGGGGGGGAGGGGGGAGGGGAGCCTGGGCTTAAGCGGGGTCTGGTCTGTGTCATATTATTCCTTTAATGGTAGTTAAGAAAAAAAAATGAAGCTCAAAGGTGAGTGGCCCTCCAGGAGGAAAGCTTAAATGGGTCGATTTGGGAACTGTTCAACCCTGGAGGCATCGCTAAGGAACATAACCTATTTTGAATTTTTCTTCACGAGCCAAAGCTGGTTATGGTGTGGGAATACTTTTTCGTTTTGTCTCCCCCTTTCTCCATACTATGAAAATATTCATGGCAAGGAATATACAGGTTGTATAAATGTCCCTTCAGAAAAGCACATAAAGCGATTATGTATAGTTACACATGTCTCCCTCCAAACGGGTGTGTTCACAGAGACGCATAGAGATATCCTTCACACCCTGTATGTAAAAATACGGCCAATTTAAAAATTGGCATTACACTCTTGCCTGAGCAAGTAGAAAAGCTTGGCTTGGGGCTTAACAAACAATCCCATAAAACCCACACTTGCTTTTATTGAATGGTGATGCATGAGAGGTCCAGGGTGGCCAATACGAACGGGGACAGGAGCCAACATTCACAGTATTGTCCCATAAAGGATGGCAGGAAAGTTTCTTTTGCTGAAATTCAATCTATTCCTAGAAAAAAAACTGCTTCTAATGCCAGTTGTCTTGACTTCACCCTTGTGCTCCTTTTCTGCTGTACTATCATTTTAGCTTTAATGTCCAAGAGAGAACAACTTTTGCATTTGGTCTTCTTGCCTCTAGGCTTACCCCCTCCAGTTCAGCCTCCAGAGGGCTCGCAGCCAGAGTAATTTTTTTTAAAATGTAAATCAAATCTATCACTCTCCTACTTAAAACCCTTCAGTGGCTCCCCATTGCCTGCTAAAGTTCAAATTCCTTAGCTTAGCAGACAAGGTCCTGGGCCATCTGTTCCTACTACTTTTTTTTTAAATTTTTAACGTTTTTTATTTATTTTTGAGAGAGAGAGAGACAGCATGAGCAGGGGAGGGTCAGAGAGAGAGGGAGACACAGAATCCGAAGATAGGCTCCAGGCTCTGAGCTAGGCTCGAACCCACGAACCATGAGATCACGACCTGAGCCGAAGTCAGACACTTAACCGACTGAGACACCCAGGCGCCCCCCACCCCTGTGCTACTTTTTAAGCCATGTCAGTCAAGTCTCCCATCCCTGTGCACCCTACCCTCCGGCTACTACAAACTGTCAGCCCATAATCTCCAGGCCTCATGCATTTGCACACATTAATTCCCTCCACCTAGAGTGCCCAGGGACGTGAGTGGGACAGTGGCAGCCTCCACTGCACAGGGCAAAGGACACAGAAGGTGATGTGGGGTAGCACTTCCAATGAAGATATTTAGAAAAGGCCTCTTGAGAAGGTGGCTGGGCAAAGGTGGAAAGGGATGAGGAAGTGATAAATGCAGATATCTAAGGAAGGAGCATTCTAGACAGAGCAAACAACAAGTGCAAAGGCCCTGAGCTCAGAACATGTCTAGTACCTTCAAGGAATAGTTGGAGCAGAGTGAATGAGGAAGGGATGGGGCAGCTAGTAGCCTGGCTTAAGACTATGCGCCTCTTGAACTGAAACAATTCTCACCTTTTTTTTCCTGCGGCCAGTGGCGCTAGTAAGAATGTATGGCCCTGAAAAGCCAGAGGCTTGGCTGTGAAATGCCGGAAGGGTTGAAGTCACTTTGCCTACCAAAGCCGAATGGGTCTAAAAGTAGATATAAAAGTGTCAGGCTCTGGACTTTATTTTCTTCCAACCTATATCCATACAGTGTCAACAAAGTTATTTTAGAATTGGTCACACTAGTGATTAAAAAAGGAAACATATTTGATGTTGCAGTAATGTTTATGTCCAGGATTGAGTAAGTGATCCTTGCCCTCAGAGGCCTCTTTTGGGTGGCCTGAAAAGATCTATAATATTCCCTCATCTGATCTATAATATTCCCTCATCTGATCTATAATATTCCCTCATCTGATCTATAATATTCCCAATAGCAACTTGTTTTATCAGTCCTTCCCCATTCTTCTTTTACAAACAGTCCCAGAGATCATCTATAGGCCTTCTCTCAAACATTTGGAGAATATTGTGAATTAAGGTGTCACACCTTCTCCCACTTATTTTTTATTGGGGCAAAAATACATACAACGTAACACATGCTATGTTAACCATTTTAAAAAAAATGTTTTTTAAAATGTTTTGAGAGAGCATGGCGGAGGGGCAGAGAGCAAGAGAGAGGATCCCAAGCAGGCTTCTTGCTGTCAGCACAGAGCCCGACGTGGGTCTTGAACTCACGAACTGTGAGACCATGACCTGAGCTGAAATCAAGAGTTGGACGCTTAACCGACTGAGCCGCCCAAGCACCCCATCATTTTAACCATTTTTAAGTGTACGTTTCTGGGACATTAAGTACCTTTACAATGTCAGGTAATCATCACCACTGTCAGTCTCCAGAATGTCCTCATCCTCCCCAATCAAAATGCTGCCCCATTAAACACTAACTGTCCCTACTTCCCCCCTCTGCTCCTGGCAACCACCATTGTCCTCTCTGTCTCAGTCAGGAACCTCACACAAGAGGAATCATACAATATTTTGTGTATGGGCTTTTGTGACTGGCTTATTCCATTTAGTGTACGTACACCTCGAGGTTCACCCATTTAGCATATGTCAAAACTTCCTTCCTTTTTAAGGCTGAATAATATTCATATATAATACAATATATGCCTATATATGTATGTATATATAAATATATACATGCACACACACACACACCACATTTTTTTATACTCGCATTCATCTTTGGACCTTTTGGTCCAAATGAACAACGTTGCTGTGAACAACGGTGTACAGATACCTGATTTCACTTCTTCTCCTCTTCTTTAAAGGAGGAGAAGCACCTTTTGGCTGCCTGAATCAGTCTCTGTGGCCGCCCTTCTTCCTTTCCACCCACCTTGCTTTCCTAACTTGATTGATGATGAACATTCCTCTCTAGCTCAACCCTCAGCCACTATGAAATTTGAGGCTGAATAATTCACACAGAAGTGAATTATTCACATCGCTCCTCAGGAAATCACTAATGCTGCTGGAAATAGAGACCAAGGATTTCCCCAGGGCTGGGTCCTTCTGATCTTCAGAGGGTGGCCCCTCAGAGGCCGGGGACTACAGTGGCTGGGCAGTGTTCTTCCTGGAAGAGTCAGCCACACGATCTGTTCAGGGCTACCCAGCGTCTCCTTGGAGGGCCTCGGCTATAGCAGAGCCTGGATGAAGACAAGACTATGGTTTCAGGGACCTCTGGGCCAGCCAATTTCATTCAGTGGCCGCAGACTGCCCCCGTTACTACTACTCAAGCTGCTGACCTAAAACAGCACTTGAACTTGAACAAAATAAAAGAGGTAAATTGCAAAAGACATTGACATTTTAAAAGTTCACATTCAAAATAGAGGGTAGGAGAGATGGGAGAGAGACTACAATCAATGACTAAAAGGAATGAGCACTGATGTGGGAGTCAGCCAGATACAGGTGAGGGAGGATGTGGGTCCTGTCAGCCGTGGGCATTGTCCAGTCGATGCAAATTCTGTGAGTCTCAGTTTCTCTGTTTGCAAATGGGTGGAATGTCATTGCTGGGATTAAATGAGAAAACATATAGGGCTCCTGGGTGGCTCAGTTGGTTGAGTCCAACTTCGGCTCAGGTCCATGATCTTCCAGTTCTTGAGTTCTAGCCCCACATCAGGCTCTGAGCTGTGCTGACAGCTCAGAGCCTGGAGGCTGCTTGGGATTCTGTGTCTCCCTCTCTCTCTCTGCCCCTCCCCCATTAGCAGGCATGCGTGTGTGTGCGCGCTCTCTCTCTCTCTCTTAAAAATAAATAAACATTAAAAAAATTTTTAAATGAGAAAACATATGAATAACCATATTTGTCTATTAGCATTACAATAGCACCCGGGATGCTTTTAAAACAGGCTGCCTGGGCGCCATCCCCAGATATCCCAATTTAATTGGTTGGGGGCATCAGCAGTGTTTCCAAAACTCCCCCAGGTAACTTTCATATGCAGTCAAGGTGGCAAATGACTGGCCTAGAGGGTAGGAGACCCTCCTTCTCAGCTCTCCTGTCATGCCTGCAAAACCCGCATAAAGTGCTTGCCCTCCTCCACATGGAAGTGACGGCACCAGCCTCCTTGCTTCACATCCCAGCTCTACGACTGTGGGCAGGACACCGAACGTATCAGAGCCTCAGTTTCCCGAACAGCAAGATGCGATGGAGTCAGTCTCCACCTCAGTGTCCCACGACTCCCAGAAGAGAGCACTTAGCATGTGGCTTGGCAATCAGAAGCACGCTGCAAACGCCGGCCCTTCTTGTGAGCATGGTCAGTGTCAAGTCAGGAATCCTGTCATCTGTACCCCAGCCAGCCCTCCTCGCAGCCCCCAGAGAACCCGGCCCTCCTCCAGCCCGTCGGGCTGCCTCGCTCCAGCCCTCCCTCGGAGCCACGTTCCTGGGAGATGCCGGCTGAGAACTTGGGATCCGTCTGAGTCAGAAGTATTCGCAGACTTGACTCACCAGGTCTTAAAACCAGAAGACTGCCCTGTGGGTCTCATGACGTTCCTGGAAAATAAAAGAAGTGAATATTATTGGGCTGAGTTCATCAGACACTCACCCTCCCCTTTGTGAGTCGAGCGTTCTGAAAGGAGCAAGCAGCAGCCCGGCCAAGTCTGAACCATCAAAGGAAAGGGCCTGGCTGCCATGCTGAGAGATGTTGTTTCTTCTGCAGGCGGGTTTCATCCTCTTCCCACAGGCTTCTGCTTCTCTGCTTCTTCCCCAGGGCTACCTGGTTTCTCCTCCCTCTAGGCTCCTGGGAAAACGTTCCCGAGGGCTGCCTCGGTGAGATGTGGTCAGAGCCGAGCTATGCTGGAGGGCTGGGTGTGGGCTAGGAAGGGCCATCTGGACTCCTGAGAACAAGAAAGGGAAAATTCCCCTTCTGGAGTGAGAAATTTCTGGAAACTTATACTGAAGCAGTAGCCAGGTCGGGCACCCGTCTGTCTGAAGACTCCTTTACCCCTGATGATAGATAGTAAGCCCTAACATGTCCATGTTCCACCTGTCTCTAGAATCTACTTCTCTGCATCTCCAGAGCTACTGCTTTAGCAAAAGCCACTGTCATTTATAATTTCTCATCGCAGCTACAACCTCCTAACTGGTCTTCCTGCTCCTACTATGTCTACTCCCTGCCCATCTCTGCCCAATGCAGCCGGGTGAGCTTTTCAAAATACAAAACTAATATCACACACACACACACACACACACACACACACTTAATACTTACAACTTTCCCAAAGCTTCCCATTGCTCTTATGATAACGGCAATACCCCTTAACAAGTTCACCAACACCGTGTGTATCAGGATTTGGTGTGGTTGTGAGTGAAGGAAAACCCAGTTTAAAGGGTTTGGATGGATAAGATTTTATTTTCTCATACAAAAAGTCTGTAGTTGAACTAGCTAGGATTGGCACACCAGTCCCTCAAAGCTTTCAAGGACTCAGTGCTCTGCTCTATCATCCATAGCAGATGGTTCCCACCTCATGGTCCAAGAGAGCTGCTTGAGCACCAGCCATTGCAATCAAATCCCAGGCAGAGGAAGAAAGAATTGCACACAACACTTCTATTGGCATCTTTCTGCCCAGAATTTAGTTACTAGCTGCAGCTAGTTGGAAGAGAGGCTGGAAAATGTAATCTTTAAGTGGTCATAAACCAGCCAAAAAGGAGGAAGAAGAGAAAAATGGATGCGGGGCAATACTAGCGGTATATATATATATCATACACTACATCTCCTGACCGCTACTCACTTCTTGAGTATCATCTCATTTCAGGCTTCCTTCACCTTGCCATCTCTTTTTCAGTCACACTGGCTTTCTCTAGGAGTCCCACATATTTGCAACACACCCTCCTACCACAGGCCCTTGCTCAGACTTCAACATTCTCCCCCCCCCCCACCCCCCTTCTTATTTGACTATTCATTCTCCAGGCTCAGCTGAAGCAGTATTTCCTCAGGGAATCTTCCTGGATTAGGTCAACCCTCCTATTTAGATGCTTAGAGCATGTAGATTCTACCATTGTTTGGCAATTACACAATTATATATGCAATCATTTGATTTTTTTTTTTTCTGCCCCCACAGTGAGGTCAGGGTTTGTTTAGGCCTGGCTTTGCACAACATGGAACATTCTGCGGGGCATACTGTAGGTGCTCAATAAATATTTGTTGAATGAATTAATGAATGAATTTAGCTATTCTCTCACATTCAAGATAAAGGAGGCAAAAGATTTCCTAGGCAAGTGGTGGTGGGTGGCCTTAGGGGCTGGGGGGATGGAGTAGAGCCAGGGGAGAGTCCTAAATGATTCAAACGGAGTAGGCTTTTGAGTGCGGCAGAGAAAAGACTGACCTGGAACTCAAGAGACCTGTGTTCTGGTCCTGGCTCAGGCACATTGGTTGCCTGGAGACCGCGACACGGGGTCAGATGCTGGATAAAGTTGGAAGGCAGACCCTGCAGCCATTGCCGGCAGATGGGAGGTGGGGGATGAGGGAAAGAGAGGGGTCAAGGGTTAGTCCTGGGCATTTGGCTGAGCAAATGGAAGGTCATCTTATCAAGAAGGGGAAGCCGGTGAGAGAGGAGCAGGGTATTGGGAGGGGATCCCAAGGATTTATTGCAAATATTTGCAAATGAATCGCAGGTTCCCACAGGCAGCTTTTCTGCAGGATTCAAGGGAGCAACCGCAGCTCCAGGCTGGTGGGTGTGAGTGGCAGGAGCTGGGAAAGCCAGATGGATGTAAAACAAATAAAATTAAAAAAAAAAAAAAAAAAGATCAGCCTTTCATGGTGGCTAGTTGCCAGCCAAGAAATGATTCAGTCTGACTCAGCAAGAAGATTGAAAAGAAAGCGGTCAGAAGACCTTGCCTCTGCAGGTTTGGTGGGAAGTAGTTGCTTTCTGATAAAGGTCAGTGAGCGGTGAGAGGGAAGGCATATCCCTGCGTTGGTCACTGCAGACATCTTAGAAAATGCAGGAGAGAATAATCCCACACATACCTAACATCTTCATGTCCTTCCTCCCAATCTTTATTTTACACATTTTTCTATAAGCAGTTGAACTCATCCACAAAGCACGATTTGGCAATTTCCTTTCTCCCTAAACAGTAGAGCACATGTTTCTAAATTGCTTTCCGGAGAGGATGTACTGATCTACTCTACTACAAACAGTGTGTTAGAATGCGTCTCTCCTGGCGATCTTTGAAAAGTTTACAAGTGAAAAATTGCAGTGTGTTATTCCTAATTCCTAATTATTTCAATTTACCATTCATTATTATTTTGATTTGCAATTCTTTCGTGTCTAGAGAGAATAAGCACTTCTCAAGTGCTTATTAGTTACATATGTTTTCAATATATATTTTAATATATATGTATCTTTTTCAATATATATTTCAATTCATAATTCATTCTTTTTAAGATTATTTTCAAGTTTATTTCTTTTGAGAGAGCAAGAGAGAGCAGCAGAGAGAGAGGGAGGGAGAATCCCAAGCAGGCTCTGCACTGTCAGCGTGGGGCCCAATGTGGGCTCAAACCCATGAACTGTGAGATCATGACCTGAGCGGAAGTCAGACGCTTAACCGACTGAGCCACCCAGGCGCCCTGCTAATTCATCATTTTAATTTGCAATTCTTCCATTTCTAGAGAGAATGAAACCTTTTCAAATCCTTATACTATACATATTTTTTTCAAAACTGACTTTTGCAAAGATATTTCTGGGATGGTAATCATGAACCAGGATCACCAAAATTTAGTTACAACTCACCCTTCCCCCCTCTGGAAGTAGCATCTCCCCAGAATGGTTGTAAGTGTGAGGAAGATGGGAGTAGCAATGGCGAGAGAAAGGAGTGCCATGGTGGAAAGGTTGGACTCCATGGCTGGGCGACACTGGCTCACATGCCAGCCTCCAGGACACCTTTGTAAGGGTGAGGCTCCAAGCTTTCTGGGCAAACCAGTGCTAACTAAATACTAGCAGACATTTGCTGTGCAGCTTTTTTGGATTGCTGCCCCAGTCTGATCCACCAGATGGGTTTGGGTGTCCCCTGAGAGGCCACCTGAGAGCCAACAGGCCTGTCCGCTCCTTCAGGGTAGGGACTATGCTTGGGTCAGCTGTGTCCCCAGGGTCTCTACGGCACCTGGCACATGCCCAACCCTGGGTATGGATTTGTTCCATGACTGAATCCTGGGAAGACCAAACAATTGCTTGGAGAGAGGAGACTCTGTCCCTCTGCGTTCCCTGTTCTGTTCCCTGCTGTGTCACTACCCAGCAAGTCGCTTCCTCGCACAGGCCTCTGCCTCCACACCTTTGGAAGTTAATCCAAACAAGAGCAAACATTCCTTCCAGCTCTGAAATTCCATGGAAACACCCAGGCTGTTTCGCTTCTCTTTGTTTAGTTTCCTCATCTATGAAACAAGATGAAAATGTTGATCTCCCACGGGGTTGCCGGATAAAATATGGGATGCTCAGTTACACCTGAATATCAGATAAACAAGGAATGATTTTTGTAGTGTAAGTATGTCTCAAAGAGTGCACGACTAGATAAATAACTGAAGCTCTGAATGATTAAAAAGCAACCAGCTGGTTCAGTTTATTGCCTTTGCGGCTGTTTCTGGACTGATGATGATTATATGGCATTCATTCAACAAGTATTTATTGAGCATCTATTAGATTGTTTAGGCCCTGGTGACATAGCAGAGAATGAAATAAAGCAGTGTCTCTGTCTTTACAGGACTGACATGCTAGTAGACAAAAAAAAAAAAAAATACATAAAATATCAGGTGGTCATAAAGCTCAGAAGACCAATAAAACAGGATAAGGTTCAGAGACCATGTGCGGGGGTGAAGGGGGGAATTAAGCAATCTGATTAACTTGACCCTCTGCACCTGGAGCCCCCCAACCTCAACCAAGAGCTGTGTTTGTAACCACAGGACCCTGACATTAGTTTAGAGCCCTCAATGAAGCTGCATAAAAATGATGTCATTGATTCAAAGGCGCATCTCCAAATAAGGGATAAAATTATCAGTTGCAGGGATGGAAGAGAACTATAAATCATTGAGTGCAGATTTTAGCTGAGCTGGGGCTGCAACCAAGTTTTCTGACAGCCCGGAGAAAGTTCAGGAAGGTAATGTACTTGTTAAAGAGATGCTTCTGTTTTCAATTCTATTTGCCAGTCAGGGCGGATCGCGTCCTGACAACTTGATGTGTTTTTGAAGTCTAAGCTGAAACAACAGTGAAAGAGTTTCCTCTTTAAGAAGGCTTCGTGCCTCCAGAAGCCAGTGCTCTTAGGTTCAAGGCTGGGCTGGGGACCCTCAAACTAACCGAGGCAGAGGCCACCTCTCCTAGTCTCCCACCCGCAGAGAGAGGTCAGTCATTAGCATCATTACTGTTGCTATCTTCAGGATCATATCGGGCTCCCAAGTTGCTCTTTTATCCCTGGTTACTCTGTTGCTATGGTCATGAATCTTGTGTTTTACTGCGAAGCCATGTATTTGGTCTACACCTTTGCTATGCAAGGCGCGGTTCCCAGGCCAGCGGCATCTACCTCATCCGGAAGCTGGCTAGAAATGCAGCCTCAGGCCGCACCCCTGACCTGCTGAATCACAGCCTGTCCTAAAGTTTGGGCAGCACTGTGCTAGAACATTCTGTGTGCTTGCCTCCATTTCACTTCACACGTTAGACCTCTCTTTGATTTACCATAAAGGCCTCCTGTCTGCTATGAACGTTGGATGTGTGGAGCTCATTAACACCTTCCTCCGGTAAAATGAGACCGGTGTGTAGAGGTTTTCTTATCGTTTTCAACTCACGGGAGTTCTGTGCTTAGACATGTCTGTGATTCTTGGTTTACCAACGAAGATCATCACAGAAGCCCGAGGAAATTAAGTTTTGGTGGAGGAGAGGCAGTTCTGTGAAAACCAACAGCAGAAAGTACCCATGAAGTTTCCACCAGAGACGTTTTTAGGCATAATAGTGGCTTCTCCGCAAATTCTGTTCCCCCGAGGAATAAGTACCTCTAGTCCCATCACACATAATTCCCAACCACACAAACTGAACTCCTGAGCATCTGGGGCCTGGGGGCCCTGAGAGAACACTGTTGGATGCCTGAGTCAGGATGCACGAGGGAACCAGGTCTCACCAGGTAATCTGGGCTTCTCTGGGTCCCAGCCAGACACAGGTGAAGGGACAGCTCACCTGTTCACATTTAAAGGGGGATAGGTTTACTCACTGTCTCTTTCATCATGGCGCCCTTCCCAACATAGCAAGCTGAGGTAAGTCCTGTCTCTGAAAGTCCTGGAGCCCCTGAAGAGCAGGGCATAAAGGGGGGCTCCCCAAACAGACAATGCAGAAAGCCAAGAGCAGACACACTCTAGCTGGGCCTGGGAGCAAGACCTCAGAGAGGTGAGCACCCTCTACCCCAAGGCAGCAAACAGGATGGCTGAGAGAGCTGACTGAAGGTCTTGCGCATTGATGTGGATCCTTTGATGTGAACTTGGTAAACCATGTTACCATACCCAGTCACAAAGGGCTGCCTCCCACTTTCTACCTGGAGATTCAAGGGATTAGGAGCAAACTAACAAAGGTAGGTTTGTAAAGTGCTTCCAGGTCTTTGAGTGCAGCCCGCTCTGTGAACCCAGATCAAGGCTTCAAGTTGAAGATTTTTGAAAGCAGGCTGATCAGTCTTGGAAGCGTCCCAGGAGGGTCACTGCGCCCAACCTTCTCATACAGATGGGGACATGAAACCAAGTCCCGAAGAGGGGGATGGGACTAGCCCAACGTTCCGGGGCATTTTCTGGCAGAGTGACCATCGGGGCTCAGGTCATCTGGCTCCTGGCTCCAGCTGCCCCCCTGAGAGCCTGTCTTTGCTGGGGCAGTGAAGGGGGTCATCTGTTCCACACGATTCTGCTTCTGAGATTAGTGGGGAAGGGCCCTCCTTTCAGTGTTCACCCACTGTCCCCGGCAAGATTGCCTCCACAGAGACTGCGAGTCTGCGTGGCCCCCCGGGGCCCCACAGACTTCACAGAAGGGCCACCTCACTCCACCTCAGGGGAGAGCCCCACTCACGGATGCCTGGTTGGACTCCATGATCCTCTTGCCTCTGAATGGCTCTGCTCAGCCCCACGGCCCTCCCGCTTTGTTCTTGGTACATGAACTGCTCCTACAACCCACTCTTCCTTACTAGATTGCAAGTCTGGGGGTGGGAAATAAATGTCCACCTTCTCAGCTCCTTTAGTGCCTAGCACGCAGCTGGGCATCCAGCTGACATTCCACACCCGCCCCAAGTGACCCTGTCTCCTCTCTTCCTTGACAGATTCAGAGCCCAGTACCTTGGACTCTCCGTCCTCCACCACCCTGTTCCTCTCCTCCGAGGAGCCGGGCCCCTCCACCGCCGCGCTGCCTTCGCCCTCCTCCTCCTGCGAGCCCCAGGCCTTCTCCCCGGGCGCCTCGGTGCTGCCCCCGCTGCTGCCGCCGCCCCCCGCGGCCGCCGCGCCCTCTGGGCGCGCGGGCCTCTACTCGGTCGTCGTCTCCTCCCCGGAGGCCGCCCCGCGCCTCGGCGACTGGCTGCCCGGAGGCCCCGCGGCCACCCCTCCCGGCCTCCGCAGGGATGAACGGGAGCGGCCGGCGCCCGCCCCGGGCCCCGAGAGGGGCCGCGCCCAGCGCCCCGGCGGCGCGGCGGGCAGGGAGGAGGGCGCCGAGGCCCCCGGAGCCTCCCCGCCGCCCTGCGCCCGGCACGCCGCGCCCGCAGGCTTGGAAGCCAGCGTCGGGGACATCCTGGTGGAGCTGCGGACCATGAACGGCCACCTGGACGTCATAGCGAGGGCCCTCACCAAACTGGCCTCGTCCCTGGCGCCCCCGCCTCCGCCCCTACAAGAGCCCGGGGACGCCAACTAACCAACCGAGCTGCCACCGCGCTGGGCACCTTAGCTGCGCTCCGCAAAGCCATCCCCGGGGCACCGGGCCTCCCCGCCCGCCCGTCGCCCGGGAGCCCGGCAAAGCCAACCCAAGAGGGGATTACTCTGCTGGGCTGGCTCCCCGGAACGGTGCTCCCCTGGCATCTCAGTCTGAAATGATGGTGCTTCGCACGCCCTTTCTCCGCAAAAGCAGGGCTGCCCCACCCCCCGGGACTCCCCTGCCCTTCCCAATGTCCTCCTTTTGGCAAAGGCCTTGAGCTCCCTGGCGGGAACGGTGGCCCTAGACGGTGGTGGGAACCTCGGGAATGATGCTCAGAGAACCATCCTTTCACATCCCACGTTTGTATGGAGAGACAGCAAGGAGGCTCCAGCTTTCCTCTCTGAGCTGTTGATGGTGTATCTGATCTCTGGGGACGTTTACATATTTCTTTTAAACGAAATATTTTTGGATAATTAAATTTATTTTTTTCTCGTTATAACCACATATCAAGAAGTTTGGAGAATAGAGAAGTGAAAAAAATCTGATGTATTTGGAGAAGGGGGGATATTTAAGTCTTTCTTATGACTAAGAAAGTATTTGAGTAAGAAATAAAAGTTTTGTATGTACTTTTTGGATATTGGCCTCGCTCTGCTTCATTTCTTCCTTTGCACGGGCCCCTGTTCTTGGTTATTTGTCCCGGCCCTCTTTACTCCTTGGGTCTTATTTCATCTTTTCTCATGCTTGTGAAGAAGATGTTTCTAAAAGTCCTCATGATTCTTTTCTAAACCTCCCAGATCCCCCTACATTTGGTAAATCCACCCCTTTCCTCTGGCTTAGGGAAGAAACTGAGTCACAGAGTGACTGGACAATATGGAGGAAGCCAGCATCCCTGGCCTCCTCTACTCACGAGGTGCCAGTAACACCACCCTCCCCAGCTGTGGTAACCAAAAATGTCTCCAGACACTGCCAGTGTCCCCTGGTTGGGACCTGGATGGAATTTCAGAAATCTGGAATAATCTATGTCCTCCAAGATCTCACTTCCCATAAAGAGGCAGGGTTCTTCTCACCTTCCTACTTGAATTAGAATTTTATTTGAATTAGAATTCATTTGTCAGAAGCAGATCTACTGCTCTTTTCCTGGAAATGCACCAAGGGTCAGAAACCACACTGCAGAGCAAAAGCCCGTCCCTGAGCATTTGCAAGGCACACAGCTGACTGACTGGCTGAGGCCAGGAGCTGCCTGGGCTCTGTAGTTCTTGGCACACCCAATGCATCACAGACTTTGGGGTGCAGGACCCACTTGGAGAGCTTGTTAAGATGCCGATTCTCCTTCAGTGGCTCTGGGGTGGGGGCCTGAGACCCTACATTCCCACTCAGCTCCGGGGGTGGGGGTGTTGATGCGGACACATTCTGCGTAGTATCAGTAGCAAGGGCCTTTCTGCTTTGGGATTCCTGTGGGTGCACATTGTTTGTCTTTGCACCCTGCAGTGGCCTAGATGGCCCAACCTCTCACCAAAACTTTCACTGAAGTTCTGGGGGACTTTTTGTTATAAAAGCCAGGGCATATAAGGTCTAGCCACTCGCTTCCAAAGAAGCTTCACCGGCATTCAAACCCATTCAAGAAACATTTATTTCTTGGGTGTCCACAATGCTGGTGCCTGGCTGGGACAAAAATGAATAGAACAAGGGCACTGCCCTCTAGGGGTTCCCAGTCTAGTGTTCCACACAGAGAAGGATCATCAACTCCAGTGTGTAAACAAGTTGAAGGGGGGTGGGGAGAAGCAGCAGAGAGTGTTAAGAATAGCAGGTCACAGGGGCACCTGGGGGGCTCAGTCAGTTAAGCGTCTGACTTCAGCTCAGGTCATGATTTCACGGCTCGTGAGTTCGAGCCCCGCATCAGGCTCTGTGCTGACAGCTCAGAGTCTGGAAGCTGTCTCGGATTCTGTGTCTCCTTCTCTTTCTGCCCCTCCCCTGCTCACGCTGTCTCTCTCTTTCTCTCTCTCGAAATAGAAAAAAAAAAAAAAGAATAGCAGGTCACAGAGGCTGGGCTTCTCACTTTGACTTTGGGAAAGTTATCTAATGCCTCTTGCTTCAGTCTCTTAATCTGTATCAGATGAAGATGATGGCACCTGCCCCGTCATGGCCTATCAGGGGCTGACCTGGATGTTTTACAAAACTTGGTCTCCTATGATCTGCCTGATCCCGTCTCTTATCACTGTCCTTCAGGCTACTCACACAAGCCTCTTTGCTGCTTCTCCCATGCAGGGGGCACATTCTACCTCAGGGCCTTTGCACTGGCTATTTCTGCAGTCTGGACCACTTTTCTCCCACATAGGTCACATGACTTGCTCCCTGACCACCTTCAGATCTTTGCTCAAATCTCCTTTTAAAAGTTGTAACCCCCTCCCTAATTTCAACCCTCCACTCTCCACACGCACTTCCTATTCTCCCTTATTTTTTTCTTTTTTGCCTCTCAAAAAAATCACCACCCCACACACTACATGCTTACTTTATTCTTTGTCATTGGAATGTTAGCTCCATGAGGGAAAGACTTGGTTTGTTTTGTTCTGCTGTTATCGCAGCATACTGCTTTTTAAAAAATAAAAGGGTTTGAGGGCGCCTGGCTGGCTCAGTCGGTTAAGTGTCCAACTTCAGCTCAGGTCATGATTTCACGGCTCGTGAGTTCGAGCCCCGCGTCGGGCTCTGTGCTGATGGCTCAGAGCCTGGAGCCTGCTTCAGATTCTGTGTCTCCCTCTCTCTGTCTCTCTTCCGCTTGTCCTCTGTCTCTCTCTCAAAAATAAACAAACATGAAAAAAAATAAAAAAAAAATAAGTGTTTTGTAAAAGGGACACATCAATTATAACAATGCAGACAATACAGAGGAGAGCAAAGAAGAATATGAAACCCACCCGAAAATCCACCCCCAAGCGATAACTACTGTCTGTATTTGGCAACTCTTTGAAACATCTGTGTCTCTGTACAAAATGCATGCATATACATGTACTTCTATTTACTGTGATCGTACTGTGCCCGCTCTTCTGCAGCCTGTTTTGCTTCTTAACTTGATAATAGATGGAAATTTTTCCACTTGAAAAAAAAGAGATGTGATATATGAAGCAAAATATACTTACCCAATCCTCTGTTTCGGTTTCTAATTTTTCACAGTCGTAAGCAGTACTGTAGTGACTAAATCTGGGGCATACGTGTTTTTGCTCTGCTGTATGTTGTTAAGGAAATTTCCTTAGAGGTGTGATTTCTGGACCAGAGGGCCTGCATATATTCTTACTTCTTGTTCTAGGTTGCTGTTGTGGGTTCATCGAGCATCACAAAGGGGAAGTAAATAAACGGTAGGAGGAATGCAGGGGTCTTGGGGTGGTGCCCCTAAAGAACCTGGAAAAAGGAAGGGGTGCCTGGGTGGCTCAGTCGGTTAAGCATCCGACTTCGGCTCAGGTCATGATCTCACGGTTCGTGGGTTCAGCCCCGCATCGGGCTCTGTGCTGAACACTTGCTCAGAGCCTGGAGCCTGCTTCAGATTCTGTGTCTCCTTCTATCTCTGCCCCTCTCCTGCTCACACTCTGTCTCTCTGTCTCTCAGAAATAAATAAATGTAAAAAAAAATTAAAAAAAAAAAAGGACCTGGAAAAAGGGGGAGATACAATCAAGGCTGCCTTCTGAAGGTTACAGTCAGAGCATAGTGGGCCAGAACAGAGACGTGCAAAGCCACCTGGGAGAGATGAATGTTGGATGGTCACTCAAACGGTGTACAGTCTGGGTCCTATCGGGAAACAGAAGCTGTCTAAGTTTTGTACGCAGAGGGGATCTCATTCAGGAGTTGGAAGCAAGGGTGTTGGAAGGGCTGGAGGCGAAGCTAAAGTTACCTAAGATGAATAACTTTAAGGGAAGCATTACCAGCCCTGGGCTGGAGTGGCCAAGTGGGTGCAGGACCAGCACGGTTCCAAAGTCCTGATTGCAGAGCTGAGCTCCTCGGCGGGGACTCGGGAGCGACACTGCCAGGCTACACCCCTGCCACTGCTGCCATCACCCTTGGATAGCTCTAGTGCTGTCACTACTGTTTGAGACCCCCTACCAGACCATCGGGAGGAAGGGAGAGCGTTGCCTCTGGCTCCAGGTGGTGTCTCCCTTTCCCAGAATGTAGCTGGAAGCCTCACCGTTGACAGGAGTCTGGGAAGTGTGGTTTGTGGGGCCTCCGCCCCTAGGACACAGGACAGAGCACAGCTGAGAGCAGATAGGCAAATGACCAGTGCCAGCAGCAACTTGACTCAAAGCAGGAGTATATCTAAAGAAAGCAGTTGTTCTGCAGAGAGCAAGCTCTTCAGCACGGGAGTAGCGGAGAGGCACCACGGGGACACGCAGGGGCACTGCCTGTGCTGGCAGGGGAGGGCCTGCTTGACCCAGCCGCAGGTGGACACAGGCACCCCCGCTCACTCCTCTGATACCACTCAACAGTCTAGGGTGTGCCACCGAGAGACCGTCCCCGAGAGACCGCTCTGCTGCTAAGTGCAGACTGGCTGGGTTTTGGAGCCTTCTTGAGGGGCTGTGAGGTCTTGGAAAATAGTAGATTAACTGATGTTGTTGCCATTCTAGGAGATAGAAAGCTGGCCCCGGGACTTGCCCTTGGACATGTTCCTTTATCTAAAGGACATATGCACTAACACTTATTGGTCTCCTGTCCGGCATCCGGCCCTGTGCTGCGTGCTCTATCTACACACAAGATCTTATGTATTTGTCATAGCAACCCTGTAAGTAAGGTTGGGACCCCGAGCCTGGAACACCCATTTCGTTGATCAGGAAATTGAGGCACAAAGAGGTCGTGTGGCTTGCCCATGGTCACACAGCTGGTAACTGACAGAGCCTGGATGTGTCTCTCTCCAAGGCCCTGGCTGTGCTACCACCTGGGGCTGTCTATCACACTGACTGGATTTTTTCCTTTCCGAAGTAGGTCAAAGACCCAGGGCTGCTGAATTGCCTTTGGCTGATGATTCTCCCCCAGGGTGAAAATTGAGGTACTCTCTGGAGGTTACAGGGCTCTGAAAAAATGAGAAAATGCCAGCACTGGAATCATAAACCAGAAAACAAGGGACTCCCCCCTCCCCGTACACCCCCACCCCCAGCCACAACACCAAGGTGCCACACATGTTGGGCACGGGGAGGGAGAGGAGACCTTGGGGGACAGGACAAGGTAAGGAAAAGAGTAGGTGAGGAGAGAGGCCAGAAGGATTGTGCCCACTTGGTGGCTCTGAAGTACCTTTGAGGTCAATGTCATTAACCGCATTACATATACAAGGTGGCTTGGCTATAGTTATAATTTGTTTCCCTCGCTCCTTACCCCCGAGGGCACCTGACATAAAATAGCCAATTCTGCTTGGAGGACCAGAACGTGCAAGGACTTCTGCAAGTATCTGAGGTACCAGGATTAGAATCTGGAGCTCCAGGGGCATTTTCTAAGCCTCCTGTAAAGCAAGGGCCCCAGCGAGCAGCGAGCAGGCTGACTCTAACCTTGGCTCTCATGGAGGAGGCTGGCCAGTGCCCAGTAGGCTCAAACCATTCCCACAAAGCAAATGTGCAAAGCCTCTGATGAGAGGCCACCAGGAGCATCTTCCAAGGCTCTTGGCTCCAGCTTCTTCCTCCAAAATGCACCGAGCGCTGTTTGCTACTGCCCCCATGCTCTCTGGAGGGCACTACACTGGCCCGCAGTGCCTTCTGGAGCGGGCACTGTATTCTGTTCACCCGGTTGCCGCCGCTATGCCCAGCACCGTTCAGACACGTTGAAGGAGGGCTCCGTTGTTGGGGTCCAGCCTGGCAGGGGGGGGGGTGCTCCACCTCCTGCTTCCTGAGCGCTGCCCCGGCTGCCTGGATGGAGACAGAGACCTGTCCGTCCGCCAGCCTGGGGCTGGCCCAGGAGGGAAGGTCATGACGACCTGCCTCAGCTGCAGCTCCCCGGCCTCGCCTTTGCTTGTTTTCTGGGAGCCTTGGTGTCTGCCCACAATGGCATGGCTCGTTCAGCTGCCCGGATTCTTGGCGCGGCGTATGGGGCCGCATAGCCTGTTTCCGTGGGGAGCATGGCAGGGACGGCCGGTGCTCCCTGGCCCGGCGTTCCTTCTGGTCTTCCTGAGCGGGGTGCGTGCCAAGCGACTGCGCCCAAAGCGGGTTTTTTCCGACGGTGAGTTGGGGGGGGGGGCGGTCATCTCAAACTTGGCTGCGCTTTGAGCAGCAGTGAACAGATCCAACAGATTTTATTCCTTCCTTCCTCTTGCATCCCACCTTGTTCCCAAAAGCGTTTGAGATGGCCCCATGGATTACTACCTTCTGGAGGGCGCCTGGACAGCCTCTGGCCTGAGCCCCTTCACCGTGCCATCTTCTAGGAAGGGTCACAAAGGTGGGTGACTTGCTCAGGGTTGTCCCAGCAGATGTGGGGCTGAGCAGGGATGGAAGCTACCATCTCCTGAGTCCTGGGTTCCTTCAACCATAGTGCTGCCTCCTCCTCTGGAGGGAATCTCTCCAGTGGTGAGATGGGACAGCCTGGAACCGTCCATGTCTTCCAACACCTTTGCCCCTGAGAGTGGACATACGCTCAACAGGTGAACACACACGTAGAATGGAGCCCACGTTTTAAATGAAAAAGAAGCTTGTATTTATTTCTTAAACCAGGGGCCAGGCTAACTATGGCCCATAACCTGTTCTCATTCAGCTGGGGAGTTAAGGGTGATTTTTACATTTTTAAATCATGAAAAAAAGCAGCGGCAGAGCAGCAGCGTGAGACAGAGACCAAATATGCCCTGCAAAGCCGACACATTTACTATCTAACCCTTTGCAGAAAATGTTTGCTGATCCCTGGTCTGGACGATGCATTTTAACTTTTCATCCAAGGACGGCGAACAATCTACCAGGATACTGAAAACCCCTTCTTTTATGAGTACATCTATCGGGTCATCTCTGTAGGGCTCCAACTGTGAAATCTAGAATTTGCAGCTTTCTCCCTTTACCCATCAGATGCTTGTGACTTTTCTGAGGGGTCTTCCTGTTGCTAGATGCTTCTCTTCTCAGGATGAACCATGGGGGTGCACCTATTGTCAGGAGTCTCCCAGGGGTGAATTAGGGGGTCAAGGCTGGCAGTGGGCATTTACTGCGGGTACCCACCAGGGGCCACTACTGCAGGGAGGTGCCTTGGCAAATGCCTGGCCTCGGGGGCAGACCAAGGTGAGGCCGGAGAACAGGTTCCCAGGGATGACAAGGACAATGTCTTTCCCCCTCAAAGCAAACCAGAAAGATGCTTGTGATCTGAGTACCTCTATTTCCTCCCCGCCAGGGCAGGCTTCTCAACCAGTTCCTGTCTATTCAGGCCGCTCATTTCTTTAGAGTCACTGAACCAGAATAACCACAAAGGGAGCCGGAAGCACATGATAACCCGCTGAACTCTGCGCAGCCTTGGCAATGCCCCTCCTCGAGCACGTCCGTCCGAAGCCGGCCCTGTGTCTGCAGCCGCAGCTGCACGCTAGCCAGCCAGTACCCAGCAGTGTCTGCGGCTCAGTCCCCAGCTAGTCCCTCCCAGAGTCCAAAGAAAGAGAGGGGGAAAAGTGACAGGCAGACGGAACCGGGAACGTTCAGACCCGTCAGAGCTGTTCACGGTTGTGAGAGATTTACAGGCAGGCAGCTTGGGGTTTAAATACGAAATGACACCAGAAGCCTTTAATGTGCAGAGGAGCTTTAAGCCTGATCTGGGAGCAGAAAATAGCCTGTGAACTCCCCTCTCTGAGATCTTAGGAGTTCTGTTCTATTGACTCCAGGCAAGGCTGCAGCCACGCTGCACTTCATGGGCTCATAAATATAACATTATTGGACCGAAAAACCAATCCTTCTCCAACTGATTAGGCCCAGATTGGTCAACCCATAAATCAACACTGAATGAGAGCTATAAAGTTGTGAATCAATGTGTCCCAGACCTCCAAACCGGAATGAAAATGTTGGAATAAAATAGCTGGAGTGCTTCCAAGATCCTTTGCATCCCCTCCTCCCACCAGCCCCATATCCTACAACGCTAATCTTAAAAGCCCTTTTTCTTTGCTTTTCTTTCTTTCTTTCTTTCTTTCTTCCTTTCTTTCTTTCTTTCTCTCTCTCTCTCTCTTTCTTTCTTTCTTTCTTTCTTTCTTTCTTTCTTTCTTTCTTCTTTTTCTTCACTCCTCACTCTGGCTGTGGACAGCATTTCAGGGCAGGAAATTTGGTCTAGAAGCGAGGGTGGGGAAACAAGAGGCTGACCTGTTGCATTTCCGGTGAGGACTGCGCTGCCTCTCTTTTGTGTCTCCCCGGCTGGCTGGGGTCTCCACCTGTGGCTGAGAGGTGATGGCATTTGTCATCCGTGTCCGTCATGGAGCCAGGAAGGGAACAAAACACCCCACTGGCACACGGTGGGTGAGATTGGTTCATGTTGGATGGATGAACGGATATTTAGATCCAATCAATTTAAGGGCTCTGGACCCCTATATTGAATCAATAGATAGAATAATCCATTCTCCTCTTGGAACTGCACTTCAGGTTAAAAAATGCCATGTTGCTGTCCCTGTCGGACGTGGTCACCCTCTTTGGATCTGGGAGCTGAGGCTGTCTGCTGGGAACACTGCCCACACATCTCAGAGAGCATTCTGTGTCCCAGTTCCTCTGGTGTTCTGAAGAAACGTTTGTTTTCAGAATCCGCTTCTCCAAGGGCACCTGGGCGGCTCAGTCGCTTAAGCTTCTGACTCTTGGTTTCCGCTCAGGTCATGGTCTCCCAGTTTGTGGGTCCAAGCCCTGAGTTAGGCTCTGCACTATCAGCCCCATGTCAGGCTCCATGTTTGGTGTGGGGCCTCTTGGGATTCTCTCTCTTTCTCCCTCTCTCTCTGCCCCTCCCCACTTTTGCTGTGTCTCTTTCTCTTTCTCGCTTTCCTTTGCAAAATAAACAAGTTTTAAAAACTTAAAAAAAAAAGGAATCCTGCTTCTCCAAAATATACTCCTCCAGTGGCCTCTCCCCCTCTTTTTGACACAGCATGCACCCCCCCACCCCACCCCAGTGGCCCCTTCTGAGGGTTTATTGTTAAGCATCTGCTCGCCTGGGCTGGGAGCTCTTATTTCCCAATCATTCTGATGCCGAGCTCACCTACCATCTTTTCCCTCTCAGGAAGGACACATGCATCATCCTGTACAAATTCCTTGAGTTGGTGGCCCCTGATTTTTCCTAGACACAGACTCAAAAGGCTGGGTGGGACTTCACTTTCATCTAGTTCCAGTACGCCCAGAGAGGGGTACGCACTTATTGAAAGTAGAAATCAGGCCTCTTGTAACCCATTCCGCTTTACTCTAGGGCAAGCCCTCTGCTGACTGCGTTCTTGTTCTCCTCTGTAGAGAAAGAAGGTCCTTGTCAGGTCCTCCTGAAGCTGGTCTGAAAACACCATTTCTGTACAGTTGGCTGTTTCCTTTGGACACTTTCATTTTCTCCCATGTTTTCCTCTCTCTTTGCTGTGACTTATAGGACCACGAACAGACAAGCCCAAGACCCCAGAGGAGAAGTTCTCCCTTCCAGTGTGTGCCTCTAGGAGGAATGAGGCTGAATGACAGCACTATTTGACGAATGAGCTCCATGGAGGTGTTTTACCACCAGCAGTCAGAGAAACCTTGCAGGATGTGTCCAGGGAAATGGATTTTGTAGGGTTAGCTAAATCTGTACCACCCACTGCACAATAGTAGCACTGTGCAGAAAAGGCGGCTTTGAAACAGGTTCAGTTTTATGTTAGTTCCAAGTTTAGGTGAAGAGCCAAGTTCAGGTGAACTCCATTTCTGCAGCTGAAGGATTTGTATGCCTCCTCCTAATCCCGACGCAGCCTTTGTCGTCTTGGATCTTCCGCCATTTAAAAATTCTGGCATTATCTCTCTGCTTTCTGGGAAGACATTAACCTCCCACAATGAGCTGTAGGAAATAAAGTGATCACGCTGCATGGACATGACTCTTCTATCAGCAGACCTGTGAGTGAGTGTGAATGTGATGAACGCTACCACCTAGAGAACACTTTTCAGACATGTAATCCCTCTTTTAGCCCCTTGGTCTGAGGTCCCATGGAAAGAGGATGGGGAAGATTGTAAATATGGCCCTAATTCTTCATCCTGGCTGTATCTATCCCCTTTACCATGTAACTCTGTATCGCCCTCCCAGGCTGTGTCTGGACTTGGTCATGAACTTGTTTTGGCCAACAGTATGAAATGGAATTGAGGTGTATCGATTTTGAACCTAGACCTTGGGAGGCCTTGCATGTTTCTTCTTGCTCTCTTTTGCATCTGTCATTACCATGACAACATGTGTGACCTAGCCTGCTGGAGAGGGGGACGCTGAGGAGCAGAGCAAGTCACCCCAGCTGTCCCAGCCAACGCCAATCTAGATCGACCAACACCCAGCCAACCCCCAGGTATATGAATAAGCCCAGTCAAGTTTGGTAAGGGTCACTTAGCAGACACCGGCTGTCCCTTGGTGTTTATTGTTGTGTGTCACTGAGATTTCATGATGGTTACGCAGTATCACTGTGGAAGTCGCTGACTGATACGCGCAGTTACCCCATATACATTTAAAATTTTTTATTTATGTATTTATGTATTTATTATTTATTTAGTTATTTATAGTTTAGAGAGAGAAAGAGCAAGAGCAAGGGAGAGAGGTGGAGGACGAGGAAGAGAGAGAGAGAGAGAGAGAGAGAGAGAGAGACAGTGAGAGAATCCCAAGCAGGCTCCATGCTAAACATGGAGCTTGACTTGGGGCTCAATCCAATGGCCCTGGGATCATGACCTGAGCTAAAATCAAGAGTCAGACACTCAACCAACTGAGCCACCCAGGCACCCTTACCCCATTTTTTTTTTTTTTTTACCACATTTTTATTCCTTGTTTCAATCAACTGGTGACTTAAACCATCTGGTCTACACTATTAGATGTTTACCTAATATTCATTTTCTCTTCTTCCTTGCTAGCAGAGCTACGTGCCCAGCTAAACACCTACATTTCCCAGCTTCCTTTGCAGTAAGGAGTTGTCACGTGATACTTCTTTGGCCAATGAGAAGCAAATGAAGTATTGAGTAGAACTCGGGTGGAGACTCCCTTTGCCCTCCTCCTTTTTCCTGCCTAAAGTGAGAATATAGTCCTGGAAAGACCATGATCCTGAGCTGACAGCATACCTAAGAATGGCTGAGAAGAAAGACAGAAAGAGCTTGGGTTTTGGATAGTATGACCACAGTACTAGCACTGTACTAGTACTAGAAAGCCTTCTTTACAGACGTCTTGTTACGTGAGAAAATAAAAACTTCTAAATTATTCATGCTACTGTTTTTCAGGCTTCTCTTATTTGTAGCTTACTGTAATTCTTAATATCATAGTCTAGCACGCATTTTTTCCTCTTTTGGAGAAAGTGCTTAGAACCAATAAGTAAAGGTGCTTTCTAAAGATATTTCATAGAAATTACGACTGCTAATTACTATAGAGGTTCACCTATTCTACCCATAAAATAACAATAATCTCTATGCACATATACATAATGTTTGTTAATAATTTTCAAAGCTCATGATGTTCTTATTTGTCCCCTTTAATAGACTTGTGATTAGTACCCCACATTCATTCTATGCTGGGGAAACTGAGGCATGGGGGGTTAAGTGAGTTCTCCAAAGTAAGCAGCCTGTTAGAGAGCTGGGGAGGGACTTAGACCAAAGTAGAGTGATTTAACTTCTGTGTCTTGGGTTGTGATTGACCTCTATTTAGAGAAACCAAAGCCAACTGAATCCTTTTAACTCTGCAGGACCATCCAAGACTGAAAAACACACTTTAGGACAAGCTAGTTTATAGGAACGGAGAGAAGGAAGAGAGGGCAACTTTTCACCTTTTGTACCCACAAAAGTATTTGCTTCCTCTTCTCTGCTCCACTGGGAAAGAGTTGATTAGTTGTGGATCTGTCGTCCCAGAATTTCCTGGTGAACTCTTCAAGAGTAGGACTATAGGTTCTTTAATTTTATATTACCGGTAGGGCTTCTGGGTACAATTGTGCAGGTTGGTCACTGCACAAGAGTGTTTGGTGGAGGAGTGAGTAAAATCCACAATCATCAATCAGTGGGCCCCACGGGATTGTGATACACCAAGAAGTGCTTTTTTTTTCCTAATTTGCACATAGATCATCTATAAAATAGTGGGATCCTTGGTCATTGGCACCTGTACCAGAGTACAAGCTGCTTATTTGGAAAATTAATAACACCCAGATGATCACTTCTTTCTGAAGGTCATTTTGATCATGTTTTACTAGCAATAAAGTGTTTCTGGGATGGGAGAAGATCTTTCCTTCTCAAGCTGTCATACATACAGAAGTGGGGCAGCAGTTTTGAGATTCAGAGACTAGAATGAAAATAAAATAAACACCTACCATTTATTAAACATTTATTACACATCAGATAAAAAGCACTTTACCTTCATTACCTCATATAGTCCTTACAGTAAAACAGTGAAGTTAGGTTGTATGAACACTCCCATTTTAAAGATGAGGAAATTGAGGTTTGGAAAAGTTAAGCCTACTGCTCAATGTCATATAGCTAGTAAGTGACAAAGCTTGGATTTGAATCTAGGCTTGTCTGATTCTAAGGTTTTTGTACTTTGCCCTGCATTTTCCTAAACATGTGAATTCTTTGTCATTAGTGCAGATGTAGCAGGGACAGTGGTATTCGCCAGTTGGTCCCTGGACTCCTCTAAATTTCTTACTCTCACTTGCAATTGGGTTGGGGCCACTTGATTGGGTTCTGCCAGTGGGATATAGGCAGAAGTGACGTACAACTATCCCCAGGTATGACCTTCATAACATTCGGGATGAATCTCTGTCCCTCTCTTCTTCCACAACCCAGGGTATCAGATGTTGAGATGTCAATATCTAAAAATGGAGGGAGCCTGGATCCACGAATCACTGCATGGACGAGAGTCGCCCTGAAGAACCACCCAATTCACATTTGAGGTTATGTAAGTAAGAAATGATTCTTTGTCATGTTCTTGGAGCACAGTGTAGTCTCACTCAACTAATATAGCAGAAATGATAAGACAATTTTATGTATTTATTTTATATCATTGTTTATAATGCACAAAGTGTTTCTTGATTCTCATAACCTTGAGAGATAAGCAGGGATTATAAGCCCCATTTGATAGGCCAGGAAACTGAGGCTTAAAGAAGTGAAATGATTTGCTCAAGACCAAATAGTTGGTAGGTGGTCAAATCGAGGTTAGGTTCTTGGTATTTTTCCCACACTGTGTAATTTTATAACTTCCTAGCTTGATGTTATAAAAGCAAGCAATAACCTCAGAGGGAATGAGGGTCCCACTGTATAGAGTTCTGCAGATTAAATTAAACACCTTGAAGGACTACAAGTCTAGGTAGCCAGTACAGACAGGTGTAGTACATTCCAGTGGCTCATATTCTTAAGTCAACAAGCTGCAGGCGTCCTGTGGCTGCTCAGACTCCTGGGTGGTCCTGGAGGGACGTCCCAAGCCTAGTTCTTGAGCAATCTGGTGCACAGATCTCCAATCCGAACCACAGGCCTTGAACAGAAGACAAAATGTCACAGTTTTGGGTGAAAGTCCTCAGGATCTCCAGAGAATAACGGGCCTGATTTTCCTTCCTCACCCCCACTCAACAATCATCATTTTATTCTTTAGAGAATTCTTCACGGTGGCCAAAACACTTCCTTCTTCTTTGTCTCATTGAATTCTCACAAAAAGTGGGCATGTTTTTTGTTGTTGTTGTTGTTTATTTTTGGTGGGAAACTCCAAAAAGTTGATTTGTTCTAACATCGTGACAAGGTTCTGCCCCTGAGAATGAAACTGGACATTTATTCAGCACATACTATGTGCACCATCTCATTCAGTCCTACAGCATTTCTCCAAGGTCAGTGTCACTGTGCCTGCGCTATAGTGATGAACCTAAAAGAGAGTCCAAAAACTTGTTCAAGGACACTCAACTAAGAAGGCTCCCCATGGGGGTCTATAAAGCCCATAGGAGAGTTCTCAACAAAGACAGGAAAGGGAAGGGATGGAGGAGAAAGGCAATCAATTATCGCATCCTATACAAGGATGTATAGCAAACACCCAGGTGACTTTTAGCAACTTTATTATCCATCATTGATCATCATTGATCTTACCTCCCTTCAACAGATGGATATCCAAATTCAATGTGGTCCCTTTTCCAGGAAGTAGAGTTTCTATTTAGTTGACCTCTGATAACATTTTTATATGAAGAAACGGGCTGGAATCTCTGTGCTTTGATATTCTCTTCATGCCTTTGTAAACATTGACCTTGGTCATGTTCAGTCGTTTTTGCTAACGCCAAGTCTCCGCATATGGTTTTCTTTTTCTAGGTCAAGCTCCTGGGATTCTTCTCTCACGAGACCTGATGAGCTGTCAATAGCCTGAATATGACAAGGATTCAAGTCACCTCTGGTTGTGGTTATTTGTCATCCTCTGGTCCTGTCTGTGGTTGAGGGTTCATTTAGCATTCAGGCTGCTGAGACAGGGGACCAGCCTCAAAGCAAGGTTTCCCTGCAGGACCTCTAGCTGCCTGACTCTGGAGCACCCCTCACTTTGTACTCTGTGTGGACGTCCCCATGGAGTTGGGCATTGAGGCAAGACTGTGGCCCTATTCTTTACTCATTCGTGCACTCATTCATTCAGAAATATTAAACACTGGCTATAGCTTAGGAACTCTATTGATCTCTGAGGATGGAGAAAGGGATAAACCAGATCAGTCCTAGTTGATGGTGACATACTGTCCACACCAGACCTCTCTGGAAACCTGGGAGTCACTGTTGAACCTTCCTCCTCCTTAGCTGCCACATTGTGTCCAAACACCAAGCCTTATCAATTTTGCCTTTGAAATATTCATCATACTCCTCTCTCCTTCTGCATCCCAGCTAGCACCCCCCTACTGTAGGTTTTTCATACCCCCTTTCTTTGATTATTGCAGTTCCTTCTGCAATAACTAGTCTGTCTTATCTGGTCTCATCCTCATTATCTGCTCTTCCATACTTCAGCAAGAAAGACTCACCTAAAATATGTATCCAACTAAGTCACTCATTCAACCTTAAAATGGTTCCCTTTAGGCCAGCTAACATGGTGCTTTGGCTTGTATGCACCTCTCCAGCTCTGCCCCTTCGTAAGGGTCTTGACCACCAGAGTACGATTATTCAGCCATATTGTCTTGGCCGCCTCCACGTCCTCTGGGGGTGAGTGTGCCGACTCCCCTGTCTGCACATCTCTTTTCCCACTTATTGCAGCTCTGACTTTGCTCCCTCCTCCCCACCTCCTTTGTAATTCCTGCATCAGGATGACTCCAATTCATTCTTCAAGGCTTATTTTAGGGCCCAGCCCCTTCAGAAAACTTTTGTTACTTTCCTGACCACTCCATGACAGATGCCTTTCCTCAATGAGCTCATAGGATTCCTCCCACATTGTTCCTAACATGGGCTGCTGGTTGTCATCAGTCTTTTTGCTTCACTATATTCTGCAAGGACTACTGAGGAGATGGACCAGAGCACTTAGCACATAGTAGCTCCCAATTCACTTGCTGAATGAATAAACAAGTAATTTCAATACTATGGAAAATAAGGGGGGCTGCAGAGAGTGACTGACCCCAGCTGGGGGAGATCCGAGTGACTTCAAAGAAGGGATGACTCAGGACTGCATGTTAAAGGAGGCAGAGGAGCTAGTGGGTGGGGAACGGGGAGAAAGCTGCACTCCTAGAGCCCTACTAGCAAGATGTTTGCTTCTTGTTGCTGTGTCTTCATGCTCTGCTGGCCTAGAGGTCTTAGCTCCAGAGAAGGGAGTGCTTCCACCAAGAGGCAGGATAGTAATTCAGTTGAACCAGAAGTTGAGACTGCCATTCAGCCACTTTGGGTTCATCTTTCTTTTATTTTTTTAAGTTTTTAAAATTATATTTATATATTTACTTTTTGATACATGGAGGGGGGAAAGAGAGGAGTAGGGGAAGGGCAGAGAGAGTGTGTGAGAGAGTCCCAAGTAGGCTCTGTGCTGTCAGCACAGAACCCAACATGGGGCTCAATCTCACGAACTGTGAGATCATGACCTGAGCCAAAATCAAGAGTCAGATGCTTAGCCGACCGAGCCACCTGGGCGCCCCTCTTTGTTCCTTTAAATCAGCAGGCACAGAAGTAGTTGGCGGGGGTGATGGATCCTGGTGACGAAGAGGACTGCTACTCCACAGTGGAGGTAAGGAGGAATGTCTGGAATACAGGACATCTCCTGTATGTCACTTAGTATTCCCATGCCCTGGAATTAAGGTCACTGGAAAACTGCAACAGCCATTAGAATCCAGGCAGGACTTCTAATGGCCCAGACAGGCCCTTCGGGAATGAAGGTTTGGGTTATCCCACCAGGTGAAGAACTACGACCAGCTGAGCTGCTTGCTGCACGCAAAGGAAATACAGAATGAGTAGTGGGAGTAGGTAGTTACAACCACGTGACCCGTGATAGAAATGAGGACTGCAATTGTCATAGGCATTCCTCCTTCCTTTGTTGTGAACATGTCTGTGGGTGACACGTAAAGTTAACTCTCCAGCTACTTTCATGTTCATCTTCCTCAGAAGGACATGTCCTTCCCTGAACGTAGCAGGCCCAGCCCCCAGCCCACCTTCCCTGAGGTCACCTGATTTCGGTCTCCGCGGTGCTGGGCAGGAGATGAGCTATTTCAAAGAAAATGTAGTCGACAGCATTCAAGAGAAACGCATTGAGAGTTTACCAGAGTGAGAGGCTGTGGAGAAAGATGAGTCAGCCACGGGTTCTACCCTCCAGTGGTTTTACAGTCTAGTAGCAAAGCAAATATGGTGTTTTTTTGTTTTGTTTTGCTTTTTTTTGCTTTTCTTATCTTACAGTTATATGTGTCTGTGTCAATGCCAAGTTCACGCATGGCTGCAGGAGAGCAGAAGCGCCTCACACAGACTTATTTTTGTGATCTGAGAACCTGTATTGTCTCAACGCCCTGCTTATCAATGCCTGTTACTACCAGTGAGTGAAAACTGGTTTGATGCAGGCTCCTTTGACTGCATTCAGGAAACAGGTCCCTTGTGGTCTTAGAGGGCTGAGGCAGGACCCCCCAGGTGCTGTTAATACCAATGCTGCCCTCACTGGCCCCCTTCTCCTGCATGTCTTCTTGGCAATCTTCATTTTTTCCTGGTGATCCATGTTGGAGGCTATGCCATTCAGAACTCAGAACGATGCACTGGGAACACATGGAATTTCAATCCTCACTTTTCAGGGGTGGTCAACTATGAATCACCACATGTTTATGATAAAGTGTCTCAAGAAGCCCCAGCAGACAATTTGGACACCAAGAGCGTTAGAAATGTGTTCTCCTTCCTATCCATGCAGTGGAATACTACTCCATAATAAGGAGGAATGAGCTGTTGAAAAATGCAATAATGTGCATGAATGTCAAAACAAGTATGCTAACTAAGGAAGCCAGAGGAAAAAGACTGCATACTGTATGATTTCATTTCTAGAACGCCCTAGAAAATGCTAACTAATCCATAGTGACAGAAAGCAGAGCAGCGGTCGCGATGATGGGGAGAGAGGAGAGGGGGTGAGATTTCCAGGGATACAGAGAAAGTCACAAGGGTGACAGATATGTTCATTATCTTGATTGGGGCAGCGGTTTTATGTGTGTCTACATATGTCAGAAATTATGAAATTGAGCACTTAAAATGTGTGCAATTGATTGTACGTCAATTATACCTTAATAAGGCTGTTGAAACAACTTTTAAATATGTGTACATTTTGACCCAATAATTCCATTTCTAGTCACCCTCCTAAGGAAATAATTGAAGTGCCCAATTTATGTTCAAGACCTTCAGCACACTGTTTAGGAGAGTGAAAAAGTTCAATAAGAGGGCACAGTTAAAAAAATTAATGCTTAAATAAATTCCAGATGATGACGGAATACTGTGTATGCTTTTAGAACAAGACAGTCTTATTTACTGTGATGAAGAAAATGTTTACCATGTAGTGTTTGGCAGAAAACCCATTTAGAAAATAGTATGAACATGATGAGATCAAGTTCACTGTGCTGAAGCCTGAAGATGTGTGCTGGAGAAAGCCTGGAGATGTCGTACAAAATATCCACAATTGTCATTTCTGGGGACTGGGTGGGGTCACAGGTAAGTTCAGTTTTTTCTTTTTGAATTATTCTTATTATTCATCGAATTTTCTACTTTTGAAATGTGTTCCCTTTTAAAAGTGGAAAGCAACCTGGAGCAATAAAAGAACTTTTGGCAGGAGGATGCCACGGACACTGTTCTGTGCAGAGGCTGCTGGGGAAGGACCCGTCCCTCTGCTTTCCCCTCCCATTGCCAAGGAGGCACTGTGCCTTGATGCCCATGGGTTCCAGAGAGCTTGAGAAGGCCTGACCCCGGGGCCTTCCCATCCTAGGGCCTTCCTACCTGGAGCTCTGGTGCTCTTCCTCGGCTCCTAGGTTAGCCCGCATGCCTGCACAAGAGGCCACTTGCTCCTTGGGCTGTGAGTTGCCACTCACTGAGCAAAAGATGGTTGCAGCCAGGCCGTGAGGGCCCCAGGCATTGAGGAAGAAAGCAAACTTTGGCCTTCCTAGCCCTTTCCCAGATCTGTTTCCTCTGGTTCTAAGTGCAGCTCTTAGAAGCATTCAGGAAGAAAAGCATTAGCCACCGTAGACTCACCCAGGCCACATGTCTATTACCTTCCAGCAAAAAACGATAGTCATGGGGGGCGGGGGGAGGTTGGGTGCAGTTTGAGCCTGTAGTTTGGCCTGCGTTTCCCTGACTTTCTTCTTCACTTTTCTTCCCCCAGTAACAGACACCAAGGAGGACTGAAAGGAGTGCTCCTGGCTTCATGCTCCTTGAAAGCAGGATGGCTTTTCCTTTGGCCTGTGTTGCTCTCTGGGTGACTCGCGGGCCCTGGTGGTATTGGTCTCGGGTCTGGACCGACCTGCTGAAGAGAAGTTTAATGCAAGAGGTTTAATGCACTTTGAAAATGCACTTGCTTGTTCTGAAGAGGATGGCTGGGTTGGAAGGTCAAGGTGACTTGTCCTGGGGTGATTGCAACTGAGAAATTATTGCTGAATGAACAGTAGGATGAACCAAGACCAGAAGGGTCTGTGACCTATACACTTGTTTTGTCTAACTGGGTGGAAAGGCTTGTGGGGGGAAACCCATGTGTACCATCAGTGGCCATGAAAATGCAGAGGGGGTAGGAATATGATGGGTGGGCTAACTAACCTCTACAAGGCTCAGTTTATTCATCTGTAAAATGGAATAGAAACACCCATCTTATGGGATTCCTTTATTTATCCATTTACTCTCTAAATATTAATTGAGTACATACTATGTGCCAAATACTGTGCCAGGGGATCACGACAAATTAATTAGACCTGACCCCTTGTTTCTTATGATCTCTTCCCTATTAGGTTGCTGAAAGGCCTAGGGATTATATATACCTATGACCAGGCTGACTCACCTATAGTCAAAACTCAAGAAATGCAACTGCTGTCACCAAGGCAAGGACTCCTGCAAGGGAACAGTGCCTGGGCCCAGTTACTGGACCTGTGGCCATGAGGCAGACACCTGGATACTAGTTCCGGGGCACTGGTCTGTGAGGATTAACTAGAGAACCTTCTGGAGTAAGTAAAAGGCTTAGCTATGAGTAAAGAGATGTGTGGGATTCAGGATGTCATTGGAGAAAGGTTTTAATTGGCTGCTGGAAACAATTCTTCTGAATGTGTGTGTATATATGCTATTCATGTCAATAGATGCTTCTGTTGTTTATCAGTCACTTATTTAAAAAGCATGTAAAGTAGTCCCCCTAACCCTGGTTTCACTTTCCACGGTTTTGGTTACCTGAGGTCCAAAAACAGATGAGCCTCCTTCTGATATATGGTCAGGTCACTAGCAGCTTAACACTGTGTCACAACATCCATGTCACTCACCTCACTTCAGCTCATCCTGTGGGCATTTTATATTCTCACATCATCACAAGAAGAAGGGTGAGTGCAGTACTATAAGTTATCTTAGAGAGAGCCCACATTTAATGTGTTGTTATAATTGTTCTATTTTGTTAGTAGTAACAGTTGTTCATCTTGTACTGTGTCTAAGATGTAAATTAAACTTTATCAGAGGTATATATGTATAGGAGAAAATGTATATATAGGGTTCGGTTCTATCCATGGTTTGAAGCATCCACTGGGGGGCTTGGAATGTATCCCCCACAAATGATTGGGGGCTACTGTATTCATTTAAAAGCACTTATTCTGTGCTAGGCCCTGTGTTTAGAGCTGAAGAAGAGACTAAGGAATCATGACACATGGCCCTCCAGGATTTTATAGTCTGGTGGGGAGAAAAGGAAACACACATTAACAAAGTGAGTGGTGGCTTTAAGGGCCGGGATGAGTGCAACAGAAGGTCAATGCAGTTCAGAATGGGCAGCTGGTCTTGTTTGGAAAGGACAGGGTGCTGGCAAATACCCTGGATGGCTGGATATGGGACCTTAGCTAGGCCTCAGGGGCTGTGCCTTGGGGATATTTACAGAAAGCCAGCAGGCAGGCCCTGGTAAGTGGAAGGTGTGGTTGGTGGTCCTCATTCATTCATTCATTCATTCAGTGCATCTATACTGAGTGCCTAGTATAGCCGGGCACTTTTCCAAACTCACTCAGCAGTGAACAAGACAGAAAACCACCTCTGCCTTACATAGTTTGCATTCTAAAAGAGGAAGACCAAAAATCATGTTATATATAGCAGCGGTGCTCAGATTTTTGGTCTCAGAACCCCTACATATTCTTAAAAATTATTGAGGCCCTCAAAAAACTTTGGTTGAGGCAGGTTATAGCTACTGATAATTACAGTACTAGAAATTACAACAGAAAAAATTTAAATATATGTGAAAACTTAAAAATAACAATACACTCATAACGTTTTAGTATAAATTACAAATAGTTAGTGAAAATTTGCTCTTTTTTCCCCCGAAACAAAGATTTAGAGAAGAGTAGCATTTTTTGCATTTTTTGCAGATCTCTTTATTTTCTGACTAGTTCAGTTTGCAACTCCAGCCATAACACAGCTGCTTGCCCTTGAGGTGGCTCTCAAACTTTGGTAGTTGATGGAAGGGCTTTATGCAGAGTTCTCAGACTATTAGAAAGATGTGCACTCAAGGGTCAAGATTTAATCAAATTAATAATTTGTGCAGTTTCCTCAGGGACTTTCTTAAGTGAAACTAGCACGTTTATTACTGTGGGTGCGGGGGTTGGGGGGAGAGATACGGTGACCAGCGGTACAAGTTTGGTGCCACTGATGTGATTCATGTGAAGGTGCCAGCATTTCACCCACCACAGCCTTTGTACCATCAATGTAAATGCCACCACAGCAAAAGGGACAAATACCATCTTAAGATTCTTATGAAAATAGTTTGGATGTGGCTTGGAGACCTTTAGGGGTTTGGGCACTGTATTCTGAGACCTGCTGGTGTAGATTATTTGCCATATAGACTGATGACAAGTGCAATGGAGAGAATTATAGCATGGGAGAGGTGCAGGGGGAGTTATCAGGGGAGGGCTGCAATCCCAGCTGGGTAGTCAAGGCAGGCTTCAATGAGGAGGTGGCATTTAAGCAAAGGCTATGGAGTGGAGGGCGTGAGCCCTGGGATATCTTGGTTCAGAACAGGAGTCAAGAAAGAGAACACAGCATGAGCAAAGGCTCTAAGGCAGAGGCACACTTGGCTTATTCAGGGAACAGGTTGGTTGAGGAGTTGTTGATGGGGAGGATGGGGGGGGCGGGGAGTAGAAAAGGAGGTCACAGAGGAGACAAGAGCCAGACTCTGAAGGGACCTCCAGGCCATCCTAAAGGACTTGGGCTTTAATTCTGAGTTAGCCAGAACACCATGGAAAAGTTCTAAGGAGAAGAGTGACATGATTTGTTTCCATAGCAAAAGGATCAAGCTGAATGGCAGGGTCAGATTCTGTATTTGTAAGGTTTGCACATTATCCTGGGATAATGCCTAGCTCACAGTAGGCTTAGCAGAACAAGCCTGGCTAAAAATGGCCTTTATTCTTGTACAGCCCTATCAAGGCTCAGGCTGTGTTAGCCAGCTTTGGCTACAGTAACAAATACCTCCAGCCATTTATTGGTTTAAAATGATACACATTTCTTTCTTGCTTATGTTACTGATACTCTGTTACTGGCTTGTATTACTTAGCTGAAGCTCTGGTGAGGTGGGGGAGGAGAGAATGAATATTTGGGAACAATTATACAATCTATAAGGAGCACTCTGAGGATGAGTCAGCTATCGTCAGCTAGCTGAATTAGCACATTTGACTAAGTCTTTTTGCTTATGAGGCCCAGCAAGGGCCATTTTACCAGAACACTGCTGCCAGAATTGAGTCACCGGCTTGTATGCACAAAGAACAAATATACAGTCCTCCTTATGTGATTCATTCCAAAAGATGGGCCAAGAAACCGTGGCCTTTTCACCCTCGGAGCACAGAACTTACCTCTTAGTTGCTCAACCGTGGCTAAAAGTGTTCTGTTTGGGGCCTGTGACTGGAACCAGGCGTGGGGCTCTGAGAGAGGGTCTTGGTCACAATAGGTTCTTCAACCACCGATATCAGAATCACTTGGTGGAGAAAGGGTTTGTTAACATCACGGATTCCTGGACTACCCTAGGAATCTTCGGTGATTAGCCCTGGGACTTCTCCAGGACTTTTTCATACGTGCTAGAGAGAAGGCGCATCTTAATAATATAAAGTCGGGGTGCCTCGGTGGCTCCGTCAGTTGAGTATCTAACTCTTGATTTCGGCTCAGGTTATGATCCCAGGGTCTTAGGATTGAGCCTCATTTGGGCTCTGTGCTGAGCATGGAGTCTAAGATTCTCTCTCTCTCTCCCTCTGTTTCTCTCTCTGCTTGTGTTCTCTCTCTCTAAAATAATAATAATAATAATAATAATAATAATATAAAGTTAGAAAATGAGCTATATCACAAGAGCCTGTCCTTGTCTTTGTTTTTTTCATCTGCAAGTACATACAGTTTGGACCCTGGGCTGGGTTCATTGTATCAGGCCATGCACAGGCTGAGTATTGATGGAGACATGGGTGAAGCAACTTCAAAGTTCAAGTTCAAACTACTTTAAAGTTATCAAAGGCAAGGGAATCAAGAACCAAAATAAACTATTGGGACCTCATCAAGATAAAAAGCTTCTGCACTGCGAAGGAAACAATCAAAAAAACTAATAGGCAACCGACGGAATGGGAAAAGATAGTTGCAAATGACATATCGGA
>CM053577.1:101612999-101858913 GCA_028646485.1 Cryptoprocta ferox | reverse complement strand
AACACGAGAGACTCTTGAATACTGAAAACAAACTGAGGGCGGAAGGGGGAGGGGGAAAGGGGAAGAGGGGAGATGGTCATGGTGGAGGACACTTGTGGGGAAGAGCACTGGGTGTTATGTGGAAACCAACCTGACAGTAAACTATAAAGTTAAAAAATTTAAGAAAAGAGAATATTTACACTTTACTAATGTACAAGAGTGATGCATTAGAGTATAATTTTCTTGTATATATAGAAAAATTACCTAGAGGGAGATGAAATTAAAATTAAAAATAAATGAACTTGTAAACATGGGACCATTAAATCTTCCTGAATACTAAACTACTGAAACTGAAGTGTCTTTGGTATCACAGGTTGCAAATCTATATAGGTAAATTAAGATATAATTTGAAATTACATGTAAGTTAAAATTATATTTTATTTGGGACATAAATAAATACTTTGTGATATGAATTAAAGCAAAATAATCAGTAAAAAAAAAAAAGTTACAGCCATGACCTGGCCAGGTCACCACTTGCACTGGCCATCTCAATTTTATACCTTTCTCACCTGATCCAGCTGACTGTTCATCTAATGTTAAAAGGGAGCCTCTCAGAGACATCTGCATATTGTTTTTTCTTGACCTGGACCCTTTAACCTTGAACCACAGCCTCGGGGGGCTCAACGCATTCTGCATTTGAGAAACATTTCCTTAAAAATCTCTCAACTTCCAGGATCCCGTGTGTGTCAGCTACACTTTCGTTGGGTGATTCTGGGGGACCAGGGCCACTGCCTTTTAACTGCCTCAGGTGACTAAAGACAGCCTATAGTCGGACTCCCCCTCTTCCTGACTTTGGTGGAAGTTTCTTCTTTGCAGGTCCTACCAAGTTCAAGGAGCTTAGGGACACCTCCACGGAAGCCCTGTTTGTGATCTGGAGTGATTTATGGCAGCACTAAAACCTCTCACAACAGACAAATTAATACTCAGACGCCTTTTCAGCGCCTCCTTTGAGAAAGAGGTTTTGACCTGACGCCAATATGTGGGAGGCAAGATGTTTCTCTGGAATCCCATTGGGTGGCAGCCTCCCGGATCACACCCAGAACTTGGCCTGAAGTCCTGCGTGCTCCAAAGTCGGTCTCCGCTTTTGACTTCGTTTCTGTATCTTTGTTTCTCAATTTTGGTCTGTGTGAATTCATTGTTCCTAATAAAAGGAGCACCATGGGAGCACGCTCAGTCTGAGGGAGCCGGAAAGAGGTTTGAAGGTTCTTGAACATCCTGGGTTCGAGCCAGGTTCACTCTTCCTCCTTGAAGGACCCCATCTGTGGCTCCCCAAACACTTTCCTTTGGCGAAGTATAACATTATAGTACTAAAATTCTGCTGAAGTCTTTGAGATTTGTAATTGGAACTAATGAGACCCTCTCACTATCCTCCCGTAAAAAGAAAATAAGACTTCAGAGTCTCGGCAGAGGAAGATGTAAATGGGCTCAGCAAGGGAAGTACTGAGAAAAAGAATAGAAATCCACATGGGGGTGGGCTAACTTTCAAAGATCGGATAAGGTAAAGGCAGGGCTTTTCATCAGTGGGATCTCAATTCCCATATCTTTATGTGGGATAATTAAAAAAAAGCTGAACTTAACACTTCAAAAAGAAACAAACTGATTGTAGTCATGAGGTTTTTTTCCCCTTGCCAAGTGGCCGGGCCAGAAATAGGCCTGTCTGTTGTCTGCAGTTTTAATAGCAACAGATAAACAGACGGGCTAGAATCATTTTTCCAAACTTGTTCCCACCTGGAGGTCCTTGTTCAGAAGCAAACCGTCACTGACAGACTGTTAGAAATCCAGATGCCCAAGCTCGACCCAGAATGCCCTGTTTCAACAAGTCGGTGGTGGGTCCCAGGACATCTGCTTTTGCCCAGGCAATCCTATTGCAGGAGGTCTTATGTTTGGGAGCCGGAACACCAACAAGGCCAAGATTATCAGTTCATGAACTTGGCTCTGCTGGTCCACCCTGAACCTCAGCTCCCTGCCTTCATGACCCTGGACTCAGAAATCCCTCTTCTATGCTTCTATCTTTAGGAGGGTCTCCCCAGATTAGTGTGTTGGCAGGGGGCAAGACTTTGCACCCAAAGTTATTTGCTATCATAATTTAGAAAAGGGCTGTGCAGGAAAACGAAGGTCTTTCAAGAGGGGAATGATTAAGTGAATATGGTAACTCATCTTAACAGAACACTCTGCAGACCTTACAAAGGACGCTTGTTAAATCCATATGATTATAAGGGAAGTGCTCATGATACAACAAAAAACAAGACACTGATTAGAAAATGCTTAGACCTAGGTTGAGAGGGGGAAACTCTCTCTGTACATAGAGAAGCAGCAGGTAGAAATACAACAGGATGTTAACTGAGGTGGTCTTTGGATGGGGGTCTTTGGAGGTTTTTGTTTATATGTATTTTTTATTTTTTAGGTCATTTTCTTTAATGATCAATTATTGTTTTATATTACATCTCATACAGACATCTATCTAGACCTATGCATAGGTATAGGTGTACCTTCATTTTAAAAACAAAAGCATTGCATGGATTTGATTATGAAATAGAACCTGGTGTAACTGCATGAGGAGTTGAGGCCAAATTGTCCCTCTTACTAAGGAGGAAAGTGGGTGTACAGGTTAGCAGTGTATGCGTGCAGGTCACATATAAACAATGTTTCTTTAACCAGGAAAGGGCTACACGTATATCAATGTCCAATGATAAGACTTGTTCTCCCTGCATAGAGACAGGCAGATACCATTGCTGAACACAATAGACCTTGAATGTGGCATGAGATAGTTGAGGTCTAAACTGCTGAGGCTGTTCTAGCTCTAGCGAATTCCTCAAACAAAGATGCCAAGGGTGGACTTCTTCCAGCAAGTAGAGCTGCCTCTGTCCTACTCAGAAAACCACCAACTCACCCCTACAGGACACAGACGCTCCATACCCAGTCAGATAAGAGACCCTAAGCTTCCTGGCTGCATTAAAATGATTAATTTGCCTCTAGGATAGGGACAGAGAAGAGTGCTTATGCTAATTCTGTTGCCTAAAGCCCTGTGTTGGAAAAAAATTGTGAGCAAGTATGGGGATCAGCCCCCCACCTCACTCCAACAGGACCCTACATCAGTGTGCTGTCATTGCCCATGCTTGTGCCAGGTATGTGCTCCGTGCCTGAGGAGACTCTTTGCTGAGCTGGTCCTGGGCTTCCCAAGGCATTCTGCCTGCCCTCTCTCCCTGTTCTGAGTGACCAGGATGGAAGGGCTCACACCATGCTGGATTTCGCCAGGTATCCCTGGCACCGGGAGTATCCGTGACAGAGCCTTCCTGCTTCTCATGACCAGCCATCCTTGCCCTTAGTGTTATCACTAAGGCTCAACTGTCCCCCCTTGAACCAAATCACTCTCACTCCATTGCTACGTCTAGGTCTGCTGGAGTTAGACCTAGACGTGGCAGTCTAGGTCTGCCTAGACTAGGCAGAAGTAAATTAAAACAAAAAATTCTGGCTACTGCGTTTTCAAAACATCTGTCTCCTGGCCTTAAGACAAGTCCTTATTGACTCTAATTTAGCACCTTGTTCAAAATCTGTGCTGTCCAGTACAGTAGCCGTTAGCTGCACATGGCTATTTACATGTAATTTAAATTAATTACAATTAAATACAACTTAAAATTCAGTTCCTTAGCTGAACTCTCTGTTCCACCAGCTATCTAGTGGTAAGCAGTGAACAGAGAAATTTCCATCATTGCAGAAAGTTCTAAAAGTTTTATCGAGTTATCTTATAATTTATCTTATCTATCTATAGCATCTCTTCTTAGGTTTCTCAACCCACAACAGGTTAGAAATAGCAAATTAAGGGCAAAGGGAATGATGACTATAAGTGACCTGGAATAAAAGGAAGAGACGGAGTGATTACGATGCAAAATACTCATCCATTTAGTCAATCACTAAACAAATGTTTACTGAGCAACTACTGTGTGCCAGGTATTGGTCTAGGTGCTTGGACTACATTATTGAACAACAGAGACGAAAGGCTCAGCCCTCATGGAATGTATTGGACCAGTAATACATACCACTTTGAGGACGTTTATCACAGAGATCAACAGCCTTGTTTTCTTTGGTATTCTCTGGAGGCATCATCGGTTAAAAATCCAGTTCAACTTCAACAATTGATGTTTGTCTTGAGGCATCAAGAACAGTGAATACACTTTAAAAAAGGCACAAGTATATACATTGTAGAAAGATTACTGTCCAAATAGCTAAAGGAGCTAGTTTCAATGATTTGAAAAAACAATCTGGGTTGCCTACATTTTTTTTTCTTCCTGAGTTGGATAACTGTCATTTTATATATAAAGAGAAAAGGAAAACAACAACAAAATCCCCTGTCATTTTATAAGCTCCTTTTTACCAATGAGGTTATGCTGACCTTTCTTTCTATTCCTTTTCATGCTGATATAATTTGTTTGCTAGTTCTGCCCCTTAACACGATATGACTCTGGATAAGTCATTTGGACTTTTCTACACCTCAGTCAAAAAGTAAATAAGAAACAGAACTAACACATATGTAACTGTGGGTGGCATACATTTCATCAACAAAGGGCCTGAGAATTAGTACAAAGGTTTCGAGAGACTTTCTCAAGCAAGCAAAGGTGGGATTTCGTGAATTCATATAATCTCTCTTTTCCCCACTCTCTTTCCTGCCCCCCACCTAAAAACCATAATGAATTCTCTTTTTACCCTTTATGACTGGTGAAAAATCAGAAGCCAAGCAGTAATAAGCTGAAATATTTCCTTAGAGAAAGCATTCAATTCTAGTAATAAAAAAATTTGTGTCAAAACAGGTGAGGAAGAAATTAAGGCCTCTGCAGAACACTCTAGGGCTTGGAATACATAATTCTTCCAGGTGATGGAAGGAGTTCTGTGAAGGAAAGGGAGACATATATCTAAAGTGCTTTTAAAAAGTGTAGGTCAGAATCAGGGCAGAAACCTCTAATTTAAAAATGATTTCAAAGACAGTCCAAGATCACTGACGGACGGGAGACAGGATGATGTAGTGGGGAAGGGCGGGAGAGGTGAGGCAGGGAAACATCGCCTTAGGAGCCAGACAAATCTCAAATTCCAGCTCCAACACTTATTAGTTGTGACATCCTGTCTAAGTAACTTAACCCGTCTGTGTCTTAGTTTACTCATTTGGAAAATAAAAAGGATAGCCATAGCATGCAGAGCTACATTACAATTGTCCAGTGTAATAATTGTAAGAAGCACCTGGCATACAGTAGGTACTCATATTAGCTAAGGTAACACTAGCTGTTGCAACAGTTAAATGCCAAATTCCAATGGTTTAATACCATTTAAAGTGTATTCTTGCCCATGCAATAGGCTAAATGGGAGGAAAGCAGGAAGGAGGCTTTCCCCCATGTGGCAACTCAGGGATCCAGGCTTCCATACCGCAATGCCTTCTTGCCCATCTAAATGGGGAAAACAAGAGGCGTTCCTCCATGTGGTCACTCAGGGATTTAGCCTTCCATCTTGTGGCTCTCCCACTCCCTAGAACCTCAAAGTCCTCTGCTTCCAGATGGCGAAGGGGAAAACGAGAGTGGAGAAGCCCAGTCAATTTCTTAAAAGCCCTGGCCATAGAGGTGACAGTCATCCACTTTATTCACATTGCTATGATGAGAACTAGTTATGTGGCCTTGCCTGGCTGCAAGGGGAGCTGGGAAATGTAGTCCCAGCTTAGCACCTGCCTCTTAGCAATAACTCCACACTCTGGAACAGGTGCCAAAAGGTTGTGACCAACAGCCAGCCATTTTTCCACCATGCATAACAAATGGTAGGAACACACAGCCAAATGAACAATGATCCTGTTACATGAGAAAACTGGGCATGTTGCAAAGTTCTCAAGGATAAGGGGAAACTTTAAGACCCAGATGATAAAAAAAAAAAAGAGCAAACTAGTGTAAAGTTTCAATAGTATTTTGGACCATGTTTTATTTGGTCATATTTGAAACTAAAGACTGTAATGTTTCTATTATTCTGACAAACAAATATTTATTATATGGATCATACACAAGCCACTGGGCTGGGCATTGGGTGTGGGCTGGACAGATGATACAAAGTGGAGAAGACCTGGGCTTGCCTACAAAGAGTTTATATTCTGGTATGGGAGAAAGGTATGCCCAACTTCAAGGAACCACAAAGACCATATGGGCAGTGACCTGAGATGTGCAAGGTGCTATGAGATTTGCGAACGGGTGGGATGGTTTCTGTCCAGCATGGTTCAGGCTGTCCAGCATGGTTCAGCTTCCTGACATTTCAGGCACTCAGAATGGGAATCGGTCCTTATCCGGGGGACCCTTGACACCATCGCTCCCTGCTCCGTAGAAACTACCAACTGCATTCTCAGATATCCTATCTGTTCCATTCCTGCTTTCCATTGCTCAGAGGCCTCTTGGCTCTGAGTCCTTGGTTTGTTCCTCTTCCCGACAGGGCCCTGGGTTTCCAGACTTTGGTACCTGCACTGGGTATCTTCTTATGGTGGCTCTCATGAGTTCTGCTCAGGTGGGTGGTACCTCCTACGTATGGCCTGGAGTCCCAGACAACAAGCAACGTTCTTGGTTCCTTTCTATCTTGGGGTTGGAGAAATGGACCACTTCATGGATAAAACTGTATTTGACTTAGGCCTTGAAATATGCACAGAAGTTTGTTAAGTAGAGACAAGGCTTTCACAATCTGTAATGCTGGATTCAACAAAAAGGGCCTTTGTTATCACTGACTCAATTTAACTCCAACTTTTCAGTTCCATCTACGTCTTTGGAAAGGCTAGTATGTGTCAGGCATTGTGTTGATTGCCGAGGACACTGAGATTAATAAGATATAGCAACTCTTATGATGTCAGTAGGACAGTAAGTATCCCTCATTTTACGGTTAAGGAAGACTGAGGCTTGGAGAAGTCATGTGACTTTCCTATGGATAACCAGCAGGAAGTGGAATTGACAGGATTCCTCTCTGGTTCTCCTTAGCCCTAGTGTAGTGCTCTTTGCGACGCTGGAAACTACCATGGGGGTTCAAATGAATGAACTAAATTTTTTCAAATTGAACTCCATTCAGTAAGATGTAATACCTTGTAAGACTCTTGTAATAGGGTATTCTTGAAGATTAGATTGTAAAGCCTTTAGCAGTCAAAGAAATAAACCCCTCAAACACTATTTGCTGCAGAAATGAAGGAATGCATTAATGAATTAATGGGTACACAGAGCATTGATAAATCTTCTAATCAGAGCGTGCAGTCAAGTCCAAACCTTGTCTATTTGTTTTTATTTTTTTAAGCTTATTCATTTTTGAGAGATAGAGACAGCAAGAGGAGGGAGGGGCAGAGAGAGACATACACACAGAATCCAAAGCAGGCTCCAGGCTCTGAGCTGTGAGCACAGAGCCTGACGCAGGGCTCGAACTCACGAACCGTAAGATCATGACCAGAGCCGAAGTCGGACTGAGCCCCCCGGGCGCCGCAAAACTTGCCTATTTAGAAGCAGGTGCTCACTCTGAAAGTCTCACCTGTGAGCATAGAGGACAAAAGGTCCTTGCTCTTTGCTTTCTTCTTTTTTTTCTCCAGGTTTTTAAAATTGAGGTAGAATTGACCTCATTAGTTCTAAGCACACACCATAACAATTCGATATTTGTATGTGCTGCAAAATGGCCATCACAGTAAATCTAGTTACCATCTGTTCCCCTACAAAGTTATGAAATTTTATTTTTCTTGTGATGAGAACTTCTCAGATTTACTTCTTAGCAACTTTCAAATATGCAATACCATTTTATTGACTACTGTCCCCATGCTATACATTACGTCCTTGGGACTTAATTCATTTTATTCCCAGCAGTACCTCTGGACCCCCGTCCCCTGTTTCACCCACCCCCTTGTCCTAACCCCCCCACCTTTCCTGGCAGCCACCACACTGTTCTCTCTATGAATTTTGTTTTGCTTGTTTGTTTGCTTTGAGTTTTTTCCCCCATTATTTATTTATTTGTTTATTTAATTATTTAATTTAACATCCAAGTTAGTTAGCATATAGTGCAACAATGATTTCAGGAGTAGATTCCAGTGATTCATCCCCTACATATAGCACACAGTGCTCATCCCAACTAGTGTCCTCTCTAATGCCCCTCACCCATTTAGCCCATCCCCCCACCCACAACCCCTCCAGCACCCCTCAGTTTGTTCTCTGTAAGAGTCTCTTATGTTTTGTCCCCCTCCCTGTTTTTGTATTATTTTTGCTTCCCTTCCCTTAATGTTCATCTGTTTTGCTGCTTTGTGTTTTAGACTCCACAAATCAGTGACATTGTACGGTGTTTGTCTTTGCCCTTTGCTTCTGTGATCCTCATCTGCCCCTGGGGGGCAAGATCGGGCTCTGCTCAGATTAGCTGAACCTGACATCGATTTCAGTTCTGCTATTACTCCTTCCTCTTCAGACTCTCAGGCAAGGTGGCAGGAGGGAGGAGCCTCCTTGAGAGACAAGGCAGAAGTCTTCATGATGAATGAAGAGAGAATTTAAGGAAAGGAGGGATTCGAAAGCAGAGTGCTTTGATGGAGTGGAAGAAATTGGTGGTCCTGCACATACAAGGGACAACTTTGGAGATGACAAAGGCACGAGGCTAGTGGAAGGGATGGAAAAGCAGATTCAGGGCCGGAGGTGGGGAGCAGCGGGGGGCATGCTCTGGGCACTTATTGTGAGATAACTACAAGGCCATCAACATAAGCAAAATGCTCAGCGCAGAGAACGACAGCTCTAAGCAGTCATGGAATGGGGAAAGAATTCAGAGAAATGGCATCTGCAATGAAAAACGGCCAAGTTCAAGCTATTCCAGGGCCCAGACCCTGTCTTGTATGCAGGAACACAACCCTTGCCTGGTTTTAAAAAGTGCTGTTTTCCTACTTGGGACCGAGCTGCATCCCTTCCGCCCTTGGAGGCCGTGACCGCGAGGTATGAAAGAATCTCTCTCAGTTCTAGCCATGAGCACTATTTTAAAACACTGTTTTCTTAAATGCCCCATATTTTGAAAGGTAACAGAATCTATATTTGAGACTAGAAAAATAAATGGGCCAGAGAATGGTTTAACAGAGAGAAGCTAACGTGGCCATTGCCGGGGGGCTTTCTCACTGAGCTCTGGTGGGCTGGGCCTTCCTCGCTCACCTGGGGCCTCCGTCCTGAGCACACGGCGGCTCGGGCTACAACGTTCATGGACACATGAACAGCTGAAACTAAACTACTGATACGTAAAGAAACCCGCTTTGGGTTCAACTGAAGAAGCGGGAAATTGAAACGGGACACCTGCTTCAGATCAGGCTTTGGGGGCGTGGTGTGAGCGCAGCATGTTGGGAGGCCTGCGTTTCCTGATTCTCTTCTCTACCTCCCGACCAGGGGGGTGCAGGGGTAGCCCTGGCAGAAACGGGTGGCAAGGAAAGTGTTCGGATCCCTCAGGATTCATGTAAGGATGAAATGAGAACATGTGGAACAACCGTCTGCTGAGCTCCCTGTTCATGCCAGGCAGTGAGTCACAGCAGGGAACAGCCTAGGCAAAAGTCCCAGCCTCATGGTGCTTCCATTCCAATGGGGTGAGGCAGATGAATAAACAGATAAGTACTAGTGGGAATATGCTAGGTGTTGTAAAGTGGTAGTGGAAAATGTAGCTAGAGAAGGGGCCAAGGGAGTGCAGAACAGCCCTTAGGGAAGGTGGCATTTGAAACAGATGTCAGAACTAGAGGTGTGGCTCTCTGGGGAAGAGGGGTCCCCGGGGAGGGAATAACAGGCGCATAAGCCAGGAAGGCTGCAGGTCAGGTGTGTTCCAGGAGCTGCAGGGAGGCTCGAGTCGGGGATGTGGTCAGAGAGGAGCCAGTCCTCTGGGCCTTACAGGCCCTGCCTAGAATTTAGGCTTTTACTGCAAGTGAGATGGGGCCTCTGGAGGTGAACAGAGCAAGGACAGGAACTGACTTCAGTTGAACAGGATCATGCTGTATGGACTTAGTTTGTACGAAAATCTCTTAACACACTGGCGAGAACACGGCACTTAATAAATGTTAGCTGTAGCAGCTATTCAGCTTCTTAGGATGTGGTGGGGAGTGGGAACACAGAGTGGTAGAAGGTTTCCGGTAACATGTGCGCTACACGTTTCTCTACCAGCTCCTCACACATGGGTTCTGATACAACTTGGGGAAATCAGATAGTAAGCGTGACTGGGGACTCCGAGGCTTTGGGCCCGAAACTAGAGCAGCAAGTTTCTGATTCCGTGATTAACTGCCTCATGGGCAGAACGAGCGTATGTTAGGCATCTCTTGTCTGTGCTGTTCTAAAGCAGATGCGGGGGGTACAGTAATGAGCAAGACAGGTGGGTTCCTGCCTTGTGGGTGTCACTTAATCCCAATCTCCTCCTCTGCAGGGTGGGGGTGTGAGATGACTCTCAACACACAGTTATGCCAGCCATGATCCCATTCTAACGGTGATGAGTGACATGAAAGGTGAATGTAAAGGGTTCTGGAATGCACTGCAGAGGGCCTAACCTGGTCATCACAAGGGGCTTCTCTGAGGAAAGGACATTTAAGCTGCAGCAGGAAAAAGAGGAAGAAGGGGTTTCGGTGGAGAGCAAAGTGGGCTCAGGCTCTCAGGGAAAGGGGACAACACATGCAAAGGCCCTGTGGCAGGAAGAAGGAAGTGAATGAGCCATGCGTGAAGAGCAGAGAGCATTGGCAGAAGGGTGGGATGAGCCAGAAGAGGTAGGCAGGGTGGGTCCTTCTGGCACGTGGGGATCGAGGCTTCTATTCGATTGCAATGGACAGTGCTAAGGGGCTTCTGACAAGGGAGTGACCTCATCAGACTTGCCTTTGATCACTCTGGCTGAGCGTGGAGAGTGGCTTGGAGGGGGACCAGAGTGGGCTTGTGACTCACCGGAGGCCCCTGCAGCATCTTCCTGGTCAAACACAGTTGAAATTGAGGTGCAACAGGAGGGTGTCCCCAAATATCACCCCACCCATTCATCTGAAAGCCTCCCGGTTTGGCTTTTTAGCCCCGTTAAGGTGTCTGTTTCTGTCTGTACCCATCTGAACTCAGCTGTTAGCTCTCAATGTAAAGATCACAGTTATTGGGCTCCGCCTGACGCGGGATCCCAATTCTGCTCCTTCTTGTCTTTGTGGCTTGGACGAGTCCCCCTGGCCACAATTCCGCATCTCCTAAAATGGGCAAAATTGCACTTGGGAGGATTAAATGAAATAACAGTGATTAAGGGTCTGTCTCAACGCCCATATAGGTAGACAACCCAACAGTCACTAGTTTCAGACTATCCAAATGAGTCATCTTCTAATGAGAACTAGTCTCTTGAAATTCGGTTTCTATTCCACAAAAGCACCTGAGAGAGAGAGTGAAAAACGTGATGGCATGAGGTAGGGGAGACCGTGACCTTTACCTCGGGCCTTCACAGCCCACCGGTGTTCTGAGAATTGAAAATGTGGACCAGATCAAGAGATCCGAGTGAAGGGTACTGAGCAAATGTGGGATACAATCATTGAAAGATTAAAGTGGTTGTTCCTGTATAAAGCAATTTCTAAGATTAATGAAGTATCATCGAAATCTTAATTAGGAAAATGGTCCCTAAGTATGGGACAATTGGACCCTATATTTCACCTTGTATGGACCGTTCACATATGTAATGTAATGTAATTATCCTTCATTCACTCATTTGGCAAATAATAGTTATCTCTTGTGTTGTGGACATTATGCAAGGGGCCATCCATCAGTGACAAGACATGGCCCCCAGGTCTCTTTCCTTCCACAAGAAACTAAGATGTTCTGACTCGATTCCTCAGAAACCAAAGGGCAAAACTCTGGTTTTCAGTTTCACTAAGTGTTTTAATCGTTCCTTTAAAGTGTCAAGATTTAATTATGTGTGTATCATCAGCTCGTAAATTACATTATCTTGAAAGCTTCTACTCAAACTCCTACCATTTAAACATTCAAATGTCAAAACCTTTAAAAAACAAATCAAAATGATGAACCTCCAGTAATTCATCCCATGAAGTTACAGAGGATGAATATATTCATCAGAGATACGTAAAAAATGGGCAGAAAAGATACACGTGGAAATGTCAAAATGTGTATGTACCTTACAGTCCACTGAGACCCATAACCTGCATACATCGCTGGCTTCTGGTATTGAACTTAGGACATGAGGTGGTGGCGGTGTGTGTCCCACCATCCCCCTTATAACCCTCCCCTTGTGCCAAACACTCCCATCACCCCTGAAAAATGTGCGATTGTTAGAATCATGATAATACAGTAAACTCTCCAGGCAGATTGTGAAATGCGAGTCATGGTTCTATTCACCCTGTAGTTGTGAAAATTGCAAAATTTTTATCAAGATAGAAACTGAAAACCCTGAGCGTTGCCTCATGGGTAGACCTGACACTCTCATGTCAGACTGTTTTTCTCACCCACACCCCCGACAGCTTGGGTCACGCTATGCCTCTGGCAGGGAGTTACCCACTGTTCTGCTCCTTGGCCCCCACAAGACTGTCTGCCCAGAGGCCCTTGCAAATGGGCAGCACAGGCACCCTGCTGTTAGGCTCCTCTCCAGCTGGGCAGGGGGCTTGTTGTCCTGAAGGCACCTTCTCTCCCATCACCCTCCCCTTCCTACTCTTCAGGGTCTAGAGTCTAGCCCTCCCTCCACCCAGATCTGCCTTGCCAGTGTCCCTGTCCTGTGGCTGGGCTCTCCCCTGTACCATTCTTGTAAAGAACCTGGCTTTTGAAAAGCAGTTCCTACTAATGCACTCATTTGTGACTCCTTCCAGAAAGGAGGCATGTTCTTAAAATGACTCTTGGTAGAAAATGTCTCAATCCAGACATTTAGAATTGCCTTTCATGGAGTCTTAAGCTTCCATAGATGTGCCCGAGGGTCACTCTATAGAGTCTGGAAACCCTCGGCTTCTCCCCAGGTTCTAGGAAGGGCCATGCCGCTTCGATAGGCTCTCCACATTGGGGTCACGCCGTGGGGTCAGCAAGAGGGTGGGCTCTGGAGCCACACCACTCACATCGGAACCCTGGCTTCACCACCTACCAGCTGTGTGATGTTGGGCAGGTCATTAAACCTCTCTGTACCTCAAGTTTTGGCCTCTATAGAATATTTAGCAGTAACAGTACACTGTATCTATTTCAGAGGGTTGTTGGACTAAATGAGTGAAACTATCTGGCAAGTAGTAAGCACTATTTAAATATTTGCTATTAGGATATATATAGGGAACTCTGCAAAATTTCACCGGAAAGAAGTTTTCCACGGCTTAAAAAAAGCAAGCCAAACAAACACGCAAAACCCCAAACTCCCACTACCTTTACTCAAAATATAAGTAAATTATTGGAATTCTGCCACCGAGGGCAGGTTTCTTGGCGCCTCTCAAATCCTACCTAAGTGTGGGGCTGAGTTGGCTTTGGGTCTGCACGTAGACTAGCTCAACCAGCTCACAACCAGCACTTACCTTCATAGCTGCTGACTTAGGGAGCAGGGTTAAGTGCAATGTCTGGTGCATTTTATTTCTTCTATTATTCCATGAGGTCTTTTTTTTTTAAGTTATTAGTAAGCTTGTAATATTAGGCTTCCTGGTCCTAGGCACAAATGTTCATCACTACTAGTCTGGGGCTCCTCGCCCTCCTCTGGGCTCCACAGTACCCCGTGCTTGCCCTGCTTGGCATTTAGCCTCCTGCATTGTTGGCCTCCTCGGCACCATTGTGAGGTCTTTGAAGGTTGGGTCTGTGTCCAGTTCATTCTCACCTTCCCAGGGTCTGGCATGTAGTACCTACTTAATAAAAGTTTGGTGGCGGGGGAGGGGGGGCGCCTTGGTGGCTCAGTTGGTTAGGTATCCAACTCTGGATTTCAGCTCAGGTCATGATCTCACGGTGGTGAGACTGAGCCCCATGTCAGGCTCTGCACGGACAGTGTAGAGCCTGCTTGAGATTCTCTCTCTGCCCCTCCCCTGCCTATGCACGCACGCTCTCTCTCAAAATAAATAAATAAACTTAAAAAAAAAAAAGTTTGGTGAAATGACTGAATAGCCCAGCCCACTTTTCAATTATGGGTGGCAACATGTTACTGAGCATTTGGGACATGTCATACCTCATTCCTAACCAAACTCGAGGTCTTCAAACTTGGTAACAAGGCTCTTTGTTCCTTCTTTATTTTTATTTTTTGGTTTGTCTGGACTCAAGTTTCTTCATACGTGATAATGTTCCTCTCACGTGCAGGAGCAACGGGGCAGGGTTAGAGCCCACGGGAGTCGCACTGCCACTGAGGTGTACCCACAGCGTTGCTGAGGACAGGGATGGGAACCTAAGCACAGGTCTCGGGAACACCTTGAGGGCGGGGCCCCGCCCACAACGGGGCTGCTGGCAGAGCGCCCCACGCATTCCTCGGATCCCACTACAATGCTGTAAGCAGGTCTGGAGTATCCAAGAACATAAGATATAGGCGCATGATAGGGCTAAAATGAGGACAGATCCCATCTCTGCATCTGATTTCCGGTTACTGGGTTTGGGCGGGGGAGGGGGGAGCATTTTCACCGGGTTTTATTGCCCTAGGATCTGAGAAATACTTGGTTTTTGGTTAATGAATACTCCCCCATCTATCTGAACCAGGGGTCTTTACTTGTACAACACTAAAGGACGTTAGAGTCGTGTGTAGAACACAAAGGATGTTAGGTAGAGTGGGAAGCAAATTTTAGGGAGTAGCTATCAAAATCGGAGTCAAGCAAGTCACAGGTATCAGAATGATAATTCCAGAGAAATTCCCGTAGCTTTCTCATACATCTCCATCTCTAAACTGAGAAGAATGTTGTAGTACTTTATTAGCAAAGTAATGAATAGTAGCTAACATCTAGGAGTGCTAACTATTTGCTAGGCATGGTGTTTTTACACAGATTATCCCATTGATAATCTACTTTCATAGACTTACATTACTCTGTAATAAGTCTATGAAAGTAGGTCCCACCGTACTTTACAGATGAGAAAATAATGAAGGCTCAGCCGGTCTAGGTGACTTGTTCAAAGTTATCCAAGTAGAAGGTGGTAGGGCTGGGATTTGAACCAACATCTGGCCCCAAAGCCTAGGACATTTCTTCCCTTTAAACACACAGGCTCTCCTAATGAACACAGAGCATTTGTTTCTGTAGATACTGTGGCTACGTTCTCCAAACAGTTCAGAGCTTTAGAAAATATTTTGAGAATTCTCACTCAGATAGCCTAGCAAATACACCTTATTTTGCTTGATGACTTCCCTGTTTCTCGCTCCTTTGTCTATTCAGCTTGGGGACCAAACTCAGGGAATGAAATCTCCCTCCGTATGTTCTCTTTGATTGCTTTAAGACAGCAGCTGAGCTGACGATCTGTGGCCTCACTAACCAGGACAGGTGCCTCTGGTTTAAACCGAAAGTGTCATGATGGAAGGTCACTCTCTTTATCCCTCCCCCCTCCCACTCTTCCCAGCACCGAAAGACCAGGGTAAGATGGTGCTGATGAGGCTGGATCCAGACACTGCCTTGATTCTTAAACCGGAAATGAGGCATTTACAAGGAAAAGAGCCCTTCTGTGGAAATCTCACAGTGAAGTTGCAAAGGATGTGTGCCCCATCCACCCCTCCTTGGGCGCTCATAGCCAGACGGCCTTCGTGACATCTTTTACTCTCCTCTCTACCTCTGAAGAACTGAGCAGAGGAATCACAGGAGTTGGAAATCCCAGTGAACCCTTGGCTCTCAGATGTCACGCTGAGGCTGGGAGAGACTCATTCTCAGAAAATGGTGAGAGACTGTGGACCGTGGCTGTCAATCAACCGACATCTGGGGAGGAAGATAGGAGTCCAGTCATCAAAGTGGGAAGGGAAACGAGGCGCTTGGTTAGGAAAGAGTGAACGGGGAATGCATTTTTATTCATGTAGACACTTTCTTTATCAAAAGAAGTACACTGCCAGGGTCTCAGGCAACCGTGCTAGACGAGGAAAATCTACTCCGAGGAAGGACAGCGAGGCACAGAAGGGGGAAACTCACCTGGGACATGAGTACATTTTGAGCTGTTAAAAAAAAAACTGTTGATCCTGCCAGGTTCCAACTTTGGACAGCTGCTAAATAAGGCACCTGAGAAAATAGTTTCAGTTTTATAATTTGGAAATGGGAAGGGAAAATTCATCAGGGCTGAAGGCACAGAAAGAGCCCAGGGGGCTTTCCTGGGCCTATGCAGAGGCTTCTAACTGTGACTCATCAGGTCTTAGTGTATGGTGAGGACATCTGGGGTCCTGCAAGGATGAAAGACACATTTCCTGCCCTCTGACTTTGGGCATGCACAATGACAAGCTTTAGGCAAAGCCTGTTAGGAAACCGCCTCTATGCAATACCCCCCTCTACTGGACCCTTGTGTAGAAAACACCACACCAAAGGCCTTCAGCTGCTTTTGAATCTCTTCAGAAGTTTTTCTCTATGTAGAAACACATTCGGTGTTGGCCAAGGCGATTTCACCTGCCCTCTCTGCTCCCTGGCTTGAGGTGAAACATTCTCTAAATGCACACCCCCAGAATGATAAGCCACATGCCCAAGGTGGATGGATGAGATGATGCTGATGAGGGCAGTGGGCGGCATGGAACTTTAGGACATCAGGAGACTGGACTGTTCCCTAGTAGGGGATTGAGGGCCAGAGAGGGGGAGTCACTTGCTGAAGGCACACCGCTGGAAAAAGGCAACCCTGGGGCTGAAACCCCCTTCTCTTGACTCCCATTTTGGTGTTCTTTTGACAGGGTGACTTGCACATATTTAGTGTGGCTGAATCCTGAGAGAAGCCTTTGGTCTTGGAAGCCATAGGTCCAGTCCAGGGAGATGTTCATTCAGCCTGTTTCTCAATTAGGGTCCCAAAGCCTTTGGTGGCCCTCCTATCATAAGCCCAGGCAGAGCCTGGGTGACCTGCAAAGTGCCCCCATGCTCTGCCCAACCACAGGGCCCAGACTCTTTCCTATTAGAGCCACTACTTCTAGAGCAATACTGCCCAGAACTTTATGTAAGGATGGAAATGGTCAAATCCACACTGTCCAATATGGTAGCCACTAGCCACTTATGACATGTGACTACTTAGCACTTGAAATATGGCAAATGAGAGTGAGGCTCTGGATTGGACATTTTATTTAATGTTAATGAAGTTAAAGTTAAATATCCGCATGCATTTTGCCTAATGGACAGCACAGTTCTAGAAGGACCTGTTGACATACATTCATCACTTGGCCAACAACATAGTTTCCTTGTGAGGTGTCCCCGGGTGATACGCAGGTCTGTGTAGAGAGGATGTGGCAAAACACCTTGTACAAACAGCACTGGAAGCAAAACATTGGGGTTATAATTTGTAATCTTGCGTCTGTCCCAGAGAAACCGCATGGGTGTAGGGGAGATCTGATTCCTGGGACTGTTTTCTCACCTATAAAATGGGGAGGTTGGTGGGTTTTGCCTTTTTGCCACCAAAGAACACTCTCATTAGTTTTTCCCCCTTGGACTCCTTGGTTAGAAAAAAGTGTGTCTATTTTACCAACCACACTCGTGAAGCAATCATTGCTGCTTTTTCAAAGTGCAAACTTCTAATCAGAACTTTTACCAGCATCAGCCAAGCAGCGTGATCACACAGACTGGATACAATTCCATCGCAGAGAGACCTGAGACATAAGTAGCCTGCTCAGTATCATATAAGGCTCACAAATGCTTTATGAACAGCTTTTTAAAATAATGAAAATATCTCTAGTGTCCCCGTACTGTCTGCTAGGACATCTAGGAGCTCAAGGACCCGAGTTAGAATCTGGGTGAGATAAACTCTAAGTCTCGTCTGGGTCTCTCTGAAAGGAAGTCAGGCAAGGTGGTGGAGCACTTCTTGGGAGGGGGATCTGGGCCTTGCTGACGGTGGGAGGTGTGTGTGCTGAAATGCAGATGGCAAAATCATGTGAGGGTTTTTTCCTGCTTCACATGCCCACTGAGGACACTGCTTGGGGTCTCTGGGAGATGCTAGGACCATCCATCCAGAGCTGCCGCCAGGGACAGGTCAGGCTGTCCTTTCTTCCCTCCGGGCACCACCTCCACCAGCAGGGGACAGAGCATGAGGCAAAGGACCATTTGCTTCCCAGCGTGTGACCTTCTAAGGCTCCTGGAAGTGCCATAGAGAGGGTGGCGGGAGGAAACCCAGAGCAATGAGGCAGAACTTGAGACAAATTTACACAGGAAGCTGTAAGGACGCTCCTTCTCTCCTTGAGGGTCTCTGAGAGTGGAATGGTCTCTTTGAAGACCATACTTTCAGGTTGAGCTAACATCTGTGCAGCACCTCTGTGTGCTGTGGCCTTGGCCACCTCATTGGATTCTTACAGTGGTTCTCTGTGAGGAAGAAGGCATGAGCCCACCCTGCTCACAAGGAGGCCAAGGGCCCAGGTCGAGGTTATTCAGCTGGTAGATGAAGGCTCTGGGATTCACACCCAGGACAGCCAGGGATCTGTACCTAGCTAATAGGGCAGAGCTCTCTAATGAAAGAACACAGCCTGTGACATTCTTACTCCGGCACCTAGGGCCATTTTGGCAGGGAACTCCTTTAACTCAACACCAAGAACCCTCTCTCCTGGATTCACCCATCATCTGTCCTTTTCTTATTGCTTCTGGTTTGTGTATCTAAATTTCCACTCCTTCAAAAATCTTTCTCACACTGTCCAATTTTATTCTCCCAGAATCCTGGCAGGTAGATGGGGTTGACCTCTTTGTTCCCATTTTACAGGTATATAAACTGAGGACAGAGCCTCACATGACTTGCCATTGATTTCAGGGTCAGATTGGCTAAGTGAAAGGGAACTTTTCTGGCTGGTACATTTGCCCTTTTGACCTTCTCTAAGGCCAAGGATTCATCCTACAATGTCGATATCCTTCTGGAACATTTTTTGGTGGGTGGTAGTGGTGAAGAGGTTCACTCACTCCAGTTTGGATAAAGAACCAGTGCCTGCCCACCTCAGCAATTTTTCTAGTGCTGACGGAGATCCCCAACTCTTTAGATGATTCCCAGATCTTGTGGGAACAGGAGTTTCTCACCGTGTGTGTCTGTGTGGGGTGTCTGCATTAATCCATTTTTTGAAAGACCTCAGAGAACTACATTCTCTCAAGGCCAGGTGCAAGCTTCGATACGGTGCATTAGTCCAACCAGCTAATAAGCGTGAAGGTGCTTTTGAAAATCCCAGCACCCTGGGTCTGGGGGGACTTTAGTTACAACGACCTATTCTGTCTGGCAGGTTAGAGCTTGACCGAGCACGGCCCAGGGGTCTGCTTGTTATGTACGTGCTTATTTATTTTTAAATAAACATTAACTAAGCATCTACTATTTGCCAAACATTGTCTTCTGCACTTATGCAGTCATCATCCCTTTGAATATGTTCGTGTTTAATTTGGGTTTTGTTTGGGGAGAGTACTTAAGCATCTGGAATAGGATTAAAATAATCATAGCCCTCTCTTTTCCCTCCTTAACTTTTCAGATTTTATTTCCCAGGAGATGGTGTTCAGTTGTTTGATTTTACGATTTATGATGATGGATTTTTTTTTTTACATTCAATGCTTGCCAAGGAGGTGTGTTCTGTTGAGGGTATACATCAGGCTGGAATGAGAGTCTGCGGTGAGGGTAGCTTAGCCAGGGGGAGGGGACGGCAACATTAATAAACTGAGATCACAGAGACACGGGGGTGGGGAGCCCAGGGCCTTTGTTGGAAAGATATTAATAGGGATAATGCTTACATTCTTAGCTGAAGAAACTATTTGATCTCCTGAGCATAGCTCTGATGTCTCTTATGATATGTATTAAATGTAAAACCCCCTTCTACTCAGAAACTCATTTGTCAAATCAAGCGGTTGGAAGTTTCTGCAAAGTCCCGGAGCCTCAGAAAGAAAGACAGGCGTGGCTGGTCCGTCACATTGGCAGCTACAGGAGACTGTGACGTTATAAATGGGCTGTGGAAGGTTCCTCGGGATGGGGACCTTCACAGCCAGTTCAACGTTGGCGTCTGAACTTTATGGCTTTGGTCAGCAAACATGGAGAATGAGGAAAACAAGGTGACATGAACAAAGTACCTGTTGAATATCAGGCATAGAGCAAGGGACTTTGAGATCCATTTTCTTATCTAGTATGGACAGTGGCCCTGATCAACCATGGGACATGACTCCACTTTAAGGGTGGGATGGAGCCAGGGGAGGAGGGGGAGAAAGGATGGGATAGAGTGGAGAGGACCCCCCGTTTCCCACTCAAACTTTGGCCAAACCGAGAAAAACAAGATTATTCTGTCATCTCCGGGGGTAGGGTTCTTCTCAAAGATATGCTGGTCAAAACTATTTCCCCCACTCGATTAAAATTCCAAGCAACTGAGCCACTGGTAAATTGGATTTGAAGCATGAGGCATGGACTCCAGGAGCCCCCTGTTAAATGTCCCTGAAATGCCCTGTTGAGAGAGAGAAAGCCCTCCTGGCATTGGCATGCAGTTATTTCCCAGGTTAACGAAAAACCTGGGAGTTGGTTGAGTTGAAAGGGATGGATACCCAAAGTTTTCCATAGATGCATAATTTTCGTCTTTCTTCCTTAGGATCCAGGTATCGCCAAAGACAGTTTCCCACCTGGAACCTGTGAAATCTTGACGTTGTGCTATGCAGGTGATGTCCAGCCAGGTGTTGACATCTCTGTAAGTGACAAAGGATGTGGGAGAGGCTGATAATTTATAGGAAGCCAGGACCATTGCCTGTCTCCGGATGGCCTTTCAGTCAGAAGAGAAGGGAGGGGAAGGAAGGAGAAGAAGACCACCGCTCACCTACCTTTTCTCCACAACCCACCGGGCAGCCAAGTTACTCAAAGGGAATTTTAGGAACACCAAAGAAGAATCAAAAGAAGGTGACAAAATCAGTTGAAGCCACATACTAGTAGGTTCTTCCAGGGAAAAACAAAAGGTGAGCAGTGAGATGTGATCATGCACATGGATTGAGGAGAACAATCTCAGCCAAAATTTCGTACGTTACTCAGGCATCGGGGTCAAGTGTTTTACGTGAAATGTCTGATTTCCTCCTCCAAGCCACCCTATGAAGAAGATGCGATTTTCACCCACATTCAGAAGCCTTCCCCTTCATATTCATGGCATAACAATTGGAACTCCAGGAGGAAGGTGGCTCTTACCTCCACTGAAGGAGTCCCAGTGTGTGGAAGGAAATTGCATCGTCCCTGGAGACTGTAGTTGACCTTTCCAGGGACACAGCCACAGCTGGAGATTGGAATATCCTCAGTGGTGGCACATTGTCCCACTAGGAAGAACAGTTTCCATTTTTTGGAAGTTGATTCAGGTCTGGTGAATAAACTAAATGTGTTAAACTGACCTTGTGAGGGAGAAACAGCAAGGCCAATTTTCTTGTATGGTCCATAAATCAATCCAATTCCTAGAAAGGAATTCCAAGAATACTTTGGCAGCAGCCTTGGAATAAATGTATATGGCTCCCTCGGGTGACAGATCTGGGTTAAGGCTCATTTGTAGGAGTAAGTTCTGATGTGTCAGTAAGTAATCCACTGTGCACTTTGTGTGTCTTGATTTCCCAATTGAAATAGAAGACCCTGAAAGCTGGAGGTCGAAGTACATGCATAGATTCACATTTGTTGGTGGACATATTACTATTTGGTTTCATCCCACCCCAGCCCTCGCTTCAACAAAGTGACTCCGAATTGTCTCTCGTGCTCTGAACAAAATCCTTGGAATCACCCTGAGTCTTCTCTTCCAGTCCCTTCCACGTCCAGTCTATCAGGAAATTCGGTTGGCTCTGCCTTTAAAAATATACCTGCGACAAGACCGCCTCTCATAACCTCCACTGCTCCTATCCACATCCCCTTCCCTCCTGCCCGGGCCACGTAAGAGCAGCCTCCCCAGTCTTCCTGCCTCCACCTTTGCCTCCCACGGTCTGTTCCCACCTAGCAGCTGTTTAGAGAGAAGCTCACGCTTCTACCCAGAGCCTCCAGTGGTTTTGGTGGTTGGCAGACTAATGGTCCCCACTACGTCCATAGCCTCATGCCCAGAGCATGGGAGTATGTTACCTCCTATGGCAAAGGGACTTTGCAGATGTGAGGAGAGAGATATGGGCCTTGACATGGGGAAGTGTCCTGGATTATCTGGGTGTCATGTGAGAACGATCTGACCCTCTGTTGCTGGCTTTGAAGGTGGAGAAAAGGGACCATGAGCCAGAGGATGAGGTCAGTCTCTGGAAGCTAGAAGACACAAACAAGGAAAGGGATTCTTCCCTGGAGCCTCCAGAAAGGATCCCAACCCTGCTGACACCTTGCTGTCTGCCCAGTGAGACCCATGTCAGGCTTCTGATGTCCAGAATGGCAAGGTAATATATTTGTGTGGTTTAAGCCACAGAGTTTCTTTGTTTACAGCAATTTGTTACAGCAGCAATGGGAAACTGATAGAGTTTCTCATTCTACTTAGGTTAAACCTAAAGGTTTTTTTTTAAGTTTATTTTTATTTATTTTGAGAGAGAGAGAAAGAGCAAGAGAGAGGAGGAGGAGAGAGAGGAGAGGGAGAGAATCCCAGCAGGCTCTGTGCTGTCAGTGCAGAGCCCAACTTGAGGCTCGATTTCACAGCTGTGAGATCATGACCTGAGCCAAAATCAAGAGTCAGATGCTCAACTGACTGAGCCACCCAGGTGCCCCAAACCCAAAGGTATTACCACGGTATGCGAGACCTGTGTGCTCTGGTCTTTACTAACTTTATTAACTTTATTAACTTCTGACTTAATCTCCTTCCACTCCCCTCTCCTGTTCACACTGCTCCAGCCACATGGGCCTCCTTATTCTTTCTCTGGACACTAAGGAGACCCTTGCCTCAGACCTTTACACGTGCTGGTTCCTCAGTCTGGAGTGCTCTTCCTGATAACCACATGGCTTTCTCTCTCAACCATTTGAATTCTGCTCAAGCTCAACTCTGCGCTTGCCCAGAGGCGGCACCCTTACTAAAAAGAGCTCCCCTACTGGTTGTGTTTTCCATCCTCTTTCTTACCTGGCTTTGCTCCCAACAGCGCCTGCTACCACCTGACACACACGGAGACATGTACACATTGATATTTCTATGTGTTTGTCGTATCTTTGTTTTTTCATTGTCTGTCATTATTTGCTAGAAGGCAAACTCCAAAAAGGCAGGGATTTTCACCAGCTTTTTTTCTGCCGATAATATGGCACACCACAGCTGCTCAGTAAGTACTTATCGAATGAATGAATGAAAAGTGGGTAACGAGACATCAGTTGTCATATGCTATAAACAAACTCCTTTTATAATAGACTGTTGGTGGTTAGCTTTGGCTGCACATGAAAGTAGCTTTCAACAATGAATTCACCAAATAAGTGATTCATTTTAGAAAATTTTAATTTTTGTCTTTAGATAAACTAGCTGTTTGCATCCAAAGCCCAGAGATAGAAAAACAGCACCTCTTTCAGACTACCTGGATGTTAACTTCTGCTTACAACACAGGACTTGGGATTCCAGCACAGCTGTCCCCACTGGCTTGGGGACCTTGGGTAAAGCACTTTCCCCTCTGGGCCTTCATCTCCTCCTTTGTTAAGGGGGAACTACATGATGATTTCTTGGACCTCTTCCAGAATGTTGTTCAGTGCCCACCATTTCTGTAACTGTTTGTCTTGTTCATGGTGGTTAACTACAGAGAGGCTGGGGCACCATTTCTCAGAGTGCCTTTGAGATACAAATGCTCCTTTGTGCTCTGCCTGTGGACACACTCCAGATTTCCAGAGCACAGGTGAGGTGTGGGTGTGTGTCAGCCAATGTCATCACTGGGAAGGGGAGGAGAAGGCGAGGTCGGCGTGGAAGGTGGGGACAAATAAGGCAAGGTGGTTCAGAAGGGGGCAGGGAAGAGAAACAGGTCATGACACATGAAGGATTCTTAAACTTCCAGAGAGAGAAAATTTTGAATTTGTTTGAAGGAAGTTAATGGTGAGCCTAATGAAGGAGGCTGGTTGTCTGAATTTGGAAACTGGTCAGGAGCATGGATTTTAAACTGGCTTCTTTAGACAACAGTTTGGCAACACAGAGTAAGGTTGAAGATATACATAAACTATGACCCAACAACCCACCCTGCTATGGACTGAATTGTGACCCCCCAACCCCCACTCCTCATTCATATGTTGAAACCCTAACCCTAAAAGTGATGGTATTTGGAGATGGAGTCTTTGGGTTTAGATGAGGTCATGAGGGTGTGGCCCCCATGAGGGGTTTAGTGCCCTTTTAAGAAAGTTTGTTGTCTCTCTCTGACGTGTGCAGACACAGAGAGAAGGGAGCTGTCTACAAGCCTGGAAGAGAGCACTCACCAGCTCACTGACCATGCTGGAACCTTGATTTTAGACTCTTAGCCTCTAGAACTTAGACAAAAACATTTCTGTTGTTTACACCACTGGCCTAACCGTATTTTCAGGCCAAGCTGACTCAGACACTCTGTACACCATAAGATGAGTGCATTTATGGCACCTGTTATAGAAACAAGTTGGGACAATCTCTATGAATACCAGTAGTAGAAGACAAAAGTAAATGGTAATATATTCCTAGAGTGGAATACTATACAGTAATGAAAATGATTCTATCCCTCTAGTCATATCTATGCAGATGAACCTCAGAAGTTGAAGAAGAATGTTTGTAGCATGGACCCATCTGAGGAAAGTTCAGAGTTAAGCACAACTCAGATATCTATCATTACACATACCTGTGGGTATACATACAGAGTGAGACTATTGAGAAAAGAGCAAGGTGGAAAAATTACCCATAAAACCCAGAAGAATAACTTCTCTGCAGAAAAGGGTTGGAGGGAAAGAACGAGGTGGGCCCACAAGTGAATTCAAAAGCATCCAGAAGGTACCATTTAAGGCTGTGCAATGGGGACATGGATTTTGTTGTTATTCTTTATACCTTCTACGTAGTGTTATGTACACTATTACATACATGTATGAAATGTTTCCTCACTAGAAAAACAACTCAGGCCATGAAAGGGAACATAATAAAAGCAGAAGCATTATAGGCAGGCCAACCTGGGCTCTACTCTGGGTTCTGCTGCTTTATAACCTTGGGGTCTGAGCAAGATGCTTCCCTCTGCAACTAATGACATTTCCTCCAGGGCACCTGAGAGGAATCCAGGAAAGACGTAGGACAGGTCGCACACAGGAGGCGTTCACCCTGGGGAGGGATAATCAGGAAGTGAGAAGGCTGATAAAAAAAACTATTAAAAGTGCTCTTATTCTATGGGACATGTGGGTGTCTCAGTCGGTTAAGCATCTGACTTCGGCTCAGGTCATGATCTCACAGCTCCTTGGTTTCGAGCCCTGCGTCCGGCTCTGTGCCGACAGCTCCGAGCATAGAGCCTGCTTCAGATTATGTCTCCATCTCTCTCTACCCCTCCCCCACTTGTACTCTGTCCCTCTCTCAAAAATAAGCAAAAATTAAAAAGATAAATAAATTAAAAAGTGCTCTTATTCTTCTCAAGGTGATGATAGGCACTGTGAAAAATTTCAACAGTCATAATTAATCTGCATGTGAAGCTTTGGAGTTTGCAAACGCTCCCTCCCTTAGAGCTGACGGGTCTCTGGGGCAAGCCAGAGCAGATGAGTCTGTAGAGAATGAGCCGGAGAGAAGAGACTGAGTTCGACCAGCCCAGGGGGAGAAGTTCCACACGACACCCCTAAGATCATGCCGACCACAGTGAGGACAGCTGTGGACAATCAGAACAACCACCAAACAAGGTTTATTTGGTGGACGTACAGGGAGGCCTGCACCCCGTCGTTGGGGCTTATATATTTTCCCTTGTGTAAATGTTTATAGAAACTGGCTGTATATTAGGCAACAAAGAAAAGCTACTAAATTAAAAAAAATCAAGAACATAGAGAATTTGTTTTCTGGCTACAATGCAATTAAGGTAGACATTAATGGCAGAAAGGTAACATACACACATTTGGAAATTTAATCCTACTTCTAAGGTATTTGGGGATCAAGATTCCCTGAAGCAAACTCTGGCCAGGAGGTCTTAAAAGCCGTAAGTGGCCAGCACTCTTTGCTAAGCTTGGGCCCGCCTGGAGAACGTGACCAGGTGGGTAACGCCGGTCCTGGGACCTTGCCTTTCATGATTCTCCTTCATCTAGGCTTCAAGTGTTCGCCTGCTGTCTTCAGACTGATGTGCAATATATTTGCTGCTTGTGCTTGTCCCTCTGCCCCATCCAGAAATCTCCCAGCTGACGGTCAGGGGCTGGAAGACAGCACGTACTTGTTGAAGGCTGGACCACCTGCTGGGATTTGGTGCATACAGATGGAAAAGACACAGTCCTTGTCCATAAAGAGCTCATAGAGGGAAAGGTGGGAGGGAGGATTCATTATATCCCTACAGAATCATGGGGCCATGGGATGAGTGTTGTAGAGGTGTCCATACGGAAGCTTCGGGATGAAGAGGAAAGCAGGACAGAGTGTATACAGAGGGGGTGGGGTGGGATGTGGAAACCCAGAGCAGCAGAGGTAAAATCTTAGCTAGGTGTCAAAGGGTGGAGGTGGAGCGGAGTTTTTCAGGAGGAGGGGTGGGGGAAGGGCATGGGAACAGCATGGGGAAGGTAGGGGTGAAAGAGCTTGGTTCTGAGTGGCGAATACCTAAGGGTGTGGGTGAGGCAGATGAAGGACTGTCATCTCCAAGTGGGAGCCAAAATGTGAGCGACCTTGAATTCTAAGGAGTTTGAGTTGTATTTTGTCGAAGAAGGGCAGGTAACAAAGGCTTTTAGGCAGGGAAGCGACAAGGACAGATGTGTTTTCTGTTTTTTTTTTTTTCAAGCAGTCGCTGGCAGAAGGGAAGATGAATGGGGGGAGGAGGAAAGGATGCAGGCAGCCAGGGAGGGTCTGCTGTGATGGGGGTGGTGATGAAAGCATGATGAATGGATTCTGAGATGCTGGAGACTGATACTCCGTGTGTTATTCCTCTCCGGAATTTTTATATTTTGACAGGGGACACTATCTTAACCCAAAAGAGTGAAACTTTGAAGATGGCAATTCCTTGGTTGTGATAAGCCAGTAAGCGAGAGGCTTTCAGGCGAGGGGTCCAATGAGGCCCTTAGGGGTCCTTTAAGTAGGTACGACATATTGGGGGCAGTCACTACACTCTCTTCTATGAAGTTCCTATTTGTCTACAACAGGAATCTGCACTGTGGCATAAAAATAGTTATTCCTGAGACTGTATAAAAACTCATAATTCAACTGGATTTGAAAAAGAAAAAAAGAAAAGCTCTTTCTTCAGCTAGACCATCCAAGACTCAGGCTAAACCTTCAACAGCTGGTCCTGAGAGCACTCGCTCTCAGTGCACTGACATGATGAGTGGAAGCCTGGGTCTGGACCAGTCCATAGGCAGAAGGCTCCTCTGCCGAACTGGTTCTGTCACAGACACTGCTTTAGGGATGCCATCTCAGGAACCACAGGACCAGAGGGACATGCCGGAGCAGGAACCCTGGGGAGGGGAGCCTCGGACTCAGGGAAATCCCCGTGTCGTCTTCAGATCTCAGACCAGGACACATACTGAACGGTTTCTCCAACCCTGAGCAATCCTTTGCCATCCCGAGCCCCAGTTGGGTGGACAGAGATGTTTGGTACCCACCGTGGTGGAGCTACTGAGAAGACTGGTCCTTTCTCAAAGAGGAGGCTAGTCTATCCCCATCTGGGACTGGCCTGGGTTCTTTCTGCGGTAGCAGGGACAAGTTCCCTGGGCCACACTCTTGCCTAGCTGCCTTGTTGTCTTCACATGGGCATTAGTAAAGAGCTGGCTCAGATCATGGGTAGTGAGAGGGTGCATCCGTGGCACAAGGCTATGACCTACCTGGGCTACCTGATATTCCCACACTTGGTCTTGTGAGCATGGTGTCTTATACATTCTTGGCACAGTTTTTATGGGCTCCTCCCAAGATTGGCCTGGGGCATCTCTTCCCCATTTCCACGTACTCTTCTAAAGGCACAAATGTGAATAGGACAGGTGCACCTACAGTCCACACAGCTCCGAGGAGATGGAAGCTCAGGTTTCCCTGGGGACATTTCATCTGAGGCCAGCTGAGCTCTGGTGCCAGCACCACCAATGTCCAACCAGGGGGTAGTCATCGCCAGGACCAGAGTGACCTGGCAGCTCGGGTGACGATATGCAAGCACTCTAGCTTTTTTTCTGTAGCTGTCTTGGCACCAGGTTCTCCAGAAGGCTAGAACTTGGTGTGAGGGATGCCGAAATGACTCAGAATCTTCTGTGTACTTGAGTCACATGGGAGGGGAAATGAAAGGGAGGTGGAAGATGGGCCTCCAAATCTGTAGCATGTACTCTGGAAGCAAAAGAGGACAACACTTCTTTCTTTCCTAAATATTTGAGAGGGTGTTTTAGCTTGGCTAGTGGCTTGAGGACTTCCACGAAGACTCTGCAATGTTCTGGAATACTGCTGGTCATTTGGACTCCAGCATTTAGCCTATTGTGAAGGGGTTGACAGAAAACATTCAGCTTCTAAAACCTGATGCTGCTTCCCCACCTAACACCCCACTCCTGAAATGCCTCCTCCTGTCCCAAGGTGCACTGGGACCAGAGGCAGACTTGGGCAGAATGTGTAAGGAACACAAACCCTGGGGCATTATGTGGTTCCCAGTGCTATTCAGGCTCAGGTGCTGAGAGTCTCTCTTTTACTCCTCCTTGTCTTCCCCAAGTGAAACAGAATCTTGTAGCCAGAGAAACTTTGAGGATACCTCTGAGTCCCAGGTTTTCAACCTTAAATACTCTCATCCTCTACTGATAAGCATGAGTTTTATACTGGCCATATCTCACCCCTATAACGGACAGGTCTGGGCCTTTTTTTGTTTGCACCCCTACCGGCCAAAGTTTTGTTGAGCTTTATATCTTGTGGTGTGTATTCTTAAAATCATTAAAAATTCAATTTCTGAATATAAAATTAAATTACAACAATGGATATGCTTGTATTAAAGTTCACAGGCTAGGACTGAAGGGTTGGCACTTGACCCTGAAGGCAGTAGCAAATCATTTATATAGCTCAGAATAATGGCTGGGCTCAGGGCTTGGTGATATATCCACATTTTGCCACTTAATACTCTCACCAACCCTCTGGAGATAGATTTTGACAGTCCCATTTTGCAGATAAGGAAACTGCGGCTTGGGAAGGTGACTGCCTTGTTCCAGGTGCCATAGCTCAGGAGGGCAGAGTCAGGATTAGAACTCATGCCTATTGGTCTTCAAAACTCATGTATTTCCCAAGATTCCAAGCAGCCTGGGAGCTGTCACACCTCACTGTGCAAGTTCCCGGTCTCTGTCTCACCGTTCCCAGCCAGGGAAATGTCCTTCCCACCCCCTGCAGATGTAACAACTGGTTCAGGTTTTCTCAGCAGGGCATCTCTTTTTTTTTCTTTTAATTGAGATATAACTGACATATAACACTATTCGTTTCAGGTATGCAACAGTATGATTCTATGTTATATATATTGTTAAATGATCGCCATAGCAATTCTAGCTAACGTTCATCACCACACATAGCTACAACATTTTTTTCTTATCATGAGAACTTTTATGATCTCTCTTAGTAATTTTCAAATATACAAATGCGTGGTACTGTTACCTATAGACACCATGCTGTACATTATTACAACCTCAGGATCTATTTATTATGTAACTGGAAGTTTGTACCTCTGGGCCACCTTCATCCATTGTGTGCACTCCGCACTTCCTGCCTCTGGCAACCACCAATGTGTTCTCTGTATCTATTGGCTTTTTATTATTTCTTTTAATTATACATGTAAGTGAGATCATATGGTGTTTGTCTTTCCCTGTCTGCTATGTCTATTAGCATAATGCCCTCAAGGTCCACCCATGTTGTTGCAAATGGCAAGATTTCCTTCTTTTCTATGGCTGGATAATATCCCATTATATCTGTATATAGATATACATCTCAAATTTTCTTTATCCATTCATGCAACTGATGGACGCTTGGGTACTTCTGTTATTTCCGTAGCTTGGCTATTGTAAATAATGCTGCAATAAACATGGGGGTGCAGGTATCATTTTGACTTAGTGGTTTCATTTCCTTCAGATAAGTACCCAGAAGTGGAATTATTGGGTCACATGGTATATCTATTTTCAAATTTTTAAGGAAACTCCACACTGTCTTCCATAGTGGCTGCACCGGTTTATGTTCCCACCAGCAGTGCACTCGGGTTTTCAGTGGGACATCTCGCTGTACACCCAGTAGGGCCTGTCAGAATCCTACCTGCCTATTTGAGCTCATGGGGCCCCTCTGTCATGAAGCCTTCTCCACACTACCTCTGTCCTTTCTGCAAGTGCTGGCTCTGTTGTGTTTGTGCCCCAGTCTCTCATTGCCTTCTATGGTCCACTGTGGTGAGGTCTAAGGTTCCGCCTTGGCTTGGGCCAGGCAACTTCCAACTTGGATGTCCATCCTCTAGGCCTCTCCTCTCCACCCCTTGGAAAGTGGCCAGGGGTGGGATTTGGAGGGCAAAGGGAGGAAAGGGGAGGCACTTGGGGAGGAGGAGAGCAACGCCCTGGGGTGAAAGAGGATTTGGCCAAGAAGTAGTGCCAGCAGGGGGCCACCAGTAATAATCCCTGGAAGTATGGGGGCAGGTGGAAATCCCAGGTGGAGAAAGGGTCATGATAGGAGTCTTACTGCGTGGGGTTGAGGTGATGGTAGAAGGTGAGTCAACGGTAGAAGACTGGAGGAGTACATTAGGCATTATTCCTGCTAGGAGGTGAGTAAGGAGGGCTTGTGCACGAGAGGGAGGCTGTTTGGACAAGTGCCTTGACCTCAGGGCCCCACAGAACAGCTAGCATCTGGCCTGTCCTTTTAAAAGCCTGAGAGGCTTCATGCCTAGAGCAGGTCAAAGGGACAAGGAAATAGTCTGGAAAGTTGCTATGTCCACTTGCCAGGGCATCATCTCACTTCCTGCCCACCAGGCACAGATCATCTGGGAGGGACATGTGCCAGGTAATGGGGCAGGGGACACAGTGGTGAATGAGACCCATGTGGTCCCCCTTCTCAAGAAACTCACCAGCTACCTGTGTGATGTCAGGATCTTAGTGTTTCGGAGCCACAGTTGACTTATCCATAGAACCAGGAGATCACATCCACCCCAAGACAGCTGGAAGATGTCTAGCTGTCAAAGGGCACTGAGACAAGGCTAGACTACAATGCTCTTTGCACAGGGCCAGTGTTCAAGGTACGCTGGGCACAGCTATTTCTCCTGAGCCCACTCCGTTTTTCCTTCTGACTCTACCTGATAAGAATGATCTGTTGTGGAATTTTTGTCTTTTAACAATTTCTAAGTGCTTGCTGTCTTAAGTTCTTGACCTACATTCTTTGACTGGATCTTTAAAACAACCCCAAATATTATCCCCATTTTAGAGATGAGGAAACCAAGGCACAGGCAAGTCAAGTAACTTTCCCAAAGTCACACAACTTGTGAGTAAAGGGGTAGAATTTGAATTAACTTGAATTCAGGACTCTAAGCTATGTACTCTCAAAGGCTAAGTTAAACTGCTTTACCTAGGAGCAGGACTGAGTGAGGAAGTGGTCTGACCCACACACAGACCGTTTGGCAGTATTTGGAGGCCAGTGTTTTACTTTGAGGAACCACACCAAAAGGTCAAAACCAGGAACTAGGTTCAGGATATATAGATATACAGACATAGAGAAACTGTATGTAAACACCATTTAGATGAAATAGCCTTCACTTATATATTTCCATCAACAAAAGAAGCAGCAACTGCGGGCAAGCAGGAGGAACTTGGAGACACAGACTATCTTGTCTGGGATTGGCCAGTCTCCTCTCCTGGCCTCAGCCACCACTCACTCTCAGCCAGTGTGTCTGCTCCTCTCAGAATTCTCTGTCCTAATCTGCACAGGGGCAAAATGGTCCTTGTGTCGATCGATCACTGGACTCCTGAACGATCTGGGGGCTGATGAAATGAAATGCTAACATGAAACATATTTGATGATTGGATATTTCAGGCAAACTTAAGGCATTGCTATGGAGGGATTGGACAACATCTGTCTTAAAAAGGAATGACCGCAACATCAGAGGGCTAACCATTGGTCAAGGACACAGTTGGGGAGAGTAGAACCAAGACTTGACCCTGGATCTCCTGACTCCTTGTATCTTCCAAATGGGGTTGGATTCTGAAATTTTGACTCCAGACTGGGATGAAAACAAGAGTGCTTTGAAATGTATGGCTTTCCCTATAAAGAATCAGCTTAGTGAAATAGGAAAGATATAATTATTTCTCTTTTGTTTATTGGGGATGTGTGCACCATACTCCAAAACATAAGTCTGTGAGAGGGGGGCTCTGTTCCTATTTGTAGAACTGCTCTTGGCACATTCCAGGTGCTCAGTCCCTATAGGCCCACTCAAATGAGTCACATAACTTTGCCATTTCCAATCCATGTGTTGTCCACTTCACCCAGGATTTCCAAAATGGTGTTGAAATAGCCTTGGGGGCCCCAGAAGTTTCACAAAACTCTTTCTTAGTGAGGGGCATCGTGAACAGAAAACTTGGGAACAGAAGCTGGTCGGAGGCGGTATCAAAGTAAAGGCAAAAGTGAAATAAAATGCAGAAAGGAAGGAAAAACAGTTGAGGAGTAAACTTATAAAATTCTGTGTGTATGGGGCACCTGGGTGGCTCAGTCGGTTGAGTGTCGACTCTTGGTTTCAGCTCAGGTCATGATCTCACGGTTTGTGAGTTCTAGCCCTACCTCAGGCTCTGCAAGCACAGCATGGAGCCTGCTTGGGATTCTCTCTCTCCCTCTCTCTCTCTTCCACTCCTCCACACTCACTCTTTGTCTCTGTCTGTCTGTCTCTCTCTCAAAAATAAATAAAATAAACATTTAATAAAATAAAATTCCACATGTATGTTCATCTATTGATAGTATACATCACCTTTCCCAGAAAGTATTTAAGATAACTAAAATGCCCAGGACACAAAGCACAGATGTGCATGGAGGGAAAGGCATTGGTTGAAGGTCCACAGATCTGAATCCTCTGCCTTTTACTAGGACTGTGACCTTAGGCCAATTCCTTCACTGGCCTGAGCCTCCATTTTCCCAACTGTCATGTAGGGGTTGTCGAAGATTAGACACAAGGTACATAACATGCCCATCAGGGCAGCTTCTGGGCATACAATAGACCTCAAATAACTGGAATCCATTATTATTATTATTTTACCAAAAAGAAGGAGGGAGAAGCATCCTTATCACCCTCACCTACCACCCTTATCATCACTGTCACCAGTAATATTTACTGAGTGCTCACTATGGCTTAGGCATTGTCCTAAATAATTTGCATGCATTACTTTATTTAACACCCATAACCCCCTAAAAGTAGAAATATGAGAAAAGAAGTGCACGGAGAGGTTAGGTGATCTGTCCAAGATCACATACCTACTTGGGACGTGGCCTCAATTGAGGAAGGTAGTAGCCTCTGATAGTGTCAGGCTGTGCATGCAACCTGAGCATAGGGTTACCCTACACATGCCCCAGGATGTAACCCAGTGACAAGACCAGGAACCTTCCTGCTGCCTAGTGACCAACTGAATGTATGTGAGAGCATTGTAACCTGCAAAACAATATTTGAACAGGAGGCATTAGGAGGATGGTGTGGCAAAAAAACAAACAAACAAACAAACAAAAAAACCCCCAAAAACAAGAGTAAGTACCCTGAACTTGAGAAGATTTTCCAATTCCCCTTAGCATAAAACTAGCCCCTACCTCTCCCCCCTTGCTCAACAACGGGGAACAGAGGAACCCCACTGATTTCTAATCCACTCCTTGTAACCCATCATTCAGTGTCCTCAGGTGGGCCAGTCATCTTGTCCCAACAACCACAGATGCAATGCAGCAAACTTACCACCCTTTGGCACATCTACCATTGGAAATAAACACACAGAGGAAACCTCTGGTTAAAATGCATGCAATGTTCCTTTAAAATACACAGGCGCTTTCTAAGACAGCCATTTCACTTGGCAGTTGGGTGCTCAAAGCTCCAAATTAAACAAGGGTGTTAGTGAATTGAGTGAATTCATCTGCTCCGTCCCAATGTAAATGTATACACCAGTGTGGCCATGGGTGTCTGTGTGCAGCCAGGAACCGTTTACATGGGGAGGGGCGAGCCTGGACAGTTAGGATTTGATCCTTCCTCCCACTTGGCTCGGTAGATTCTGCCTTTCCTTGTTCAGAGGTGAAAATTCTCTGCACGGGGTGAGCTCACAGCCTGGGGTTCTGGTCTCCTTTTGTGATGTCCTTTTCCTTTGAGGTTTCAGGCCATCACAGCAGGAAGGAAGGAAGGAAGGAAGGAACGAACGAACGAACGAACGAACGAAAAAAGGAACGAAGGAACGAAGGAAGATGGAAGGAAGAACAGGTTAAATGCTCTTCAAACCAAGCACAAGACCATCCTTTAGAAAGGGGCCAGCTGTAAGTGAAGAGATTTAAAAGTGAAACTTTCAGTACATGAGCAAAATGTTGTAGAGAATCATGAAAACTTCATCACCTTTCTTATTTCATTCCCAGTTTACAGCAGAGGAACCCAAGGCACAGAGTGGTTACAGCATTTCCTAGATTTACACAACTCATAGTAGAGGGTCTGGGATACACACTTATGGAGTCTGGCTCCAGAGTCTATGTTCAAATCGCTAGATTTCCTCTCTATTGTTTCACTATCTGGAGATGGAATGGTTGGGATTTCAGCTTGGAGGCATCTGCTTTAACAATGGACTCTTCTACGTAATAAGACAAGTTACTTTGTGTTTCTGGTCTCAGCTTCCTCCTCTGTAAAATGGGTGACGTTATCCATGTGACATATCCTGTTGGACTGTAATGAGGAACAAATGAAATATAAAATGTATGTGCCAGAGGTGAGGCTATGAAGGGCGGTTGAGAGGCAAACATTTATACTGCTTTTGGATTTTCATTGTTTTATTCATGCTACTTAATCTCATGCCAAATCTTTGATCCAAGTTTTATCCATCCCAACCTAAATATGAGGAGATGGATACTAAAAGAGAAAAAGTGACTTTCTTACAGTCCAGGACATAAGCTAAGGTCTTCTGAATTTAAGCCTATGACTCTTCTATATGATTTTTATGCTAAGAGTTCATAAGTTTGTTGGAGGAGGTGGGGCATAGACAGTGTCATGTTCTTTATTTTTATTTTATTTTATTTTATTTTATTTATTTATTTATTTATTTTTATATCTCCCTGATGAGGTGGTGTAGTGACTTGAACATGGAAAGGATTTATTTGGTCTGTTCTTCACTGAATGAGTCATGACTGGATGGAGAAGAGGCTTGGCTAACCAGAGACTTGGAAAAATGTAAGTTCCTTTATTTATGATTGAGTTTCTGCTGAATCTAGACTCTAGAGCAAAGGAGTTGACAATATATCTGAAACATTCCAGTTCACAGCCTTTCTCTCAGGAAAAGTGTAGTACACATAACATTTCATTGGTTGTCCGAGGATCATGTGACATCTCCTAGTCATGCAATCATGGAACTCTGTGAACTAGAATGCATCTCAGAAAGCATCTGACCCAGGCTTCTGCTCAGTGGGTGGATTCTCCCATCCCTGGGAAACTTAGTCCATGGCTGAATCGCCAAACCAACCTATCCTTATCACTTTTCATATTTGAAATCAGATAACTTGTATTCGAGCATCAAACAATTTATAAGTAATGTATCACTGAGCAAGTTCTTTAAGTACCCTATGCCTCAGTTTCCTGATTTGTAAAATCACACTTTGACACCCTGCTTTTTTCACTCAACTACATACCTGAGAGATTGTTTCATATCAATATATACAGAGCTGGCTAATCTTTAATACACACACACACACATGCACAGACATTAAATTATTTAATCAGTCCACTATCAACATAGCTTATTGCCTATTTTTTTGCTATTGCAAGTATTCTTATAATATTCTTGATCAGAAAAAAAATGTATCACCTACTTCATAGGTTGTTGTGACAAATAAATTCACATAAAGCACTTAGAACAGTGCAATGGTTTGGGGAGAAGGTTAAGAAGTTAAGAACTCCATAAACACTATTATTATTGATTTAATTTTTGTTTCTTGAATACATGGAATTACTGGAAGAGGGACTACTGAAATAACTGGAAGAGGAAACAAGGTGAGGAAACATGCAGCCTATTCGTGGACTATATCAGTCCTGATTGGGTTTAGCCATGAGCAACCGCATACACAAGGAAGAAGTTTATTTACAGCGCACTTTCAGGAAGGTCAGAGGCAGTCAGTTCAGGGCTACCATGGCACTCTATGGTACCAGGATTCAGACATGTTTAATCTGAATCCTTCCCCATGGGTGACTTCTGCAGGTTATCCCATGGTCCCAACTTGCTGCTGCAGCTCTAGTCATTACAGTCACATTCCAGCCAGTGGGAAGGGAGAAGGCTGGGGAGAGGGGTAGGGACTAAAGGCACAACTTTGCTTTTATTTTTTTTAAACAGTTTTTTGATGCTTATTTATTTTTGAGAGAGAGAGCACGAGCGGGGCAGGATCACAGAGAGAGGGAGACACCAAATTGAAACAGGCTCCAGGCTCTGAGCTGTCAGCACAGAGCCCGATGCAGGGCTCAAACCCATGAACCACAAGATCATGACCTGAGTCAAAGTCCGACGCTTAACCGACTGAGCCGCCCAGGTGCCCCTCAACTTTGCTTTTAAAATCACAGCCAGCAAGTTACACACACCACTTGAACCCCGTTGGCCAGGACTGAGTTACATGGTCACACAATTGCAAGGAATGCCTGGAAATGTAGTTTTTAATCTGGCAGCCAGGTGCTTAACACAAAAAAATATGAATCTAAGTACCATGGAAGAAGGAGAGAATAGGTATTGGGAAACATCAGTAATCATTGCCATGGGGAGTTTGTGGAATTTGGGGAAAGGCAGTTCTGAAAACTTTGTTTTGATAAGGGGGGGGGGGGTTTTGGTCCAAGCTAAGAGTTTTGGATTCACGCCTCAAGGATTTTTGTTCAAACTACCTCTTTCTCCCCAAACCATTGCCTCTCCAAGTCATGGTCTAGCCGGCCATTGCAGCAGGATAGACTCCCCTATTCTCATGGTGGAGGGTGTATGCTTTAGTTTTTTAGCCATTGGGTTGACTTTGTAGTAGTCAGAGACGTGCCTAGGAAGAGCTGTGTACCATGTATGGCTTGTGCAATCAGCTCACATGAGTTACATTGTACAAGATCAGTTTGATTCAATATGGAGCCCAGGTCAGACCTTGAAAGTCTTAGCTGCTTTTCTCTTAGAGAGAAAACTATTCCTGATAGGATCTCTCTAAGGCTCTTCTTCTAACCGTGTAATGTAGACCTTCTGGTTACTTGGAATATCTAGTAAATCACATTCTAACTGATTGGGGCCTATCTGTATTCATTAAAGTCCCTCCTCTTGTTCTGGATCTGATCTCTCCTTCTTGTTCCAATGTGATTACTATCTAAAGTAGTTCCACCTGGACGCCACACACCAAAAGAAAATTTCAGGCCAGTACCCTTGATGAACATAGATGCAAAAATCCTCAACAGAACATTAGCAAACTGAATTCCACAATACATTGAAAGCATTTACATCACAATCAATTGAGTTTTATTTCAGGGATGTAGGGACTGTTCAACATCTATAGATCAATCAATGTGATGCACTACATTAAAAAAGTAAAGGCATCCAGAGAGGGGCTTTTTGCCTTCTGGAGAAGATGAACACATTTTTACAAGGAATGTGTCTTTTTTTTTTAATGTTCATTTCTTATTTTTGAGAGAGAAAGAGTGTGTGAGAGTGGGGGGGGGTAGGTAGATAGAGGGAGGAGAGAGGATCTGAAGCAGGCTCCATGCTAACAGAAGAGAGCCTAATGTGGGGCTCGAACTCACAAACCATGAGATCACGACCTGAGCTGAAGTCAGACGCTCAACCGACTAAACCACCCAGAAGGGTGTCTTCTGTATGAGGTCAAATTTTGGAATAGGTGGGGTCGGCTTCAGTACCCTTGAGCCCACTTCAAAAACCTCCTGCTACCTCCTGGGACCCCCCAAACTCAGGGCTCTGGCTGAATAGATGAATGAGTCCCTACTACATGTTGGCTAACAAACCAACCTTGGAGCAATAATGTAAGTTTGGGGCAGTAAGATAAATGTTAGGAATTTTTAGGAAACTATTGATGTTTGAGTCGAGAGTCTACTGATTAACCCACCCAAATTCATACAAAGAGTAAATTGTGGAGGTAGAGTTCAGACACAGATTCTCTGCTGACCACCATCCCCAGCCTCAAGGGGGATTCCAGAATGGTCAAGAAGGTGACATTTGGGGGCAGATGGGTCTTTCAGAGTAGGCCTTGTCCTTCCTTCATGGACTCACTCTGCTCTCCCAGGTTGGGCCCAGGCTCAGGGTATGAGTCTCCAAGATAAGCTAAATAATATGGGAATTTGGTCTCACCATTCAACTTGAGTCTGGCTGGGAGGGAAGTTAACCAGGAATCACAGAACTCTGGAGGTGAGCTGGGGCAAGCTTTTGTGGGAGAAATTGGAATAAGCCTGGGGCAACCTTCCCACCTCTTTCTTCTCCTTGACTCAATCTGAAAGTACGTCAAATAATGTGGTTTCAGCTCCGTTTAGCTTCTTTCAACCTGAAAGTCAAAGTTTGTCTCCAAAGGAGGGAAACCTGCATGAACTGAAACCGAAATTAGTTAATTCAAAGCTCTGTGAACTGAAACTGTCAAATTTCACACAGCTCCAGTTCATTTTTCTCTGTTCCCAGCCACCCCCACACCCCAAATCATATTCATTCAGGGAACAAGTCAGATTTAGATGTTTTCCAATTGCCAGCCTTACAGAACCATCCACACAACAAATTTATATTCTGTAGGTATAATGGCTAAATGCGGCAAGGAATTTTGGTTGGTGTACCTACCACCGTGTTTGATGCATTGGGCTAATTAAAAAGATGACTCCATTCATCGTAGAAAGCCCATCTCATAGAGAGTTGGGCAATTTCCCAGAAGGTCTGTGCAACTGGAAGGGATGTCAAGAAAATATATGCTTTCCTTCCTGTCCTCTCTCAATAGTCTCTTCCCTCCGACTCGAAGACTGAAACATCAAGTTTACCCAAAGATGGCCAGTCAGAGGCCTGCCTTGATGTCCCTAAAGGACAAGAGAAGTGGTTGAGACAAATAAGTTTCATCTAAACTGGAAACTAGGGGGGACTATGGGATTAGGAGGTTACCACGCAAAGGTTGCCTCCAATATGTCTCTCCCATAGCCCCAAATGCCCACCATCAGGGTCCCAGAGGGGGCCATCAACTGCAGGAAGTAAACTGAATGCAGAAAGTTTGCTGACGGGGTGAGCAACTCCATTGCTTTTGGGTGACCTGAATAGGAAAGAATAGTTTTACTGGACAGAAATATGGGCCAGGTAGAAATTCCTTTGTTATTTGGGTAGATTTCTTAACCACTTTGTACTTTACTTGAGTTCTCTGTCAACTCAGGAAGGGGCCTAAGGTGAGGAAGGGAACCAAATGGAGTGGAAATAAATATATGATGTTTTATAAACACTCTTTCGTGTATGTCATCTTAATTCCCTTTTGTGATGTATGCTTCGCAGTGGCTGGTCTGAAACTCAGAGACAAGCCCAAGGGCAACTGTTTAAGAAATGGTTGAGCTGGGAATCTCTGACTCCTTCCATGATTTCAATGCTTTCTTTCTAAAGGAAGGGAGTTTCAGGATTGCCTAGGACAATCTGCCCATTTTATAGCAGAGCAAGTTGAGGCCAGAGAGGTAAAAAAAAAAAAAAAAAAAACTCACCTAAAATCATATAGCTAGGTAGGGTCAGAGCATGTTTCTTGATTCCTAGACCATGATTCTTTCAACTACATCATACAGTTGCAAGAAGAAGAATCAAAGGAGAATCAAGAAGGCCGGGGTGGCTCAGTGGGTTAAGCATCCGACTTCAGCCCCAGTCATGATCTTGCAGTTCATGAGTTCGAGCCCCACATCAGGCTCCAAGTTCTCAGTGTGGAACCTGCTTGGGATTCTCTCTCTCCCTCTCTCTCTCTCTCTCTCTTTCCTTCCCCCACCTGTGTGTGCTCTCTCTTGAAATAAATGAATAAACCGAAAAAGATCATCAGAGTATGACTATAGGGTGGAAGGGAGAGTGATTTCTATTTTAGCCATTATCTGGGGGAAATTATATATATGAGCCTTTTAGCCACAAGTTTTCATTATAAGCTGGATATTTCTTACTGTTGCAAACATGAATCCAGCAGAGTGAATGCTGGAATGCTTTGTGAATACACTCTCTATCTCAACAGGGATGGATTAAAAATACCGAGGTCCAGATGATTCTAATGTGTAGCCAGAGATGAGAACTTCGGTAAAATCTCAAGTTGATTAACTTCTTGGCCTTTAAACTCACCTTAAGATGAATAAAAGTCTGAAATTAAGTTAATTATCATCCCCTAGGCTGTGAATTGGGATTCTGGCATTGTCGGGTGCCATCTGCAAACTTTCAGTAGACTGGCCAGACTGCAAATGCATGATATTTCTCCTTGGCTGCAACCCATGTTATACTTCATGCAGGCATAATTCAGAGTGCATTATGGTGAGGGAAGGAATTCTACCACAAGCGCCCTTCTGACCCTGAGATTGTAAGATTTAACGTGTGTGTGTATTATGTCACCCCCCCATATATTTATACATAAAATACAGATATCTGCATACTACCACACTGAAATGATGATAGGTTTTTCTTCATTTCTTTTTCAGAGTCAGTGATTTTGAAGAAATGTGACATGATTTCGGGGGGAGGGGGGTGGATTTCTTGCCTCATCCACTGCCCTGGTGAAAATCTCGCTTGGAACAATACGTCTTCTGTGAAACACTCTCCACAGAAAGTTGTGGAAATAAATCTTCCCTCTCGCCACTCAAGCTGAAGTCAAACCCAGTAGAGCTCAGAGGCTTTGGAAGGATTGACACTCAGAGGAAGAGGGAAAAGTGTCCTGAAAATGGAATCGGTTAGGGGAGGGCCCAGCATAGAAGTCTCTTCTGGTCACTGTTCTGTAGCACCCAGGGGGGTGTGAGTTAAGGCAAAAGAGAATATAAAGCCTGCCCTTAATAAATCTTTGGCTCTTACCTTTCATGCCCCTTTAGTGGAGAATCGTAGCAGTGTGAGAGGGGATGTGGGGCTCTCTACTTGTCTACTTGTCTTTACTCTCTTCTTTATGGGTAAGAGAAAACCCACGGGTGAACCAGAACCAGCCACGTCATGTGGCTACAACTTCTTGAGTGGCCACAGGCAAGCTTGAGGCCCGGTGAGCTGTCATGGTGGGCCCAGTGGGCCAGGGAACAGGATTTTAAACCGAGTGGTGGGGGCGGTCTCTGAGATACCTCCTCCCTATCTGACTGTTCACATTCATTCTGATGAAACCCCTTGTTCTCAACTATTAGGGCCAGAAATCTGGTGAAAGAGCCAGCTGGGTTTTTAGATGTCTTTTGTGAGTTAAGATAAGAATGTAAATAGGGGCACCCCTGGGTGGCTCAGTCAGGTAAGCGTCTGACTTCAGCTCAGGTCATGATCTTGCTGTCCGTGAGTTCAAGCCCACCTTGGGCTGTGTGCTGACAGCTCAGAGCCTGGACCCTGGAGCCTGCTTTGAATTCTGTGTCTCTCTCTGCCCCTCCCCCACTCATTCTCCCTCACTCCTTCTCTCTCTGTCTCTCAAAAATAAATATTAAAAAATGTATTAAAAAGATAAGACTGTAAATAACATTTATTTTATTTAATTAATTTCAAAATCACCTTCTCCATGGGACCTGCCCTTATCACCTTATTAAATTTTGCCTGATAACCCCCACCCCGCCACACATAGTGCCTGTAGACAGAGGAATGAATTGAAACCCTCTCACTATGTGACAGACACTGTCCTAAGTGTGGTCATGGTGATTCCACTGAATCCTGAAAACACCCCCTCAAGTCAGGTTCTATTACTAACCCCACTTCAAGCACAAGGAAACCAAGGCTTAATGAATTTAATTGACTGCCAGAAGCTGTCTGAGCAGTTTGATGGGTTAGTCCCCCCACCCCCGCCTCCAAAGGTCACCAGCAAAGGCTCACAAGGCAGGCGGTGGCCTTCTCATTCCCCATTCCCACCCCTTCCCTTCTGTGGTGAAGACCAGGGCTTCCAGAAATTTCTTTGAAGGAGAAGCCCTGTCCTCTGCGGTTCTTGAGGCACTTTCTGGCCTTGCTGTGGGTTCCTGCAACCTGACGTTCCAAACAGAGGCATTTGCTAATTTCCTGAAGAAAGCTCCAGGAAGTCTTGTCCTCGGGTGAAAGCTGTTCACAGTAGGTGAGAAAAAGGGAAGTTTTCAGACCACCGCACACTTGGAGGTTTCGTTTTCAGTGTTGTGTGGAGCTGACAAATAAACCTATCTGAGCTGGCTCTCCTTCCCCTCCCGCCCCACCTCCTGCCTCTCCTCTTTTCCAGATTCATGTGAATGTTTTGGTTAACTTTATCCCCTCCTGTGTCAGTGTTGTTGTATCACATATTAATGTGGGGCTTCTGTAGCTCCTGGTCCAGTCCTAGATACGCACCAGCACATCTGGACAGGCGATCATGTGACAGCTCAGAAAGCCAGAAACAAAGCCTGGATACCATAAACAGTGGGTTCTGTTAAATTAAAAAGGCTTTAAATACTGGCTCAGCTGGTTTGGGGGTCTTTCTCTCTCTTTTTTCATTGTTCTGGAATGCGCTGTAAGATTTGTGATTGCCGAAGCTTTCATTTAATATTGTGAACCCATCGTGTTCTGAATTTGTTTGCAAAGTTTTCTGAGGTTCAGCCAGCCCTTCTCTGCTTTCCTGACCTTGGGCATGGCTTGTCGATTTTTGGGATCAGGGCTTCGTATCTTGCTGGAAAAACACTCTAGAATAAAAAGAAGAAACTCTTCCCTTTCCCACTTGCCGACCCCTCCCTCAGATTCCATGCCCCCCCTTCCCCCACAAAAGCCTTCAAACCCCTTGGCCAAAGCCTGTCTCCTCTTACAGTCTCTAAGAAAGATCCTGTACAGTAGTATGCTTTAAAACATCGGTAAAGAGAAACGTCATTGTTCTCTCTGGGTAGAATCCAGAACAGATTGGAAATAAAATGTTTCTTGAGATGAACGGATGTTAAACACCAAAGTATGGTTAAGAGTCTATCCCTGAAACTCAGAAAAAAATATATCTATTTTCTTTTTCTTACGCAAATAAAACATTCTTGTGCTGCCCACTGGACATATCTTTCCCCCTGATTTACCAAGATTGCAGAAACCGGGATTAAACAAGGCACCCATTCCAAAACCAAAAATCTGTTTTCTCAAACTATCCAAGAGAGAACGACTTTGGAAAGGAGCATGTGATAAAAAGACAAGCTAGGAAAACCGTGCCTTGTTTCTTTTTTAAAGAATAAACAACCAATTGGGCAGAGGGCTCTCTCTTGGCATGTGTGCTATCTGTTGGTGATGGTTTGTCTTTTCATTTGGAAAAAAGTAATAGAAACAGTATTGGTAAAATATCACCAGCTTTGGGCTTTCTAAAACATGTGAAAACATTTTACTTTAACATATTCCTAAGTTGAGTGCTTCTCTTCCCACTATTGACTGTCAGCTTCCTGGGAGCAAGGACCCGGCCTGCCTTGCTCACCACTCAGTCCTCAGTATCTAGAACAAGGTCTCACCAACGATGCTGCCCTGTGTGCGCTATGTATCTGTGTTTAGCCCTCTAGAAGCACGCCATCACCTTCCCTACTCCACTCTACACCTTAGAACTGACTGGTGAACTGTGTCAATGGGCTCTGTAAAGGTTAAGTTCATGTGCCAACTTGATTGGGCCAAGAGATGCCCAGTTAGCTGGTAAGAGATTATTTCTGGGAGTGTCTCTTAAAATGTTTCTAGAAGCAGTTAACATTTTGATTTGATAGATTGGATTATGTGGGCAGGTATCATCCTACCTATAAGGGGCCAAATGGAACAAAAGAGGCCAAGGAAGAGTGAATTCTCTCTCTCTTCTTGAACTGAGACATCCATCTCTTTCTGCCCTTGGACATCACAGCTCTTGGTTCTCAGGCCTTGGACTCCAGGCAGCACCAGCAGTCCCCACTTTGCAGGCATTTTGCCCCCAGCTGTCTTGTTTCCACCTTGCAGATGGCAGACTGTGGGACTTCTCAACTCCATAACCACCATTAAAGTCATAAAATGACCCATTTGAGGCTGTTTCCACCATTATCTAGATCTTTCGGGATCCTGACTGATGAAACTGAGATTTATTGAATGAACAAATGAATGAGGCTTCATCACAGTGAGTCATGCTTCTGGATCACTGCAACGGGTGGGTTCCAGAGCCATTTCGTCCCAAACTCCATTCTTCCGAGCTGTAGTGGACGTAACGAGTGCAAGGCTCCAAGGGTGTGCTGGAGCTGTTTTTCTCCAGTAAAAACCCACAGTCTGCTCCAACCCATCCTGACTTGGTTTCTACAAACAGTGTAGTTCGCTGCATTTAGGAAGGTCCATGATTGACTCACCTATCATTCATCCATTCATTAATTCACTTATTTATTCATCATAGAATAGAATAGAATAGAATAGAATAGAATGGAATGGAAATTTAATAAGTGTCGCTATGCATCTAGGGATGGCAATTTTATTTCACCTTGCGTGCCACCTAGGAGATTTATAGAGCATGGCAGAGGATTCTGAAGCAATCTGACTTCAGTGGGAAAACGTGCCAAGATCAATTAGTAATGTCTGCCTTAGGTAGAGGAGTGGAAGCACAGACAATCAGCATTCACATGACCAGTATTTACCATCCCTCTGTTAGATACCATGGAGTGAGCAAAAAAACCCAAATAAATCCTAGTAACAAGATTATTTTTGCCTTCGCCTTTGCTCCTTCATGTTAAAATTGCATGCTTGCTTGAAAGCTTCTGATACACAATAACTACTACCCCTCAGACACACCCAAATGGTTGTTTTACTTTACAAAGGAATCATTGACCTGGCAGTGCCTATTTTCATTACATTCCAGACAAAACACAAATTAAATGGAAAGTTTTTTCAGTCTCCTTTCCTGAAATGTAAATGATGGGCCTCAATGACAAGACAATCCCCAACCTTAATGGAGATGAAGATTTGCTAACTGGTTTTTATCACTTTGGGGTAATTTGTCACAACCATCACTCAGGGGTCAAAGGCATCCGTTCTGAGGAACTCCTCTCTTCAGGGCTGTCTTCCTGGATTTTCTTAATAAGAGAACACACATGAGGAGCTTACTGTCTTCAGCCTTTCATTATTGATTACAGTGTATTTTGGTTCTATATCCCAGCTTGATCCAAAAGACAATGGATTTGACATGCAGATTTCCTTCAATGGAACCTCCCATTCCCTGGGTGCTCATTCCTTGGGGGTCCTATTTCCTGACAGCCTTATTTGCACCTAATTCTCTTTCCTGAACCCTATTTCTTTGCTACTACTTAGCTCGGCAATCCGGGGCAAATCGTTTACCCTCTCTAGGCCTTCATCTGACAGGAGGGGATTACATAATGCAAGCTAATATTTACTGAGCACATACTTTGTGCCAGGCTGTATACTAAATGCATTTTACTTCATGAGTATACATCCAGCACTAAATTATCACACTAAATATGTAATAAATGGTTTATATTAGGGATCAGCAAATACTTTCTGTAAAGCAAATATTTTCAGCCTTAGAGGCAATATACCCTCTGTTGTAGTTACTTAATTCTGCCCTTGTAGTGTGAAAACAGCCATAGACAGTAGGTAAACAAATGGGTGTGGCTATCTTCCAATAAAACTTTATTTACAAAAACAGGGAGTGGGCTCAATCTGGCCCACAGACTATAGCTTGCCAGCCCTGCTTTATATGAATTCCCCCATTTCATTTGTGTAACAACCATATAAGGTAGGTACTAGTTAACTAGATTAAGTCACTTTTCTGAGGTTGCCAGGATAAGAAGAGCCAGAATTTAAACTCAGTCTCGCCCCTATTTTTAAATCACCCTTCTGAGTTTCTAAAAGCACCAAATGTTGACCCACTTCTCCCTGCACTTGTCCCTGTACAGTGTCCCAGGCTGAGTCCGACCAACTCTCTCCTGTCCCCTTTCCCTCTCTCAAAAAGGCCACCATTCCCAGGCATTCATTTCCTCTGAATTCACTGTCTGTCTTGAGCACCGAGTTTGGCATCAACCCCAGCAAGTCCTAAACCTCTTACATTCTGAGTTATTAAGTCCTCTGCCAGACTGGGGTTTCTCTCGGTCTGCATACAATTGGAATGAAATCACCAGATGAAACCAAAGAGCTCACATTTGAACAATGCTTGTTCAATAAATATGTTGACTATCCTGTGGTTTTGAGTTCGAACCTTTAGTTCCACTGTTAACTTGCCATGTGACCCTGGGCACATCGAAATCTCTTGGCTCCTTATCTATTAATGATGATTTAAAAAAAACAACCCATAAGTTTGTTGTGAGGACTTGCCAATAAAAGCATCATGCAACCATGGAGATACGGAGCATAAGGAGACCAAGCCAGACCTTATTCCTTTTTCCTTTTTCATTTCCTTGTTTTGAGGAATGGCCGTACAAGTATTTTATCCACTGTCACTCAGTGGTGTGTGCTTGTGTCTTGTGGTCTTCGGTCTCAGGTGGGCGAGTGGAAAGCCACAGTGAGGCTTCATCTCACGCTTTAGATGCAGAGCGTGGCATGCGTGGTACAAGTTATCACTCTCAGGCTTCAGTCCTTGTCATCTATGCTGGGTACGATTCCACTAGAGGGTGGACCTAGGGATCCACCTCAGTGCCAGCTCTGTGCCAGGCATCTCCCATATTCTAGCTAGACCTAGAGACTCCCAACAACTCCTCGTCCAGGGTGGTGATGACACAAGTGATAAGTCCTGTGAAGCAAGCCAATGCTGTGAGAGCTTCTGACAAAGAAGGACCCTGGATTGGGGTGAGGACCGTCCAGGGAAATCTTGCTTAGAATGCTCCTTCACTTCCCTGCATCCACCAACCTTGGCTGCCTAAAGGACCCGAGGACAGAAGCAGTGGGATGCTCTGAAGAAGTGAGAGCAGAGTGCTGGGGGGCTTGGGGGTATGAGCTGAGGCCAGAGAGATAGGTGGAGGCCAGATCAGGTGGTGGTTTATGGGTGATGGGAGGGAGTATTGATTTTATCTCAAAGATAAAAGGAAACTATCAAGAGGTGATAAATAGAAGGTAACGTGATCACAGATGGGCTAAGAAAATAGGGGCTCAAAAGGATACTGACTGAGTTTAAAGTATTTGGGGTAAAAATTTGGTCCTAACCAACTTTCTCATCCTTCTCTCCCCCCACATCTCTTTATATTTATATTTCACTTACATAAATGAAATTATATTTTATTCATATTATATTTTTATACAAAATTATATATTTATATTTATATTATATTCATATCTCAACCCTTCTTTCGAACAGACAGGTCTTCCCTAGATCTCTTGGTCACAGCTCTGGCAATACCCTGCTCCCATAGGAAGGTTATCTCATTTCCTTGGTGCTTGCCTAGGGCCCACACGCCTTCAGAACCAGCTCACGTCTCACCTCTTCCATGAATCCTTCTTGGGTGGCCCTTCATCACATTACAAGATGTAGTCAGCCACGTGGGCAAAGTAGAAGGGGAAAGGTCAAAGTCTTCCCAATCTTTCACTTCAATCTTTTCCCTTTCAGTTCTTTCCAAAAGCCCCAGCTCTAAGTTTTCTTTCACCAAGAAATTGTCTGCGGGCCCCTGAATACCATCCTTGCTCATCCAAATCCTACTCATCCCTCAAGATGGGCCTCAGAATCACTCCTCACACAAAACCTCCCTGACTGCCCCCGTGGGAAGAGATTTGCATCTATCCCTCCTCTCAAGTACCATCCACTTACTGATTATTGTTAGTTAAGAAGACAAAATGAAACAAAACAAACTTTTGTCTGCATGTCCATCATAGTTTCTAACTCAACATAAAGATTTTTAAGCATAGAGACTGCACTTTGTGACTCTTCCTATATTCTTCTTCCCCAACACAGCATCCTGTAGACATTCAATAAGTCATGTTTCTTGATAGTTCTTGGTCTGAGGTCACATGATCATTTGTGTGCCTGGCTTCATGGGAGACAGGGGCTTGTAACCTCATCCCTTGAAGCTTTTCTCCCATACTGTCATCAGAGTAGTCATCCTAAAACTTCTTCTGTGTCATTCACCTTCTTTGAGCCATCAGCCTGGCACCTCATTGCCACATAATAAAATCTGAGCCCCTTAGAACAGCACCTTCTTACATCTCTGGTGTGTTTTAGTTTTAACTACTGCTGTGTAACTAATTACCATGAACTCAGCAACTTGAAACAACTCATTCATTATCTCCCGGTTTCTATGCGTTGGGAATCTGGGCATGCTTTAGCTTGGTACTCTGCTTCAGAGTCTCAGCCAAGCTGCCATCAAGCTATTAGCTGTGGCTGGGTCTCATCAGAGGCTCAACTGAGGAAGAATGCACTTTTAAGTTCACTCTGATTGTCAGCAGAATTTATTTCTTTGTGGTTGCAGGTCCAAGGTCTACCTTGGCTACTAGAAGCCTCCTATAGTTTCCTGTCATCTGGACTTCCACTTACTTCATGACAACTTGCTTTCTCACAGCAAACAAGGGAAGGAGAGACTCCTCACAAGTCTTCTAAGAGTCTTAGGTAATGGAATAGAATCACTGCCATCACTTTCGCCATGTTTTGTTTGGTTAGAAGTCAGTCATAGGACATTTCCATTCACAAAGAGAGATTATACAAGGGTATGAACACCAGAAGGTGAGGATCTAGGGTCTGTCAGCCACAGCCTGTATCTCCCTTCGCTGCTTCCGAAAATTGAACTCTAGAAATACCAGATGTTCTACTTTTGTAAAGGTATCACATCATTTTACATCTCTAGGAATCTACATATGCATTTTGTATCTGAATAAAATGTCCTCCCTTACTTCATCTTCTCCAGTAATTCTTCCCCAAAGTCTTCTACCTTAGAACAATTTAATCAAACCCTTCTTATAAACAGGCTTATATCTGTGGTCATGTTCATTACTTGTATATCTCTGTACAATATAGTATAGAGTATAGCATAGATATTATATGATATATTCAGTATTGGACTAGAATTTCTTTGAGATTGGAGACTACGTGTTCTTCAAAGCTCTATCTCCAGTACTCACAGCTAATACTTGACTGATAAACTGGAGAATGGTGAAAGGTGGCTTCTTTATTTTTTTTTAATGTTTATTTGCTTTTGAGATACAGAGAGACAGAGCACAGGCAAGGGAGGGGCAGAGGAGAGGGAGACACAGAATCAGAAGCAGGCTCCAGGCTCTGAGCTGTCAGCACAGAGCCTGACACGTGGCTCGAACTCACAAACTGTGAGACCATGACCTGAGTTGAAGTCGGAAGCTTAACCGACTGAGCCATCCAGGCGTCCCGTAAAGGTGGCTTCTTTAATGGAAATTGGTCACAGATCTAAAATGAAGGTCTACAACCTTTTTACTCTCATGTTCCCTAAATAAATTCTGAATGGTCATTTATCCTTTCTAATGTTTTTGAGTTGATTTCTAGAATCAGTTTTTATTAGGTTATGCTGCTATAACAAACATACCCCAAATCTTTGTGGCTTACAACACCTGAGTCTTTTGTCTTGCTTACCTGATACTTTGCCTGCAGGTTGTTTATGGCTCTCTTCCATATGTCTCCTACTTTCCAGAATCCAGTCTGAAGCAACACCTGCTCTTTGGGATGTTATATTCTTGTGATAGAAGGAGAAAAGAGCTCTGGCAGAACCATGTGGTGACTTTTAAAGCCTCTTCACTACTATGGCACATAGCACTGCTGCTCACATTCTATTGGCCAAAGTAGGTCATATGGCCATGCCTGACCCAAGTATATTGTTCTTATAAGAATAAGGCAGGGGCGCCTGGGTGGCTCAGTCCGTTATGCATCCAGCTTTGGCTCAGGTCATGATCTCACAGTTCGTGGGTTCAAGCCACGCATTGGGCTCTGTGCTGACAGCTCAGAGCCTAGAACCTGCTTCGGATTCTGTGTTTCCCTTTCTCTTTCTGCCCCTCCCATGCTTGTGCTCTCTCTCTCTCCAAAGTAAATAAATAAACATTAAAAAAAAGAATAAGGCAATAAATTATTAAATCTGAAGCAAAAATACAATGTATCTATTAAAAATCTAAAAATTTTTAATCAGTCTTCATATCTGTAAATGTTATGATTTTGGTATCTTGTGTATGTGCTTTAAATGTATATTTTTGGGGGGCACCTGGGTGGTTCAGTCGGTTAAGCATCTGACTTCAGCTCAGGTCATGATCTCATGGTCTGTGGGTTTGAGTCCCGCATCCGGCTCTGTGCTGACAGAGCCTGGAGCCTGCTTCGGATTCTGTGTCTCCCTCCATTCTCTCTCTCTCTCTCTCTCTCTCTCTCTCTCAATCTCAAAAATAAATAAACTTTAGAAAAAAATTTAAATATATATATTTTTGGTTATACAAAACCCCCTTGGCAAAGAGGCTCATGTGTTCAAATAAATCAGATCTGCCTTGTTTTTGTCAGAAAAAATGGACTTAGAATTTCAATTCAAATACACGTGTTGTTATGTTCCTCTGGGAACTATTCATTTCTAATTCACAGATAGGTAGATAGTCACACCAATAAAGTCACAAAGCTCTGTCATTAATTGGTTTCCTGAAAGAAATAAGGTCTGCCCCTTGAGTAATTCTTTCTAAAGTCCTCCTTGCTTCATTGCCAAGGAGTTCCTTTTAGAACAATGCATGATTGATCGTCCTCTTGTTCAGTGGCCCAGAGGTTTTCACTCACCAAAGTAAAGGCTCAGAGCAAGATTTGGGTGGGCAAGAAATGCACCATATTTTGTCAGGTAGGAAAATGGTGAATGTGAAAGGGGATGTGACAAACAGGCATAGTAGCCTTGAGGTGCTTGGTTAAAGAGTGTTTATAGATGTTGAGAATCTGGGGAAAGGTTCTCTCAATTCTCTCTTGCCTATGTACCCCTCCAACCTCCATAGTCCTTGGGTGCTGAGGACAACACACACCTAGTTTAAAGATTATTTCTGTGAGATACAGGATGCCCTAGGTGTAGGTGAAGGAGGAAGTGAACGGAAGAATCGCAATGAAAAATAGCACGAGAAAGAAGGAAGTAGAGCCAAAGACTCAAAGCATATAGAAAAAGTGTGAATGTTGAGAAAGAAAAGCTTTCCTTTTCCGAAGCTGGACAGGGAGATGATACAAATCTTCCCCTTCCAAGAGAGGAGGAGACACCCGTGATGGGGGTGGGTAAGGAAAGAAAACTTGAGGGTTATTCCCTGAATGAAGAGTAAGCATAAAGGAAAGAGTCCTGGACACCAGCCCACAGAGGATAGATGAATGTGTTGGTGCCAGTTTGAGGAAACATCACGTACATGGTCTCTCTAGTTGATTTCAGAGGAAGTTTTAGAAATCATCGATTTCATCTGCTCATCACCAGCATGATTAATACATGTTTCAGGACACACACACACACACACACACACACACACTTATTAATGAGGCCCGTATGCCTTGTACAAGAAACAGATCACAAAGCTCTGGAAATACTTTTCTAGGACATTTCCTGTCCCTACCCCCACTACTCCATCACCCACCACCCGCTGCTTCTTTTCCTTCCTTTCTTCACCTTTTCTTCTTTCTTCCCCTCTTTTTGTTTTATGCTTCTTTCTTGTCCTTCCCTTTTATTCCCATACTCATCCCTAAAGGCTTTGCCCTGCCTCAATTTTTTAGTCAGCAATTGACACTGATTGAGAAGGAAATGAATATACTCTGCACCTCACCTTAGAAAAGCTCAGAAAGATGTTAGCTTGGGAAGAGCATCTTTGTGGGGAAAATGAATCAAGAAGGCAATAAGGTATTACTGAAAGTCTCTAGCCAGGTTTGAGGTGGCACAGCACCAAAAGGCTTCCTTAGGATCCTTAACCAAATCTCTATTTATTATTAAAAAATATATGTTTGTATAAAACTGTAGGATGCCAGAAGGGGAAAGGAACTTAGAGACCATCTAATCCAAAATGTTCATTTTACAGAAGAGGAAACTGAGGCAAGAAGGGGGGGAAGATTTGTCCAAAGTCCTATGTGACTTTTGGACACAAAAGTCCTATGTGACTTAAAGGTTTTCCACCTTATAATCCATTATATATGGGAAACATTGGGACCCATGTGTCAAAAGTCCAGAGGAAATCTATTTGCTAACATGCACAGGTGAGCAAATGCGCATATCTGTACATAGTAGTTATAGCAAATATTGCAGACAATTGTGCACACTGTTTTTATCCCCTTTTTGTTGGTTTTTAAAAAATGTTTTATTTATTTTTGAGAGGTTGCAAGCTGGGAGGGGCAGAGAAGGGGGACAGAGAATCTGAAGTGGGCTCCGCATTGACATCAGAGAGCCTGAAGTAGGGCTTGAACTCACAAACCTGGACATCATGACCTGAGCCAAAGTCGGACACTCAACTGACTGAGCCACCCAGGTGCTCCCCTTTTTTGTTGGGGTTTTAACTGGATATAGTCAGCTCCTAGTTATTTAAGAATGGGATGCCCGTGGTAATTGAATAACTTGTTTGCCCACTGGTAACCAGGGGGTTATGTCACAGTGATAAGACTTTTTAACGTTCAAAGGCGTGTACTTCTGATTGAAGTCTCAAGCAAAATATGCCCAATATTAAGATTAAGAAACATGATCTGTTCCCCTTGGACGTACTTAGCTGGGAATTAGGACACATGGGTTCTAATCCAGCCATGCCACTGGGTTTTTTCTGAATGAATGGCTTTGGGAAGTCCCCGCTCCTCTCTAGAATTCTATCTCAGCCTCTTTACCTCATAAATTGTGAGAAGTTAATAAAATGCTGAGTGTAAAGCACATGATACATGATTAAATGCTGAACTGATGACTTTAATTTGTTTTGTTTATTTATTTTGAAAGAGAATGGAGGAGGGACAGAGAGAGAGAGAGAGAGAGAGAGAGAATCCCAAGCAGGTTCCACACTGTCAGCACAGACCCTGACGCAGGGCTCAAACTCACAACCGTGAAATCATGACCTGAGCAGAAATGGACGCTTAACTGACTGAGCTACCCAGGCGCCCCAAGGGACTCTAGTTTTATTACGAACTTCTACTGCCATGGAGAACTGAGGAGTCTTGTTTTGGTTTTGGTTTTGGTTTTTTCTTAACAGGTGAGAGACGTCCTCACACGTTCTCTTGTGGCACTTCAATCTCTACCAGCGTCTTGCCTTCAGGGCGGCTTTTCTGAGAAGCCCCTTGTCACCTAATCCCCTTAGCCAGCTCACTCTCACCCACTTCGCCAGTTCTTTTTTTATCTTTAACACTTCTCACCGCCTGGCAGATTATGCAGTATTTATTTTCTTCCTCCCCTGTGCGAATGGAAGATCCAAGAGGGTAGGGACGTGGGCAGTTTTGCTTGCTGCCTTTTTCCCAGGGTTTCGAATGAACAGGACCTGGAACATAGTTCATGTTGAATAAACACCTGCCAATGGATGAGTGAACACGAGACCTCCTGAGGGAATGTGACATAGGCGTATGTAGCAGGAGATGAAATAGCCAGAAGAGTAGGAAGAGGTGACTCAGAGGTAGTGGTGAAAGCTTGGGTGTTCCACAAATTCAGATTTTGTGGTGTGAATGGAAGGTTCGAATGCCCAGAGCTATCTGAACACTTTTCTCAGAATTTTATCTCTAAACGTCCAGTGATCGAAAAGACCAGAATTGAGTGCTGGTAGCTCACCAGAGTGAGATGTGTTCCTGCTGACATTCATCCAGAGACCTGAGTGGAAATAAGATGGTGGGGAGGAGCAGTTCATTCTTAAAACCCTCTGGGCAGACAGGAGAGGAGATGAGGAGGGGGTCTAGCACGGGAGGGAGATTGGTCTGTGGCACTTACAAATATGAGCCAGCCTCTGCTGGATCCAAGTCATGATCTGAGACCAACCGCTTGCCCAAGCTTGGAAGCCTATTGATGATTAACTGTACATGTGACAGTTATGGAAGCTTCTGGAAGCTTCTAGGTTTGTGAACCAAGTTAAAGAATTCATCCACAAAGAATTTGGGAACACTGAAAGGAAGTGCACTTGGTTCTTCCTCTGAAATTAGCCTTAAGGGCAGGGAACTCTCGGTGACCCAGCTCTGAGGTGACTTTCAAGGTGCTGGGCTGATAAAACTGGCACTATTGCCAGAAGGTCAGCTCAAGGATCTGGACCTCTATGGTCATACACAAGGATGTATTGCATTACATCACATTTTATCTCTTATTTAGTATTATATACATACATACATACATATGCATACACGTACATCTTCTACCTGTGTAAGAGAAAGGCAGCGGACAGAAAGAGGCAAGGAGACAGGGAGGTGGGGATGTCCCATATGTCACAATGAGCAGGGCTGACCACGGGCAAGAAGCCCCATGCTATTTCTCTCCTCATTCTGGAGTCACAGCACACCTAGGGCCTCTGCAGCGCTCTGCATTCTGACTTGAGGCCCTGCTTGAACTGGTCTGAGCAGCGCATACAAGAAGTGAAAGGTGGTTACACATGCAGCCAGTTGCTGCTTCCGTCCCAGGTGGCCTTGCGTGTGGAGTGCCCGCCGCCCAGAAATCCACTCTGTGTGCACACACACGTTGTGTTTACACGTCTCCCCCTTCCGTGTGCGGTCCACCTACACGGGGCTGCCTGTCAGCAATTCCCAGTCATTTTCTTTTCCGTTCTGATTTTGGGGCTGGGCCTCCTGAGGCCCCCAGGCATACCCATTAGAGGATGCCCTGGGGGGCCTGGAGGATGCTGAGCTGTGTTGGGGGGTCAGCTGGGCCTTGCCTGGGCCTGCTCTCCCCTGAGGGAACAGAGTCTGAGATTGGCAGACGGGGAGGGCGAGACAGGGGAACCTGGTCCCTGGTGCTCTCCAGGGCCTGGGAAGAGTGTGGACGAGCCATCCACCCTCCCCATGATCTCATTCCCACCTCCTTGCTCTCCTTTGGTCAACAGCAGGATTTGGAGAAGCTCTTTTTGGTGTGGCTGTGGGATCCCTGACCTCTACCAGCCCCTGACTATATTGGGATCTTTTAAATTTTCTGAGAAGCTCTGGGGAAGCTGCTTTTCTCCTCAGGATGCTTCCTCCTGCCAGCCAAGTCATGTTCCGTTGAGGTCATGGGAGATGGATTATTTTACACAGGCATTTGCAAATGACGGCTCAAACTTGAAACTACAAGTAGGTGTTGATGGCAGAAACTTCCAGGCATCTGTTTCCATCCCTTTGGCACCCCCACCCCAGCATCTGCTCCACACCTTTGGGGCTTGCAGAAACTTTCTGTTCTTCTTTGAGTTTGTCTTCCCTGGCATGCAGCAGGAGCTAGGACACGTGGAGCCCAGAGCTGGGGGGTGGCTGGGAGCCTCAGGGTGCTGGGGGTTGTCTGGCTGGGAAAGTGGGTTAAAGGCTCAAGGCTGAATGGCATTTGAAGTAGCCCGTGGCACCAAAACTCACCCACCGACTGCCAACCTTTGTGAGGAGGACCACACACCACTGTTTTCTTTTGTAATACACTCCCTCCTTGCCCCCCACCTCATGTTAGAGTCAATGTTGTGCTATATCCAAGAGAGTTTTTCTTGGCACAATCACGGATTTGTCTCTATTTTTGACGTAAGTCACAGAACAATTGTTCTCAAAGACAGAGAAAGGAAAATGGAGTGATCATAACCAAATCCTCTCTTCTACATGCTCCTTCATTTCCCACCCCTCTGAGGAGGTGTAGATGGGACCAATGGCTTCTTGTCCCCTCCCCTCAGTCCCGTAGCTTGCCCCTCCTTCCCTTAAACTCCTTCAGATATTGTGATAGATAAGGAGAATTTTAGAACAGCCCACAATACAGGATGAACAACCATGCTAGGCTTTATCCTGACATCTCCCTCCTCTCCTCCCCATCAGCTTAGAAAAACTGTTAACTTGGATGAGGAGTCCTCAACCTCCAAAGGTGCTAAGACTGTGAATGTAAAGAGCACCACAGCTTCTCTCCTTTCCTCATCCAAATTGGTGGGCAGTCATTTCAGCAAATTGATGCCCATTTCTAAAACTCCAAAGTCAAGTGCCTATAAAAACATATACAAAAATAACATTTATTTTTTCAACAGCATATATAAAAGTCAGATTCTAATATCTTCCTCAAAAACCTTCAGGGTCCCATGGCTACCTCCAGGATGAAGTCCGAAGGGTTAGCCAAGCTGCTAAGTACAGTTGCTTAGGTTGTACACTGTGCAATGCTACAGTTCACCGTACTCTGCACAACCATACTAAGTCCTAGTATGTTGTACTAGACTGTACTAAGTCTGGTCTCACCACCTTGAAACACACCTTGGAATTCCTACATCTTGGCCTTGACACAAACTCTTCCCTGAGCATGAGGAGCACTGGTTCCTCATCTGCACCCAGCTGGGTCTTCTCAGTCTTTTAAAACTTACCTTAAGTTTCACCTTCGCTGCCCACAACACCTGGGAGCCATTGCTATTGCTTCTGAATTTCGATAGTCCTTGTTGTCAATAGACTCCTGGAGACACACTATACACAGCTAGAATTTCTGTATTCTTCCCAGGAATTCTCTATCTCCAGCTAGATTATGAGCATTTGAAGGCAAAGCCTGTGTTCACAGTTCCTGGATTTCCTACAGCACCAGACACAGTGCCTGACATACAAAGCATGCTCAATAAATTGTTCATCTACTGGCTGGTTGGTTCAAGTTGCTTTGTGAAGAATCCACATACCCTCTCACCCCCTTGTAATTTTATTCCAGTTCCTGGAATTTCATAACAGAGATGGTTCCAGAAAGCTGATACAGACCATTTCCTCCAAATAAGCCCATGTTTTCACATGACAAGCTATGGAACTTTCTGTAAAGGAAATTCTCTGTTTGGGTCCCATCAAACATATGCCAGATAATAATGATCATAAAACAATGTCCATTTATTTAGTGTTTACTGACTATATGCACATGGACTACTTTACATACATTATCTTAGTTAGTCCTCAACAAACCATAAGGTAGATCCTTCTATTTTCCCAGCTTTACAGATGAATAAACAAAGGCTCAAAAAGGTAAAGCAATTTGTCATAAGTCACAGAGCTAGGCAGTGGTAGTCTCAGGATTGGAACCCAGTCCTGCTGAACCTCAAGGGCCTTAACCACTGCGCTGGTACACAAGGTTTCCCAGGTCAGGTTTAAGGGACTTTGGAAGGGCATCCCGGTCATAAGGCGCTCTGTGTTCAGGGCTGACCTTAATGTGGCCACAGGCCTCAATGCTCATGGCGTGTCCGCCAGAAACTAGTTAATTAGGCCTTATCTTTAAGCGATTGGACTAAGTCCCTTCCTGTTCTAAGAATTCATGAAGCTACAAGAAAGTAAAGACACGGCCCTTGCTCTCAGGAATTCACAGTCTTGTTGGGGAGGGAAGATATAAACCTTGAGTCGAGAAAGAGCTAGCTAATCGGGATGCATCCCAGTCAGGTGAGTGGTGGAGATGGGCGGGTGTACCCATCTCTGACGGTCAGAGAAGCCAGCGCTATTCCTCTGCATGCAGAGCGAGTTGGGTTGGCCATCAGAGAGATGCCTTTTCTGGAAGGACAATGAGCTTGACCTTCAACACAAGGCCGGGAGAGGCCTTGCCAGAGAAGCGGTACATATCACAACCCGGGGATGTTTATCAGCCAGGCCATTTTGACCCTTCAACAAGATGTTTCTCGAGCAAATTTTTTGGAATTTTGGTGGGCTCTGACCTGCAGTTTTCACTTCCAAAATAACTTGACTTTTCTAAAGTGGTAATTTCATTTTCATGATAATACTAAACTGAAGCCACATGATCTCTAATTGGAAGCAGGTCTTGGGCCTCGGAGTTGCCAAAAAGCAGTAAGAAACATGCTTATTCTACTACTTTGCTTGAGGCACTCAGCATTTTTGAATGCCTGGGCAGAAATATAGTTTTTTAAATAAAGCCAATCCCTGAGAGAGCAGGGGGCGAAGGAGGGGAAAGGAAGGCAGAAGTGGGGGTGGTTAGAAAGGGGAGAAGGTTCTTTTTTCTTTCTTTCTTTTTAAAATTCAAAACAAAAAAGTCATACTCTTTTTGTATTTAAATTCGCCCGGTGGTGCCTGCCACCTTTGGATAGTAGTGTCCTGCGTCTCTGGGGGTGGGGTGGAAGCATGGCTGATGTTCTTTGGACAGTCAAGTTCGCTGTTCCGATCTCCTTCAGCCCTGCAAAGTGCAGGGCCCGCTTCATGAGACGCGCTGGGGATCATTCCTTTCTCTATTTTCGTTCCCACATCACACTTCACTTGTTCTATTAATTGCATCCTGATGAGAGACGCAGTAACTCTTCCTCCAGTGGCAGTTGGAAGATTGTTTTAAGAAGTCTCTCTGGAGGGAGAGGAGCAAGCAATCCCGGCTTTTCTTTTACAGAGCAGCGGAAAGTGTCCCGGGGAAGGTTCCAGAAAAATACTGACACGAAGGAAATCTTTTAATGACGTTCTGAAAAAGAAACAAAACAAACCCCTTCGCTGAAAACAAAAATTATGTAACGGATTAAATGCACATCGGAACTTTCTGACGGAAGCCAGCGCTGTTTTCTAAATACAGTGGGGAGCTTAGTAATCACATGGTGTTTTCTGAGACTCTTCCTTTCCTGCTGCCCCTCGGTTTCCTGCAAGGCACCGTTTGAGACAAATTTGCTGGAGGGGACTCCAGCTTCTGTGGCCACGTCCCGCCCTGTCCGTTAATACCGACCCATCTGGGCGCTGCTCTGAGCCCCTGCTGGCTGGAAGCCCCGTGGGGACTCCTCCCCCTGGTGGCAGGGTCCCTTCCGCTGCACACAGTCCCTTCCACCTTCTGCTTCCGGCGCTGGCCTTCTCCGCCCGGGTTGCCCATTGCTTGGGCTGTACCCCAAAAATCCCTGCCATGACTCTTATTTTCCCTTTCCCACTTTGCACACAGTAGGAATGGCAAGATTATAAAAGGAAGTATGAAGAACAGAGAAAGGAAGGGCAAAGTTGGGGAGGGGGGGGAGAGAAAGTTCCGGATTTCAGCTGTAGCTGCAGCCTGGAAAAAACCAAAACTGCGCCCTCTTTTGGGAAAGGGTAGCCCAGAACTTGGGTTGAAAGAGAAAGTCTCCGGGGAGGAGAATATTTAGAAATGCAACCACAGTGCCTCAAGATAGATGTGACTCAGTGACTTCCCAAAACATGGATTTTAGATAAATATCACATTACATCCTTCTTGTACTTTTCACTTGATTTTTCTAAGGTAGTCGTTGACATTTTTAATTTAAACCCCACTGTTACACACCCACTTCAGTTTCCAGGGAAGGCACGCAGGTGGTGAAGGTCCAGCGGGGACATTTGCTTTCTCTTGATGTCCCCAGGGACCCCAAGGCCCTGAAGTCTGAAGAAGCCAGAACATCTGGTCCATTTCAGCAGCTTACTTGCAAGTTCAGCCTGTCATCTGGATGTTTTGTCTATGCAGTGCCAAACATCTGGGTTGACATTTTTTTTTTTTTTTTAGCCAGACTTACTAGATGTTTTGGCATTGTGTAGACAGGAATTCAATTTTTAAAGTTATTTCTCTCCTCATCTGAGATTCTCACCGGTGCTCTGATACAATAAAGGAGAGAGAGAGATAAATGAAGACTTTTCCCCCTTTGATTGCTTTACAATTTTGGAGGTATCTATACTACCTTAAATCAGTGGTTCGACAGCTTTGCTTTTTTGTTAGATAAATTTCTTTCATTTTAGTATTTTACTGTTTTATTTTAGTAGGTGAATTTGACCAAAATAATATGTGTTCCTCTTAGCAAAACACAACCTTAGATGTTCTAAATTCATTTTAAAATAATTAAAGTTTTAATGTTTTTAAAACTTTGAAACATTGAAAACATAGAGGCAGGAGGGTAAAAATAGAGAATTGACTCTCGAAAATAAGTTTTGACGATTAGGTTATCTCTGGATTTTTATACTTATTTGAGTAAGATTGTGAGATCCTGGAGGGGAGATCTGATTTTTAAAGAGCTTTAGCATTTAACTGGTCATGGTCGGTGTTGGGTTGGTAGTACTGGCAATGGTAGTGGTAGGGGCAGATAGAATGGGAGTTTAGATTTTTTTCCCATTTATTTAGAGTTATTTTGTGCTGTTTATCTTTCAGTTTTAAGTTCTAGATAATAATAAAAACGTGATTTGTACCTTGAAAACACTGTTGAAAACACTATTGAATTAGACCTATCTTTCTTCTCAAAAACCATAGAAAGAGTCGATAACTTGCTAGTTTTATATGCTAAATAGCTTTAATCTTGAGGGAGGGAGGAACTAGGTATCTGAAAAGTCTTGTCTCTGTAATGGGTATGTTTTTACCATCAACTCCGTGTAAGCCTTGGCCAAATTCCTTCTCAGTTCATGAACCCTGGTTGAGGCAGGGGGAGAAGAAAATAGTGTTGTCAGGCTGGGAGATCATGAGGTCAGGGCTCTTCTTGTAAGGCGAGATTTGCACAACAGTGTCTTATCTATGGATAGTTGCTAGTTGGTCTTCTTGTGAAGGGGGCTGAAGTCAGGAATATCCCATGTGGCCATCTTGAGCACTGTGCTGTTGAATTCAGAGTCCTCAGGAAGTTACTATACCCAGCAAAGCTAGCTGCCCTTCAGAAATGGAGAGGTACAGACTTTCCTAAAAGTAAAAAAACTGAAGGAATTGATCACCACTAGACCTGCCTTATAAGAAACACTGAGGAACATTCTATAAGCTGAAATTAAAACATGCCAATTACCACTGTAAAAATATACACATGTGTAAAACTTTTCAGCAAAGGTACATGTGTAGTCAAAATCTGATTCTCTAATATTGTAATGGAAGTATGTAAATCTCAACTCTAGTTTAAAACCTAAAAAACAAACATATTAAAAATAAATATAACTACAATAATTTGTTATTAGGTGCACAGTATTATAACATTAAAATCTAAAATGTGAGAGGGGAGCAATAAAAATATAAATGATCCAAATGCTATTTTTTGAGAGAAGTGAGAAAGTCAGAGAGAGAGAGAGAGAGAGAGAGAGAGAGAGCACAAGCAAGGAGGCATATAGGGAGACAGAGAGAGAGAATCTTAACTTGGCTCCATGCCCAGTACAGAGCTGGAGAAGGGGCTCAATCTCACAATCATGAGATCATGACCTGAGCCAAGACCAAGAGTTGGATGCTCAACCAACTGAGCCACCCAGGTGCCCCCCCCCCATATGCTTTTAAAAGTTAAATTATTATCAGCTTAAATAAGATATTATATTTTATGTAAGCCTCGTGATAACCACAAAGTCAAAATCTATAGTAGATATAAAAAGGTTATGATACATAAACAATTATATATCAACAACTTGGGAAACCTAGAAGAAATGGATAAAATCCTGGAAATATAGAATTTGTTAAGACTGAATCGTTAAGAAGTAGAAAATCTGAATAGACCAATTACTAGGAAGAGATAGAATCAGGAATCAAAAACCACCCAACAAAGAAAAGTCAAGGGCCAGAGGGCTTCACTGGTGAATTTTACCAAACATTAAAGAAGAATTAATACCAATAATTCTGAAACCAATAAAAAAAAAAATAGAAGAGAAGGGAACACTTCCAAACTCATTTTACAAGCTCAGCATTACTTTGATACCAAAACCAGATAAGGACACTACAAGAAAAGAAGATTACAGGCCAATATCCCTGATGAACATAGATGCAAAAATCCTCGACAAAATTACCAAACCAAATTCAACAAGGTATTAATGGGAACATATGCCATGAGCAAGTGGGGTTCGCTTCTTAGGTGCAAGGATGATTCAATATCCACAAACCAATCAGTGTGAAACAACACATTATAAAATCATCTCAATAGATGCAGAAAAACATTGACAAGCTTAAATATCCATTTTTGATTAAAACTCTCAACAAAGTAATGATAAAGAAAATATACCTCGACATAAGAAAGGCCATATATGGCAAGCCCACAGCTAACATCATTCTCAATGCTAAAAAATTTTTCCTTTGAGGTAAGGAACAAGAAAGGATCTTTAGTCTAGCCACTTTTATTCAACATAGTACTGGAGGGCCTAGCCACAGCAAGCAGCCAAGAAAAGGAAATAAAAGGCATTCAGATCAGAATGGAAGAATTAAAACCGTCTCTATTTGCAGATGATATGGTGTTCTATATAGAAAACTCTAAAGACTCCACTAAGAAAACTGTGAGAACTAATCAATTAATTTAATAAAATTGAAGGCTACAAAATCAATATACAAAAATCATTTTTCTGTATGCTAATAATGAGATGTCTGAAAAAAGAAAGAAAACTATCCCATTCATGATAGCATCAGAAACAGAAAATATTTAGGAAAAAAATTAACCAAGAAAGTAAAGCATCTGTAAACTAAAAAATACAAGACAATGATGAAAGAAATTAAAGAAGACACAAATAATGCAAAGATATTTCATATTCATGGATTAGAAGAATTATCCTTATTATCCAAAGCCATCTATGGATTTGATGCAATATGTTCAGTGGCATTTTTTTACAGAAACAGAAAAACAATCCTAAAATAGTATGGAACCAAAAAGACCCTGAATAGCCAAACAACTTGACTATTCAAACTATATTACAAAACTGTAGTAAACAAAACAGTATGGTATTAACATAAAAATAGATGCATAGATCAATGGGACATAGTAGACCACCTGGAAATAACCCACACATATATATCATTGAGGACATAAAACTCAAACCCACAAAGAGATATCACCTCACACATTTTAGAGTGGTTATTATCAAAAATCCTTTCTCATTAAAATTTTTACAACCTCTCTTTAATTTCTGAGTCATTTTATTGCGTTATAATATTGCAAGCTCAGTGCCTAAAGTTCTAAAGTATATAATTACGTATGTAAGTACATAAAGGATATCTACCAGTAAGAAAAAAGAAGTATAAAGGATATTATCCATATTGAAAATTTATTGAATTGTAGATAAATAAATAAATTAAACACTATATAATTAAATGTTTAAAAAAATCCTACTAGCAAAACAAAATATAGGTTATAAGATATTCATGGGCAGTAATCCCGGTTTATAGTCTCTTGTTTGTTTGTTCATTTGTTTCACAAAAACATTGATGGAGGCAATTAACCGCCACAACAGAAGCTACATTGTTCAAAACACTGGATTGCAACAGGAGATTGCAACTGACTTGGAATTGACACTGACTAGGGGGACAGATGCTCGTTCTCTAGTACCGCATGACTAATGATTTAACAAACAAAGCAGATTCTCCTAGGATGAGATTTTCCCAAGTTGAGTTGCCTGGATTGAGTGTTGATGCCGTTGCTTTCAATATCTTTTTTCACAATACTTAAGACATAGACAAAGATTTGAGGGTTTTGTTGTTTGTTTGCTATATCCCTTTATTACTATTCCTTTGAGGTTGTCCCTTGAAAAGTAAAAGGCTAGGACCAATTTTGCTATGGGACATCAACACTAAATTATATCTCTCCGGCACTTTCCTAAGTTCTTATTCAACACCTTATTATAAATGTGAAATCAACATAATTCTAAGTGTGAAATCAGGTAAAAATGAATTAAGAAAGATAAATTGCAAACTCAGTACCATATTATCACATTATGCCCCCTTCACTGCCCAGCTGGCTTGTTCCTGCAGGCTCCCCAAGATTTGGCTGATATTTAGGGAAGATTCTAGCAATCCACTTTGCTCTAGGGATTTATCTTCCAATAGGCTACCTTTCCATAGAATGCAAATATGTTCGGTTCAGGCACACAGGTCTTTCCCATCTTTGAAGATGGCTCTCCCCCAATTTTTATGACACAAGAGATAGAGCAGAGCTCCCATCTTATTTTTTCTTCATTAAAATTGCTCTTTCACTATAGAAAGAGTGAGTGACATTTTAAAAAGATCTTTAAGTTCATTCTCTGCAGTCTGACCTTCACTTCCTGGTCCAATGCTCTGCAAGATCTTCAATCAACTGAGTGTTCCTACAGGCCTTTATGGCCACATCACAGAGGCACACATGTGCCCAAGGCAACCAGGAATGAAGAGACAAGTGCTAGAGAGTTCTCTAACTCAGGCAAGGTTCGAAACTCCGTCAGTCATCCGAATGAAATAAGACAGAAACTCATTAATTTCCATTATCTCCCACGGTGTCTTCAGGCTACGATGCCTTGGACTGGTGAATCTCAGGGGCTGTGCTGAATTAAACATTTGCTATTAAACTCAATGGAATTATTTTAAATGACAGCAAGGCTATGGATTCACAGACTCTCCCTGCTGAGAATGTTCTCTTTATGAGCTCTCAAGCCCAACTATGAGAAGAATTAACTTCTCTTTGTATAACAGTTTTAAAGAAGTCATAAGGAAATGGCTTTTTCAAAATGTTATATCCAATGAGAAAGTGAAAATCTCCAAATTAGTAAGTGATTAAGTCATTTAGGAAAGAAGTTTGAATTTTCCCACAAACAACTGGGTGACAAACGCTCAGAATTTAGGGAGATACAAGAGAACATCTAGCTCAATCCTTTCATTAGGCTCAGAGTGGTTTCGTGATTTATACTAACATCCCCAGAAACCTCCTGGTCCTTCATTCTGCCTTTCTTGTAGACCATAGGTCTTTGCCTGTCATCTTTCCTCCTAAATTACTCAAACTCCTGGAAATTTAGTTTATATGGAATAATTAATGTGGCTAATCAAATACTCTGAGCCTTCAAAATCCATTCTATTCAAAACCTTAATAACAACTGGGGAAAAGCAAGCTAAGAAAGAAACATGGGCAGTTCTATTTCTAAGCACACTTACTTGAGTTCAGTAGCCACAGCTTCATGAGTACTAGTATAGAAGAAAATTAAAAGTAATTTTAGGGAACAACACACTTCAGTAAAAATTTCTCAAGCCTATCATTTGAAAAAGAGGGATCCAATTATCCTTGTTAGGGATAACAAGTATTCAAGTTCTAAGATCCGGTCTTAGAAATATGGTCTTCTGACAAATCCAGCAGAGTCGATCGGCACCTTCCAGCTCGGTTCCTACACTGGCCAGGACACAACATGATATCAGCTGTCTGTGACATCAGCTGTCTTTCATTTAGTTCTGAAGGCCATTCTCTGTTCAGGTATGTAGTCACCAAGGACCTATAAAATGCCCAATACTATTTTGAATCATTCCATTCTAAGTCTTTTACCTTTTCAGGTTTTCTATTTTCCACAAGAAAATTACAAGCTTTGTCTTCTAATCAAAAGCCAGTTTGAGATTTCAATCAAAAATGGAAGAAGAAGGAGAAAAATAAAAAAAACCCAGTAAAAGGAGGAGAATAAATAGCAATCCCAAAAACTAAAACATCAAATTATGGACGACTGGATAGATTCCATATTTTAGCCACTCAGTGGAATAGTGTGTAGCCAGTTAAATTTATTCAGACATTTGTCTATTGACATAGTGCACTATGCAGTGAAGTGAAAAAAAGATTACAAAACAGAGGACCTATTCTTTTCATGCTTTTATGATTGATTGTAAGATGTAGGCATGCAATGAAAGAGTTCTGTTAAATAAAAGGATAATGTTAGTTCAATTAAATAAGGTGATTATTTTAACTCCAAGGGAATACTCATGGAAATCTAGGAATAGATGTTTCCTAAGGCATCCTGGGTCCAGGCATGCAGAAGCTATCAGACCCTGGGGACACACGAAAACACACAAAACTCTCAGGTGTTATTTTAAGTTACTTCATTCTTAAAGAATTAAGCTAGGCACTTAGTTTTGTACTGCAGGAAAGTTTCCGGGTACATATTTCAATAAAGATCAGTTTAAAAACTTTAATAAAGAATGGAAAAGAGAACTATAGCTTAAAGTGAGAACTTATTTAACACGTGAATATAAGGATGTTTTTAATGTGCTTATAATTTATACTTATTCTTTGTTTTATGTTTTAATTTTTTTCAAGTTTTTAAAAAAATTTATTTAAGCAATCTCTATACTCCATGTGGGATTTGAACTCACAATCCTGAGATCAAGAGTCTCATGCCCTTCTGACTGCGCCAGCCAGGCACCCCTATACTTATTCTTTAAACTACATTTTTGTGTGTCTTAAATTGAGAATTGTAATCACCTGAAAATCATGTTATTATGTTTTCAATGATTACATATCTTTAGGATATAATAACATTATATGTTGAACAATTACTATGTACCAGGCACTGCATGGATGCTCATGCTTGTTCTCTCTCTCTCTCTCTCTCTCCCTCTCTCTTTTTGATTATCCAGTCAACAAATAATTATTAAGTACCTTCTTTGCACTACTTTTCCAGCCTTCAAATGTAGAGTGTTGGAAATTCCGTGTCTACTTTGTGGGCTTACAGTCTACCTTGGGAGATAAGACATATGTAATATATTAGAAAGTCAAATTTCCTATGAAGTAAAATAAGTTACCAGTTAATGGAAAAGAACAGGGGTAGTGGAAGGACTATTTTAGGTAGGCTGGTCAGGGACAGCCTCTCTGAGGAGGTGACATTTGAGCTGAGACCTAATGAGAGAGTTAGTGAAGTACAGGCAGACTTATCAATAGCCGAATCCCTGAGTCAGGGTGACTAATCTAATGGATCCATCGGTGACATCATACAGTATGGTGAGCCATTGGATGGTGTCATGTGGGGTACATATTTCAGAAGGTTCATGCTGACCATTCCAAAATCAACTTAGTGGATGCTATGATCTGAATGTTTGAGGCTCCCCAAACTCATATGTTGAAACCTAATCCCAAAGGTGAGAGTTTTAGAAGGTGGGGCCTTTGGCTCCATCCTCACAAATAGGATTAAACCCCTTATAAAAGTACTGAAGAAAGCTCCCTTGTACCTTCTATCAGGAGAGGACACAGCAAGAAATCAACTATCTACAACCTGGAAGAAGGTGTTCAGCAAAACCTGACCAAACTGTCACCTTGATCTTTGACTTCCAGCTTGCAGAATGGTGAGAAATAAATTTATAAAACACCCAATCTGTGGATTTTGTGGACTAAGGCAAGGTACAAAGGAAGCCCATAGGGAAGACTTTATGGTGGTCTGGTGAGATTGACGGTGGCTTGGATCAGACTGGTGGCCAGTGATGGTGAGAGGTGGTCAGACTTAGGCAGAATCCAAATTTTGAAGGTGGATTGGATATGATGGTGGCGTCAAGATCTGGCTGGCTAAGAGAAAGAGAAGCAAGTTTATGTCCTCCTTCTTCTTTAGCTTCTTTGCTTTTTATTTATTCACCCAACAAATATTTACTGAGCAAGTGCCACAGGTCAGGCACTGAGCTAAGTACTGAGATAAAATCAAGAGCAAAATGCAGACACAATCTTTGTCCTCATGGTGTGTAGAGTACAATGAGAAAGAGGAGCTGGGGTGCCTGAGTGGCTCAGTCAGCTAACTGACTCCTGGTTTCGGCTCGGGTCATGATCTTACAGTTTGTGGGATCAATCCCCATGTCAGTCTCTGCACTGACAGCATGAAGCCTGCTTGGGATTCTCTCTCTCCCTCTCTCTGCCCCTCTTGTACTTTCTTTCTATCTCTCAAAATAAATAAATAACAACTTTTTTTTTGAAAAATGAGGAAGAAGAGTTAATCAAAGAATAAAAAAATAAAATAAAAAATTTGTGCTGTGATGAATGCCATGAAGGAGAGGTGCTACATGATCCTATTAGGCAGGTAACTGTTTTAATTAGAGAGATAAAAGGAGAGTTCTCTGAAGAAGTGATTCTTGAGCTAAAAGGGGAGTAGGAGGTATCTGAATAAGGAAGAGAAACCATACAGGGAACAGTATGAGGAGTCCTGATGGCGGGAGAAAGCAAGGGACTGCAGAAGCCCAGTAGAGATCATGAAGGGTCTTATTACAAATTATACAAAAGAATTCTAAATCTATCTTAAGAAAAACAGGAAGTCACTGAAGGATTTTGAGTGGTAACAGGATCAGATGCTTGTGTAGAAAATGGCTTGGAAAGAGGTCAGTGAGGATACAGGTGGAACCTGGGCATGTAGGTGTTCCTTTAGGTAAAGGTAATGTCTTTCACTGGCTGGTGCAACTGGATGAGATGTGGGTGCCCTTTGATGAATGGAGAGCTCTGGAGGGGAGCACTGTCCTGGCATCTCAACCTACCCATTGGCTTTCTCTGGTTTAATTCACAGGTCAATGAAACAAAATAAATTCCAGAGGTAAACCTTATGCATATGTGATCAATTGATTTTTCACAAAGTTTCCATAGAAATCCAAAGGCAAAAATTGCCTTTTCAACAAATTTTGCTTGAATGTATATGGAAAAAAATATGACCCTTATTGCATAACTCACATCATACGCATACATTCATTTGAAGTGGATCATAGACATGAACATGATAGTTAAAACTGTAGTTTCCAGAAGTCTTTTTGACCTTTGAGAAGGGAAAGATTTCTTACAGAGTGCATAGAAAGTAATAATTGTAAAAATGATACATTGATGTTTATTAAAGTTAAAAACTTCTGCTCTTCAAAAGCTACTGTTAAGGAAATAAATGGGCAAGGCTTCAGTTGGGGGTAAATGTTTGTATTCCATTATTTGTTATAGGACTTGTATTCAGAATATGTAAAGAACTTTTACAACTCAGTAAAAAAAAAGGCAAAACTTGAACAGGCACTTCTCAAAAAAAAGATAAATGAATGGCCAATAAGCACACAAAATAGTGCCAAACATCATTAATCATCAGAAAAATGCAAATGGAAATCACAATGATGTACACTATTCACCCACTAGAGTGGCTAGTGATAAAAATGCTGTCAACGTCATGTGTTGGCAAGGATGTGGAGAAACCAGAACTCACATACATTGTTGTTGGGGGTGTAAAGATGGTATTAACATATTTTAGTCAGCTAAGAATACCATAACCAAGGTCCAAAGAATGGGTATCTTACACAACAGATATTTATTTTCTCACAATTCTGGAGGCTAGAAGTCTAAGGTCAAAGTGCGGGCAGGATTGGTGTCTTCTGAAGACTTTCTTGTTGGCTTATAGATGGCTGTCTTCTCCCTGTGTCTTCAAATGGTCTTCCTTCTGTATATATCTGTCTCCTGATCTCCTTTTTTTTCTAAGGACATCAATCATGGTCAAGTAGGGCCCATTATAATTATCTCCTTTTAACTTAATTACTTCTTTAAAGACTCTAGTTCCAAAAGTAGTCACATTCTGAGATACTGGGAGTTAAGACTTCAACGTATGAGTTTGGGAGGGATAAAATTCAGTCCATAACACTTCTCTTTGAAAAATAGTTTGGCAGTTTCTAATGAAGTTAAACTACCCCTTTCCTGTGACTTAGTAATTCCACTCAACTATTTACCCAAGTGAAATCACATGCCCCCCACACCCACCAAACGCCTTATATAAAAATATACATAGTAGTTGCATTCATAATAGTCTCAAACTTAAATGTCCATTAACAGGTAAATGGGTAAACTGTACCATATTCATATAAAAGAATAACACTCAGCAATAAAAAGGATGATCTACTGATATGTGTGACAACGTGGACAATCTTACCAATATTAAGCAGAATAATCTATATCACAAAAGGGTAAATACTGTATGATTCCATTTCTGTGGAGTTCTAGTATAGGGAAAGTGAATCTATTGTCAAAGAAATGGAATAGGAGTTATTTCTGGTCAGGGAGGGGAGGGGGATTACCTAGGAAGGAAATTTCTGGAACCATGGATGTATGTTGTTACATCCTGATAGGGATGTGTTACATTAACATATATATTTATCAGAATCAATTACAGTTACATCTAGGATTGCTAATATGTAAATTATACCTCTACCAAAAGCTTCAATAAATAAAAGTCTAAATAGTTGTAAGAATTACCTGAGAACTGGCAGAAAACCAAATCTGAATAATTGTTTTTGTGCCAGCCCACCTGTATGGGCAGGTGCTCTTGGGTCTGATCTGCTGGCTGGCCTTGCTGGCCCAGGGAAGCTTCCAGGCCCATAGGTCTCCTCCTCAGCATCTTCATCTCTGAGGTCAGGTATGAGTGCAGCTTCGCGGGGAAGGCCCCACATCATCAACGTTGGAGCTGGTGAAAGCTGCCTGCTGATCCTGTTTGCTTTGACCTCTCCTGCTTCACTTCCTTCCCCTCCTCCCAACCGCCCATGCTGACGGCAGACAAGAGACTTATAGAAGCCATGCAACCCATGTCCCTGACTATAAGACCTACCTGCAGAACATATCCCAGCCTCTGTGTCACTATGAACCATGAGGAGACTCACAAAGCATGGGAATCATTTCTCAGAAAAAAAGTGAAACATTGTGAGAGCACATGTTTATGTTTTGGCACCTCTTTTCCTTTCTGTGTGACCTTAGCCAAGTCACCTAGCCCAGGGGAGCCTCCAAAATATGGTTCATTACCCGTCTCTCATTACCTTGCAGAACTCCCAAGGGTGATACAAAATGTCAGTGATGGCTGTGATTATTTCCTTCCTATCCTTGAGGAGGTGGTCTTTCTCAAGCTGGGGCCAGGGAGTGGGTGGCTAGGCCTTTCCTGGTCTGTTTTTGGATCCTCTCAAGACCTTTAAGTAAGAAGGAGGAAAAGTTAAAATAGGGGCTAAATGGAAAAATGAGAATCGCAAGGAAACAGGAAACTTGACATGCTGTGGGTTTTCATTTCTCATGTGCAAAGCACATTTTCTCCAACCTATCATTTCTGAAATAAATGATCCACAATCACTTAATGTGAATGCATCCCAGACCTGGGTTGGGCCCATGTAATTTGGAATCAAAAATGACTGACGGGTTGACAGGAAAGTTCTGCCAATAAATTACATACATCCTGTTAGTATAGTCTCATACCTAAAAATACCTTCAGAGACTAAAGAGAAATTGGCAATGGCTATGGATTGACTGAAAAAAAAATTAACCATAAAAACTAAGCAAAATTATACCCACACTCCCCGAGCAGTAGTTAAAATTAATTTGCTTTTAGACCAAAGTCAAATATGCCAGTGCAACATGCTGGTCACTGAATCCGTTCAGTGAAATGTTAATTCAAACTGGATTTTTTGTGTTGTGTAGACTCAGCAGGTAGGATTTGTGTACAAAACTACAGTATCGTATCTTCATGTAGATGTGGGCTGCGTGTAACTTCATAAAGTGTTTCTGTTTTGGGAAGAAGAAGTGAGTGACAGCAATAAAGATAACAGGATTCTAGTTCTGGGTAATCAAATTTGCTTATTTGTTTCACTTTTGCCAGCCTGGTAAAGCAGGACCTTTAATTCCTGTAATACCAGCTATTTGCTGCCTTGTAGCTAGAAGTCACTTCTACACAATTGGACAAGGTACAATTTGTGCACAGGAAGCAATTTGGGGGTTTAGACCTTCTCAGAGTGAGGAATTGCCTTTTTCTTCCCTAATGGAAGACCAGCATGTGGTTGCAAAGGAACTCAAGGTGAGCGTAATCTGGACTGAATTCGGGAAGGGCCATTCCTCAGCTACCGCTCCCCATCACTGTTGCCAGTTCAGGTCAGGAAAAGCTAAATAATTTGTTTAACCCAAACCCCCTTTCCTACCTTGAGGGAAAACTCCTATAAGCTCACTGTAAACACAATTATGCCATGTGGGGCTTTCATTAATCTAGTACAAACCACAGCCTGACATACACTGGGCAGGGTTTACTTTATTTTTTTCTTAGCTCATTTTCAGCACCAGCTTATCCTCACACTTCTTACCCAGAGGTGGTTATTTGTACAGTGTGAGTTAGGGGAAAGGGAAGAGTTACCAGGGCCAACCTTTGCCATTGCAAAAGCGGTTTCCCAGGACCCAGAGACAGTCATGGGTTATTAGGGTAGCATTTGAAGGGACTCAGAGTTCATCGAGAAGTACTGAGAACTCATTTTATAAATGAGAGGACTGAGTCCCTGAGGTCACTCAGCCACTGAGTGGCTTTTATTCATTTAGCAAATATTTATTAGACACCCACTTTATGCAGATACTGAGCGAAGCACTGGGCTGCCATGGTGAATAAGAACGATGTGGTGTCTATCTTCAGAACTCCTATTTCCATTACATAGCCCTGTAGGCTCAGACATTGGCTAGGGACAGCCACAGCTTTGGGTTGCAGGAAAACTGTGTTTATCAAATTCTTTCAACCGACACCCACAATAGCAGACACTTAATATTTCATTTCAGTGCATGAAGAATATTCATGTTTATAGATACAGGAAATACATGTATATAGCTTAAAAAAAAGTGTTGCTGTATATAGAAAAATGAAAGCTCCAGAAACAATATTTATGTTTATTAACTATGATGAGCTGTGGTATTTTCTGTTTTGGTTTTTTAGAAATGCTCACTGTGACCCTCTGCGTTAGAAGGTGAAGGATTGGTTTGTAGCCGAGCATTCCCCAAAGCTTAGGGGTGTGGTGACATTGGTAGAATTGTGATTTAATGAAGGCTTTCGAGGATTTGAAGGATTATGCTGTGGAGGATGAGGAACCAGATGCTTTTGCTTGCTTGAGGCACTGGGGACCAAGCTGGAGGAAGTAGGCTTAAGTGGTAATGGTTGTGATTTAAAGTAGACAGAGGCTGCCAGCAGGCTCATCTTCCTGCGAAAATGCCATCTGATGGAAGTGCACGCAGTGGAAGGATGACAGGTCGCATACATCCTACAGCATGGGAATTTGGGGGCTTATAGGGAGAAGGGATCAGGCTCATTGGAAAGTGGTCATGTGCCTCAGCTGCAGCAGGGACACAGTGCACACCCCTGGGAAGCATGGCATATAAGCAAAACTTCAGGTACTCGTTGATCTAGCCTGTGGGAGGACTATCTGCCCCTCAGTCTATAATCCAATCCCTTAGGCAGCGCTTCTTTCTCAGTGAATTAAAAAGAGACAACGGAATGCAGCGGTATTCACAGTAGCAGATTAGTTCCTTTGAGCCTTGTGAAGGAACAGGAGATGTTTATTTGAAGAGGAAACAGCTAAGACCCAATAAATATCTCCATATGTTCAAAAAAGAGTGACACGAAGAATGAGTAGATTTGTCATGTTTCTTTAGATGACAAACTAGAACCAAAGGGTGGTAGATATAGGGAGACAGAATTTAAATAAAAATAAGAAAGAACTTTCTAAGGAGTAAAAGCTGCCCCAAACTGCAAGTGAAATCCTAAAGACCAAGTTTAAACAATGTTTGGATTCATGTGGTCACTCACCAACATCTACTGAGTTCCTACTATGTGCAATGTATTGTGCCAGCCCAGGGAATACATTGCCTTTGAGAGTCTTATCAAAAAAAAGTCTGCATTGATTGAGAAATAGAGTTTGGTAATTTCCTAGATTTCTTCCAATTCTAGTATATTCTTCAAGGTTTTGAGTGTGTCTATTACTTAGGAAGACTATCTGTTAAAACCACATGTGATGAGGGCACCTCTGAATAATTTTTCCATGGATTCTAGGAGCAAGGACTACCACTGACAGAAGTGATCAATATCTTAGATTCACTTAGGGAATTTTGGATAACCAAAAGCCTATCTCACATTGTTTATCTTTAAGTGTTCCCTACTACTAACAGGATAAAGTCTAAGTTGCTTAGCCGGGCCAACTGATCTACCCAGTTCATTGCAATGTCATATCTTACTGCTCATTCTCCTTCAATGTCAGTGCTTATACTCATTCTTCCAGCTTTTTGGAAGTCTCTCCTTTCCTCTCCACTGTGCGTCTCATGCACACAACTCAAGGCCCTTCTCCATGAAACCTTCCCTAGTCCACACTCTTCTTGCTTATTGCACATTCTGTCTTATTTCCATTTGGCATTTACACTGTCTGATGACATCTCTTGGGGAGATATTTAACTTTGGGCACAAGTATAATTTACCTCACCAATTGGATGGCAAACTTGTAAGCAGAGGCCATTCATCCTTTGTTCTATACTCTTTTGCCACAGGGCAAAGCATGCCTTCAATTCATCTGAAGTTGACTGCAATGAGTTAAGTACTTTGATCATCCACTCTCCGTACAACACAGTCACAACTCAGGCCTGTTATTTATATGAGTGGAGAAAGTCTCGTAGATAACAATGCTGAAAGCATTTTTAGATGTCTGTGGCCAGATTATATTTCACATGGGTTTTGAACAACAAATGTGTTTGTTTTCATGTCATTTATTTACAAACACTCTTCCAGCATTTATCATGAGGCAGGCATCAGTCATTCTGGTCCGTGAATCTTTAAAGAGCATGCCCTTTCTTCTTTTTATTTTCTTTGTCTTGGCATTGAATGCTCATGGCATGTTGTTCACTGACTTCAGTTCTAAGTGTTGGTAAAGAACTGGGATTCTGGAAAAACTGTAGAATCTTCTGAGGCAGGCTCTGTCTTCTTGTGGATTTGCAGCTGTCTAGAATGAGAACACTCCTCTGACTTTTCCAGCAAGACTTCTAGTATTTCTCCATAGCTTACTTCTTTTTACTACTCTCTTTGACCCATTGTTTTCACAAAGGACCCTACTTTTCTACTTCATGAACCATTTCAGGACAGTGGCCTAAGGGCTCTACTCTCCAGGAGTTTTTCAGCCAATAATGGAGTGGAGGATGGGCCGGCCTTAAGAACACTCTCAGAGGGAACATTTCTTTTTGGAAGATCATCTCATTAATAAACATGAAAATAGAAATGTGGCATGAAATGTGCTCACATCACAGAGGAAATCAGTTTTCTTCTAGAATCAGGGAAGTTTAAAGGGAGTTTATTATTAAACACCTGTTTTGTGCAACCCTCCTCACCTTCCCCATCTCTCTCTCTCTCTCTCTCTCTCTCTCTCTCTCTGTCACACACACACGCACACGTGTGTGCACACATACACAGCCTTTTCTTCTGGGCTTTCAGATATCTTATGGAGCTGTAATTAAGTTAGGGTAAGTTAGAAAATCTATGTTCTCAAATAGAAATCAAAATCTCATTTTACGGAAACAAAGTATTTTTCTTTAAAATTTGTTTTAATGTTTCTATTTAGTTTTGAGAGAGAGAAATACAGAATATGAGCAGGGAAGGGGGAAAGAGAGAGAGGGAGACACAGACCCTGAAGCAGGCTCCAGGCTCTGAGCTGTCGGGACAGAGTCTGACACGGGGCTCGAGCTCAAGAGCTATGAGATCATGACCTGAGCTGAAGTCAGACTTTTAAATGACTGAGCCAAGCAGGTGCCCCAAAACATATTATTTTTCTTAACCAATAAATCTGAGAGTATAGAATTCTGGGATTTGAGTGTTATGACCTTAGTTGGTAACTTCTGCATTTTACAGACAAGGAACCCGAGACCCAGAGACACTAAATCATTCACCTGAGGCCACAGGTGCTTCTGTGATAGAACTGGACTTAGATTTTCCATCTCCTGTGTCCTGGCTGGTTGCTCCTCAAATAGGATGATGACAAATCTCGATGACTCACAGATACTTCTTTTCCTTCACAGGCTGAACACCAATGATCAGGCTCTGAAGATAATTGACTGCTGTTTTATTTGGATGTACTCACTATGGGATTTGTTTTGAAATTGATTGGCTCTGACTGTTTCCTCATATCACAATAGGTTAAGGCTGAGTTTATTCTGTTGTTATTTGAATTGCATACTTTTATAAGAGGCTTTTTAGATGAAAATCTTGGGAAACCAAATAGGTTGGATCTTTCAAAAAAGTGAAACACATACACACACAGAAAGAATGTTTTCCAGATGAAAAGAAATATAATCATTCTTAGAGGCTGATCTTATGGATCCAAAGAGAACATTGAAAGTACAAAGAAGGGTTGCAGAGAGAGCCTATTTACCAGTCCTTACAATGAATCAATGTAATTAAGTTTGTTTCAGCAAACAATTTTTTTTTTTTTTGTACAAAACATTGTGCTAGACAGGAGCTTTAGATGGACATAAAGGAGTATAAGGCCTGGTCTTTTTCTCCAAGCACTAGCAAACTAATGGGGAAATGTGAAGACATTTGAGAAATGCTCTGCAAAATCATGCTCCTGGTTGAAGAGAACAACTTTCTCCATAAGAAACTGACTCTTCCTTTTTTAATGTTTATTTATTTAATTTGAGAGAGGGAAAGAAAAGCAGAGAGAGCAAAAGAGAGACTCCCAAGGAGGCTCAATGGTGTCAGTGCAAAGTTCGATGCAGGGCTCGATCTCATGAACCATGAGATCATGACCTGAGCCCAAATCAAGAGTCGGATGCTTAACCGACCGAGCCACCCAGGCGCCCCAGAAACAGATCCCTTCTATGGGCAAAGATATACAAAGAGCTGCATTCTCCTTAAATCAAATTCTCAAATTTATATTTCTTTCTAATCTTTCTTGAATGGATTTATAGCATCTATTGGATCCTCCTGATGAAATAACAAGTTCCAAGCATCTCCTTTGGATAAATGTGAACACTATCCCTGTGAGATATCCTTTAAAGATATGTTACTTTATTGGATAGAATATGATTTTTGTTACAACTTTCTTTAAGCTTCTATGAGTCGGAGAAAGGAAGGGTGCCATCAAAGAAAGCCCATGGTCACTTATTTCTCTTTTGTTATTTTGTAGATATTGCTAACATCCTTTCTAAGTTCCCCACTGAAGAATCTTCTATCCCTTCAGTTATTTTAATCTCCCTCTTTGAAATACTTCAGTCTGTCCTTCATTTCTCCCTCCCTTACCCTCTTCTTATTTCTTTTGCTTTATTTTCTCTCTTTGTTTTCTGAGTTCACTTGTCCAGCTCGTTATGTCTTTCCAAGGTAGGAGAATGAGAACAATGCCAATTATCCTAGTTGGGTTTCACCATGCTTTTATTCAGGAGTTGGATAAAGTATCTGTATTTTAAAAAAAACAATCATGCTGATTATGTGCCTGGAATTTTATTGGTCTTTTTGGCCCTGGGTACACACACATTGGGAAGATGTCTTCAGGGAATAGCCTATAGAGTTTTTGCATTCCTTTCTTGTAACCAGTTACTTGTGAGGATGCCAGTTGGGTTATGGATCTAGCGGATGCCAAGTGTTTCTTTTTGTTGTTGTTAGCCTTCCAGCATTCATGCAGAAATGCTTATATTTTTTGGCTTATTTTCCATCCACTTCCCACACCTGTTGGTTGCCTGATTAGGTGTGCAAAGAAATTGTCCCAATTTTTCCTGTGTATATGGATTCTTTCCAAATCCCTCTAATAAGATTCCTAAATCCAAGGCTCATATCCTTCTTGTTGGAATCTCATTCTGTTTGAGTGGAAGCAACTTCAGCATCTCATCTAGTGGTATCAATTATTTTTCTTCAGAGTTGGGAAAGCCTTTTGACAAACCAAATTTTAAATCTTAAGTGGAAGATCACTGCAGTAGCATTAGTTCATGTATTCATTTGCCCATATGTATTTGTGTGTGTGTGTGCGTGTGTGTGTGTGTGTGTGTTTGTGTGTGTGTGTGTGAGAGACAGACAGACTGACAGACAGACAGACTCATCCTGCCACTTGGCTGAATAATGGCATACCCCAGAGTAATTGTGAGAGGGGAAGAGGTGACTCTGTTTTTCTTCACCTGGTTTTGGTTCCTTTGGACTTTTCACAGTATATATTTGGGTGATTTAAGGGTTTAAAAAGTTTTTTTAAACATTTATTTATTTTTGAGAGATGGAGAGAGACAGAGCGTGAGAGAGGGAGGGGCAGAGAGAGAGAGGGAGACACAGAATCTGAAGCAGGCTCCAGGCTCTGAGCTGTCAGCCCAGAACCCCACATGGGGCTCGAACTCACAGACCATGAGATCATGACCTGAGCTGAAGTTGGACGCTTAACCGACTGAGCCACCCAGGTGCCCCCATTTAAGGGTTTTTTAAAGAGTAGTTTTGGTTCTAAGCAATTTCCCTTTATGAACCAATCTTAGGATCTTATAAGTATAGGTGCTTGGACTGAATTAGGAATAAGGATTCATATCCCTTCATCATTCCTGCCTCTTTCCTCTCCTCTCTAATACAGGTTCAAGGAGTATGGTTTGTAAGTCAGTAAACTAGACTAATTTTATTTCATATGCAAGAAAAGCTAGATTTAGAGGTAGTGTTGACTTGCTCAAGGTCACACAGCTGGTTAGTATGAGCATAAAATCGAATTTATACCTCCTGAGACTCAAGGCACCTCTCTGGAAAGAGCACACTGGCTTTCCCTTCCTTCTTTTGGTTTAAAATCTCCTTTATCACCTTGTAGATATTTATTGTTCATGATCTGACACCACTTTAGTTCAAGCTGAGTTCACCTTTCCTATTGATCTGTTGCCAAAGATCTCCCCTTAAACTCTACCCATGTGCTAGTATCCAGAACTTCACTCCCCATCCACACCTTCCCATTAACTCTCTCATGGAAGCTTAGATTGGTCCTTGCCAACCTCTGATCTGGGTCCTGCTCTGATGTGAGCAATGATTCTAGAACACTTTGCACACGAAGTCTATCTAGTGTCATGGTGTTCATTAAATATCATCAACCCACTCACCCCCACTGGATTTAGGGAGATATTTACAATAAACCTGGCCCTGTGTTAGGCATATTACAAAAATTATATTAGTCAAAGCTTAACAACAACTTCTGAGGTAGGTCCTGTTTTCTATTTTCTGGATGAAGAAATGAGGCTTGGAGAGATGGCAGGGAAAGCAGCAGAGGACTTCAGTCTGGGTTTGTCTGACTCTAAATAAGCTTTAGATCTCCAGGCTCTCCCGACTCTCAGTCCTTTGGAGCCAGAACTTCCTCACGCCATCAGCTCCCACATATTGTCTACATAACCATAACGATTAAGAGAATGGTGTGGGGTGGACTGCTGCTTTATGAAGCAGTCTAAAATGATTTTCGCTCCAATTTGTGAAGACTGTGGATGGGCTTGTTCCTCAAATTCTGAAATCCTAGGGCAAACAGGCAGTTTGGAAGCTTGAGGTAAATTTAGGGCAAACAAGGAAATAATACTTCTCCTAGCACGTAATAAAGTTATGGAACTCATTACCCTGAGAGGCAGTACAGGCAGGAAATGTAAATGGATTAAAAAAGAGTTTGGACAAATTTATGAATGACAGAGTCATAAAAGGCTTCTAACAGAAGCTGGAATATACGAGGTGTGACTATAAAGCAGTGAAAATCTTTTTTTTTTAACAAACACCAGAACTTGTATATCCAAATAAATATATTTTTCCTTCAAAGTAGCTGCCTTGGGAGAATAGGTGCTTATTCTAATATTGCTTGCTTGTTCAGACATATTTGGAACTCATAGGAATTTATTAAAGGTTTAAGTTCACCTGCCTCCCCTTTTACAGATGAGGAAACTGAAACCTAAAGCTATTACCTAACGTGCCCACATTCACAAGGAGCCAGTTTTAGGATTAGAATCCCAGTTGCCCAACTTCAGCTTTATTACCCCCTTCACTGCCACATTCTGTCTCCTGCTCTAGATTTCTTCAGAGTCTGTGACTAATTCTTTAGTCTATCCTAATGGTGAATCTTTATTCTTTGTGAATGGGATTCTGGGACAGCCAAAACTGATTAGATTTAAGGCTGATGATTAAGATGTTTGTTCAAGCTGTGTATCAATATTATTCATTCAAAACCTGAAGCTTTTTTGTTTTTTAAACAATGAAGCAGTAACATCATGTTCTTTTGCTACCTATAAATGGGCTTCCTGCTGGCCACCTTCTGCTGCCCCTAAGGAGTATATAAAACAGCTTCATTTTTAGATCACTTCATAAGTCAGGTCTTCAAAGGGGACTGTGGTGGCATCTTCTTCCCTAGGACATGTAATGAAAGCACAGCCCAAGGAAATTGCTCTTTTAAAGACAAAACCAAGTGAGCCCTTCTCAGGGCAAGAGGAGATGGCTTTGGAGCCCTCGGTACTCCTGGAAGGAATGCTGTAGGTACCCCAAGAGCCCGACTTCAAACAAATGAAAGACATTTTGAATGATGAGGTTGGAGAGAAGAGACTTGAGAAAGCAGGGATAAAATCTGAGTAGAGACCACCATTGTCATTGAGAAGATAAAAGAGAATTGCAGAGCTCAGATGAAAAGAGGAGGGATGGTTGTGAGCCTCCCGGAGGCAGCAAACGTGGCTCCAGGGATGGATCTCATCAAGATCCAACTAAAGACAGAGGTCACTGGGAGCTCACTGGTTTGTATTCATTCATGCTCTGCCAGTTGAATTCACTTTGATCACCAAATATCCTTTTCATTTGGATTTATAACAAAAATAAAGGGGGAGGGAGAATGATGGAGGGAATAGACAGGCAGAGTGAAACCCTGAAGTCCATGAAGCATGTTAGACCAGTTTTGCTAAGGCTTGGAAACATTACTTCTCCAAATGGATTCACGGCCTTGAACCAAAGCTAACAAAGAAAAGACAAACATGTCACTGAAAGTAACATGTTGACATGTGTTGATGTCTCAGCCAAAATTTATAACATAACCCAGAAGGAACACTTGAGATGCCTGGCCATGCATTCTGGTTACTAGTATGTTTCTGGGGAACTCTGGTAGGACATATCCCAGAGAGGTCAAGGCCAGCAAGGAAAGCTGGAAACAGCAGCTCTAGGTCCTGTGACTGAAGCTGTTAAAAAAAAATTAACCTTTGTTTTGTGATGTTTGAAGCAGACAGAGCAGAAAATTTGTTTAGGATAGAAATGGAAAAGAATGGTTATCAGATTTGACGAAGTCTTTGGAAGAGAATCTGTAAGAAGAGAAAAGATATATAAGTGTGTTTACACACACACACCCCCCACACACACACATGCATATACACATATGCATGCACATTGAAGATGCTTATAGAGGTATCCACAGTGCATGTTTTCTTTGGGGCTTGACAAGCTCTGCAGTGCAGGGCAGGGAAGTATATGGCCATACAATCCTTGGGTGTAGGTGTGCATATACATACATGGCCCACTGTGTGCATACATGGCCCACTGTGTGCATCTGCACGTGCGTGTATGCACATACACACTATCTCACATAACAGAATTATTATATATTCTCTTGGGTAAGAAAGGGAGGGGGATAAGTTGAGCCTTAGCTGTAGGTGCGAAGTTGCTAATGATAGGAAACTGCTTATTTGGAAAACTTCTACAATTCCACTTAATCCCACCTTGGCTCCCACCCAACCCCACAGAGCCTTGTGGATTTAGCAGAGATACAGAGGTTAAAAAAGGACCCCCGATGCTTTTTGGGAAAGGCCTTCATTTTGGAGGGTTGCTACTGGGTTCCTGGAATGAGGAAACAATCACTTCCACAGCTTTGTGGTTGGGCTGCTGGGGCAGGGGCGGTGCTACGCAGAGCAGCACCATCTTTTTGGGGCAACATTTGGGGGTGGGGGCGTTGGCATACTCTGCAGTGTGGGGAAGGTGTAGATATGGTTGTGGACTCTTTGCTGTCTTTACTTAAGAATGGACAGTCTTCTGGCTCAAAAATATTTTTTGGTATTTTGTGGGTCTTTTCCACCCCAGCTCTGTCTTGCTGTCACCAGGCTGGATAAGCACCTCATCTTCTTCCTGACTTAAGTCTGGATCCTTGGTGGTCACAGACCACAGTGGACCCAAAGATGCTCTGAATTCAAAAAGGGGGCTCCCAGCCAGCCCATTTCTACCCATCTGCATCCCCACCCCTGGCTACTGTGTCAACCTGGGATCCATGGCTACTGTGTCAACCTGGGATCCAGTACACCTCTTCTAAAAAGTGGAAAATACTATTTATTTAAAGAAAATCCATTCATTTTCAAATTACAGTGCATGTTTCAAAATTGAAAAATAAATCTTGAAAGACACTAAGAAATGAGGTAAAACCAATGTTTGCCAGACTCGAAGGGGCAGAGAAAACACTAGAATCATCTGGCCCATAAGTAACCTGTGGGTTAGAAAAGGAGATCCCTATCATTCTGTTCACCTCCCTCATGCTCATCAAATGGGCAATAACAAACTATGGAAGTTTGTTGTCCTTTGATAAAGTAAAATAAAAAATCCTTGTTACCCAATGCCCTACCCCCACCCCCGCCAATTTCTAAAAAGTTAAATGGAGATAGTCCATTCTGGCTCATTATGGCCTCTTCTTGAGTTTAGATGGACAGATCATTGCTTCATGTGTCCAAGTTGCACATGAAAACTTCATCAATAATGAGCCATGGAGATAGATATGGCTTCGGTGGGCATCTCAGAGTCCCACAAGCCCTAGCAAGAACTTTGCAGCTTGAGAACACCCTCAAAGTCCAGTTCAGGCTCTTCCCAGAGATTCTTCTTTCTAGATCTTCTTGCTGCCCAATCTCAAGAGTTTCTCCCACTCCCTAAACAACTGACCCGGTCCACATTATTTGATGAATCTAAAAGGAAATGAAAAATAGAAACTGGTACCATGGACCCACTTACCTGATCTGTGAGAAATGGCAACATTTGGCCCACTTAAAATCCGCGTGGGTTTGAGAAAAATAACACCTGTCAGGAAAGAAGCCTTTTCTTGTAGCATGTTTTCAGATTTTATTTTTTTCATTTCCCAGGAACCAATTTTTCCCCCAGACATTCTTCAAACGAGTTCCACACAGTAAGCTACTGAGATGTGAACAGGAAAATTAAAGCATAACATGTTAAGGGGCTTATTCAAGCTGATGCATGACCTTGGACACTCAGAGGAGAGTGGAGTCCTGGCCTAGGCATGGGGTATGGAGACCGGTGAGTGGATGATCTCAGGGCTGTGCTGCTAAACCTCAAGTCCTATGGAAGGACCTCAAGTATGTGGAATGGAAAGCCAAGTAGCCAAGCCAATTGACACACATAGCTTTGGAACCCTGGCTCTGCCACCATCTAGCTTTGTAAATATGGGCCAGTTATTTAATCTCTGGACCTTCATCTGTAAAATGGGAATGGCAGTGGGTAATATGGCTATTTGACCTGGCATTTGGTAGCCAGGGCAGAGATTTTGGCATTCACACCAAATTTTATGACAGTAAAAGAAAAGTATCAAAATGTTAACTTTAAAAATTATCAAATAGTTTATGAGGAAGACACCCCCTGCCTCCCACCTGTCCATGAGACCCATCCTAGGAATAAGAGGGGATTTGGGGATAGAATGTGTTTGGAGAAGTGGGTGGGGGGGTCATAAATGGGCTGAGGTTACAAAGAAAATGGGACATTTAATTATATGACTTCGGAGCTTTATCAAAAAGTCTAATGCCCTTCCTTGGAGATGAATTCTGTAGGTTCTGGGGAAGTTTAAATGAGATGATGTCTGTAAAGAGCATGGCTTATGGCAGGTATAATGTTAGTGTTAGCCTTCCTTCCCCTACTCCCTTCTTCTACCCTCCACCCTCCTTCCCTCTCTCTCTCTCTCTCTCTCTCTCTCTCTGAGCCCATGCTCTTAACTCCAAGGTATACTGCCTCTCACACTTAGTATCTCAAAAACAGAGCCTTGTCATGACACAGAGAAATTGACGTTGATTTTCTTGGCATCCACAGGGCATGTGGCCATTGTCCTCAGTCAGTTAAAAGATTGAACCCTTCTATCACCTTTACACCCGCTTCTCAAAGACCCTTTAGGTCTACCAACTCTCTTCCATTCAGGGTCACTGGCGAATCATTCATTTGTCCCCAGCTAGATGGAAGGAAGGCATAGGACACTATCCAGGGTTCTAGGAGCCCACAGTGAAGATGAACTGAGCTCATAAGGAAAAGCTGACAAACAGTAGGGGCTTAATTAAGGACCACATTATATGGGATGGGCCAGGAAAACAGGGGAGGTTGCTGAGTTGACTGAGAGCCATGTCAGTCTTGTTCATCTGAACTACTTCTGGGACTCAGAACCACACTTGTTCTGGGTCCCACCTGACACCTAGGAATAGGGCTGTGGGAGAAGTTCACACGCTGTGATTATTTTAATATTTTAATTTTTATTTATTTAAAAAAATTTTTTTAATGTTTTTTTTATTTATTTTTGAGAGAGAGAGCATGAGCAGGGGAAGGTCAGAGAGAGAGAGGGAGACACAGAATCCTAAGACAGGCTCCAGGCTCTGAGCTAGCTGTCAGCACAGAGTCCGACTCGGGGCTCAAACCCATGAACCGTAAGATCATGACTGAGCTGAAGTCGGACGCTTAACTGACTGAGCCACCCAGGTGCCCCAATATTTTAATTTTTAAATTACCCAAGTACAGCAGGGATTTTCTTCCTCCCTATAGCCTACTTTTTTTCAAACCCTTATCCCTGTTGGGGGAGAGATCTTCAAGAAAGATATCAAAAACAGACTTTCTAGTATCAGAATTACACTGCTCAAGGAGGCCAATGTGGGCGAGAGACTGGCTGGGTTTGTAGATGCCCTTTCTGAGGACCCCAAAGCCCTACAGCCTTCCGAGCCAGGCAGGGGTCTTAGAGTTCTCCCTGGGATTGGGGCAGGGGCAGCAGGGGGTAGGGCAGTCCCAGAGTTTGGGTGCTGAATTGCAGAAGAGTGATGTGGCTGCATTTCACTCTGACATAGACCATCATGCAATTCTTTTTGTCTTATTAAGTAATTTTGATCACTTTCCCATACTCAGAAATTTATTTCTCCAACATCATTCTTTAAAAAAATTTTTTAAAGTTTATTTATTTATTTTAGGGGCGCCTGGGTAGCTCAGTCGGTTGCACATCCAACTTTAGCTCAGGTCATGATCTTGTGGTTCATAGGTTCCAGCCCCGCATCGGGCTCTGTGCTGACAGCTCAGAGCCTGGAACCTGTTTCAGATTCTTTGTCTCCCTATCCCTCTCTCTGTTCCTCCCCCGCTTGCATTCTGTCTCTCTCTCTCTCTCAAAAATAAATAAACATTAAAAGAATTTTTTTTAATGTTTATTTATTTATTTTGGGAGAGAGAGAGGGAGAGAGAAAATCCCAAGCAGGCCCCGCACCATCAGCACAGAGCCTGACATGGAGCTCTGTCTGAACAAACTGTGAGATCATGACCTGGGCTGAAATCAAGAGTCAGACACTTAGCCAATTGAGCCACCCAGGCATCCCTTCTCCAACATCATTCTTAAGGCCCGTAGTGGATTCCATGGGATGATGATACTCTTTTTAGTTTTTAACTTCATAGCTTGTCTTTCTGGGTCACTTACAGTGGAATCTTCAGACCTTCTCTGCATGGCTTAGTGAGCTGCAGGAATCATGCCCCAAGAAGAAATCAGAGGCTGACTGGGCTGATGTTGGCACCCCTCCCAGGGGGCCATCTTGGCTTGAGCCCCTGTTCCTCACAGCGGGGCAGGTCCCAGGCCTCGATGTGTGCAGCCACAGTACACATACAGCATTTCAGCCAACACACCCAATTATACTGTCCCTTAATTAGAACCCTCTCTTAATACCAGAGAAAGCCTCAGCTGCTTGTCAACGAAAACATATTTGTACCATGGCCTTCAAAACACACACACATAAATTGCCAATTATTCCCCATTCATAGACTCTGGCAAGACACAGGGGAGAGCTGTTTGCTTTCCCTTAGGCCAAATTAAGACTTGCCTTTCATGGCAACTTAATTGTGGGAGTAATTTTCCACCTCATTTAATTAGGCTAATTGATTCAGCAGTTCTGTCAAGGGGCAACCCGGCCCTGGGTGCTTGGGGCAAATTACTCTCCTGCTCTTTGGACTGGCTTTGAGCAATGACCTGATTAGCTTTCCTGTTTTCAAACCCAGGTCAGGCCAGACCCTGTGTTTCTGACTTTGCGGCACACAGGTAAGTACATGTGGAGAGCCACTAATTTATTAAGTGCTTTGAAGAAAGCTAGGTGCAGCCGAGGTGGGTGATTCTATTCAAGGAACAATTAGACCACAGAAGCACGAGAATGAGTGTCATAACCGGATTCCGGGGAGCTAGTGAATTGAGCAGATTCCAGTGCAACTAAGTATTGTCGTTCTCTTCAACTGTCAGTTTAAATTTTATAGGAGCCATTCTGTAGGCCATGCTCTAGTACATCCAGTTCATGAATTGTTACGAATGATTTTTAGGAAAAATAAATAAGGGGTAGGTCCTTAAATCTTGCTAAATTGCAAATGAGTTTCTACCCCCTTTTTCAGGTTCTCCTCTCCCCTTTTCTGATAAATATGTGTTTCATGGAATGTTAGGTATAGAGAAATTGGCAACACAGTGGAAAGGGCCCACTTGGCAGCCAATATTCATTGGGGCCATCTAAGTCCAGGCACTGTCCTTGACTCTTTACTTGAATACAAGATGTTATTCATTTTTTTAATCCTCATGACAACCTTATGAACTAGGGACAATTGGTATCTTCATATACACATGAGAAAACTGAGACTTGAGAGGTTAGGGAACTGGTCCAGAGTTATATGCCTGGTGGCCATGGAGGCAGGACTCGAACGGTATGCTCTTTACAACCCTCCTAGGAAATGCCTGTGGGTGCAAACAAGCGATAACGTGTTCATAAGTTTTGAGGGAAGATAATGTGTGCTTCTTTTGCACTGATATATAAATGTCCTCCGGTTAAATTAGGTAGGAAGATGAGACTGTGTGTCAAAGTTGGCCTGAAACAGGAGTTGACAAATGTTTTCTGTAAAGGGCCAGATAGTAAATATTTTAGGCTTTGTGGATCACATGTGGTCTCTTCTGCAACTACCCAGCTCTGTCTTGTAGCACAACAGCAGCCATAGACGATATGTAAACAAATGAATGTGGCTGTGTTCCAATAAAACTTTATTTATAAAACCAGAGGGCTGGCCAGATTTGGCCCACAAATTTGCCAACCTGTGGTCTAAAAAAATAGTATTGTATGGACTTAAACCACCACGAAACACTCCGAAATCTTAAAAAGAAAATAAAACTTGTAACCCTTCTATTTTACTTATGATATAAATGCACTCGTGTTTTCATGCCCCAACTAACCAATTTCTTGAAGCTCATTCTCTCTCTGCTTTCTTGTTATAGGTGACAATTCAGTGCAGTGCATTAAACATGGCCCTGAATTTACCGTTTTCCCAACCCAAAAGCAAGGGTGGTCAGGCCACCTGGGGCAATGGTGAATGGTGGGTGAGAGGCAGAGCTCCTTTCCAATAAACAACCTGGACTGTTTATTGGGTTTTTGAGGCAACTAAGCCTCAGGGAAATTCTGGGAGCCTGAGGTTGGCAGGGACACATAGTGAGGTATACCCTGTTGTCAATGACCAGTGCAAATATGCCTTCATTCTGTACGCCATCAAGAGCCCCTCTGTAATAATTTTCCTGTCCTCATTAAGTTTGAGTCTGCAAGAAGACTCTCTAAGGCCAAGTTAAACTCTTAGAGGCTTTATGTCTGTGATTCAGGCAGCTGCCACCCAAGAGAGGGGAAATGCCTGGCCTTAGAGCTTCTCCCACAGAACAAGATCTGGGTTGGGGGTGGGGGAGATTTTCCTCTCTGAGAAACTGACATACCACAGCCAATATTCATTAAAATAATAGAACCTTAAGAGGAAAAACAGTTAAAGCAACTTGAATATTCATAAGTATAAGAATCAACAACAAAAGACAGTATCTACTACAATTTAAAGACATTTTTAAGATGTAGCTTCAAAATGTGAAGGGAGGGATGGGAGAGGAAGTAATATATTTTTTCATCTTATCTTTCCTATTTCTCTTATTACACAAATCATCTCTTATTTTATTAGGAAAGCATCAACTATAAACCCACTTAAGACAAACTAATAAAGGGTAAATAAAATAATGGTGTCACCCTCTACAATGAAGAAGGCAATTTTCCTTTCACAGTGTCTTTAAATGTTATATATTTCTTTAGTGTTTGTTTATTTTTGAAAGAGAGAGAGAGAGAGAGAGAGAGAGAGAGAGATTGAGCATGAGCAGGGGAGGGGCAGACAGAGAGGGAGACACAAAATCTGAAGCAGGCTCCATGCTCTGACCTCATCAACACAGACGCGGGGATTGAACTCACGAACTGTGAGATCGTGACCTGAGCCGAAGTCAGACAGTTAGCCTACTGAGCCACTCAGGCGCTCCTTAAATATTATTTTTGTCATTGTCTCTGGAGTCAGATGCCTTCTGGAACAGAGCCAGAGGCCCATGGCAATATTAACAGGGCTCATGGAGAGTGGCAGTCTGATATCAGATGGAGGAGGGCCAAGGTGTTCACCCCAGCTTCATGCAGGTCCCTCTGCTGGTTCCAAAGACATCGTTCTTAGAGGTGGCTTCAGACACGTGTGTGGGAATGGCTGCACATGCCTAAGAAAGGTCTATGTTGGGAGAGAAGCTGGAAGTCCCCGGGAGGAATCGTAGCTGGGAGTTCGCATTTTATAGGCACCATGAGGCATCACACATACCTGCCACTCCTCAGAGATGATGTTCAGCAGTTATTCTAGGTTCTTTCCTGGCTCTGGCCTTGCTTCTGTGTTCAGCTATCTTCCTGTCTTTTACTCTCTTACTTCCCCTCTTCTTTATTCCTTCTTCCCACCCCCTTCAATCATACTCCATTTCCCTGCTCTGTTTTACCCTGCAGTTGGGGGGGACCAAAGACAGAGAAGAGAGATTGCAATTTCCATTTAAGTTCCTGACATAGAATTGCCAACATAAGCCTGTGGATCAGGGCTGAAGTTTTGAGTAGAAACCTGAGAATCACCAACATTCCAAATGAAAGACCCTTTCAAAATAAAACATGCTGCTTTGGTGTGGGTATGTCTTAAGCAAATTATAGAAAGGGCACAGGCCCAAGCTTCAATATTCTCAGTGTATTATCTAGGCAACTTGATCAACAAGACCATAAAATGTCTCTCAGAATGATTTGAGAATTTTATGGTTTTTTTTTTAAGTTTCCAAGTTGACATGTAAAAATGAACTACATTTTTCAGCAAGTTATTGGAGCTTGTTAAATTTTCATTCATTCCACAGATAGTCATTAGATGCCTCCAAATCTGACAGACACATATTAGACTTCAAAATATAAAGATGTACAAGACACATTTCCTTCCCTCAAGGAGCCTCCTGACTTATTTGTATGCCACTACATCATAAGTGTACCTGGTGCACTTGTGTAGCTACTCTTCCTTCTTTGGAATTTTCTTCAGGTAGGATAATTATACATCTTAGTTTGCTCTGGACAGTCCCAGCTTATGCCTATTGTCCCCGGGGAATTATTTTTAACTCCACCCTTTGCTCACCAACAAGCTTCACTTTGGTTGATATGATGATACAGTAACCCTAACCATAAGCTCTGCTGAAGGAGTGGGTGCAGGAAGACATGTTTTTACATGGTGACCTACTCTTCCATCCACGTCTGGTTAAATCAGTAGTGAACATCTGTCTGAAGCAAAGCCAGTCAGATTCCCTCCCTTGAAAATTTGTACTGACACTCAGAGATCGAGCCAGATGGAGTTGAACAATGGAGCAGAGGTAAGGTGGAGTGACCATCAGATCTGTCACCACAACAACCTAAAGCCATATCTGCAAGGTATCGTGAGCGAAAAGGAATCAAGAGCTTTGGAAAGAAGCCATGTAATGGGGAGTTAAATCCTGCTTAATGGGTCAGACACCGCCACTGAGCTTGCAAAGAAACGTGGCGTCTACTACTCTCCATCCCTTCTCCCACTAGGTATCAGAAGAAAACTGGAAATAGAATGAAACTGCCAAGTGCAGGGGGTGCCATGAGCCCCCCAAGACATCCTCCCTCTTTTTCCCAGGGGGCTTCTGCTCCCTGAAGTCAAAGGATGGAGACCTCAAGAGAATCACATAGACCCTTGAAAGTAAGTCCAGGAAGTAGAGGAAGTTGGATATTCTCTGGTTGTGACACTGAGTACAAGTCTTGAAAACCCAAACTGGGGCTACCAGAGAAGCAGAAAAAACCCAGGGGAAAAATCACACAGGGTGCCACCATGCAGAGATAAGGACTGCCCCTCTCTAGTTCCCATGGGTATGAAAAAATAGATCACATGCATGTCATGAACACCAGATTTGGGGTTAGGAAGGGTAATTAGGATTTGGAGCTATGATCTTAACAGAGTCCAGAATAGTTTAGGAACATCAGAGCAACTGGGTGAATCCATTGGCTGCAAGATAAGTGAAAGAGGTGGCCTAGTCTCCCAAGAGACCACCCCAATACAAGAGTGGAGAAGAGGATGGAGATGTAAGTGGGAGCAGACTGTGTCTCACTCTCCAGCCCCCAGACAAACTCCTGGTATATACTACTCTGGGGTCATGAAGGTGGAAAGGGAAGATTGTCCCCTTGGATATGAAGTTGAGGCTTGAAATTGGCAGCACTAACTCACAGAACTGAAGTGAGGCTGCTTTGATAATCAAGGTGATAGAAAGGTCAACCACTGCTCAGCTGTGGGTAAAAGCAAGGCAGCCTGGGGAAAGGGCAGGACGAGAGAGCTCAGCTGGTGGTAGATACTCCATGAAGGAAACCATCTCATGTTTATCTCCCAATGACTTGAGATGTCTTATTAGACCAGTTTGTGGATAGAATGTTAGAGATTCCCTCAAGCTCAGCAGCAGTCTTCCCTGGGAAACCCTGGTTCCTTAGCAGGCTCAACTGCCACCACACGGCTTCAGTGTCTCTGCTACCTGATGTGGCGACAGCTGCCAAAGTCCAATAAAAATGCATCAAAGAAGCTTTTGATGTGGGTAAATCAGATACACACCTTTATGAATACACGGCAGTTACTGCTCTTGAAAAGTATGTCATGATTCATGTACCAAAAATCTGTTAGTCTCCAAGCCTAACAGGTGACACTAGATTTTTATATAATGTCTTAAATTAAGATGCTCTACTTAAGAATGGCATCTGAGTCCAGCCATCAAATATTGCAACAAGTGGTGCCATGTAACCCACCCTCTGTCTCTTCTTTTCCTTATTATAACAGTGAAAGGACATTGAAAGCTTGTGTGGATGAGGAATTTGGGCATTTGGGCTTGTGTAGGAGTCACCCAGTGCTGGGTGGGAGCCAATGAGAACCTACGCTGGAGGGAACTCATGTTCCAGAAGACAATGGAAATGAGAAGCTAGCTGCCTAATTGTGACTTTCCAAGACTTCCTGAAACTGACTTCCTTGACATTTCCTTCACTGTAATAAATCTCTTTTTACTTGATCCTGGACTGAAGTATACCAATAGCTGCACCCAGATAAAGGAAAGTAATGGTCATTGCAATTCTCAGGACAGGGCATAGGAGCAACCTTAAAGGTGGTTTTAGAATATTTATTTCTCCTGCTTTCGTGAAGAGTTTAGACATTCATTTATCTAGGACATGTATTCTTAACAGAGGAAGTATTGCTACCAAGGGAGCAAAAATTGGTTGGGGGAAGGGAATTAGGTATTACAATGAATTATGGCCCTCCAAAGTTCAACCTTACCCATCAACATAAACATATACAATATTTCTGCAGTGTCCAAATTTCATGATGGGAAGGATACAATTAGGAAAGAAATGTGTAAAAAGTCTCCCTAGGGGCAGATATAATGAAAAAAGTTTGAGAAACACTGATCTAGGGGAGAAATATAGACAGAATATGGAGCCCTTTCTATATAAAATGCTAGACAATGTTTTTCCACTTACACTACACATATATAAATTCCTCACTCGATAACTCACGTAAGAGAATTAGATTTATAGATGGTCTTTGCTTCTAAATGGACATATGCCTCAGATTTCTGGCTTCCCTAGGGGTCTTAGGCCCAGAGAGAGATTCTCCACTCACCAAATCTTGCCTTTCTCCCAGGCAGCTTGAATATTATACAGACTCTGGGCTAGAAGGAATCCTACCCAAGCTTCATCTCTCTCAGATGCATCTTCCCATCCTATAAGCAATGTTAGAAGTCCATGAATATTTTTATAACTGTGCACTAGATTAATGTGGCAAAGTCTGGGATTTGTTGAGGACCATTTATTCCACACAACCCAAAATGTAGAATGAACTCTTAGAATATAGTAAGGCAGAGTAAGTGGATGTGAGCTTACTCTCATGCTATGTATGTTTATGAGCAAAGTTAGTCAGAATTAATCAGCCTCACTGTTCTCCAATAGAAATTACTGACCAGCTAACGGCTAGTACCTCGTTGGGCCCCAAGGCAGCAAGCTTGGCACAGTCCCTACATATCCTTACTAAATCTAATGTATCCAGAGTACTCTCTTCCTTGGCATGCTGACTGCCTTGTGATACTTGCCAGCATCATGGTCTGGTGATCTTTCCCTGAATTAGTGTCTTATAAAGCCAGCCTTGTCAACCTCTCTAGCAGGGTGAGGAAGTACAGTGGAGCTCAGGGAAAGAATAGTTTCAGTGAGACTCAAAGATACAACAACCAATTTGCATTAATGATCATTATTTGTACCTTCCAGGGATACAAAGCTATTTCAATAGTCAGAAATTAATCGTTAACCATATTAACAAGGCTGAAGAAAAAAAGATCACATGATCATATGAATTGATTGAGAAAAAGCATTTAACAAAACTCAACACATATTCATGATAAAAATGCTCAGAAAAATAGAAATAGAAGAACCTTGTCAAATTAATAAAGCCCATCTTCAAAAATGCTGCAGTTGACATTATACTTAATAATGAAAGACTGACTGCTTTCCCCCCAAATGTGGGAATAAAGCAAGAATGTCCATTCTTACCACTCTTATTCAACATGGTGCTGAAAGTGCTAGCCACTGCAGTAAGGCCAGAAAATGAAATTAAAGTCATGCATATTAGAAGGGAAGTAATAAAACTGTCTTTATTTGCAGGTGACATGATTGTTCATATAGAGAATCCTAAGGAATCTTAAAAAACAAACAAGAAATATTCTTCTAGAATTAATAATTGATTTCAATAAGGTTTAAGGATACATTAACATACAAAAAATCAATTGTATTTCTACTTACCAGCAATGAGTACATGGACACCAAAACAAAAAAAAATACAATTTATAATCATTCAAATTAAATGAAATATTTAGGCATAAACCTAATAAAACATGTTCAAGACTTGGATGCTAAAAACTACAAAATACTGAAGAAATCAAAGTTGATCTAAATAATCGGAGAAATATACCATGTTCATGTATTAAAAGACAACCTAGTAAAGATGTTGATTCTTCCCAAATTGATACTCAAGTTTAACTCAATCCCTATTAAACCCTAGGAAAGTTTTTGTAGGTATAGATAAGATTAGTCTAAAATTTCTATGGAATCACTTCTTGGCCTCCTGGTCAAAATCAAGTGTAAAATTTATACAGAAAGGCAAAGGAACTGGAATAGCTAAAACAATTTTGAAAAATAAACAGGAAGGAATTAGTCTTTCTGATATTGCTGTAAGTATTGGTGGAGATACTTACACCATACACTAATGGTAGGTAACAGGAAACCCACAAATAGACCCACACAAATATGCCAAACTTATTTTTGAGAAAGGTACAAAAGAAATTCAATGGAGGAAGAGTAGAAATTTTATCAAACGGTGCTGGAATAATTGGGCATCCATAGCCTTGCCAAAACCAGAATCTTGACCTAAACCTCACACCTTACACACACACACACACACACACACACAATCGCAAATCGATAATTGACTTAAATACAAAACATAAAATTATAAAATTTTCAGAAAAAAAACCTCACAGAAGTTAGCCTTCAGGATCTAAGACTAGGTAAAGAGCTTTTCAGAGGTGACACGAAAAGCATGATTCATAAAAGGAAAAATGATAAATTGGACTTTATTAAAATTCAAAACTTTTGCTCAGCAAAAGGCTCTATTAAGAGGACAAAAAGAGAAGCTACAGGCTAGGAAAAAGATTTGCAAACTACGTATATGACAAAAGCCTAGTATCTGGAATATAAAAAAACTCTTAAACCTCACAATGAAAAAAAATCCAATTAAAACACATGCAAAAGACATGAAGAGACATTTCATGAATGAGGATATACAAATGGCAGGTAAGTACATGAAAAAGTGTTCGACCATCATTAGCCATGAGGAAAATGCAAACTAAAACTACAATGAGATATTACTAAACATATATTAGAATGGCTAACAGAAAAACAGTGATAACACCAAGTGCTGGTGAGGATGTGGGGAAACTAGATCATTCTTCAATTGCTGGTGGGAATGGAAAATGGTGCAGTCAGTCACAAATTTGGCAATTTCTTTAAAAACTAAACATGCAACTACCATCCCATCCACCAACTACACTCTTGGACAATTACCCCAGAGAAAGAAAAACTTATGCTCACACAAAACCTTTTCCGTGAATGTGTATAGGAGCTTTTTTCAAAATGGTCTCAAACTGAAAATAACCCCTCTATCCTTCAATGTGTGAATAGTTAAATTGTGGTCTATACCTTCAGCAATAAAAAGCAACAAACTATTGATACATGCAACGACCTGGATTATGTCTCGTGAAAAGGGCCAATTCAAAAAGGTTACATTCTGTGTGATTCCATTTGTGCAGCATTCTTTGATTTTCCAATCAGAGCAGTGGCTGCTAGGGGTTAAGGAGTGGTTGCCTGTGAGAGAAAAGTGGATATAGATACAAAAGGGCAACATGAGGGATCCTGTGGTGATGAAAATGTATCAGTATCACTATCTTAGTTGTGATATTGGACTCCAGTTTTGCCAGTTGTTACCATGGGGGGAAACTGGATAAAGGGAACAAGGACTCTGCATTATTTTTACCATTCCCTGTGAACCTACAATTACATCAAAATATGATATTCAATTTAAAAATGGAGTTATGTGGTGAAAAGTAAATGTCCCGTCTATCATTTTCTCCTGATTCTCATCCACACTATCTCTCCAGGAGCAATTTTCTTATTTATCTGTTTAGAAAAATCTATGAATACACAAGCTGAAGCAAGAATATATATATATATATATATATATATATAATATGAATATTAATAATAACATATTACATAGAATATTTCTCCATAGTCTTAATTTGCATTAATTAATCTCATTATGAGTTGAATATCTTTTCATATAAGGGTGATTATATTCTTTTTCCTGTGAACTGTTCTTAACTTTGGCCTCTTTTTCTATTTGAGTCATCTTTTTTTTTCCCAGTAGCAATATTTAGGCATTTTGTTATATATTGAAGGAATTAGCCTTTTATGATGTGAGTGGCGATTATGGGTTTTTTTTTTCACAATTTATCTTTAATTATTTGATTTTCTGTGAGGTTATTTTTCCTATGCAGAAATTTTTAAATTTTAATTTGTCAAATGCATTAATCTTTCTTTTTGTGGCTTCTGCATTTTGTGTCATACTTAGAAGGGCCCTTGCACCTCCAAACCTATTCTGTAAATTTTCCACATTTCTTTTATTAGTTTTAGGGTTTTATTTTTCATCAGGGATGCGGGCTTGTTCTGCCCTCCTCTGGTAGCACCCTTATTGCCTAGGCATTGGTCTTTTCAGCCACGAGATGGATGTGAGCTTCTGGGCATATCAAGTCCACATTCTGAGAAGCAGATAGGGGGAATGGAAAAGGAACAAATGAACAAAACAGGCTAATGAGTCTGTTCCTTAGGAAAAGCTATCCAGGAAGTTCCAGTGATCAACCTCTGCTGACACTCATTGGCCAGAACTGGGTCAGATGGCCACTCTCAGCCTCATAGGAATCTGGTAACGAAAATAATTTTAGCTGGGTACCTTGATATCCCCCTCCCCAAGAATCAGGGTTCTGTTAGTAAAGAAGAAGATAATAGCAATACCAAGCAAGAAGCTGGCGGCACTGGCCCCAACCTCCTTGCGTGACACACAGGTGCATTTCCTGGCTCACTTCTTGTCTCTACATGTGTGTGTTTGTACTGCTTACCTGACTTCTAGCGCCTGCTGTAACCAACGAGTAGTCTGATGCCAGTCTGCTTCAACTTCCTCTTTGAAAACTATCTTTACTTCCAGAAGCTTCAAAGATTTTCTACTTATTTATTTTTTCTTTAATTTATTTATTGTGGGGCACCTGGATGGCTCAGTCTGTTAAGTGTCCGACATCGGTTAAGGTCATGATCTCACAGTTAGTAGGTTCAAGTCCCGCGTCAGGCTCTGTGTTGACAGTGCTGAGCCTGGAGCCTGCTTCAGATTCTGTGTCTCCCTCTCTCTCTTCCCTTCCTTCACTCATGCTCTGTTTCTCTCTCAAAAAAATAAATAAACATTTAAAAAAATAAAGATTTATTTATTTTGAGAGAGAGAGAGAGACATCAAGCAAGGAAGGGGCAGAGAGAGAGAGAGAGAGAGAGAGAGAGAATCTCAAGCAGGTTCCATACTGCCAGCACAGAGTCAGACGCGGGGCTCAAACCCACAAACTGTGAGATCGTGACCAGAACCAAAACCAAGAGTCTGACACTTAACCAACGGAGCCACTCAGGTGCCCCTCTCTTTATTTTTTAAAATTTTGAAATCTCCCCTACTCCTGGTTGGGGTCCTTTTAGACATTCTTCTGAGATTTCATGGGCTCCTTCCAATCTGGGGATTCCTATCATTTTTGATCCCAGGGAAAGTTCATCCCTCCCTCTTTTAAATTGTTTTCTCCTCTCCTTTGTCCCTGTTCTCTCCTAAAATTCTTACTGGACATAGGCTGGATTTAATAGCTTTTTCTTCCATGTCTCCTAACTCACCTCTACATTTCCCATCTCTGTGTCTTATTGCTTTACAGTATGAGATGTTTATAGATTGCTTATGTATCAGCTTATAGATGTTAATAGATCAGTAATAAATTCCAGACAACCTCCATGGTCTTTAGCCTACTTTATTCTATGATTGATATGATGGTTTTATTTTGAAAATTATTTTTTTAATTCCCAAAATTCTTTCTTGTCCTTTAAATGCTTCTTTCTTACAGTGGCCTGCTCTTGATTTCTGAATGCGTTATCTTCTTAAAACTCTCTGCAAGTACTAATTGTACATCATAAAAATGTCACTTCAGTTCTCTGAAGTACAGCTGATCTCTTTATTCATCTGATTCTTCTTTTTTATGGAATCAGCTTGTCTTTAGCATTGGATGATCCTTGGTTGTAGGGTTCTCCTGCTTTTGTTTAGAGCTGTTTGCCTAATGGGACCCTCCCACGAATAGGACAGGCTGCTCTGTGTATGTGCACAGGGCACAGCTTCGCTAGAGGGTGCCTGAGCATGGAGTGGGCTGGAGAACCCAGAGGAGCAAAATAAAGAGGGCTTCAGGTTGGAGATATTATCTTTCAGTATATTTTACTCCTGGATGGAGGTACCTTTTTGTTTCTCTAAGAATCTAATGGGTGTGACGGCTACAGTTATCAAATGATTTTTTTAATATGGTCTCAGACTCAAACCCACACGTGGATCCTTCCCAGGTAGAACATCTATTGTCTTCAGGGATCAACTCTCAGGTTTTGTTCTGGGGGCAAACATTGCCACCAGATGTAAGGTGTTGTAGGAAGGAGTGAGGGCTCCCTGCCTCAAGTGTTTGGAATACAGTTTAAAAATAATAAATACCCTGATGATTACTAAAAGTTCCTCAACAGAATCTGAGGGCCTAGTAAAATGACTGATGCTTATAATTAGAACCATCATGATTCATTGCTTACGGTTTATGTTATGTTGAAAATATTTTGTTTAAGAAGTTAGAGTAGTGTGTATTTTCTTTAAGAAAATTTTGTGATCTCAATTGAAATATATACCTGTAAAGGGGTGAACTTTGTTTATTTGGGAAATGTACTAACAATAATGTCAGATAAATGAGGCATTAATCTGACTACAGATGTGTGTGTGTGAATGTGTGTGAGTGAGTGAGTGTGTGTGTGTGTGTGTACATGAAAGAGCTATAGTTAACTGCGTTTCATTTAGCTTGGTCAACAGTCAACCCTATTCTTCAGTTACCTGTTAGGTGCTAAGCTCTGAGCTAAGGGCTATGACTAATTCCTAAGAAAGGGAAGTGGAGAACAGAGGCCCCAGGCTGTATGTTTTTCATAATCTGGTAGCACATTCATTATTTAGAGTTATGTTTATATTTCTATTATGAACTTCTTAGCTTGAAAAGATTCTTTGTCTTAATGAGATATTTGAGATATTTACACACACTTGAAAAATAGGTGTATAATGTGTTCTAAACTAAGGAATCATCACTGTTCCAAATATATGATTCTAATTATCAGTAGAAATGTATGCATGACCCTAATTAATTAAATGTCTAATTATTTGTCCCTTGTTTAACACCATTAGCCTAAATAAAACTTTCTATAACATATAAACATATATATAGCATAAATCACTATATTTCTTCATTGTAGATGGGCTTCTGTGTGTGCATGTGTGTATGTGTATGTGTGTATATATGTGTGATGTGTATAAATATGTATTTTTTTACAGAGAACAGGCTCAATGTAATGCCTTGATTAGGTGAATCATATGACCATAAGGAATACATGTATTCATAAAAATTCATGAAGATTTATTGATAAATTTTGTGACTCAAGCTTTTGTCCCATCTTAAGAACTGATATTTGCCCTAATACTTTTATCACGAATTTTAGTTTTGTTTGTTTTGCCCAATGCATATTTATTAATACTATTTAAAAACAAAAAATTAATTGTAGTGGCTCAATTGGTTAAGCACCTGACCTCTGCTCAGGTCATGATCTCACGGTTTGTGAGTTCGAGCTCCACGTTGGGCTCTGTGCTGACAGCTCAGAGCCTGGAACCTGCTTCAGACTCTGTGTCTCCCTCTCTCTCTGCCCCTCCCCCACCCATACTCCATCTCTCTCTCTCTCTCTCTCAAAAATAAATAAACATTAAAAATATTTTAAAACAAAAAACAAAAAATCAATTAATAGTAATATTGAAGAACAAAAACATTTACCTTACATAAAATGTGTGTTTAAAATTTTATACCCATTGGTTTCTAAAGCAACTAAAACTTTTTTTCTTTCTGTCTAGAAATCTTTTTTGAATCTTTCACTGTAGAGGTCTCTGTAGGAACAGATGTCACCCTCCAGTTAGGGTCAGTTTATGAGAGTTTATTTGCAAGGTCTTATTACACAGGTACGCGTAGCAAATTGAGGCACCCAAGAGAGAGCCAGTCATGAGAGCCAGAAACAGCAGTCATTTCCAGCCCTGGGCCTAGAGACAGGAGGAGAGAAGTGAGGAGACGTTATCAGAACCAGAAAGGAGGAGATTTCTGAAAGAGAGAATATGAGGGGCATGGCAGCCCAGGGCAACCTCACGGGGAGGGAATGGAGTGAATACATTCCTAAGATACTGGGAATACAAAGATAGAGTAAGTATCTAGAGCCCACTCTCCTTCCACCTCCTCTCCTACTGCCTGTCAGGGCTCCCCATTGAGCCAGTGGGAAGTAGAAGGCCCAGGGATCTGTTTTTGGGCTTATACAGGCATCAGTCTCTGGGATCGGAGAGCAGGGTGAGATGGACATGGAGGGGCAGACCAGGCAACCAGCACATTCACTGTGTGTGTGTGTGTGTGTGTGTGTGTGTGTGTGTGTGTACAAGGGGATGTATATGTGGGGAGGAGGTGTGCACACTTACATCAGTATCAGAGGTGATCTCTGAAGTCTGAGGCTTAGTCTGGCCCAAAAGTCAAAGAGGTAAATGAGGGGAACTCTATTTGATCAGTAAAGATCTCAAAGATAGTCAATGTCTTCCAGATAGGGAATATGATGTAGGAATCTTCAGAAGGTAGGGATGGATAGGATCTTACAAATCTTACATTTCTTTCATTTTCCAGGTAGTGACAAGGCCCAGAATGGTAACATGGCTCTGTAGGTCTGTGCCAAGTAGAGGCCATCCTAGACGAGGACCCAGGCCTCTGGGCTCCCTAAACTTTCCTTCTTTCCATCCCACACAGCTGCCATTTCTTCTCTACATTTTGTTGACTTCCCAGTGCACTGGATCCCATGAAATTTACATAGTTGGCCTTTTAATGCACCCAGTCCACATGCTCCTGCTTTCCTGGGGACAGCCTCTGGTTTTGTTCTCTGCCAAACCTGAATCAGGTTACAGTGCTTTGTGTGTAGTCCTCCCAAGCCGAATCACCGAGCCTCACTGAAGAAAGCCGATTTTGCTGGAAATTAGAGACGAGGCGATAAAAATCCTCATTCAATCTCTTTACCCCAAAGTTACTGTTAGACTATACATCTTCCCTTCTCCTTCTCTTCCCGGATGAGACTATACGTCTTCCCTTCTCTTTCTCTTCCTTCTCGCTCTGTCTCCATCTCTCTCTCACACACCTGCCCACACACCTGCCCAAATCCACTTTTCAGTATTTTTCAAACTGTGGATTGGTTATAAACCAAGAATGGGTTGTTCTGAAATCCATTTAGTGGATACGACCAAATTTTTTTATTAAAATAAAATTTTTTTTAAGTGAGATAAAAAATGCGTGTGGTCATGGGAGGGGGGGAGTTGTAGTGGAAAATGTAGTTCTTATGATGAGTCATAGTGAAAAAAGTTTAGAAAATGTTGTCCTGCATCATATTGCCATCAATATATGAAAGACCATTATTCTGAGAATCAGAGCACAGGGCTCAGTTTACTAAAGATCTTCTAGTTTCTAGGATTTGCTCTGTAGAGGAGACATGGGGTGGGGGAGAAATAACAAATGATATTTTCTTGTCACATATGTAATGAGCCTATCAGTTAATGAGCAGCAACTGAATTTTTTAGGATGCTGTTGAAGGGGGCGTGGAGAGGTTCTCTATCCCCAAAGATAGATAAGGGGTGAGATTGAAGAGCCAGACTGTCCTCCATGATGAGTGAATGGGAAGTAGGGGGACAGAGACTGGTCAGAGTGGGAGGAGGCACCTGCAGAGCATCTCAGAGTAGGGACTAAGCCACGTACTTATAGATTCCTCTTGAATATGGAAATAGGAGCTCAGATGGTTGTTTAATTCAGGCAAGGACCACCCCACCAGGCTGGAGGGTCTGTGGATATTCAGAAGTATAACTTGGGTTACATGAGCTTTGCCTTCTCTACATTTTTTAATACAAATTGACCTTCAGTTCTGACCCTTTTACTTCAGAAGAAGATTCTATGATGACAGGAGAAGGCAGAGGTGGTTTTAAATGTGGAGGAATCCCTCTAAACCACAAGACGCTGACGAGGTAAGGTAACCAAGGTGTCGGCTGGGGCCTCTCAGGAAGGCACTCTTCATGTTACCTATATACATTCTCAGGCTTTAAAATTTCTTTAAAAATCTTTATTTTTGAGAGACAGAGACAGAATACGAGTGGGGAGGAGCAGAGATAGCAAATCCGAAGCAGGTTCCAGGCTCTGAGATGTCAGCACAGAGTCTGATGCAAGGCTCAAACTCACCAACTGTGAGGCTCACCAACCTGAGCCAAAGTCGGATGCTTAACTGACTGAGCCACCCAGATGCCCTAAGTTCTGCTTTCTTAATGTCCAAATTGTTAGAGCACAAGTCCATGTATAACGTATGCTTATTGGAGCTCCAAATATACCTCAGACGCTAACAAGAGTCTGTCAGGAGGCTGTGCTCTGAACAAATCATCAAGTTTTATCTTATCTTGCTTCTGGCTCAGTGCAGAATATCCTGAGATTGCCTTTCTACTATTTCATCTGGGTATCTATTATTGAAGACTCAATTGCAACATCAAGATGGGGTGTTGCTCACCTCAAGTTCACAAGAACATAGAATTTGTTCTTGATTTTTACTGGCATTATTGAAAACCTAGACATACTTTCTTGAATCTTAGGGCTTCATAACTACTGCCCTGCATTCTGACTGCCTATAAATGGGTCACCTCTCTACATCGTCATTGCTACTAGCTCCTTCCACTACTGGAAGCTACTACCTACCAGTCTCGGGGACGCTGGTTTCCATTACTGGAATTGATCCAGTGTATCTACGTCTTAGGGTCTGGGTCCAGTGAACACCTAGCCTCCAAGAAAAATAAGGAAAACTTTCTAGTCCAAAGTTTATCCCTCATTTCTTCCCTTATTCTAACTTTCCAGTGAGAGTGTCAGGTCTTCTTGGGAAAATTTCACTTATACACACCAAAATGAGTAATAACAAAACAGTACTATATTGGTATGCTTCAGAAAGTCTGGGTTATCCTGTCTTATCCATTGTCACCTTGGTAAAACTTTCTAAAAATGGTCATTCATTATTTACTAAGTAGTTGAAGTTGCCTGCAAAATGACTTTCCTAGGTACCATCTCTCTGCATTGCCCCTCATTCCAATCCCCTTTCTACCCCTTCAATTTCTTCTTTTGCTTTGCAGACTATGAATGTTATTCCTCTTCTCTATTCTACTAGGTCTACAGACCCACTGAGTCTTGTTGATATAGACTAATTCAACACATATATTTTTGGACATTTATTGTGTCCTAGTTACTGCTACCAGACTACACAGTTTGCTCATTCAGCAGAGAGAATTCATAAACTCATCTCACCATTGTACCATACATTCAGTGGCCCATGTTTGGAAGCTGCCCAAAGAGAAACAAACATGGAGGAATATCAGAGTCTCTATGCCTGTGAGGGCTGCTAAAGATTTGTCTTCATTCCAAATGACAGGAATAAAATCCATCTGGGCAGAGTGTCTTAGGAAGCTACAATGAACCAGAAGTAGTATATTCATGTAGATTTTATGGGATTCTAGAGTGAAACCATGAATGAGTGTTTATTTTTAATCCCCTTCACAAGGGTCATTTTAATTAAAGTCTTAAGTTAGAGGGAGTTGGTGAGTTTATCAGCCTAACATCTGACCTAATGTATCTTCTGTTTCTTTGCAGGGCCATGAAATTCTTCATGCTCTGGGAGTTTTGTTTTCCTGTACCCTTTGACATAGAGCTTTCATTGAGAAGGGGGAAATGAAGAAAGAAGTGGTGGTTCCAAGTACCATGAATAGCCCCACCCTAGGGGGAGCAGCTCTCGAGCAGGGGAAGCGCTCCGGGTGAGTTAAGGAGCTGCCATTTAGCTGACAAGAGGCTTACTGTAAACCTTGGAGGTAAAGGGAATTTCAAGGGAGGGAAAATGAATTGCCAGAAAACCGTCCTTTCCGTGCACGTCCTATTTTCTAGTTTGACTTGTCTAAAATTCCATCCTGGACCAGCAACTGCCCAGCCCAAGCCTCTTCACTCTGTCCATCAGTGAAGGGAGAGTTGAAAAATCACCTGGGGGAGAAAGGTCGTTGGGAATAATGAGAAAACATTGGGACAAATTTGGTCCAAACTTCACGATTCCTTAGTTTCAAACCTTTTGGGGCTCAGCTTTTTTTTCTGTTGGCAAACCACAACATCCTTTTTCTAAGAAAGGAGCTTTAAGAAAGACTTCTTGGCCATCAAATAGCTGTTAGAAAACAACATTTTGATGAGTTAAGTGTAAATGAATCAGAAACATGTGGATTAGATTTACCTCAAAGTCCATGTGGGTTTGCAGAGAAAGGAGGAAAAGGCTTAGGCAGAATCACACGTGGGGTTTTGCTGAACCTTATATGAATGAAAAATAGGTTTGAGGGGTCATCAACTGCCAACACCAGGAGGCTGTGGTTGGTCCCCTGTGTACTGTCATCATTGTTGTTATTATTATTATTGATCGTGTATGTAGGGATTTATTTTGCAGTGTTTCTTCTTTTTCTTTCTTACACTTAGTGCTCAGACCATGTCTATGAAGCGAACTGCCCAGTATGCAGAAGGGTCAGTGGCAAGACTGCGCTTAGGACACGGAAATTATCCTTGCTTTGCCACTCAGTGATGTTTTGTCTCTCCAAACATAGGAGAAACGAATGTGAAAAAAAAAAAAGATCTCACATTGTTTTAAAAAGGGGCTTGTTTAGATATTATGGGAGGCTTTTCAATGTGAAAACTACCTAACTTCCATAACTCAAGAAGCTTACTGCCTTCCCAAAGTAGTATGGAAATAAAAGGAAATTTCCAGAGAAAAGAGGTATATTAATGGAAAGATTAAGTAAGGTAGAAATGGCCTGTGTGGCTCAGTCGGTTACATGTCCAACTCTTGATTTCAGCTCAGGTCATGATCTCAAGGGTTCCTGAGTTTGAGCCCCACATGAAGCTCTGTGCCAACAGTGTGGATCCTGCTTGGGATTCTCTCTCTCTTGCTTGCTCTCTCTTTGCACCTCCCTTTCTAAATAAATGAAAAAATAATAAATAAATAAATAAATAAATAAATAATAAAAGGTAGAAATGGTTGTACTAAATGATCTTTAATATTCCTTCCATTCTCCCTTATCCATTCACCACAAAGTATTCAAATCTTCCTGCATGTATGCTCTGAGTCCCTTCTATCTTTCAATGGAGAAAGTGTTCTTCACTCCATCAAAGGCCAATCCCTCTACTTGTGCACTAAACCTGCACTATCCAATATGGTAGTTGTCAGCCACAAGTGGCTGCTGAGTGCTCAAAATGCATCTAGCCTGAATTGAAATGTGCTTTAAGTATAAAATATTTAGTATGAAAGAGTAATGTACAATATGTTATCAACAATTTCTTATATTGGAGAGCCTGGGTGGCTTAGTCGGTCCAACTCTTGATCTCAGCTCAGACTTTGATCTCAGAGTCATGAGTTCAAGCCTAATGTTGGGCCCTGCATTGGGCCCCATACTGAGCTTTGTGCTGGGCATGAAGTCTACTTGAAAAAAATTGCTTATGGGGAGCCTGGGTGGTGCAGTTGGTTAAGAGTCAAACTCTTGGTTTCAGCTCAGGTCATGGTCTCATGGTTTGTGAGTTTGAGCCCCATACTGGTGGCTCAGAGCCTGCTTGGGATTCTCTCTTTCTTTCTCTTTATATGCCCCTCCTCTGCTCTCTCTCTCTCTCTGTCTCTCTGTGTCTTAAAATAAACAAATAAACTTAAAAATTGCTTATATTGATTGCATGTTGAAATGATAATATTTTGAATGTTATATGAAATGAAATATTTTATTGAAATTAATTTTATTTATTTCCTTTTTACTTTTTCTAATGCAGTTACTAGGATATTTAAAATTACATGTGTGGCTTGCATTATGGTCTAGACCCAACATTCCCCAGGGGCTCAGGGACATTACTCTTCTAATAATGTCATTTCTCTCTTATATCTTCAACTTTTCCCTCTCATCTCGATCATTCTGTTAGCTTCCCACATGTGCAAATGGCTCTACAAACAAAAGGAAACTAAAACCCTCCTTTGATACTGTCCCATTTACCATCATAGACAAGCTTCTTGAAAGCATTGTCTATACAGTCTGGCTGCACTTCCTCATCAGCCAAACTCGGTCTGTCTTCTCCCATTGCTAGCTCAAATTTGTTCTTGCTAGAGCCACACATGGCCTCCATGGTGCAAAATACAAAGGGCACATCTTTACTGACCATCTCTATAGTGTTTGACATAATTGATCACTTCCCTGCTTCTCAAAATTCTCTTTTCTTGATCTTTTCCTAGATGCCTACAATCTCTACTTTTTCTCTCCAGCCATTCCTCTCAGTCTCTGTTGTTGGATTTAGGACTTTTATACTATCTTCAAATGCTGGAGTGCCTCAGGCTTTTACCTGTCCTTTTTCTCACTGGATATTTGCTCTCTAGACAGCTTGCTCCATTGTGATGATTTTAAATGCCATAAATGTCATTTAAACCCCTGGAGTCTCAAGATATCTACTAGAGACTTGGAAATACCCAGACGCTCTTCCGCCTTTCAACCCTACATTTAAGTGCCTACCTGACTCTTTATTTAGGCATCTCTCATGCATCTCCAATTTATCATGTCCAAAACAGAACTCTGAAGCGTCCCCTCCAATTTTTGTTCTCAGGCAGTCTTTTCTATCACAGTAAAAGACATTACTATCTACTCAGGTTCCCACGACAGAAACCTGGGAGTTATCCTCTCCCTCTTTCACATACAAACATCACCGAGTATTCTCAATTATACCTCAAAAAATGTGTTTCAAATCCACCAGCTTCTCTCCAAACTCCTGGTCCAAGGGGCCAGCTTTTCTCCTAGATTACTGTAATTGTCTCTGAGCTAGTTTTAGGGAGTAGCTTCAGAGCCGAGCTCAAACCTAAGACCATGTGATTGTTCCCCATTGCTTATACTCCTGTCTTCTACTCCCACACCTGGGATGTGGGAGAAATAAAGTTCAAACTCTCTGGAGTTTTAGATTAGAAGAGCAAAGAAGGCCTCTTTGCAGAGGTGACATTTAAGCTACTGTGAGAACAATGAAGAGGAACTAGGCATATGAAGATCCGAAGAAAGAGCATTCTAGGAAGAGAAAGTAGCAAGCACAAAGGCCCTGGGGTGGGAATGAGCTTAGCATATATGAGGAACAGAAAATGGGCAAGTTGGAGTAGGTGGAGAGAGAGTGTAAGACTGCTTTGGAGGGTCACTGGCTACTGTGTGACAAGCGGACAGAAAGGGAGCCCACCTGAAAACCTCAACAAGTTTTGGGAGCCTCTTGAGCTAAGTTACACCAACGGAGATAAAGAAAAGGAGAAGTGGATTTATTTGACATGTGTTTTGGAAGTAGATGGAACGGGACTAGCCAGTGAGTTGAAGGTAAAAGAGGGGTAGGGTTCCTTTTCTAAGATGATGAATACCCAAGGATTTGGATTGGGCCAGATAAACTATGAATATGCTAGTCTGGAATTTAGAAAAGAAATCAGATATGTATTTTTCTTTATTTATTTTTTATTAAACATTTTTCTAATGTTTATTTATTTTTGAGAGAGAGAGAGATAGAGCCCAAGTGAGGGAGAGGCAGAGAAAGAGGGAGACACAGAATCCAAAGCAGGCTCCAGGCTCTGAGCTGTCAGAACAGAGCCCGACGTGGGGCTTGAACCCATGAAACCCGAGATCATAACCTGAGCTGAAGTTGGATGCTTAACTGACTGAGCCACCCAGTGCCCCCTGATCTGTATTTTAGAGTCATCAGTGTAGAAATGGCATTTAAAGTCACAGGGACAGATGGGAATTTCTAGGGAAGGAGAATCAAGGAAAATGAGAAGAGGGCTCATTACTGATAAATAAGTAGGGGAAGCAGGACCAATAAAAGGGCATAAGAAGGGTATGAGAAGAAATAGCCAGAGAAGTAGAAGAAAAAACAGAAGAGTGTGGGCTTCACAGAATCTAGAAGGAAACTGTCTCAAGAACGTGGGAGCAATTCCCTGTATCAGATGCCACTACAAAGATGATGGAGATGAACCCGAAAAAATGTCTGTTGAATCTGACTCCATGGAAAGTTGATGGTGTCTGATAAGAAAAGTTTGAGTAGAAATGGTGGGGAGTGTTCTTAAATACTTTTAAGACATTTGTTTTTAAGGAATAGCCAAGAAATGGGGGCCAAGAGAGGTGCTTTGTTTAGATGAGAGATAGTAGAGCCCATTTACTTGTTGATGGGAATGGTCCACAAGAGACAGAGAGATAAACAAGGCAGAAGGGTAAGACCCATGTTTGACTTCCTCTAAAACAAGTGCTTTTAACATCTATTTTCAGAGTAACGGTCCCCATAGTCATTGCCTACTTCTCTTCCATCTTGAGTCAGCTTGGAGGGCGTGCATTGATCCCTTCTGGTCAGATGAGGGTCTCCTTGTATTTCTCCTCACCTAGACATCTGTGTGCCCTCTGCTGACAAGTATCTGTATTAGATAACCCAGGACTTAGCAAGGACGTTTTGGTCTGATAAAGCATACTCCAGGAATGGGCTCAGAACCTGCAACTTTCCCTTTGAACACAATATAAATGCTACTGTAGACCTCGGAGGTTAATTCATTACAACACAGCAATTAAATTTAGGGACTGTTTGGAAGATAAAAAGCAGCGAGTAATAACCAGTTTGGAAAACTCAGCCATGATGGATTTCTATAATTTCCTCTAACTTCACAGAGCCGCATCTAGTGACCCGAGGCAGGATGGTGTGACTGCCCAGTGGTGTCAGAAACGCGAGGGGGAGATTATTTTTATTAAACAAGTTACTTCTGAAATGTTGGCCTCTCTTGCTTCCCCTTTCTCTCACAAGAAGGTCATTTGCCAGCTGGTAATGCATTTAACCCTTAAACATACAGTCAACCTCATGTTAGCCGAGAGGATTATTTTACAAAGGGAAGTGATCTAAACAGCTTTTTCTCCTAGTTAGTATTCTCAGTTTTGAATTTGGACTGCTTCCCCTCTGGTTTTAACCCACCTATGTTGGTTTAATTGCTTTACTTGCCCACACTCCTCCGGCCGATTTTGTATAAATTATTGAGAAATAAGATGCTTGGCTTGTCCTCTTCTTCATGACAATGCATCATCCATAGAAACAAGAACAAAATGCTCTCATGACAGGGCTGGAACTGGGATAAAACCCCTAGATTTGAATTAAATTTTTTGGTTCTGTCCTCTACACCTCTTTCTATCTCACAAAGCATGGAGTCATCTTAAATTGTTCATTCCATAGACATTCTTGGGCACCCCCTTTGTTCGTGACACCGTGCTAGGCACCGTGGGGCAGATAAATGTTTAATTATGTGGCCCCTGCCCTCTGGAAACTTGTCCCTGCTTCGTTTCAGTGGAGACTACGATGAGGTTGCTGACACAGTCATTTTAGGAGATTGTTTTCTCTGAGCCAAATTGCCCTGTCTCATTAATGACAGGCTCAATTTCCATCAGGTTCCTTGTTGGGTCTTGCAAGACGTCCAAGAGGGAGCTTCCTTCCAGCCCAAATTGTAATTCTCTGCTGATACGTGCTGGCATCCACCACTCAGGAACATAATGAAGTTAATTTTAAGAAAAAGCAAACACAAATATAGCAGTGATCAGGAGAGCAGCCACAAATGTCGGAGCCATTTCTTCAATGGGGGAATTAGCTCGTTAAGTAATTTGCACTGCCTCTTTTTCCACAAAGGATTTAAGGAGAGGATACTCAGGTTCAGAGGCATACAGTTTCAGGTTTGCAATCAGGAGACTGAGTTCGAGCCCCAGATCTGATTATTTGCCCCCTGACCCTTTATAGCCTGTAGGGTCCAGATGTCATTAAATCATTTGTTCTACCTACTTCTCGGGCTGGTGGGGGGATGAAATGAGATAACAATATACATGAAAGGATTTTGTTAAGGAATAAAGCGTTATGCACATGTTAGTTATTATTTCAGAAACCAAAGTTAAGAAGAGATAAAAATCTTAATCGGGGAGGAATTTTCTACAGAGCTAGTTGGAAGGTCATTTTTTTTCTCATTTCTTCTCTGTTTGCGACTTAGAGAATTAGCAACCAGATAGGAAGGAAATGCCATTATTAGAATATAGGCTGTCTGGGTGGCAGGAAGGTTTTAGCTGAGGCATTTTTAGTGCTGTGGGTTCCAGGACTCTGATTTGCATACCTGCAACTGTCTAGCCCGCTGATGACAAAAATACACCCAAGTGACATATATTATGCTTTGGTTTGCTGGGGTATCTTCAATTTTTACCTTGAAGCTCATTCTTTTGGGTAGAGGCATTGACTCCAAGCAGATGGTTCAGAATAGTGTTTAGTCCAAAGGTCTATAGAACGTCTGGGCATCAGAGGACTGTACTTGGCCTCTGCCACAACTGGCTGCTTTGTCCTCTCTGAAAGGTTCACCCTACATCTGATAGGACCTGGCAAGCAGCCCCTTAGGCCATATTTTGTATTTTGTGAAATCCATATCAGACATTTCTTATTTGAAAATTAAAATATGTATATGTGCAGACACACGTATACACATCCATTTATTTATTGTTTTTTTAGTCTCTAACCTGTTCTTTTTGTTTGTTTATTCATTCACCAATTGTTGGTGCTCACCAATTGTTTGCTCACCAATTGGTTGTTCATCACAGGTTTTTAAAAAAGTGTTTTTCAAAGAGCGGGGCCATTAAAGGTCCACCTTGATGAGAATGACTTGGGTGTTCATTGGAAATGCCCATTCCCACTTTTGAGACAGGTCAAATAAGACTATCTAAAGGTGGGACCCTGGAATCTGCATCTTCAACAAACTTTCCTGGAAGACATCAAGCACACTCAAGTCTGAAACCTCTTCTTTAAATATTGTCCACATGGATTTGGTAGTTTTACTGCCATTTCTCTTGGGTTAAAAGTTTCTGGACTAGCACTCTTGATTTCACTTAGAGCATCTGGATCAACTCTTATTAGCTCTACATTTATCTTCAGCTTTGGTAGACCCTTAACCAATTTTGATTTTATTCTTCTTGGCCTGAAGATCATTCTTCTTTCCAGACAGAACAAAAGCAAAGCAGGAGTCAGAGAGCTCTGCTTTCATTAGGCCATCCTTCAAATTTACAGCATTGAAACCAGCCCCTAGACCCCTTTCTGTGTAGTTAGTCCATGCCTGCCACAATAAAAGATCTCTTTTGACTCTTGCATTGTCACTAGCCTCACTCACTGTGGGTCAGGATGACTATTCTGGTTTATTCAGAAGTCTCCCTGATTCAGCAAAGTTCCATGTGCTGGGAAACCAGAACAGCTAGTCACCCTGTCAGAACACTGACCTCCCTGACTCTCTTCTTCCAGTTAAGCCTAACTTATTATATGCATGTTTAATTTAATGTTCATCTTTGTCCCTATTTCTTAAATATATTTCTGAGAGTTTCCTGTGCAAGAATACTGGTTTATTTCAATTGCATTACATTTTTTTTTAAACCATGTGGTGATACTGCTTGATTTCTGTTGAATGAAGGGATGTTTGGGACTTCCACGTAAGCCTTCTGGGTGTGGAATCAGACCTGCTCCAGGAACTGGCTGTGCTTTAGCCTCCTGCCTTTTCACATTGAGTGACACATCAGCTGGCTTGCTTTCTTTATCTGTTAAGTAGGGTCATCCTCTCAGGGTCTTTGGTCAAAGGTAGGATCTCTATGGTTCAGGATTCATTTGAAAATAAGAAAAGAACCTAAGTGTCAAGCCAACTAATAATTAGAGTGGCATTTAATAAGCCACCAAATGCTCCCAAGGATACCCAGATATTTCTAAGCGATTCCATGTCTTCTGCTAATATTCGTCCCTCCCTGTACCTCTTACTTCCACCCTCTGATGTGGGTGGTTCTAATGTTATTTTGGGAAGGGGCTGAAACTACAAGAAGATTGTGCCATATTGAGTTAAGAGAGGGGATTTCTTGAGACCTGAATTAGTCATAGTCAGAGTGCACACATTTGCAACAGACATGAGACAGCACACGGTCTCCTCTATGATTCCTTGTCTTCAAATGGATAATAAGATGCTCAAAATTTACTTCATGCCAGACCAACTTCCAATTTTCTTTAGTTACACTAGGTCACCCACTATTAAAAAGGGGTACAGGAATCAATACCCTGTACTGATTTGTTCATTTTATTTTGTATTTAAAAATAAATAAAATCACTCAAATAAACCATTTGGTCTACTGGAGGTATTTCCCTCTTTTCTTTCCCTTGAGACCAGTAGAGAATTTTCCATTACAGTAATAACTGTCTCCCCACTCCTTTTTAAGATCTTCCCACCGCCATGAGATAATGTTTCTGACCTGCAAGGCCATGGAATAATGCCTTCAAATCCTAGCATTTGCCAAACACTCTGCTTTTGGCATCTCCCATCATCTACAACTGGATGGCATCATCCAAACCCTGCAACTGACCACAGCCTCCCCCCAACCTTCCTCCTCCTGGCCTTGAGCCCTCAGCCACCTGTTCTCCAGCAACCTTTTGGCAACAGGCTTCTGAATTCTAAGAGAGTTATCTCCTTGACTTGGGTTACTCAGCCTTCTCCTTCTAAAAGAATAATCCTCTTCTTTTCAATTCTGGTTTGAAGATGCACCCCACTAAGACCTGGGGTTACCTGTGACAGCCTTGTCTACATCATCTTAACTCGTCTTCATTTGTGCATCAAACAAAAGGCCATCTTAGTTTGTAAGTGACGTCTCTCCTTTCTCTTCCAGATGTAAGGACACCTTTAAACTCCACCTGGAAATGTTTAAGAAAACTAAGAACATTAAAGCCCTCCACAGTGATTGGACTAAATCCTTAGATTAACCTAGCATGGTGGAACCAAAGAAAGGAAGGAGCTGCTTTTCAAAGTTATAGTCGTGCCACTTCCTAGAAGGGAGACAGACCTTCTATTAAGTATGGAGCGCCTCCTTTTTTTTTTTTTTAAAGAAGATCTTTTAATGAGGCTTTGACTATATATCATGTTTTATTTATATGGCTGCATTTGAATCAAGGAGAGGCCTAAAGTAGCTTTGCATACTTTTTAATAAAAATTTCAGTGTCCTTTGGGTTAGTCAAAGGGCTCGCCATTGGGGAAAGGGAGGTAGTAGCAGGCAGAAGCTTGGTTAAGAAATGTGATAAGAGAGGAACTCTGATATATGAAATACCTGAACCACATGGTGGTCATTCAAGCAAGCCCTAATGAAGAGCTTTGACAACCTACTTTATTAACATCAGTATCTAATATCCAATTGTATTCAACAGTATCCAAGTTTAACTGTATCCTATCTTCTGTTGTAATCCCCTGTGTTATCTCCAAACCTTCAAAGTCTGTTCCACACAAGGCAAGTGTTGGGGTTGCCCTGGGGAATAAAAGAAGGCTGATCTGCACTTTGGAGCAGTGGTGTGGGTAAGAAGATCACAGACTGAAATCACAGTTGACTAGGGGGAAACCAGGAACACGGGTTTAGGGCTCATGGATGTAGGCAAGCTCCAAAAAATTGTAAATACCTTACAGAAATCCTAAGAAATACTTAAGAGTCACCGAATTCCCCATCGTTAGAGAGGATAGAGGCCTGAGTTATTTTACATGAATATTAGACAGAAGTTTGTAGAAGGTTATAAATCTTGGGTCACTTGGGTTGTGTTATTTATGGAGAATGCTTCTTTCTCAAAAGCAGACAATCTAAAATCTTCAGGGAAGACATCAAATCTCTCAACAGACTTTCATAAACACTATTGCTTGAACCCCAGTCCACTGAAAATTTAATTTGCGTAATAACTTTCTTATGTTTTGCTACTTTCCTCTAACATGATCACAAATACATAGTAATGTTCACAGACAACATTCCACACTTGAGCACACATCAAGCACATTTACGGTCATGGCGGCAAGGTAACCTGAACCTTCTGAGCTAGGGCAGCAGAAAAGAGGGGCATGTCAGGATGTGTAAAGCCTGTTCTGGGACTGGCCCTCAAGGGGGATAGCTGAGTGTGTCTCACAATGTCCATGCCTGAACTTGAGTTGAAGGCCTGTTGATGAAAACATCCTAAAATGCCGATACAGTGGGTGGTGCTCAGCAGTGAGAGTATTTGGAAGGGGCAAGATTCTTTGTTTGGAGGGTAGGTACCTTGTGCATCCAAGAACTTCTGTCTATTAGGAGCAGAACCCCAGGCGGTGGGGAAGAGGTTAGTGAACAGTCTCCCGAGCCTAGGGAAAGAGGACTGGCCAGAGTCATGTGTCCGTTGAGTGAATTTGTCCAAGATTATGAAACTCTAATACTCATTAGAAAAGTAGTACTTTGGCCTCTAACCCCTGGGCCTATAAACGGTTTTACTCTCACCACTCTGACAGTGAGGATGCACCCAAAAAGAACCCAGGAGAAAGAGAACACTGGCCATGTTCACGCCCATGGCATCTCCTCCAGCCACAGTTTCATGGCCTGGGAATGAAATCTAACTTTGTCCCGAGACCCCGTGATTTCAGAACTCTTTCTGTTGGAAGGGGTGGAGAGATGAGGAGATTGGAGACACCACCTGGAGAAGAGTGGAAGCACTGAGCTACTTCTGTAGGTGACAGGGTGTCACTAATGTTATGTTAGCCCACATGAGAGTGGGCTGTGGTTCAGAGCAGGACATTCATCCCCATGGAATTAATGGGATATGGAGAAACAATGACTGAATGGATGAGACTAATGCCAAAGGTGTGGGGGGGGGACACTGAATGCTCACCTCATTCCCATGAGGGACTGATTCCAAATAATCCAAACATGACTGATTCCAAATTCCAAACATGTCCATTAATTGGTAAGGGGCCTCTAATTTACTACCTGGTTTTGTTGGGGCTGAATTGGGGCCAAAATGGATATGGGGTGGTAATGGAAAATGTTCAGGTCTTCCAGAATGTGAGGCTGGGGCAGAAAGGAGAGATAAAGTAATCACCAGTAAGATGTTGTGGGCTTAGTCTTTACCCACCAGGGAGACTGCCATTAGTCCTCTTTAGCTTTCCTGCTTAGGCAGGATTCGGAAAATAAACATTGGTCTTAGCTAGTTTGCAATGTCATCTCTGATATACCTGGGAGAGGGTCATCCTCTCATACGACAGCAGGAAATTCTCAGATGAAATGGCCATTGCAGATCCAGCCATGCCTTTGGCTAGCTGTCACCCAGTTATTCTGTTATGTTATCTGAACATATTGGTTTCTTGGCTACATTTATTGCATGTAATACATTTACAACACATAATAATCAGTTTGACACTGGCTCTAACAATCAGGAAGGATGTCAAGACCAATTGAATGGATGCCACCCCCAATCAGAATGGACACCATGGCCAATCAAACTGGAAGCTGCTATAGCAATCAGTAGTACCCCAATAGTGCAGACCAGCCAAGGAGCAGTTAAGTTGTGATGAGTGCTTGGAATAATTAATTCCAATAGCAGCCTTCTACTAGTGAGAATTTCAGGATGTATGATGGGCTTGTTGAGTTTGTGGTTCTTTCAATCCTTGCAAGAGCTGCTTTGAGGCAAGGCTGGTCTTCTTAGCACATTGCATGGCATATGCAATGAAACATCTTCATGAGGGTAAGGCGGCAGCCAGAGCTTGGCCACCGGCCACCACTCTTCTGCTGAGAACTTTAAAGCAAATGTGTGTAGGGGGTGGAGGCAGAAAGATACATGCCAAAATTTAGTTTGAATTCCCTCGAGACAGTCTGGAGGCCGATATGCACACTCACGCACATGTGCTGATGCTCACATGTGTGTGCGCACAAGGCACTCCGTGCCGGTTAGTGCTGTCGGGGTTCAAGGGAGCCAGGCCCAGGCAGGGCCAGCGGCTGGCAAAGGCATTGTTCATTGTATTGTGAGTGACATGAAATCCACCATTTGACAGCCAGCCCACATAGCTGTGGTGATGTGAAAGGCTCGCTTTAGATCACGCATTCCACTGCTGTGCATGGATTAATATGGCTTTGAAAGGGCTTTTCTTTCTTTCTTTCAAATTTAATATGAGAGTATATGAGGAAGAACATGGTAGCAATTAGCTGCTGCCATGAATTTTATGAGCAGTTTGCTAGAAACCACATTAGTGACTCCACGGGTAGTGCTGAGATCAGTTTTGCTATGTTATTTTTTCTCTTTCCCTCCCCTTTTCCTCTTAAAAAAGGCCAGTTTGAAGCTTCAGGATGGAATCAGGTGGGTGGCCCTGATGGCCAAGATTCTCTTTTCCAAGACAGGTAGCCCATCTCCCCTTGTATCCTGCACGGAGCCTGCGGGGTGGCTCCAGCCTTGTTTTAGGGCCTGGAGCAGCTGTAAGGGTGGGAAATAGTCTGGCCTTGGTACTGACAGGTGGAGAGAAACCTCTGCAGGAAGTATCCACAGTGAAGTTGCCACCTAAGAGAAGTTTACAATCCTGCATGTTTCTCAATTTTAACAAGGGGAGTAGAATAAAATGTGAGCATTAGCTAGGGGGGAAATGCAAGCAAAGAATCTTTATAAATTCTCAGGAGGCTTGGATGGAGATGGTTTAAAAATATTGCACCCGAAGCCAAGGGAAAGAGTTGGTATTGGATAAAGGGACTGGATGCAGGAAGCCAAACCCTCTGCACAGCTTCTTGGGCACGTGTGGGTAAAGCCAACTGAGGTCTGTGTTCAAAAGTGATTTCGAGGCTTGGATCTGGAAACTTGAAAGAAACAAAAATAAGTTCATTACCAAGTCATAAACCTTGATCCAGTCCTGAAAGGAGGATCTGTAAACACAAAACAAGTTAGAGACGGTCCCAGCCACGAGAATCCATCAGCTAGCTGGCAGGAGAGGCAAACAAAGCAAAACAAAACTAAACCAATGAGCAAAAAACACCTCGGTCTGCTTTAGGAGAAATAGATGAGTGTGGTGAGAACGTAGTTTTCCTTCTGATTCTTTTCTAGGACTTGAAAAGTTAGCAAAGGGAGTTCTGGAAGAAGTATAGAGGGGAGATGGTAAACTGAGGCTTCTCCTATGATAAGGACACGAGCCACCTAGGGAGGAGAGAGGGAATGACAGCTGTCCCCTGGGGACAAGCACTTGCACATCCTTCCCTGTTGGCCAAACCGAAAGTTGTGGCTTCATGTCCGGGAAGCTTTTGGGCTTTTGACTCAGAGATTCAGACTGACCAGAAATGAAGAGCCCAGAGGCGATGGTAAAACAATACCACATTAGCACATTTTTCCCCTAAATATACAATATAATAGTGGTTTCTTAATGTTGGTTCTTCTCAAGTGCTTTTATGAAGCACCATCTTTTTGACTGGATAAGGGGTAGAAAATTCATGGTAATAAATCTACCGGGGCTTGAATCTTTAATGCAGGGCACATCTAATTCTTGGCAGTTTGTTTGGATGATGGAAACGATACCATCAAATATCGTTTGATAGAAACATGATTAAATGGACTGTTTCCTGACATTTCCTGATGAAAACATTGTATTTTAGCACAGACATGAATATTTCAATAACAGAGAACTAGACTGTTAGTAAACTTGGCTCATTGAGAACATTCCCCATTTGAAGATTTTTTGATCTGAGTTCAGCTGTTTTAGAGTGGGCCATCTTATACAACTTTTGATGCCTCAGCTAAATATTGTCAGATTCGAAAGAGGCTATAACACGCACGTGTGTTAAGAGTTAGAATAGTATCGTTGGTTTAAAATGTAGTCCATGCGATGTAAATGTAAATGAAATTTAAAATGTGATCAGTGGCAAACTGACCCTCCACCTCTTCTCAAATACAGCAAAATCAAATGCAAGTTCAGTGTTAATAGAAAAAATCACTTGCACTGGGCGCAAGTGTTCTTTTGTTTTGTTTCTTCAACTGTGCTAGTATGTCAAACTCTTTTTGATGCCTTTCACAATAAAAAAGTGTAAAAAGTTAACTTGGAACTCTGAGTTAAACTTCCCTCCTACACACACACACACACACACACACACACACACACTTAGTCAAATCCTCATAAAATTTCTAGTTGGGGCCCTGACATTCTGAGTGACACAGCGAGTCATGAAAATAATAAGAACTGGAAATCAGCAGGTAGGAAGGAAAGCTGAAGGCATGGGCGTCATTTAACCTAGAGAAGACAGGGACTCGGTTGATTTAATAATGGTCTCCCAGTTTATGGAGGTTTATTATGCAGAAGATGGTGTCCAGCTGTTTTTCATTTCTAGTGAAGACAGAAAAGAAAAAACCCGAAAGGCTGGAATTGCATCAGGGGAGATCGGGGTTAGAGCTGAAGAAGCAGGGCCTGGATGAAGGGTTATGAGACATTGGAATGAACAACCAAGGAAGATTATGAAATCCCCATCTTTGGAATTCTGAAATTAATGGAAGCTGTGCGGACCAGCGTGGTGGAATGGGTTGGTTATCTGCCTGCTAGAAAGCGAGGGCCGGCCGAGCAGAGAGTGTCTGTAGGCCAAGTCCCCTGGTCACCATGACTCCGAGCTGGAGTGAACTGCCTGAATGCGGCCAGGAGCCCAGTGCGCAGAGCCAGGAGCCTGGGGCCTGGTGGCAAAGCCGCTTGTCTGTGTGCTGGGGTAAGCTGACACTTCACGTTCCTTTCGGCTCCAGAGTCTTTTAGGATCTCTCTGCCTGCCAATGGCCACCTTAAAATAGGGAAAGAATTTTGAAACAAACCCTCCAGGACATGCAAGCCCAGGGTGCATTTGCAGCGCTCGGGATACATGGTCACAGGACATCTCAGAGAGGCAACCGAAAACGATTAGCGCAGCGGGAATCCCATGGCAAAGCAATGTGGGAAGTGGGAAGATCTGGATATTAAACTTATCTTCTTTCTTGCTCTTTTTAAAATATTTTTTTGACACAGAAGCTAAATTTACTTGAGGACCAGATTTCTCTCCCCCACCACTCTCGCTCTCCCTCTCTCATTTCCCTTCCTCTCTTGAGTTCTTTCAAGCTTTCTTTACTTAAAAAGAAAATATTTAAAGTATGACAATTAGGTCTCATGGATGCTGAAGGCAAACCCAGGGAATTTGAGGAAGGCAATCGAATTTTTTGTTGTTAAAAAAATAAAAGCCCACTGCTTTGCTTCACTTATAAAGGATACTCTTCCTCGTGTCTGTTTTAAATATACTTTTTAAGGTGATGAAACATCCCAGGGAACAGAGCTGTATGTGAAGAGATTTGTGTGGAAAGGAGGATTTTAAAAACTTTTTTTTCATCTTCCCAGAGCAGCCCAACCTCATACTTCAAAGGAACCGAACAGAACTTCTACCTAAGGGAAGCTTTGCCTCCCCCAGCGGGCTTGGTTTCCATACCATGGTTTTTCTGGAAATGTCCTCTTTCCATACGCTACCTCTGAGTCACGCCTCATTGAGAGTGATGATTATGATCTCCTCTGGACGTTCGGTTGCTGCTGAGAATCGGGAGGATATTTTGAGCCCTGGAATTTGGGCTCTGCCACATGTTTGGATTAACAACCAGTTAAACCTTGCAAAGGCAATATTTTTCTATGCAGTTAGTTTTTATACCAAACAAGGTTTGTAGTAATTGGATGCCCTACTTGAGCAAAACTGTTTACCAGAAAATAAATCACTCCTGGCATTAAGAAAACACAAGGGGAGGGATTCGCCAGCACAGCACCGTCCCGTTCATTTCTCATAAACCTAGCCCCAAACATGTGCATTCTCATCTATGATGACTTATGCTTTGAATTGTGGTCTCTTTATTTCCATGCACATTATAATGCTTACCTAAACATTTCCCTCTGTTTAGCTGCAGTGCTTCTGGTAATGACTTCTATTTGGCTGCTGGGAAGCATTTGCCAGTTTTTAGCAAGCCCCACGGAAGAGAGAGAGACAGAGCGAGAGAGAGCCTGGAAGGAGGGAAGAAGGGAGAACAGAAGAAAAGAGGCACATTTTTTTTTTTCATAATCGGCCGCAGAATTATGGAGAACTAAAACCTGAAGAAACTTCAGGCTCCTCGAGGTTAGCTCTGTGATTTGTGGATGAGGGGTGTGGGAGTGTGCTGCCTCTAGGGGCCATAGGAGGCGAAAAGGTGGGATGTGAACTCAGGCCCTCTGACTCCTGTTGACCTTTGCCCTGGACTTCTGCCTTCCAGTAGTCCTCTTTTTCTCTTAAAGAGGAGGTTACAAAAGCAAGATGATAGGCCACGTTCTCTCCAGAAGAGACTGGAACAAGGCTAACGTTAGAGTATATCCATCATGGTAGCCATGAGAGTCAGTGAGTTGCAGGGACAGGACCACAGGCTCCTGATATGTAGCTGTACCTCTATGAATGGTCTTCCCCAATTGCTGGCAGTCACTTAACACCAGTCAAAGCCATGTTGGAGGAAGCTATTAGTAATGCAAATGTCAGGACAAAACAGGAAAATGATCCAAACATATGAGGTTCTCAGACTTTGAGACATTTGTCGAAACTCCTATAGAAAATGGAAGAACAGCCTCACCTTGAGTAATGATTTATTTGTTCTAACTGACCTCAATCGGAGCTGGTAGCTCTAATCATTTGGAATGAATCTAATTGGCTTACCGCCAATGGGAAGATCTGATCCAAGTCAATTCCGCTCCTAAACTGTAAGTGCTATAAAAGGGAAAAAGCACCCCCAAAAGTAATCCAAAGGATTTAGAATTAGCTGCCCTCATTGTTTTAGTCTGACTTTGGCATGTTGGAATATTTCAGGAGCCTGTGCAGCTAATGTGTATTTTTGACAATGGAGACAAACTTGTGGTTTTTGAGAATCCAAAAATGAGTTGCTGAGCATGAGAAGATTTAGTCATTAATGAAGTAAACATATTTTTTCTTCCAAGTAGACTTTTCCCTTCGCTTTAACTGGGTACTGTCATTTGCAGAGAGGCTGGGGTCATGAACTTAGCCTCAAGGGAATCCCCCTGCTTCACTTATTTCAATGATAAAGTCATTCACAGGGAGCCACACTGCACTTGGATTCTAGTGTTGAAACCACTTCTTTAGGCAAGATTTGCATAGGCTAGAAATATCTTGAGAGCTGGGACAGAATTATTGAACCAACCACATTATCTAGCATTTTTCTTAGCAAATTCTAGGAAATAAATACAGTTTGGAGGAAGGAATCTGTGAATGAATGAGTGAGGGTCAGAACGAATCATTTCACCGTAGAATAGATAGATGTTCCTACTCATATAACCATTCAGCAGTGACTGTTGGGCCCTTGCCGTGTGCACAGCAGTGTGGGGGGCACAGAGTGACACATACAGACGTGATATAGTAGCAGACGGCTCCTGCCCTGGGGTGGCTTACACACTACAAGGGCAGAGCCACCATTTGCAGACTTTTCCTCTTGGTGACATCATGGATCCAGTCAACTGTGGGGTTACCATCTTCTCTAGCGGCCCCTACCACCGTAGAGGCCAGAGTTCCTACCTTTTCTCCCTGTAAAACCTTAACTCCCCCTCCTCTCCCTGCCTTTGCACCCACTTCCTATACCAAGGGAAGTGGCAGAGGGACCAGTGGTGGCGGTGTGATACTTCATCTACTTGACATCTCCTTCATCAGCTTCATCTACTTGACTTTATCATCTTCTGAATATTGTTAGGGGGAAACCATGTGAAATTTTGTAGTTTTTCTAGGTCAGAATGGTCAGCTATTAATGTTCTCACAAGATGCAATCAAATTTTGGCATATTTGTACAAAGTGGGTAATCCATAAGCTTTTGGAGGCATTTTAGATTTTTCCAAGAAGTCCTTCCTCTAGGACTCTCTCTCAGCCAGACAGGTCCAGTGTCAGGGGATGATGGGTTTTGGTTGACTGTGCTTCTGGGAGGTGAGAGTTGATGAGGTTTTGTTAATTCTAACAGAGGTACTGTGAAGTGGAGGAACGCTTTTGGTGTGAAAAGTAGTTCAAAAATGCCCTTTGTTTGCCAAACAATCTGATTGGGATAAATACGCACAAGAATTTTAAAGTAAATACAACTATATGAAAAGATCTAATAGCTCAACATGTTGTGAATTAGCAAGGCCCCGTTTTTCATTGTAATCTCTCCTGTTTAAACCCATGCTCCCTCCTGCTGGCTTGAAAACCTACAAAAAACAAACAAACAAACAAACAAACAAAAAAGAAGAAGAGGAAGAATAAGAACAAGAGGAGGAGGGGGTGGGGAAGACAAGCAAAAGGGATGAGGAAGAGGAAGTAAATTCCTACAACCACAATATAGAGCTGCTTTTATTATTTCAGTATAGATGCTTCTGGTCTTTTTTTAATCACTCATAATTTACTGGGGATTAATTTATATCAAAAGCTTTCAGAACTGGAAGTGACTTTAGAAATAATTTAGACCAGTTCTCAACCATTGGTGATTTTAGCCCCCCAGGGGACATTTGGTAATGTCTGGAGACCTGTTTGGTCATCACAGCTTAGGGACCCCCTGGAATCCAGTGGGTAGAGGCCAGGGATGCTGCTAAACATCCAACAGTGCATAAGGCCATCCCCACAACAAAGAATAATTGGCCCCAAATACCAGTAGTATGACTTGGTGAGAACGTTTGTTTTAACCAATTCCCCTGTTTTGGGAGTGACATGCCAAGAGCTTAAAGATGATTTGCAAAGTCACTCAGCCAACCAGCGACAAAAGGAGGGGTGTCAACCTTGCCCCCTGTTCCCTGCTCAAGGCTCATTTCACTGCAATGGAATAAAAAGCTTTTCTCCTGATATCTTATTGAGACCAGCAGTGTGAGTTGAGAAAATACCAATTTTGATAGCTAATTTCGGATTCGGGACGTGAGCGGATAATTCAACAGAGATCTGGGAGGAAAGATAGATACAAGTAGTGGGAGGTGAGAGTCTGCAAGCAAGAGAAACGAAAGCCGGAGAGCGAAGTGGGCGTGACGGAAACCAATTGTAGAGGAGGCACAACAGGAGGAGTGGGGATATATCCTCCCCAAATATTGCTTGCTTAGCAGTTTAATATGGATATATCTAGGTTGACTAACTTGTCCCAGTTTGCCTGGGACCGTCCTGGTTTTAAGACTGGGAACCCCCTCAGTTCTGGGCAAACCAAGTGTGTTTGGCCACTCTGTTTCCCATTCCTTCACATGAACAGACTTGATCAAAGTTTTTCTGCCAAATTGCTTATTTGGACAATTTTGGCAAAAGGCACGTGAGACCGCTTCTTTACATTTTTGCAACTTCTTATGGAAATATAATTATTTCAAAATAAAAATTTTTGAATAGTTTATTGAGTGTTATCTGAATGACTAACTAACCTTCTCTCAACTGAGACCCCAGGGCACTTTTACGGGGCCAGAGGGGACAGCCAGAGTAGAAAGTCATAGGATGTCACAACCACGTGTGCAATCATTTCAGAGGTATTAAGGGTGCCTTGTAGTCATAGTACGAATGGTGTTGTTGCCATTTAGGCATGGTCCTAGGGTTACTTAATCTTGAAGTAGTCCAGAACTTTTTGTGGTGGTAAATAGTGCAGTTTGGGGTGTAAGCAAGGCAGGATGATTTATATAAGAAAAAAATTATACCAGGGGCGCCTGCGTGGCTCATTCGGTTAAGTGTCCGACTTCGGCTCAGGCCATGATCTCATGATTTGTGGGTTCGAGCCCGGCGTCAGGCTCTGTGTGGACAGCTCAGAGCCTGGGGCCTGTCTTCGGATTCTGTGTCTCCTTCTCTCTCTGCCCCTCCCCCACTCATGCTCTGTTTCTCTCTGTCTCAATAATAAATAAACATCAAAAAAAGAAAAGAAAAAAATTATAGCAGAAACTTCCACTGAGACAGTTGCTCATTCATTGATTCGTTCATTTACTCCAGTGCCATACACTCTGCTAAGTGATGAAGAATGAAAGTTGGGTGGGAACACCTCTTGGGCCTTGAAGCGTTTTTTAGTGTGGGGTTGAAAGAAATGTACTGAGCAAAACTGCCCATTTTAACTTTAACAATGTAAAATATACTTCTTTCATAAAAGGGAGAAGGGAACATCCGTTGAATACTTCCTATGTTCAAGTTATTGTGTTCGAGTCAGATAGCTCAGTCTCTTCAGGCAGATAAAACTGGACTTTACAGAGAAACCTGGGGTTTTCAGTGTTTGGACATCTTTAAAAGAACATTTTCATGTAATGGAATATTTCATTTTTTTAAATAATTTTTAATGTTTATTTATTTTTGAAAAAGATAGAGAGTGAAAGGGGGAGAAGCAGAGAAAGTGGAAGACAGAGAATTCCAAGCAGGCTCTGTGCTTTCAGCTCAGAGACCAACGAGAGGTTTGAACTTGCGAATCATGAGATTGTTACCTGAGCCAAAATTAAGAGTTGGTCACTTAACCAACTGAGCCACCCACGGTGCCCCTGGAATATGTATTTTTTTAAGGGGAACATCCACAAGTAAAAATTGGCCTGATGGGCCTGGGAGCCTGAGCATCAGGCTGAGAAGAAGACTTCTCAATGCATTTCAAATTTCTTATCCCTTTAGGTTAAATCCTGGAAAATTTTTATCTAATTTTCCACTGGGGGTCAAGGGCATATGACTCTTCTACATGGCCAGGGAATGTACTATTTTACAGGGTTTGATGTCAGCCTTGCTCCTCACTGTTAGAAGGGTCCTAAGCTATTGCCTGTGGCCTGTAATTGCTTTCTCAGGGTTATAGGACCTTTCATTTTACTGTTAGGGGTCATTCTTCCTGAGACCAGAAACTCTTGAGATGAATTCTCTTTTAGCTGCAAATGAATGCTACTATACGATTTACCAAAAGCAGAAGAAAAGTACAGTGGGCACTAGGCCATATCAAGTGGGCCAGGAGACAAAGGAAACAGAAGGGAAAGGGAGAAGGAGGAAGGAAAGCACAGTGTGCTAAAACAGAAGCCGGCAGTCATGGAGGCAAACCATGGGCTCTTCTTTTCATTGAGAATTGCTCATGGTTAGGAAGTCAGAGCAGCCATCTTGTTTTTAGGTGAGTCCCTCTCTAGGTTTTTGTCTTAGGCCTTCATCAAAGACATTACTGGAAGAATAGCTGGGGGAAGCTTTTAAAAAAATATCTACCCTCAAGCCCCAACTCCAGAGATTCTGATACAATTAGTCCTGGATAGGACTCAAGCACTGGTATATCCTTGAAGGTCCCCAGGGTAGAGCCATAATTGAGAACCACTATTTAGCATAAACCTCTCTAATTTTTATGGATGGAGAAATCAAGTCCCAGAGACATTAGACAACTGACAGAGGTTCACACAGCTAGATGCAGAAGTGGATCTAGCACTCAAGTCTCCTGCTTCCCATGTGATAATTTTCCACTACTGCATTTCGAACACCTCACATATGAAGTATAAGTCCCTAATGGACTTCGTTTTTTAAAAACACCTAACATGGCACTGAGCACAGAGCAACACTTAATAAACATGGGTTGAATGAAGGAATATGGTACATGTTTAATTTTCTCCCCCATGCCCACCAGAAGCATTACAAATAACATGTTCCTAGGTGCTAAAGTGAAATGGAATGACTTTCACATTGAGTCCCTTTCTGAGGGTTCGGTACCTTTTTGTGACTCAATCTATGAGCCTGTGATTGAGTGGATCATAGAATTCAAGGGGATTTCCATTAAAGTAATAAAGTAGCAGTTGGCTTTTCAGCTTCAAATTCTTTCCCTTGTTAAAAAAAGTGAAACATTATCTTGAGTAGGGTCGGCTATGTAAATCCCGCTGAATGGATTTTCAATAGAAGTGATTGAAAAAAAACATTTTTAATTTTTTGGAGGAATTTGTTCCATTCTGTCTTGTGTTTCATTATAAACAGGTTTTTTTTTTTAGCAAAAATTATTCTTCGTGCCATAAATGTGTGGTGAATGCCTCCCAACCATATTTCCACACAGACCACAAGTCTTTGCCAATTTTTTTTTGTATGTAGAGCCCCCACTGATGATGGCTCAGAACTGAAACCCGATCTAATGCTACTAAACTCCTGGATTGAGAAGGGTCTTAAAATCAACTTTGGCGGTTTAAACAGAAATTAGCCCAGAGCCTCTGCTTTCTCTCTTTTACTAGGATTGTTGATGATGCAAGAAAAAGGCTACTGCATATTGGACGGTAAACCTTTGAGGGCAGGGATCAGGTCTGTTTTCCTCACTTTGATATCCTTCACATGTGGGGAGTACTCTATAAACTATGCATTCTCCAAGGAGGTGAGAGCGCCCTCCAGGGGTGACATGATTCTTGGGGTAAGGGCATAAGAAAACCTTAGAAATCGTTTATGGCTCTTCAAAGGGCCACAGTGCATAAGCAGATATAGAGTATATCTGTGGCACTAAATTTTTATGGGGAGATTGGGTGAAAAAGATCTTAAAAGCCTCCTTTGGGGAGTCATAATTTAAAAAAAAGTTTGAGAAACACTGCTCTAAACATTTATTGACTCACTGAGTGTAATATATGACTGTACATGGCATTTCATGGCTCCATCTTGGGCAAGTAACCTGGGCAAAGATTCCTGTATTTGGAGATTTAGCCAACTGCCATAACATTTTGACTTTGGTTTGAATTGTTCTCTACATGTCCCATTGTTCTTGTGGTTTGAGATTCAATGTGAAGCCACTGGCGACTCTTTGGTCCTTCACCAATTTGAGTGTGAAAGTGAAAGAATTCCATCATAGAATAACCAGAAGGGAATGAGCAAGGCAAGGAACAAGGCAAAGCAATTTCATGGGGAATGGCCCACAAACTCTCTTACAGAGCATCCACTCAGCTATGCTCAGCTATCCACTTACCCAATTTTTTTTAAGACATGAATCTCAGTTTCCTCATTTCTGGAATGGGGACAATAGTAGGTGTCATCCCCACATCATAGTGTTCTGGTTGATATCAAATGGGATCACATATGTGGACATACAGTCTAAACATTAAGTTGTTAATTTTAGCATATTATTATTTTCCTGAGGATTGAAATATTATTTCCCAATAGACTATGAGGACGCAAGCAAGGATTTGAAAGAATAAGATCTTTCTATGCCAGGGAAAGACCCATTGCAGGCCCTGAAGACTTCACAGGACATGCCCCATGCCCCTGCTTGGATGCAAAAGAGCTGGAAAGTGAGGCCTCAGCCTAACCCGTTACTTTCCAGAAATGGATTTGTACAATTGAAGGGTGTCACAAGGAAGATAGCTAATAGGCTCTGCCATGAAAGAAAACTATTTTAAACTAAAACTGTTAACTACTCCTAGTGTAAGCATACAAGAAGTTAAACCACCTTAGGATGGTCCCTTCAAAAGTGGTTCCAGTTCCGGATCTTGACTCCCATCTCTGTCCTTGGGTCTCCGTCTTTTTGCAAGAGCATCTCCTTCTTTCTCCTTTCATTGTGTATATTTTACTGTTTGGGCAAGTGTCTTTCTATCTGTAGGAGTTTCTTTAACCATAGGTTCCATCCCTTTACCCTACAGGAGATTTCCCCTATATTGGAGTTTATTCAATCTGGAATAATCTGCCCTCTTGGGAGATTCCTGGAGAGAGTGTAGAACAGTAGGGCATTCCATGGAAGCCTTTGAGATTCTAAGGTCTTCAGACAAATCCACTGGGAGGGGGACACATGATTCTGGTCCCTGTAGAGCTTTCCACACCAAGGTAAGGGGCAGTTACACTTTCTTATTTTTCCATTTCTCTGGAGTATTATTGAAACAGATACACACCTGCACACATATATAGAGGAATCATCTAAAGACAAAGATTCCTTTTCAGAAAAAATTCCAGTTTCAACCCACTGGGACAGAAACACTTTTGTAACTGTACCACCATTTGGTAATCTGCTTCTCTCATAGTAGAGTTTATGATTCAAGTATTAAAACAGAGTAGTGTTGGTTGGTCATTTGTTTTTCACTCATCTTTGACTGGTAAAAAAAAAAAGTTTATTTATTTATTTTGAGACAGACAGAGAGAGTGTGAGTAGGAGAGGAGCTGAGAGAGAGAGAGAGAGAGAGAGAGAGAGAGAGAGAGAGAGAATCCCAACCAGGCTCCACAATGTCAGCTTAGAGCTTGATGTGGGGTTTGAACCTGACATCATGACCTGAGCCGAAATCAAGAGTCAGATGCTTAACCAACTGAGCCACCCAGGCGCCCCTCATCTTTGAATTTTAAAAGTATTCTTAAACTTTTGGACAATAAGAAATATGAAGCATTAGATTTATCATTTGTAATAGGTTAATTAAATTCCCAGACAAATGCTATCCTCCTGCACAATGTCTGTAGGGAGTAAGACTAGTTTCATTCTTCTACTTAAGACTCATTTTCACTTCCTTCCAGCCAGCTTCTTCCTGCTTATTTGTGCTTCAGTGCCTTTGCCTATTCTGTTCCCTGGACTAGGAATGCCCTTTGAATGATTTTTTTTCCATCTTTCAAGATCCAACCCAAGACTCACTCTCTCTGTGGCACTTTCCCTGGCTTCTCTGGCCCACGCTGGCCTATATCTCTGACCTTTGACTATGTTCCACAAAGCTGAATAAATAATTGTTTTACATATTTTTTCCTTTGTTACCAATGTTGTATTTGCAGGCACGCATAGTAAGTGCTTTACACATATTTATTGGCTGAATGAATCTCACTTGATGGCTGGAAATCAGAGAACATTCTTGGGTAATTAATGAGAGCTGGTGTTTCTTCAAACTCTCTGGGAGCAAGGATATTATCATATGACTCTTTACTCTCACAGGCTGTGCAACTTTGAGCAACTTACTTAGCTTTTATAAGTCTCAGTTTGGGTATAAAATGGAGATAATGGCAAAACTTCTACATTGTCCATTTTGGGGAAGAATTAGGAACAAGATAGGAAAAGTGGCTAGCTCAGTGCCTGCCATAGAGCAGGTGTTCGATCAATAGTAACTGTTTTTACTAGTGTTGTTGTCGTTGTTATGGTTATTCTCCACAGTATCTGATACAGTTCTGGGCATCTGATTGACCATGCAGTCCTGAACAGTGAGGCTGTTCGATGTCCTGTAGCATCCTTCAGTGGTCTGTGATTTGCTCAGGGTGCAAGAAATCTGTTGAGGAAAATAAGTTGGAAGATCCAGTAGAAATGCCATATCCAAGTATCGTAGCCAAGCTAGGTAAAAAATGAAAACCTTCCACTGAATTTCCTGGACTGGCAGGAGGTGAGTGTTGTACCCATACCTTACTTCAGACTACGTGAGGAGTGTGATAAACCAGGACTCTGAATAGTGGCTTTCATGAAGCGGCTTAGATAAAAATCTTACTATTCAATTTTTTATTTACAACTTAGAAATTCTAGATTGGTTGACGTTGGCTCCATACTTTAAACCAACTGATGGGAAGAAAAATCTGTTATTGATTTACTGACTTTTTTTTTTTACTCTTTCCTCTGAGCACTGATGAAAATTCTCTCCAAAACAAGTATTGGGGGCCTCACAGTCCTCAGGGAACTGAGGGAGGAGGTGTGGGGTGGGGAGACATTTGCATTTCATTGCTGGCTTCTAGGGTTGTGTCCCTTCTTCAAACATTCACTCTGGCAAGCCGCTCTTCCTCCCCATCCTCAGGGAAGCCCTTGCCCAGCAGAGGGTCCCATAAGCAGCAATCAGCAGCCTGGATTCTGTTCCAACAGGGCCCCCTCAACAGCCCCTCCCATGAGCTATACACATCTCAGGAGACTCCTTTCCTGGAGAGTCTCCTACCTTTGCCATCCTTTCCCCCGAGGGGAGAGTCTAGAGGTGGAACAGTCCTATCAAGTAGGTAAAGTTACTGGGAGAAAGACAGACTTAGAGGAAGCCTCATCCTCTGTGTTAGGGCTAAATCTGAAATTGGACACCACAAAAAAACATGATGGTAATAAAGTGAGTGCCAGATACCATGCTAGGTGTCATCTTATATACTCTTCCTAACAATCCTGGATAGTGGAACTTACTATCTTGAATAGTTAGGCTCAGAGAGCCCAGGCAGCTCCCCCAAAATCACATGGCTGGTGGGTGATGGAGGTGAACAAAGCATTTCCTCTGTGATTCGATCGCTCACAGGGGTGGGTTGCTGGGGCTTCCTGGCCTCAGTAGAGACGCACAGATCACTACAGAGAATTGTGCTCAAATAAGCTGGTAAGAGAATTTTGGCCTCAGAGGCAGAGCCCTGTCCCTTGCCCTGCACAGCCTGTCTTTCAAAAAGCTGGCCTTAGAGCAGGCCCAGCATCACTCCCACTATATCTTATTTGATAAGGAGTTGCAGAACCAATAAGATCAAGGGGAGGGACATGAACTTCGCCTCTCCATGGGGAAGATGACAGTACATGTATGGTCCTATTTAATTTAACCTGGTCTGCAGAACAACTTGTTCCCAGGGAGTTCTGGGGGCACTGAGATTTTTACTGTATTTCCTTTTCATGTTGTACCTTGTGCTTTTCAAAACCTCTCAGGAAGTGTTATTTCATTTGATTTGCTTTTCTATTTTTTTAAGTTTATTTATTTATTTTGAAAGAGACAGAGACAGCATGAGTTGGGGGAGGAGCAGAGAGGAGAGAGAGAATCCCAAACAGGCTCTGCACCACTAGTAAGGAGCCCAATACAGGGCTCGAACTCACGAACCGTGAAATCATGCCCTGAGCTGAAACCAAGAGTCAATTGCTTAACCGATTGAACCATCCAGGTGCCCCTTATTTGATTCTCTTTTCTAAACACAGCAGCTGGAGAGATTCTTTTTAAGACTCAAGTCAGATTATGTCATATATCTGCTGAAAATCTTCCAGGGGCCTCCATCCTTCTCAGAGTCAAAGTGAAAGGCCTCACAAGGTCCTAACCCATCTGGTCCCATTTCCTTAGCACCTCAGACTTACTACACTCCCCACCCCCTTCTTCTCCATTACTCTGGCCTTGCTGTTTTTTAATGTGCAGGCTCACTCACTTTTGTCTCAGGGCCTTTGCACCACCTGGAATGCTCTTCCCCCAAATGTTCTCTGGGGCCCCTTCTTTGCATCCTTTGGGCCTAAGTCTCAATAGCAGCCTCTTAGAGATGTCCTTCCTGATCTCTCTTCAGCACTCCCCATTCTCCTTCATGTTTGACATTCCTGCCAAGACACGTATCACCATTAGAAATTCTATATGTTTAGTTTACTCATTTATCTGCTTCCCCCAGTAGAGCTCTAGGGAGAGAGGGATTTTTACCTAGTTTGTTTACGATGGCACCACCCCCTTCTTTCCCCCAAGACTACCACAGGGCTTGCCCCTGACTGGTGATCCATAAATATTTCAATTCAATATGAAATATTGAATAAAAGCATAAATTCTTGCAGCCGTGATATTTTCTAGTCAAGGTAAGTATTGTGTTCTCAGCTTTACAGATGAAGAAACAGAAGCCCATGAGTTTCCGTGACTGGCCTGAGGTCACGCAGATGGTGGTAGAGCCACCTAGAACCAGGTGCCGTGACCCATAGCTCCAGCTCTTTGGGGCAATAAATTGCTGAGTTCCCATGTGGCTATTTCCATGCAGGGATGTGAACGACTCTGATACGGGGTCAGATACACAGACACGCAGGCTTCCACTGCAGTGAGAAGAGGGTACCACACTACTGTCATTTCCTGGACAGAGAAATATGCATCTCTGCCCGCTGGGTTCAGAGCAGTAGTAATTACGAGAGTCTGGAAGGAAGTGAGAAAAACATCAGGGACATTTAACAACCTTCACTGACCTGCAAATTATTATTTACAGTAACACAGAGCATTTCCTCTGCGGAGGCGAAGACAGAACATATTATGCCTTTTTTCTTTTTTTTTTTTTTTACATATATATAAGCCTGAATCCCATAGCACTCTCCGGAAGTAGACAGAGAACAGAAAGCGTGAATGGACAGGTCAGAATGGACGTGTCCTTAGGGGATGAAAGGAACGAACCCTCACCGTCCTTTATTAAATTCCTCCAGGAAACTCTCTGAATTCGATATTAAACAAATCTGAGAATCACATTGTAAACTCTTCAGAGTCTGGATCAGGTCTTACTGTTCACGCATCTCCTGTTGGCTGCGTGTCCTGCTTTGTGACGGAAGGTCAGGAGAAGTGTGTCTGAATGGACTGCCGGGGCCAGGGCTGGAAGAGACTTTGATTGGAGGTTCTTCCAACCTTGTTGCCCCGGGGCACCGACCATCCCTGGCCTGGGTGTGCCAGAGCTCTCCGCCTCTGACAGAGAGCTCATTACCAACTAGAGCAGTCCTTGGTTCTTATACTTCTCAGGCTGAACTACTGTCTGCCTCCTGTGAGGCCCACCCTTCAGTTCTAGTTCTGGGCTGTGGGGTGAAAGAGAGTAAGTTTACTAAGTTAGTGTCAGATAAGCACTTGCACGTATAATGAACACGTTCTCAGTGTCTCACAGGCTCTAAAAGGCAGAACTTGGCAACTAGTTATTCTTGAAAGCAGGAGTTCCCTGAAAGTCCTCCCAGTGTGTGTGTGTGTGTGTGTGTGTGTGTGTGTGTGTGTGTGTGTTACGGGGTGGGGACTGTGTTTCTAGTGTGATGGTGCAGAGCATGATGTTGGAGTCAAGCTGCCTGAGCTCTGTTCCTGGCTCTGTCACACAGCTGTGTGGTTCAGGTATGACACTTAGACTTTCTGTGCCTCAGTTCCTCCATCTGTAGAATGGAAGTAATAATGACAGTTTTGTAGGGTTGTTGTGAAGCTTAGGTGAGCTCATGTCTCTGAAGTGCCTACCTAGCCCATTGTTAGCGCTTGATCCTGTGAGCTCTTCTACGCTACTCACACAGTGTCCTTCAGCAGGGGAAGTGCTCCAGTAATAATGCAGGAGAAATCTAGAGAGCTGGTGGCATTGTCCTTGGTGTCTTCCTCCCTCTTTCTTCTTCTCCATCCATTCCCAGACCCCTCCCCTGTGGTCTAGTCCCAAGAGACAGTGCTCCACACTGGACTGTCACTCCTTCCAAAAGGTTGTGGCCACAGGACACTCTCATAGGAGACCAGAGAAATCCAAAATTCTTCAAGGTCCAAAAAAGTGACTTGGAGGGTGACACCTGAGTGGTGAATGAGACAGGGATATTCGGGGGGAGAAAGTGAAAGTCTTCTCAGTATCTTCTCACACCACACACCCTTATTTTCACCCACTTGGAGCACTGGTTGGATGTGTCAGTTGCATCACATATTTCTCAAATATTTTAAACATGACATCCTCAGGGCGCCTGGGCGGATCAGTTGGTTAAGTGTCTGACTTCAGGTCAGGTCATGATCTCACAATTTATGGCCTTGAGCCCCACATCAGGCTCTACTGACAGCCTGGAGCCTGCTTCGGATTCTGTGTCTCCCATTTTCTCTGCCCCACCCCTCCCATTCTCTCCCCCCACCCCCGCAAAAATACATAAACATTAAAAAATTTTTAAATAAGTAAATAAACGTGACATTCTCTACATCTCAACTCATGATGAAGCCTGTACATCAGAATGAATGGCTGGATTCATTTAGTCAGAATTAGTACTAAATCACATAAAATAAGAAGAAAACAGGATTGAAAATGGTATTAATGTACCAAAGGTTGGATGGGTTAGAAAAGAAATCTGAAGAAAGGAAGGTGACAGTTTTGAGGGCCAGTTGTGGCCTAGGCCTATGGGAGGCAGTCAGCCTGCCCCTCCCTCCACAGTCTGTGGGGTGGTGGTCAGATTCTCCCTATTTTTACTATTTTTAAAGATGAGCAGTGAGCAGCCCAGAGTTCCCTGCTGTGAAGCGAGAATCCCAGCCCTAGTCATTCTGCATCCGAAGGGAGAAGCCTTAAGGATGTCGCCAGAATTTGGAGTCAGGGGTCGGGACACCTGGTTTCTTATCACAAGTATTGATGCAGGCTGGCTGTTGTTTCTTCACAGGTCAAATGGGAATGAGAATATCTAGGAGGATATATATTTCGTTTTCTCCTCCAAATATTACATTTCTCCCAGGGTTTGTAAAGTGGCTTTTGATCATTTTAGTCATTTATGTGTAACATTTATTTATATGCACGTGAACAGACACACGCCCCCACAGACTTACCAAGGGCTGCTGGAGTGGGGCCTCAGAACCAGCAGCGGGACCCGGATGTGACTCCCTGACTTTAGTTTTGGGGATTCCTCCTACAAACTTAGGTAATTCCCTTATACAGCTGTGTCTTGACCGTGTTTAAATTGCATCTGCTCTCCGTCTGCTATGACAGGGATTTTAGGACAATTACACTCTCTCTCCTTTTCTCTGTGTTTTTGTACATAATACTGTTACCTTCATAATCTCATGGTCACTTTCATAGTTTTAAATAATATACCTAAATCTTCATGTTGTGATTCATCAGCTGTCAGGCAGTACGTATCGGCTTGCCGGCAGAAGAGAAATGCCACAGAAACTTCTGTCCCTTTGGCTCCTTGCCACCTCCCAGGGCCCAGGACCTTCCTGACACAGGTAGGCACTTGCTTGCTATTTGCTGCAGGGACGACTGTAACACGAGCCAGGAGCACACCTGCTCCCTACCTTCCCCACTTCCTTCTCTGAACTGTAGTATTCACTTTACCTTTTCAAGGTTTTTAAGATTTGTATTCTGGATCTTCCAAGTTTCATCTGTAGGTTGGTTTGAAAACCTGAAATGCAGAGCGCCTGGGAGACTCAGTCGGTTGAGTGTTGGACTCTTGGTTTTGGCTCAGGTCATAATCTCACGGTTTGTGGGTTCGAGCTCTGCATCGTACTCTGTGCTGAGAGTAGGAAGCCTGCTTGGGATTCCCTCTCTCTCTGCCTCTCCCCCACTTGCGCTGTCACTCTCTCTCTCTCTCTCTCAAAATAAGTAAATAAACTTTTAAAAAAGATAAAATCTGAAAAAGCAATACACAAGGTATAAAGTACTATGATTATAAAAATATTACATATTGCAGAGCCAAAGAGTATGATCAAATCTGCATCATTTAACAAAGGGACTTTGGGCAGAGGATGTTCCAGAAGCCAAGGCCAAATGGATTTTTTTTTTTACACAAGCAAATGCCATCATAGCCAGTTGCTGTCCATGGAAGAAGGTTGGGGGTGCAAAACTCAGAAAGGCCTTTAAATAGTGACCTGTCAGCCTACCCCTATTCTTTATAGCTGTGGCTCTGATTTGGGAGTCTCGCCAAGGCTTTGCTGGGAAGGCACCTCCTTCTCCAGGCTAGTTCTCTCTTCCTCTGTGTGTTTTTGGGGGTATAGATGATTCCACTCAACTTCATCCATCAAAAAGACCTCATCTTCATTGTGTTCGAGGCTTTTACGAAATTTTCTGGATTGCTCCTGAGATCTGTTCATGTTTGATATGGATTTTATCTTTGGCTTTTATTTACTGTTATTTCAACAAGATTTGGGAAGGAGGAGAGGTAAAGTAGGCTCAAGGTACCCTTTTGACCTTCAGCATTTATTTTGAAAATTTTGAAATGAGTAAATATTGCTTCATTGAATAACCAGGAGACCTTCTGGTTCAGGTGAGGAGGGCTGTTTTGAGTGGATGTTTGATGGGGTCAGAGAACCAACACTTACATCCTAAAGGGAGTGCCAATTTCATGTCCTTATAGAGAAATGAATACTCCCACTGGGACTACCTTGACAAAGTCATGTGTCAATGAGATGAGAATAAAGAAAAAAGTACAGGAACAAGGTCCAGGTATGAGAGGAAGAATGACAGAAGCATTTCACAATTTACGTTAAGGCAGTAATAATTTGCATATCTGGAGACTTACTTTGCAGGTAAAAGAATCAAAACTCATTGAGATAATGTCACGTAACAGAAAGTGTTGGTTTGGTGATAAGCAGAAGGAAGTCTGAAACCTCATTGTGTCTTTTACAAGTCTTCTGCAAATTGGGTACAATAAAATCTGCTTGGCGAGGATTGAGCAAAGCCACACATGGGAAGTACCAGCACAGTGTGGGTTCTTGGGGGCTGGTAATCCCCATGAGACCAGGGGCATGGACTGGAAGAAAGATGAAAGATTTTTATCCCAGCTCTGTTGGGTTTACTACAGCCAGTGTTGTATCTTTATTCTCTTTTTCTGTCTGTGTTTGTCTGTGTATCTCCCTGTCTCTTCTCCTCTCCCACCCCAATTCTCAAAGCTAGTAAAATCTTTAAGCATACTTTGAAAGAAAATTGCATGGTATCGGCCACAAGAATGTGCTACCATTTCACGGCGGCCATCCGCAGCTCTCTCCCAGGACCCCAGATGGAGAATCCCAGCCGGGCAGAAGAGCTTCTGTGGGGGGAGGGGAGTGGTGTTTCCTGGATGCTCTTTTTGCCCTCTCAGCCATTTCCCTTAAGATGAAATGATCCCCTAGTTACAGGACAAATTAGGCCCCTGGTCCAGGATAGTTGCCATCCCTCCATGACCAGGGGCTGTGGCAATAGTCTACTGAGCTTTTCATCACTGGACTTTGGAAGTGTAAGCTGGAAAATTACCGTCAGGTTCTGAGGGAAGCACATTATGGAATAATCAGGACTTGGCACGCAATGATTCTAAAAGTGCTTTGTTTTTTCTACAACACTACCTTCAGATATGCTTGGTCGGATTGTTCTTCACTGCCTGGGGACCAGCACCAGTGCACAGATCCCCATGACCTCCAGGAAACCTGGCATATCCCTAACCCACCGCAGTCTCAGTAGACCTGTCTTGTTCCCATCAGCCTCTTGTCTATAGACATGCTTTCTCGTGGTAAGGCAGATCCCACCATGAGCTCCCCAAACTCCCTGAGGTCAAGCCTCTCCCCCAGTGAGGGATTGGAAGCACCAACCTCCCTGGCTGTGTGACTTTGAGCAGGTTACCTGACCTCTCCATGCTTCAATCCCCCCAGCTCCAAAGTGGAGTTCATAATAGAACCTACCTCAGAGGGTTGGAATGGGAATTCAGCGAGTTAGTTTATACATGAAAAGCCTTAGGACAGTGGTTCTCAGCTTTGGTGTGCTCAGAATCTCCTGGAGGGCTTATTAAAACACAGATTGCTGGGTCCCAGCCCTGTCCCTTTAGTTTGCATTTCTAACCAGGTCCCAGGTGATGCCTACGCTGCCTGACCAAGAACCAATCGCCCCCGCTGCCATTTTAGAACAATGCCTGATGAGGGACCAGTGCTATATGATTTATTTGTTATTCATTATTTACCTGAAAGATTTAAAAAAGGAATGCCACAGGATCTTTGGAATACATGGCCTGATTAAGTAGTATTTTTAGAAGATTTGGGATATCCAGGGGGTTAGCTAGCCCTCCTATAGTGCTGGAAAGCCTGTAGGAAAATTAGAAGGTGGTGGGGACCGGAGACAAGAGGGGCAGCCTGGATGCATTTCAGTCTCCAAGGGCCCCATTGGCTTCCCTCTGCTGCTGAATTCATGGGTAAAAAAATGAGGCAGGAGCTAGGGTGCCAGATAAGGCCCGCCTTGCCTCACTCCCCAAGTATTTGGGGCTCGGTGTGGGACCAGGTGCTGTGGGAAATCACGACACTAAAGACTGGACCCCTGCCTTCAATGATCTCAGTTACGGAGCTAAGTCCAACACACACCAAACAATAAGAAGACACTGTAGGCACGTAAGGTGGGACACAGTGCCCCTGCAGATGCTGTAGGAGGTGACCACGGGTCACAGTGCTGGAGAGGGTGCACCCCACTGACCAGCTTACTGCCCTGTGTACTAGTTGTATGGCCTTGAAGAAGATGCCCTAGCTGACTGAGCCTCAGTTATCTCGTGTATACTGGATAGGACTGCTTCCTCCCAGGGTCCCTGTGACAATACGAAGCTCCATAGAGCCCCGTGAGAGCGGGGACCCATCTGTCCTGTGCACTTGGCATCCACGCTCCCGCGGTTCCCCTGGCCATGTAGACAGGTGTGCCCTACTTGTTGGAGAATGAGTGTTCTGCTGAGTAAAGTACTCACGGCATCTGGCTGGTGGGGTCTAGGCATGAGTGGCTGTCCTTGCGATTTGGGGTGAAGACTGGCTTAATTTGGGGGAGACGAGTGGAAGATGTGACAAGCACTCCAGATCTGGGGGGATGGCAGGGAAGACGAGAAGAGAGGGAGGAGGGTGTTTCAGATGTGGTAAAGTGCATAGGCAAGGTGGGGAAGCTGGGAGTGCTGTGTGGTCTGGGGAAGCGAGAAGGCAGAAGCGGGGGGAGGGCTGAGGAGTAAGCCCGCTGGGTAGGGAGTTCAGCAATCGGGGATCGCCAGGGTCTGTGCTTCCAACAAGGGGTGTTAATCTCCCCACAACTGCCTGCTTGTGAAAAACAAGAGGCAAAGAATGCAGGTCAGTTTCTTCCTGTTTCCTTTCTAACTGACAGAGCATTTTGATAAAAGAAGATCAACTGGGCATAAAGGAACATTTCTTCATGTTCTCTGGTCATGCCTTAGTGTCTTAGATCATTCCGTGCATAGGAGCCTTTCCACAATTGTCTTCAACTTAACTTTCCAACTGCATTTCCATGTCTTCCCATACAGGACTGTGGTGCCCCCCTCAACCTGGAAAACTCCTATTCAATCTTCAGGACCCAGTCAGTGCCTCCTTCTTACCCAGGCCTCGTAAAAGGAGCTTGCTTCTGTTGCATTTCCCTGGTCTGGAAGGAGAAACACAATTCAGCAAAGCTCCCTTCTCCAGCTCTGGCCCCACCTGTCACTAGGGGGACCTAAGCGGACCTTCAAATGCCCCCTTTACTGGTTTTCCTGGGAGTCTCCAGAAGGTGTCATCTGTGTGCATTCCGGTGTGCAGCTGGTGATCGCCCTCGTGACATTTGTCTGTGCCCTTCTCCGCTGTGGGGGAGCAGGTGGCTGGGCCCCCCCACCCCCAGCTGCTGTCAGTGTGCCGGAGTGTAACTGAGGCCACTGCACAGCGCTGCCTCCTGCCGCTGCCTGCTGAAGACCGTGCTTGCTTTCCCTCAATCACATGTGTGCTGGTCTGGCTCCCATCTCTGCGCTCAGTACAACTCCCAAATGGGGACAATGAAGAGTCTAAGAATACACATGGGCTATGAATAGCTCCCTCTCACCAGGCCTTTCCTATGCACAAGGAATGGCGCTAAACCTTCAGCGGCATCCACACTGGAATCCCCACGCTTACCCTGGATCGTTGTTATCCCCATTCTACAGGTGAGGACTGACAACACCAGAGGCTCGGGGAGATTCAGAGTTTGCTTCAGTGTTCACGACTGGTAAAGGGTGGCTGAGTTTAAACCCAGGTCAGTCTGGCTCCAGAGTCCAGAGCTTCATGTCCCCGCCTTGGTATGCACAGCAGCTCCCATGAGATGGAGCAATTCCTTACTCAGTGCTCGCCAGTTCCCTTGGCAGTCTATCAGCTGGAACTCTCTATCTTACCCCACGACAGCGCCTGGCTCTTAGTGGAAGCTCAACAACTATTAAATGAGTAAAGGAGTAAATAACTAGAGTCTTATTCTCATCCAACCCTCTCGCTCCCAACTGATGGGCCCCAGGGAAGGTCTCCATATCTATCCTTCCTCAACCTTCAAAATCAGAGCAAAAATATTGCTTAGATGGGGTGCTTATAAAGCAGGCTGAGACACCAATGTCTAGGAAACGGAACTCCAGTCTCAAGGGCTCAATGGCAACAATGCCAGCCTCACTGGGTTTTGCCGCCACCAGCTCACACAGCCCTTAGCCCCCCTGCAGAGCCCTGCCCAGTCATTCTGGGAATCCTGGGGGAATACGTCACGTGTACCAGCAGTAGTCACCACGCCGTATCTTCCGCTTCCCTCCTTTCCCTCTCAAGGCCCTCACGATGATGTCCTCTCTGGGTACCCCTGGGCTGCCTCACCCTGCACCTGCACCCACCACAGGAATACCATCCACCATGTTCAGGGCCGTCTCTTCTGAGCATGGCCAGTCCTCACAGTGTGAAGGCCATGCTGTGTTTTGCTTAGACGTGCAGCGCTGCTACCCTGCTCTGTGTCACACATTCCATCATCTGGGGCTTGACCAGGTGATGATATGCGTGCCCCATGACTTACCAGGTCCTTTAGAAATCCTCCCCTTCACACATGGAACTGGGGTGTGTGTGTGTGTGTGTGTGTGTGTACGCATGCATGCATGTGACTCCATGCTGTCCTCTAGCTCCCTCCTTTTTCCCCACACGGCACACCAGGCTGCTCCTTACTCTTCTTTCCCCAAGACGCTAATCAACCCCTGAATATAGATGTTTGCTAGTCTTGGTTCCTCGCCCTCCTCCCCACTGATCAGGCAAATCCAGCCACATATGGATTCATTTTAAGGATTATGCGGGACCCCCTCCACCCCCCACCATCCCTTAGCTACAGACTTAAGAAGACCAGCTCCTCAGTCCAGACATCAGGTGAGCCAGTCTACTGGGGGAGGTGGCGGGTGGATTGAGCTTTATCAACAAGTCTGGCATTTCCAGATTTAAGGCTTGGATTTACTCTGAAGCTGAGGAGGGCTTAGGTTTCAGGACCTCCCTCCCCGATTTGCATGGGAGAGGCCCCAGTGCTCATATGTCTTTATAAAATTGGCAAAAGTAAGCTGTTTTAAGGCAGTCAGTTAATTGCTGGGGGTTTTTCCTCCCCCATCTTCCCTCCTGAACCTCCCTTCCTGGCAGGTGACATTAGAATGGCCATGGACATCTTGGAGTATCTGGATAAAAGGCAATTAAGTTGGGGATATAAGAGTTCAATTTCCTTGGGGTATATTAGTGTGGTCTGTCGCCATCCCCATGCGTGGTTGGGTTACTGCAAACCCTCCTGGTGGATGATTGGCAGGGATACTCCTACTACCAAAGGGGGCGACTTGCCCCACGTCATGGGACAATGATGCAGGGTCAGATGCAGTCATCTCTCACTGTGACTGTGTCCCAAGGCACCTGGCACTGGTAGTCTGAGACAGCAAAGGAGAAGCAGGATAGCAACGTGTGGAGCCAGAAGCTATGCTGTGAAAAGTTCTTCCCAACATCATGTGTCCAAAATTGTATGTGGAAGATTTAGGTACCTCATGGATGCCTAATTAAAACTATTACCCCCAAATACCAAAAACTGAAAAGCAAATGTTGATCAGCCATGCTGGAAGAAAGACTGAATAACCCTTTTTCCCTGTGTATAGAAAATAATAGTTCATAATCATCATCTAAAGAAGTGATACATCCAAAAGAAATGCAAATAAAAGCATAGGAAAAAACCCAGTAGTATGGAGGCGTGTCAGAAAGTTCACTGATTACAACTACTATGGGTATCTTTTTGGATTTTGTAATATTTGGGTAGTTGATGGCTTTTTAAAACTTTTGTAATATCTTGTGGTTTCTTTTCTCATTCTAAATAAAAATTCACACTTGCAACATACTTTGCAACAAAATTCAATCTTTGTAACATATTTAGTATTTTTTTTCTTAAATTTAATTGTAATTAGCTTCAGGCTACTTCTAATTGTATTAGCCTGAATAGAATCGTATTGTCTTCCCATATAATCTGCATCTGCCCTGGGCTGGGAGTTGAAGAGTATTTGGACCATTCCCTGCTTCTTGTCTGAATGTCTAAAGGGTTAGGGTGAGGTGGGGTGAGTTTCCTTCTCTTCCTCCTTTTCCTGTCAGATTTGGCCATGGCAGCCTTTAGAAGTTTCCTGTTTCCTATAACTCATCCTCTCTGAGTGCCTTTCTAGGCTTTTTCTCCTCAGATCTTCTTACTCTTCACCAGGTTTCTTAGATATGATGCCTTAGGACTTGCTGCCCAGCCCAGCCTCAGTCAAGACTCCAAAACCAGTTTCCACTTATCTTATACTCTACAGTCTCTGCTCCTGTGACCAGCCTGGCTCCCATAGGCCCCGTCCACCAGATGACATTGGATCTTTCCTTCTTTTGATTTCCAGACTCCAGAGAGTCTCAAGATGTGCTCAGGATAGACCAGGCTCTATTACTAAACAAAAGTCCCATTCAACATCTTCATTGCCCTCAGTTCTGGAAAGAGAGGCCCAGAAACGTTGCCCATTGCCTGAGTCTGCAAGACCATGGTTCAGGAGGAGTAAGGGAAAGGTGTCTCCAATACTTTGTGAGTTGGTGATATTTGTATTTGAGGTCTCAGCACAGACATAGAAAGTGATGAGAGTATCCCAGTGTCCTTCTCCCCCATCAGTGTGACAACTTTTTGGATTATTTGTCAACTTCGCTCTCACTAGGTGGGAAGAACATGTTACCTGTAGTTAGAAAATGTGAAATTGACTCTGTTGCTAATTCACTGGTGTCCGGAAGCAGCTCACTTCTCTTTTGGCCTTCATTTCCTCATTTATAAAATGAGGTGATTCAGTTATATGATTGCCACAGTCCCCCAAGCTCTAAATTATCATGCTCTGTGAATCATTGTGCTTGCAAATCTCTAATTAAACAGGGCTTATCTACTCCTAATCTTTGTAGAACTAGAATTTGAATCTTGTCAGCTCAGTGTTGACAAGAAATCTCAAGAAAACAGGTTCACATTAAGGAAAAAGGACAGGGGGAAAATAACCCCAAGTTTCAGTAGAATCTTTTATACCAACTACAGTTATAATGTTCTACAGCCATCATACATTCATAAATCTAAAAGCTCAATTATGTTTATTAGATTTTACTAAGGTAAGCAGTCAGTGGAAGTATTTTAGAAAGAGTAGCACCTTTAAGGTGGACTTTTGCTGTTGTTATTTTTGTTGTTCTTCTAACTGAAAAAAAAATCTGGTTCTTAGGATTCTCTGTCCTTTCAATGGTTGTGGTGAGTCTTGTTAACTCCAGGTGTGCACAAACCCTCTTTTCTCTGCCACCGTTAGCAAAAGCCCTACCTTTCACTTTCTTAGTTAAAAAAATAAATGATTGAAGAAAGAGAGGAACTCCATAATATTGGAAGATACTAAGGACTTCTTTGAAGTGACTGAGGACATGGGCTGTTGCGAGAGACCTGCATGGCTCCAAATACTGGCTCCACTGCTGACTGGCTCCAGGAACTTCAGGAAAGAGTGAGAGTGCAAGGTACAGCATGGAACAGTAGAAAGACAGACACGTATGCATAGGAGTCTTCTCAGTTCATTCAGGGAAGAGGGACATTTTGGGGGCTTGAAACTTTCTTCAAGGACATCTTCGTGCATTCGGTGAGTCAATGCTCTGTGACTAGCCACCTTCAGGGACTTAAGATGGTTTCCCAGGTGTCTGGGGAAAAGCATTCCACATAAGGGTGGGAGGCAAGAGAGCACACCAGCCTCAGGAGAAGGTCAGCCTTATCCTTCCTTAATAGGTTAGCTTCTGGTTTATACATCAGCTGCCTATGTGTTTGGTTATCAAATACCTGTCTATAAGAAACTGATCTCTCATTTCTGGGTATGTACAGGCCAAATCTAACTACTGGACTGGGCGGGCTGAGGACCAGTGTGTGGACTGCGGAAACCTCATCCAGCTACTGCTTCCCCGGGGGGTGGCCAGCCTGCCCTGATGACACCCTCCCTCTCTTACCAAGCTTCTTCTTCTTTTTTTAATGTGATCCTTTTTTTTAAATTCTGTTCTTAATGTTTATTTATTTTGAGGGAGAGAGAGAGACAGAGCATGAGTTGGGGAGGGGCAGAGAGAGAGGGAGACACAAAATCCAAAACAGGCTCCAGGCTCCCAGCTGTCAGCACAGAGCCCGATGTGGGGCTCGAACTCACGAACTGTGAGATCATGCCCTGAGCTGAAGTCAGACGCTCAATTGAGTTAGCGCCCCCCTAAGCTTCTTAACTGTAACAGATCTCAGGACACTGCAAATAAACGAGGGCATCACTACACTTTGGAATATACTACTTAGCCAATATAAACAGTTTCTTTCTTTCTTTCTTTTTCTTTCCTTGTTTCTCTCTCTCTCTCTCTCTCTCTCTCTCTCTCTCTTTTAACCAAATTTGGTAGGCTGGCTTATCGCTCCCTCCTGCCCTCTGGCAGTTGTAACAGATGCTGGAAGTTTGTTGTGGAGCGTTGGATCTTTGGGGTTGATGATTTGTCGCTTGGGTCTATGTGGCAAAAGAGATGGATTCCAAGAAACACATGTTTAAGAAATTCAGGAAGGAGCAAGGAAGTGGATATGATCATTGGCTAATTGGTTTGTTAGGCCAAAAATGCCTTTTGGTGCTCACCACAGCTCCGATGCCAATTCTTAAGTAGCAGTGACCTCCCTTGAGGTCACTGTGTGAATGACTATGATAAATGGCTGGTTTTGGAAGGTTGGGGATTTTTCTCTCTTTGCTTGTTCTTCCCCCCCCCCTTTGGTTGTTTGGGATCTTATTGAAAATCACAAACCAGAAAGAAAACAGCTGCCAAGATCAGTGGTGAACATTTCAAGAATCAGGTTACTGTGGCCTGTGGCTCTCAACTCCACTTGAAGAAAATTCCGGTCGCTCTGGTGATCTCCCAGTACATTTTCCCTAAAATACCCACTTATCCGTGGTTTACCAATGAGCAGGAGGTGGAAATGGGCAGAAGGGTCAGGCTAAATAATGTGGCATTATACATATAGATCCCCTTTCCTCCCCACCCCCTCCCCAACCCAATAGTTGAGTCAATATAGGACTAACACTGAGTCAGATGCCTTGGAACAAAAACAGATTTTAGAAGCTAAGGATCATGGTTTGGGGGGAAATTGAACAATTTCGTAGGCAGATTCCCAATGTACCTTAAATAAGTGATTTTGTGGCTATTTGAGGTTAAGGCACTGGTTGAGCCTCCGAGCATTTACGGATGAAAAGAGGACCTGCAGTGAGGTCAGCTATTTTCATACAGACCAGGCTGGTAAAAAAGCCTGAACCAAGAATAAAGGACCATGCTTTCTAAGTCTTCCTTTACTTCTTGCTAAGCTGAGGAATCTCAACAAATCAGTTTGCCTGTCTGGGCCTTGCTTACCTCAGAACCGGATGACTGCCTCCATGCTTTGATGCTAAGCTTTCCTTCCATGTTCATCCAAACTCACCCCAAATATTCTCCTCCCCACAAATGTCTTCATCATTGCCCTGGAGTGAGTCACATAAAGCAAATTTCACATTGTCATCAAACACGTCACATTTTCCAACATGGTATGTTATACAGCCGCAATATAATTAATTTCTATTAAGTTGTGGGGCAAGTACACCCGAAAGGGAAGAAGCCGAAATTGTGGAATGTTGAAAAAAATAATTTCTATTAGAAACAGTGTCACAAATAGTGGCTAAAAATATACGGCGCAGAGAGGGGCCATTGTGACAGTTTTGGAGATTAATTTAGGGTCATTTGTATTTAACATATTTTTTTCCAATGCAAAAGAGTTTTATAAATTTGTTTTACATTTATTTATTTTTGAGAGACAGAGTGAGCATAAGCGGGGGAGGGGCAGAGAGAGAAGGAGATGCAGAATCCGAAGCAGGCTCCAGGCTCTGAGGTGTCAGCACAGAGCCCAACGCAGGGCTCGAACCCATGAACCATGAGATCATGACCTAAGCCAAAGTCAGACACTCAACCTACTGAGCCACCCAGGCGCCCCTCCAATGCAAAAGTTTTTTTTTAATGCACTTGAAACAATGTCTTCTTAAGAATACGAACATTCCATAATTATCACTTACACGACTAAATTGCTTAGTTTTGCCTATGTACCCTCAGGGTACATAAATTCTAAATTAGTGAGGTCTAAATTAATGAGATGATATTATACCTGCTTTTGGAATGTGTCGAACCATTTGATAACTGTTGAATCACGCTGAACTAGAGAAATAAATCTGATACCATCTGCGAGGCTACATCTGAAGCTGAGATTTCTTTATCTAAAAGTTCTAGGATGTATAGAGTTAAATTTAAACCAAAATGAGATTTCCTGAGGTCTCAAATGCTAATATGTACCGCATTAGCCTTGAGATGGTAGGGTCCTTCATAACAAAATAGAAGGCTTGCCAAATCTGGTATCTTAAAACAGTAATGTAGACTCCAGCCTTCTGATTACATTCTTTGGATATTAAAATTTGGTTTGACCTAGATTCAAAGTGACTAGATTTTTTCCCCCTGTAAATTTCAGGGACCTTCCATAGGAAGGCAGAGGAACTGTATCTAAATCTCTCTTTTAAAGACACTCATAAAAATGCACTCAGCACTAAAAGTTTCCACCCAAGGAAATGAACAAAACAAGTTGGATTCAAATGGCAACAACAACAAAAAAGAAAAGAAAAGAAAAGAAAATTCCACAATTAAACTTCAACATGGAAATATGTTCTAAATAATTTAAGTCATTGTGGTCAAATCAAGAACAGAAAGGGCAAAGCTGCTTTGGTTTTTGCAGGAGCAGTTTTCAGTTTCTTTCCCTGGGCTCATCGGCGTCATAAAACGTTAGTACTGGAAGAGTTGTGAGCGACCCTCTGTTCCCGAGCCCCCTTAATAGAGGAAGAGGCCCAGCAAAGCAATGGGGTTGGCCAAAGTTGGGAGCCAAGTAGGAATGGTCCGGGGACTCGAACTCAGCTCTCTCCAAACTCCCACACCACAAAGCAGTGTGTCTTAATAGGCACTTACCAGGCGTTTGTGGAATGAATGAGTTTACTCTTTGAGTTCTTACAGGAACCAAACCAATCAAAAGCCATTATTCATTCCTTCTCAAAGGTGTCTTTTCTCCAGAAGCCTTTTCCCAGTCTGATTTCCTAGATTCAGGAAAAGAATAGGGAGCAGAGAGTCGAGCCAGGAAGAGGTTTTTCTCCACGCTGAAGTTTGTGCTGGAGGAAAAGGGGCAAGAGAAAGAGAAAGGGGTTACTTACCAGGAGTTATTATTTAACGCTGAGTTTCTGAAACAAATTCTTCTATGTTTTAATAAGCCTGGTAGCTAACTCTGCATTCTTTATATTTGAGGGAGTTAAAAGTCGTGCTATGTAGAGTAGGCACTTGCCAGTTGTTGAATGAATACATGAATATGTGAGGGAAATGGTGCTGTGTGTTTGCTGCACAGTATCTTGTTGAAATCCCTCTAGCTCTCTGGAAGGAGCCATCAACCCTATTTCCTGAAGGAGGACATAGAGGCTCAGAGAACACAATGGCGAGCCCAACGTGTTAAACAACTTCTTTGTATATATGCTTTCTCTGCCTGCTTCCTCATGAAAGAATTCCAGTCTTCCCATGAACCTCTTGGTCCCTTTATGAAATTTTTTTTTATTTGGGGGGAGAGAGGAAAAAGATAGGCCTCTAATGCATGGCTGAAACTGCAGATGAATAGGAAAAATCAAAATGGCTTTGGGTTGGTGGCTGCCAAACGGTATTGAACAAAAGAAGACGCATGCCCATTTGGAAGGAGAGGAGGGTGAAAATGGATGACAGCTCAAATGCTTTGTGATTTGTAACTGCTTTACTTAATCCTGTTTCCAATTTGATAGTACACTCTAGGTCAACAGAATCCTACATTCAAAGAGACTTTGTGGTGTCTATATAATGAGCCTGGTATTGAGTTCCTGAGTTCCCTTTTCTGAAGAACCCAGCATAACTCCATTGCCATGTCCTTCCAATGAGAGAATAGCAACTCTGTTTATCCCCATATGCCTTGTGTCAGTCTCAGGGAATGACATCATCTCTCATTGAATATACTTCAACTAATGGAGAAGATCAGGAAGAATGGCCAGCGTTGCCCTTTCCCGGATCCTGCTCCATCTCCAAAATGAGCTTTTTACATACTAAATGATTCACTTACCAGGTAAAATAAACACAGAAACATTGCCAAATTAAAATGGAGTACGTTTAGATTCAGAATGACACTGAGCAAACAGCCCAGCTAGGGATATCAGGCCCTTGTGGGACATGGGTGTGCCCAGATGAGAATGGCTCCAATTAGCCTCAACGGCGAAGGGTTTGCAATGTGGCAAACTGAAGCCTAAACCATTCCACCCTGGAGAGCAGAAAGGCTGGGATGCAGAGATGGGAAGATATCCGATTGCAACACAACAGCACAGCTTCAGTTTTTAAAACTCTGGAAATCATAGACTCTGAAGAGCTGAGATCCTCCAGGTGAATCCTGTCTTTCAAAATACGAGGAAACTGAGGCTCAGGGAAGCTTGGAGGCTTGGCCATGATCCCAGAACAATTAGCATCTGAGCCAAGTCTCAGACCCAGGTGTCTTTGTTATCATGAGTTGGGTTTGAGGGGTTTCTACCTTCTGGCATTCAAAGCAAGAATCATCCATGAGAGTAGAAAACATATCTGACTTATTCACCAAAGTACTGGGACATAGAAGATGCTCAAGAAACATTGGAAGAATAGGGGCGCCTGGATGGCTCAGTTGGTTGAACATCCAACTCTTGATTTTGGCTCAAGTCATGATCCCAGAGTTGTGGGATGGAACCTGGCATCGGGCTCCATGCTGAGTGTGGAGCCTGCTTAAGATTCTCTCTCTCTCTTTCCCTCTGCCCCTCTTCCCTTCTCTAAATTAGATTTTTTATTTAAAAATTAATAAATATTTGAAGAATGAAATGAAGAAATCTAGATCTGAATATTGATGAGGTCCAAAGATAACACCCAACCAGAACTTCATATTATACCCAGTTTAAGCCCCGAGCTGGTTCCCAGGATGTAGGCTAGAAATTACATTCTGGACTATGCATATCCCAAAGAGAATCTAGAATCAAAACGTTGTGTTGATCAGGTATAAAGGTCAGAAAAACTTTTCTCTAGCTCACAGTGTTATAAAGATTAAATGAGTCCATAGCAAGTACCTAGTGGAGAGTTTGTGGTGATGATGGCAATCATGATGATGATGATGATAATGAACTTTGTGCTATATCAGATACAAAAACTCAGCTTGAAGTTCCTTCCAAGCTTTGGGAGCCTGTATGACTCTACTATGGCCATTTTTTTCATAAGTAGAACTAACACAGGGGCGCCTGGGTGGCTCAGTTAAGAATCCAATTTCAGCTCAGGTCATGATCTCACGGTTCATGGGTTCAGGCCCTGCCTTGGGCTCTGTGCTGACAGCTTGCTCAGAGCCTGGAGCCTGCTTCGGATTCTGTGTCTCCTTCTCTCTCTGCCCCTCCCCTGTTGTGCTCTGTCTCTCAATAATAAATAAATGTAAAAAAATTTTTTAAAAAGAACTAGCACAGATATATTCTTTAAAAAATATATAACAAGAGAAGAAAAGATGTTGGGCCTCCACTCCAGGCTTTCTTATAAGTTGTGGTGAGTGTAGGTGAACAAGAAGTGAGAAGGCAGAGACTATTCAGAAGTACCTCCAAATGTGGTAAAGTTAGAGCAAGAGACATGTGTGGTTCTTCCCATATCCTTCTATTTCACATAGAATGGCAGATTAAAATTGTGTTCATCATGTCATTTCTCTGCTCAAAAACCTTCAGTGGCTGTCTGCCGTCTTTCCAGAATACCAAGCATACAAGTTAGTTAGCCTGGTGTTCACAGGTGTCTTCAGTCTTACCTTGACCACTTCCCATGATCTGCATGGAATGTGTGCTATAGCCTGGCCCCGCCTGCCATTGCCCAAACTCATCTTGCAACCTCCATCTTCACATGTGCCTTTTATCCTAAAGGCTTTCCAATTCTTCAATTTCCAGCTGGTCTCTAAAGCCAGTGGTACGATCTCTCCTTCCTTTGAACTTTGGGTGGTGGTCTTGATTTGTTTTGTTGCCGAGCCTTATTTTGTGATCTTTGAGGTTATCACTCACATCAAACTATAAACTTTGAGGTTAGGGACAATTTCTGTTTTCCAGGGGTAAGGGTTCATATTTTCTTTTTAAAACTTTTTTTTACATGTATTTATTATTGAGAGACAGAGCACTAACGGGGGAGGGCAGGGAGAGAAGGAGACACAGAATCCGAAGTAGCCCCCAAGCTCTGGGCTGTCAGCACAGAGCCCGACACAGAGCTCAAACTCATGAACCGTGAGACCATGACTGGAGCTGAAGTCGGACGCTCAACCGACTGAGCCACCCAGGCGCCCAAGGGTTCATATTTTCTTATGGAAGGAATGATGGAATGAATGGTGGGTTGGACAAGAAGCCCCAGCTTCTCACAGATTGAGGGGATTTCTGGCATAGGGTGTTAACAGCCAGGGCTCCAGCTACAGTTCCCCCACTTGATTCCAGCAGGAGAAGATGGTCACTCCACCAGGGGAGCACTCAGAGTGTGGAAGGATTTCCATCCCCCAGTGTTGCCCCAGTGAGAGAAGGAAGGTGATGTGAGGTATTTGACGCCCCGCATTTGCTCAGCCCTGCATTCCTACATGGTCTGCCCCAGCCCAGGGGGTTCTTGAAGTGCTTTCCTCAGCTGGAGTCTTGAGCTCACTGGCTTAAAAGATTACAAAGCCCAAGCCTCTCCCAGCAAGGTGCTTTTTTCATTCACTGTCAAATGACTGGCCAGCCATTGCAACAGCACTGGGTGTGCACCTATGTGTGTGTGAGAGAGAGGGATTACATATGTGCTCATGGGAGAAGGATTTGCAGAAGCTGTGATATTTTAACTGGAACCTGGTTATGTGATGAGGACTGAGGAATGGCAGGCACATGGAGGCAAGACTGTACAGACATGTTTAGGCTCAGGTCATAGCCTAGTTTGGCTAGAGTTTCACACTGAAGAAGAGTGGAAATTTGACATGCAAGAGTGGGGTCACATTAGAGATACTTAGAAGACAGGTCCAAGGCTTTGAATTCCAAGGAAGGGAAGACAGAACATGATGGCAGAAGGGTCTAGGGTAGGGACGGCAAGCAGGTTTTCACTCCCATCCCAGAACTTAACCTCTCTGTGTGATGGTTTATTTACAAAGTGGGGATATGGTACTTTCCTTATGCAATCATCAAGAAGGTTCAATTATTCAGTGTATGTAAAATTATTCTTTGTGAAATGGATGGTAAACAAATTAGGCAAATTATTGATCCTATTTTCCAAAAGGGCAAGAAGATAGGTTTTACCAATTGTAGAGCAATCAACACGATGGGACTTTCGGGTGAGACTCTAGATCAAACTATCGAGAACTTGGTTTGTGAACATGAGATAAAGAATCTCAAGGAGCCAGTAAGGGTTCCCTGAGAACTCTTCATGGGAGCACAACATCATTCCCTTTTTGTAAAAGTTGCCTGACTCAGAAAATGCAACCCAAGTAGCACGTCTATATTTCAGTGAGGCAACTTGTTAGATTCTTCTTCATATCAGGCTGATGAACAAAACAGAAGAGAGTAAGCAGGACCATGTATTTGGCTGGTTTTAAAACATGCCTCCGAAGTGGTGGTATCAATCAAAGTGATGTCAGTCTGCATGCAGATGGTTTCTAAGTGGCATGATCCACTCTTAACATAAGCAAATAACTCAGAAGAATATGTAGAAGATTTGCTTATTGACTATGCAACGGCGAAGAGCCTGGAAGTGAAATAAATGTTAAGTAATAGGACCAAGATTTTTAAAATTCTATTATTTAGAAGTTGCTACAGTTGTAAGGCTTTGACAAGAAACACTGTTTATTTCATGATGAGTTTTCAGAACACTATTATCCATGCATCCAAATCACTAACACACTCTCCTCTCCCTCTTGGCTTCCTAAATTTCTATGAATATTCTGCTCCCCTGGCACTGAACCAGCACCATAGGAATGGAACAAAGACGGAGCCCTCCTTCTCAAAGACCAAGCTGTAAAATTAGCAAAGGAATAAAAAACAGCTGGCGAAATATGATAGCTGTTATTCCGAGCCCATGAACCTGAAAAGACAGTTTATTTTAGAAGACAAACAAAATCTGCCTTCTGTTTGATCTAGGGCAGCATCCGCCGTCAGAAGCAGTCCGTTCACATTTAGTTACTCAGGAGGTTTGGGACAAGAAGTACAGGCGCTATAAACAAAGAACAGAAAGGATCCGTTTCCATCTTAATTTGACAGTAAACAGTACTAATTTGACTCTGCAGCTGTTTATCGATACCCAGGGAAAAAGAAGGTTGCAATTCAATAGAGAGAACAGTAGCCAGTGTGTTGAGGCAGAATTGTTCATAAGATGGCAGGAGCCAGGCTGTCTTGAATCTCTTGATGTTAGAAGAACACAATGTAAATTGCCACACGATGTGGTTTTCATCTGGCAGCATGGCCAGCAACGAGAGCCTATAGTTTTTGGCCTTCATAGAGGGTTCTCTGTAGTGGCCTCATCTTGACTTGCCTTAGTAACTACCAATGGATTCCCTGCCCATTATGTAATATTTTACAGAAAATAGGTCTAGCCCAAGGCAAAATTCTTTATTCCCTCACTCACTCACTCATTTTATAATGTTGATTAAGTGCCAAATGGTGAGCTGAATATTGGAGCTAAAAGGCTGGATATTATTCCTGATCACTTGCCCTTTTGTTTAGGTGGGTTCCTATATGTATCATCAATGGATTAGTCATACAGAACGTGGCTATAGTATTATAGATTGGATTTGAAAGCTATCACCTACATAGCTCACTCATTCATTCATTCATTCATTCATCCATTGTATTTTGGGTGATTCTGACAAGGATTAAGACACCGGACACCTTGGTAAGTACTTTTCGTGCATCATCTTAGTCAACCCTCATAACAGTATTATACGGTAGCATGATTGTCAACACCCATTTGGCCAATAAAGAGGCTATAATGTAGAGGTTCAATTTCTTGCCTGTGGCTATGCAACTACTAAGTGGAGAAGCCAGGAACGGAATCCCAGTTTGGTGGACTCCAAATTTCATGCTCTTTATAATAACGCTTCCATTTAAGATGCTTAGAAGTTGTGAATCTCAGTGGCTCATCATGGACATCCATTTTCATTGTCATATATTTTTGAAAAAGCATGGGTATCCCAATGAATACAATATTTGCTCTAGTAATTTATTACAATTTATATCTAAGCCTGTTCCTATAATATTAAACTGCCACCTTGAGATGATATTCAGGGTCTTCTACTTAAAATACATGGATAATATGCTTTGGTTTTTTAAATCATATTTGTTGAGCACTTACTATGTGCCAAGACTTAAATGCGTGCTTTGTCATTACTGAGTGCCATAACCACCATCAAGTCATTGTTTCTGACATTATCCTGAATTTTTACAAGAAACGATTGCCTGCCTTCCCAATACAGAATTTAAAACAAACACAATCCCACAGCATTTTAAACAATTTTGAAGACATTTACCATTTGCCATCAAACCAGAGAGAATAGTAAGAGTGAACAGCTATTAGAAGAAAAAAATATCCTATCATATGCTCAGTTTAGTAAGGATATGCAGTTTTACTACTTATATTTTAATTTAGCTTCCTTTCAGATGCAATTAAATCTTCGTCATTAGGTCATCTCTGGCCTGGCCAAATAAAGCATTCTATTTAGAAAATGGGACACTCGGTGCAGCCAGCATCTCTCCGTTCCACTTTAAAAAAAGTAGAAGCAGTGGACTTGTGACTTGCAGATTATTGCCCACAGTTGGTTTGCCTGTGTTCTGATGCACAGTAGATGTAAACTTTGGAGATCTGGATAAGAAAGGAAAAGTACACATGGGTTTGGTAAAGGGGCAGAATTCACTCCTTTATTAAATGTTATTTCTTTAGGACACATCATTTGTTGAACATTGAAAAACACAGCGGAGGCACCGTTCTGAGCATCATTAAAGGGGGATGCACTGTGAAGTACAGTGAGACTCCGTTTTGCACCAACGTTCTGTTCCTCACGTCACCCCAGTGTCACAACCCACTGGGACTTTTCTGGGATATTTGCTATTGTTCTCCATGACACTGAAAATTTGGAGGATTCAAGATAAGCAATGGCTCCGGAGATACAGAAAACTGTACTTTACAGTCCTCCATCACCGGAAGCATGGTACCTGACCCCATTGCCTTAAGCAAATAATATGGGTGTTATTTCATACCTGTAATTTCAGAGCCGGGCATCTTAGGATTCGTTAATTAAGAGGCTCAGTGACATTATCAAAGATCCAGGCGCTGCCATCCCAGTACTCTGCCATCCTCAGAGAGCTGGTTTTATACTCAAGCATGTCCCGTCCTGACAGCAAGACACCTGCAGCAGCAGCACTGGTATCATATCCAGATATGGCTATAGCCAGAGGGAGAAGATATCATTTCTTCCTTAAGCCCCCTTTTAAAGTCTAGAAAACTTTCCCCCCTTACCCCCAAGAGGACCTCACCTCACTTCTCAGTGGTCAGAATTGCGTTCATGCCCTGACGTCCATAAGTCACCGGCAGGCAGAATGGAGCCACCTTCTGAGATGGCTTTATTTGTCCAGGCCAAAGATGACCTAATTGAGGTTTAATTGCATCTGAAAGGAAGATAAATTAAAATATAAGTAGTAAAATGGCATATTCTTCCTAAACTGAACACATAACAGGATTTTTTCCCCTTAGGCCAATTAGAGCATATCCCCTAAAGTGCACCACTGAGAGCAAGAGGTGGATACCTGAACAAAGCTGGGGTTGTGTTACCCAGAAGTTGGGTGAGTGGCTGTTTAGGTAGGCTGCCAACAGTGTCTGCTACGAGTGGTCAGGCCTGGCCGGTCTAACCTTCAAACAGCCTCGTATAAAAGCAAGTCGGGTATCACAACCTCCAACAAGCAGAAGAGAAAACCATACATTTCAGTCTTTGCTCGAGGCCACCTGGAAGCAAGTGGCAAAGTGAAGATTCCAACAAAGTCTTCAGTCCTGAGTCCGCTGTGTTTTCCATTATTTGTCTCCTTGATGTCAGCATTATCCATGACTTTCCCTCCCTCGAGGGCCTCCCATCCTCTTTCCTGGGGTCTGACTTCAACTAAGATTTGTCTTCTCATGGTGATGGATGTGCAGCCCATACTCGGAAAATGCCTACTCTGCGAGGCTCTGTGCTACACCATTAGTCCCACAAAATCCAAAATCACATATGGAGTGTGAGAAGTTGGCATTCAATCTCAAGCAACTGATTCTAGAATCATGTTCTTAACCGCTACACTCTTCCTGTCTGTTGTCAGGACAGTGGGCTGGACTGAGGTTAATTCAATATTGCACAAATCAGTGAGGGCTTTTGGATGGAGGTTGGTTTAGAAAAGCAGACTATGTGCCCTTGGAGACCACTGTCATGTAGGATGATAGAAGAAGGCTAGTATCTAATCCAGTTACTCCCAGTTACAGGCTATTAGATACTGGTAAAAAATATTCCAACTGAGCCTCAACTTTCTTATCTGCAAAATGGAGATAAAAGTAATTCCTATTTTGCAGTTCTGTTGTTACCAAGGTTAAGGAAGAATCTATGCTGAAATACTCTATAAGTTGCAGAACATTCTAATGATCATTTTCTATCATATTAGTTAGTAATTATTATTATCATTATCTGCATTATCTGTTTTCAGAAGTTAGGGTGATCCATGCACAAGACTCATCTTCTCTGCCCTCTGAGATAGTCCGGGGCGGGGGGGGGGGCAAGCAGTGAGACGCTGTAAAATGATACTGATGGCTGAGGACTGTCATCAGCTGACTCCTGCTCGGGACCCTGCTATTCTCTGTAGGAGCTTTATTCTCCACCCCTCCACCCATCCTCCCAGGACGTCTTCCTCTCCTCTCCCACTGGTCCCCACATGCCTCACCTCTTGCCCTCAAAGCTGTTTAATGCTCTCTTCATCTTGTGGGTTTTTTTCTCTAGGTGAAAGAGAAGGATAAGGTTGTACAGGACACTAACAAAATCAATGAATCCACATAAATCATAATACAGACAAATTTTGGTACAGGGCACAGCCCCGTGTAAGCTGAGCCTTTGCTCATTGGAGCTGGTTTTGCATGTGCTGCAGAAGAAACAGACAAGAGCGGAGAGAGCCAGTCTCCCAGGGGCAGTACGAGGTGGGCCAGTGGGATGTCACAGGAACATGTGAGACTTGGAAGAGACCCAGTGACCACCTAAACCCTCCTGTTCCAGATGTTAATGGACATGACCAAGAAAGAGAATCCACACTCAAACTTGCTTCCCAAACACAGAGCTAAACACAGTTAAATAAGCTCCTTTACCCATGGTTGGATTTTTGGTCCATTTAATGGGCTAATATTGGACTAATAAATATTATACTTATCTAAGAAGGGATTTCCCAGAATCTGGCTATAAGATCTCTTTTCATGGAGCCCCTGATTAAACTAGTTTCCCATAGGACACTGATTAATCCCGTATTATTTTATATTTGGGGAAACTGGGGTTCCAGAAGTTAAATGAGTGGCTCCAGGTTTCCAGCTAGCCGGAGGAAGAAAGAGGCTCCTGGTTCACCATGCTCTATGTAAGATGGTTCTCAATCTTAAGGTACATCAGCATTCCCTGGAGGGCTTGTTGAAACCGACCTTTCTGGGTCCCACCCCCCTGAGTCTCTGAGTCAGTAGGTCTAGGGAGGGGCCCAAGAATTTGCATTTCTCATTGGCTCCCAGGTGATGCTCATGCTGCTGCCCTGGGGCTCACACTTTGAGAACTGTGCTTTGCCTTGCTTGACTCTCCTGTTAGGTGCTATGGCAGAAAGCAGATGTGTCAGGTTTCTGATCTGAGAGAGGGGCGACTTCCTGGACACTGAAACAGCTTTAGCCCTAGATAGAGTAAGCAGTTGCCTTCCCGATGTGACTCACCGGGCACTAGGAGACCAGCTCAGCCTTCCGTGAAGGCTCCCACCCTCTCTGAAATTCTTCCCTCCCCTTTGCCACCCTAAATCCTACCAATTAGAGACTCATCCCCATCTTTTGTTTGTTTTTGTCTTAAGTTGCTCTTTTACAATACAAATATTCCTGGAAGGGCTGAGAAAGATTATCAGTCACTTACACATAAGGTTGAGTTAAATCAGATCCCCCTTTGTATTTAGCTGAGAATTTAGCTGATTTGGGGCTAGAGAAACTGCAGAGGAACCCCTATTTTTGGAGGCCAGAGGCTATCTTTAAAATGGGTTGCATGATGCTTGGTGAGTGTGCCCAGGAGGTGACATGCCACTTTGGGTTACTGCTCCTTCTTGCTGTGTAGCATTATCCTCAATCTCACTAGCTACTGAACCAGGGTGGGGCGAAGGAGGGGTGGGAGAATGCAGATTTTCCTTTTGGATCACAAAGGTTTGTCCTCATTCAAATATGGAAATCAAAGGTGGTGGCATAGACCCAAAACTCCCAGGGCTCCTTTTGGCTGAGAGGACTCCCTCTGGTGACAGAACCCCAGATCTGGTAGTGGAGCCTGAGTGCTGGGTGGTCTGTGCCCTGCTGTGCCCTCTGTTCTTGGGAACATCTGCTCTCCTCTTTGCTAAATTCTATTTACCAAAGAGTTTTGGTTTATTCTCTTGCACTGTAACAAAGACCACGCAGCCTCTGACTCCAGCTTCCTTCCTGTATCTCCCTCTGGATCTTTCTCTTTTTTTTTCCCTCTTGCCAGCCTTTCCATCTCTCTCTGTTTCCAGTCTCCCTCTCTCTTCCCATGGAAGGAGATGTGAGGAAACTTTTCTGGATATGTCTAAATGGCCAGCACCTGCCCTACAACTTTGCTTATTTTCAGGGGACACCATTGGCAGAGAATTCCACCAAAATGGCACCTCTCAAGGTTATGACTCTTTGGTGGCTGTGGCTGATGCCTTTCTTAGTTCCTGCTGTTGACTAGTAAGGAAGAATGAGGATGGGGAAGAGTAGAGCCCCCTTCAGCAGGCCCAATATCGGGGAAAATTGCAATTCCCTTTCAACTTCTCCTCTGCTACTCCAGGGTCAGCTACACAGGCAGTAGTACACAGGCAGCTACTCGTAGGGTCAACCCTCACTAAGTAACAGACAGAAGGGAATTTCAGAACCTGGAAAGCTGCTTGGGGAAACCATCTATATCAGAGATTTGGGGCTGCCCATAGTTTTCAGAATACCTGTCTCACACTGTATCTGGGACAGTGATCTCTGGAAGGCAATTGACCCTATACCCTCGTAAGTGAGACTTCTGGATCCCCTCAAAGACAGTTTCAAGGCCATCTTGTCCCCAAATTCCTGTCTTTTGATTCCTTTTGAATCACAGGGCTGTGCACAGCAAGGACCAACAGCCGTGGAGAAGTGTGGAAATCATTTACTACAAGTCCCCCAGAGGAATGCAGAATTTCGGATCAAAGTTAGAATGGACCCGTCAGGCAGTATTTATCCTCCCCTTTCTGAGTTCTGATGACTGACATTGTTCTGTTTTTATTACTGGCCCTTGGAAGCAATTGTTTTAGAAAAATATTGTCTAGACCTGAAATTGAGTGAATATGACATTAATTACAGAGGCTTTCCTCTGAGTGTCTCTTTGCCAGCTGTGTTCTCTGCGCAGGAGCTGCTGGGGGCTCACAGGGGATGCCGATGGTGAAGGGCAGGAACCATGTAGCAGGCCTGCTGTAAGGCCAGGGTCTGGGCTCTGCCTTTAACACACAGTCCTTCATTTCCCCCTCTCAACAACCCAGTGAAGGTGGTACCATTTACCCTGTTTGACAGCTATGGAAATCGAGGTGCAGGAAACTTAAACACTATGCTCAGGAACACTCAAGGCAAAGAAGATGCTGTCAGGATTCACATGCATGTCTCTGGGCTCTGACATGGATGCACTTTCCATCCCTTCCAGCCCATCGTAGCTAGGTAGCTTGGAATGAGACATGCTCCATGTAGAAATGGATTCGCTTAAAAGAGTAATTCCTCTGTATGGATTTTTAAGGGAGTGTTCTTCAGCTGCAAATCTTTCCATTTTTAATATTTATTTATTTATTTTGAGAGAGAGAGAGAGTGAGTAAGCAGGGGAGGGGCAGAGAGAGAATTCCAAGCAGGCTCAGAGCCGGACAGAGAGGCTTGAATTCACAAACTGTGAGATCATGACCTGAGCTGAAACCAAGAGTCAGATGCTTCCCTGACTGAGCCACCCAGGTGCCCCTTCAACTGCAAAGCTCACTCGATTAATAGACCTATAGCATCAGTATAGAGGGTTATGATGAACAGCATAAAAAAATTTGTTTTTTAATAATATACTGAGTGCGTGCAAGTATGTCAATAGGCCAGGTGTTGCGGGCCTAACGCTTATATGATTTGTGGGGCCCTTTTTATATATATAAAAAAAAAGGATACAGAATGTTTTTAGAATAAAAATTAAACCACAAGGCACTGTTAATTTAAAAAAAACCACAAACATCACAGAATCCAGAAAACAACATGATGTTTTTATTAATTAATAGTTTGACACATTCTATAACATGAGTTTTCCCACATTTGTTGGCTGCATACTTTTTGATCTTTTTAAATAATTGCAATATTATTATATAATTGTCTATTGAAAGAAATAGTTTGATCCCAACTTTAGTGTGATTGATTGAAAAAGCAATTTTTTATTATTGGTAGAAAAGTTTTCTTCAGCTTCACAACTTTGTAATTAATTGTGTCATTCAACATTTCAAGACTATCATCAGGTTTGGGAAGATCTGTCAAATGTCTTTCATATATGAACTGTAAGAGTGGGTAGAATTTTCCATAGACTAGCTTCTGGCTTCACACATTTCAAAACTTTTTCTACCCCACAATTTCACACATTCAGTGACGGGTCCATAGGACACACTCATCTAGCACTAGGACCACTATGCCTGCACCTTTGCATCGCAGCAGCAGCAGGTCAGTACAGTGGTGGTTGGACTATTCCTGAATGTCATTCCCATCTTGGGAAGACTGGCAATCATGTAACCATGAAAAGAAGTGGCCATGATAGCTTCTTTCTGTCTATCTCTACCTACGTCCTACTAAACTCAAACTAGATACATTCCCTACTCCCCAGCTCAACTTCTGTTTAATCAGATTCACAAAATTCCCACATCCCTTCTGGCACCATCCAACACATGGAGAAGATTGATGGAGGGAAAGCTGGAATGAAAAGAGATGATGGCCTCCATATCTTATTTGTACAAATATTGCTAAAACATATAACTGTATGAACACATGACCGGGGCTCCTTCCAAGGCCTGTGCAAGTGACAGAATCTGGAGCTTAAATTTCACTAGCTTCATGGAAAATCTTTTTCTCACATGTGTATGTTCGGGAGAATCTCCACTACAGAAGTAAAGATGGTATTACTGATGGAAATATGTCTTTCCCCCTCTGTGCTGGGGTTACAGAAGTGTTGAGAGCCAGAGCTTTGGAGTTTATAAAATGCCAATGTTGGTGTTCTATGGCTGGTGCTCTTTCTAGTACAAGCGTTGGCAAATGTTTTCTTTTCTTTTTCTTTTTATATGAGAGAGAGAGAGAGAGACAGAGAGAGAGAGACAGAGAGAGAGAGACAGAGAGAGAGAAAGAGAGTGCACAAATGGGGGGAGAGGCAGAGGGAAAGAGAGAGAGGAAGAGAGCGTCTTAAGCAGGCTCCAGGCTCAGTGCTAAGGTGGAGACTGAGTGGGGGCTCAATCCAAACTTTTCTTTTCTATTTTTATTTAAAAAAATTTTTTTAAATGTTTATTTTTGAGAGAGAGAGAGAGAGAGAGAGAGAAAGAGAGAGAGAGAGAGTGAGTGGGGGAGGGGCAGAGAGCGATAGAGACAAAATCTGAAGCAGGCTCCAGGCTCTGAGTTGTCAGCACAGAACCAGATGTGGAACTTGAACTCACAAACCATGAGATCATGACCTGAGCTGAAGTCAGACCCTTAACCGACTGAGCTACCCAGGTGATCTAATCCAAACTTTTTCTATGAAGAATGAGAGAGTAAATATTTTACCCTTTGTGGGCCATGTGATCTTGGTTGTAGCCACTCAACTGTCTTTGTAGGGTCAAAGCAAACCTAGACATTATGTAAACAAATAGCATGCCAAGTTCCAATATAACTTTATTTAGAAAACAAGGGTGGTTTGCTGACCCCTGTTCTAGCACATCTCCCTTGAGCTGAAAGTTTCCTGTATTTAAGACAGAGACACGCTCAAGGAGGGGGTGTGGCCTTCACTACCACTACATGGGGCAGACTCACTTCCAAAAGCCACCAGAAGTCATTTGGCGACTTTGGGGCAGGAGGGGTTTGAAAGAAGAAAGAGAGACAGCTTGTGAGATAGACAAGATCAAGGACCTTTTAGGACATGCAGATTTTATTTGCTGCTTCTTCCTCCCATTTTTCAGTCATACATACGCTAATATCTAGAAGCAGACATATGGCTCTTTTAATCTAACTTGGGCCACCTCACTGGATTAATTGAAAGACTTGGTCATTTGAATTTATTTTGTCTGTAAGTTTTTGAGAGCTATGGTAATCCTTCTGACACTGACCTTTGCCATTCAGATCCGCCACCACTGGTCCATGCCTATTTCGACAGCTTACGTGTTGGCATTATCAACCATCTTAATTTTTCTGGGTTGGGATATTAGAATGATTAAGGTAAGGTTTCTGTATTTATCTTTTGGAAGAGAGGCTTTACAAGAAACACACAGAAACTATTCTTTTCTTGCTTTGGAAACTTCAAACTATTTTACCAAATCACTATGATTTTGTATACTTCAGAGTTAAAATTAGGAATAAATTTTAGTATTACTTTCCCTCTCTCTCTTCTCTTCCCTCTCATTTTAACTGAGTTATAAGAAAGGACTTGATTAAATAAAGTGGAAGGCATCATGTTGTAATTTAAAGCATTCTGGAGTTCAGTTTTCCTCATATATACATGTCTTTATTATATTATATTTCCACTCCCCCCAATTAGATGTTTAACATCAGTAACAGATGCATATATTACATCTAATGCACACTGAAGGGATAATGTCCAATATCAGTCCAAAGAGCTAGTTAATGTTCAACATAAATAGTATAAAAATATTTTATTTAACCCTTCAGGTATGAACAGTTTCATTTACCAACCTTACCAAGAAAAATAAATGACACAACATTTTATTTCCGTTTTGGAACCAAGAGTAAGTCTTGGCTAATGATGAATTAGTTCATTAGAAAACGTTAGTGACTATAATTTTTACGAATGCAAAGTATTTGTGTTTTGGTTTTTATTTTTTTGTAATAACTTCCCTGGAAATTATCTGAGAAGATGTCATATTTCTTCTTGAACTGTATCAGAAAGGATGGGTCAGAGTTGCATTTTCCATAAGTGGTCAAGTTGGGAAAGTCTGATGTTTGGTACCTTATCGAAAGAATTTCTCCCATGGTGAGTGAGTTGGGATTTAGTGTTGGTTCTCCCATAGCATGGGGTCATGAAGGCTAAAGAGCAGAGCTTCTGAGTCAGCCTGAATGAGGTTAGCATCCTGTCCTTGCCACTCTGATGGTATGAATTTGGGCAATAAATTAATCACTAGAATCTCTGTTTTTTAAGTGAGATTGGAAACACTAAGACTCAATTCCTTTAGAGTTAAATGAGATTATTATGTCAGAGCATTTGATAAGCTACAATTTGCCTAGTTAGGTTAGGTATCTTTTCTGTACCTCAATTTCTGCAAATAGTGGTTACTGACTTTGGATATATGCCTTTGAATTACCCGGATAGCTCTTGAGGCTCTGACAGACTCAAATTAATAAAATCTAATAAATAATTGAAAAAAATCAGACTCTTTTGGTCTGAGATCATTGAACTATATCCCACACCCAAAGTGGGCACAAGTGAGCCAGATGTCTTAGCTGTCCACCCAACAGCATTTCATTTGTGTGTGGAAATTTGGTAGGAGAGAGGGAAGGATTGTGTGACAATAGATTATATTCTCACAGCTCTTTCATATTACATTTCATAGAGTTCTTCATATATGTTACTGATTTTATTCTCTTGGCCAATCTGAAAGATTTTTCCAGCTTCAGAAAGATTCCCCCTCTTGCAAAAGTTCCCACAGTTTTGAAATGGCAGAATCAAGACTTGCTCTCACATCTTCAGACTCCAACTCATTCCCAGTCTCCAAACTCGTGTTAATCCACTTCCAGAAGATGCTCTGTCGGGTGTTGCTTCCCTCTGAGCAGACTGGTGGGGGCAGGAGGAGGGAGGAAGTGACCTGACCCACTGCCAGTCCTGGGAATGCAGGCTAGTTCTGGGGACAGCAGGAGGATGGGACCCATGCACTAGGCGGAGTCGCATCTGCAGTCGGAGAACCCAGGGTAAGTGGTTCTTGGGGGTGTGGCTCTCCAGAGGAGAACAATTTCCCCTCAAACTGGGGGACTAGCATGGGACTGCCAACTTCTTATTTTACTGAATGAGGTCATAAAAAGCAAAAACAAAACATCAGTCATCTCCAACCAATATCAACTCAATGAAAACATTTAACACCACCTCCAAAAAGGCAGAACATATTCTCAGAAAAAAGGACAAGCTCTTTGGTGGAAAATCCCCTCCCTCCTTGTCTGCCTTCCTTTCTTCCTTTCACCCCCTCCCTCCTTTCCTCTTTCTTTCTCTAGTTCTCTTTTTCCCTCCCATCTCAGTGCAGGCCAGCCCACAAGCAGAGCTTTGAGAGCCAGAACCAAGCTCTCTATTGTCCCTGGGAACACACACCTCTTCGTTTTGGTAGAGGCCCCTGGTTAGGCGTGAACTAAACCAACTGTGTGTTTCTTGGAGTCTCTGAGATCTGTGTGTTTCCAAGCAATGTGAAGGATTAAAAATACTAGTGCACCATGATGTAAGAAGCATACAGAAGAGCAGAGTCAGGCCACCAAAGTATTGAAATGTGCCCACAGAAAACAAAAGGGACCCACCTCTCCTCTTCCCAAAGGAGGTGCAAACAGCCCAACTGCCATAGAAAACACGAAGTCTGAGAACTGCCCATGTGTTTGACAGCTCTGGAGGGTTCCCTGAGGAACAGTCTGGGTGGGTCCTGTCAGGAGAGGGTGGAGGCTGTGTTGCTTGGAGAACGGCGCTCTGAGTTGGACGTTCCCCTTTGCAGTGGGGAGATTGGGTTTCTCTCATGCAATCACAGTGGAGCATGAATCACTTCATTTCCTTTATGTTGCCCCACCCTCCTACCCACACCCCTCGACACACACTTAAACCTACCCCAAAGTTTCCAGAAACTCCCCCCTTAAGCTCAGATCTTTGGTAGTCTGGACTATCTCTTGGGTTGGCTACTCTGCCTGTAAGGGAGCTGGGAACAGAAGTTCACAGATTCATTCAGTCTTTGGTGAAGGCTGTTTGCATTCAACAAGCTCACTAACGTGCTGTCCATGGGCCAGCATAGTCAGCATTACCCGAGGGCTCATGAGAAGTGCCCCACTCCAGAATTACAGAATTAGAATCTGCATTTTAACAAGATTCCCAGATGATTCTAATGTACACTAGAGTCTGAGTAGTGCCACTCTAGCTGGATGTTGACATGACTCTGACACTGGCCTCTGCCCATGGCTGAAATGTAGCTGATAGTTTTTCAAAAAACTAAAATCATAATTCCCATACAACTGTAGAGTGAGCACAATTCAAGGATTTATTGAACTCAACCAGGAAAGCTGCAAGATGCTGAAGCTAGTTTCAAAGAGAAGAAAAGAGATTGCAGTATATATAGTCAATGAGAGAGATTGTTGAAAAAAAAAAGAAACTTTAAATACAACAGTAGTTAATGTTCTACAGGACAATAAAAGTTTTTAAGTTATGTTTTCTATTAGGCAGACAGTGTGTGCATTTTTATCAGACAAAAATTATACATGATTTATCAATCTTCTATAAGTTAGCATCTAACTTTACAATGGCTGCATCAATATTAAATAATAAGTCAAAAAACTATGTCCTCAAGGACAGAATCAGATGGTTCTTAGAAGGCTTGTGAGACAATGCTTTAGTATGACTCTGAAAGGGAACTGGCTACTCTTTTGTGTCATTTCCAAATTTTGGATAATCTTTCTTAGCATGGAGTGGGACCAGATAGATACTTCCAGCTTTGCTCTGCCACAGATCACCTTCTCCCATTTCCCAGAACACACATCCCATTCTAAAGGATTCAACTCCCGTCATTGGAGACACTTTGGGATCAGAAAATAGATTGAGGTGCTGCCTCCAGAAACAGCCATGAAGAACGTGGGGTCTACCTAGGACAGAAATGGTGGGGGGGTTGAGAAGCTTATGTATCGCTCTCCCTTTAGCATGCTGGCATGGAGCTCATTAGCTGGTTGACCACCATCCTAAATGCCAGACAGAGCCCAACCCTAGGAGGTAAGATGCAAGATGTGCAAATAACGATGAGAAGGTGGATTCAAGGAAAGAACAAGTTCTTGGATACTGGGATAGTGGATAAACCACAGTGAGCAGGTCTTTGAGAGTCTTCCATACAAGTACTGGGATCAGCAGGTCACTTGAGTGTGTGGCCCATGGAGGGCCGACTGATGGAGGTCTCTGGGGCCCAACAAGTAAGGGAGATACAGAATTCATTCTTATACAATCCCTTCAGCCTTTATTGACCAACTGCTGAGTCCTGGGTCTTGGGTTACTGAGATGAGTAAAAATCAATCTGTATACCTCAGGGATGGTTCAGTCAAGGAATTTTTAAAAATTCTTTATTTTCATTTTTATTTTATTTGAGAGAGAGAGGAAGAGAGAGATTTCCAAGCAGGCTCCACTTTCAGCAACGAGCTTGATGCCCCACGACCCTGGGATCATCACCTGAGCCAAAATCAAGAGTTGGGCATTCAACAGATCCAGCCACGGCAGGCACCTCCATTCAAGGCATTTTAACCTGGGTTTCATGAGGCTTGTGGGGTTCCCTAAAACCACAAGCATAATTTTGTGTTTATGTCAATTTTTCTGGGAGAGAGTCCACACCTTCTGTCAGATTTCCAAAGTGTTTGTGTCCCCAAACAGAATCCAATGACCAAGTAGAAACAAAATCTTAAGAAGAGGGCTCAGACTAACAAAATCTGCATTATTAGCATCAGAGGCCAACAAAGTGGGAAAACTAGTCAATATAGAATAAAAATAATGCCTATTTAGAAAGCTTCTTTATGGAGAGTCCGATGGGCCTCCCAGTGTTAAACTGACCGACACAACAATGGTGGCTTGCCTGACCTGCCTTTCCAGTTTACTGTTCCTTCTCACTGAAAGTTTTCATCACTTCTGTCTGCTTTTCTGGGGCCCCAGCCATCCTTCAGGGTCCAGCTCCTCCAGAGAAACTTCTAGAATTCTCTAGCTTTCAGAGGGGCCTTTTCCCTCTGAATGCCTCTGGCCCTTGACCTGTCTTGCCCTCTTGAGGTCAGTGACATGCAGCATTGTCATCGAATGATGCTGTGATTTTGGCTTTTTTTTTTTTTTAACGTTTTGGTCTTGGGCCCCCCGTATAGGAAAGGGGGCTCTCTTTCTGGGAGTCTCAGGACAGGAATGGAAAATAAGGAAGGACATGGATGCAAACCAAACAGCATGAGGCAATAACAACTAGAAATCAATCCTACATTGGACTTATGGCCTCCATTTTACTCCATTTCTAACTTGAACCATTTTCTTTAGAAATTGTTTGGCGTGGAAATGTTTCAATGCTGCTTGAGGGAGTGGAAAAGGAGATACGTTAAAGAAAACATGGAGTTTGGAGAGGGCCGAGACTGTAAAAAGAAACACAAACTATGGATTCCAGAGAAAAGCAAGAGGCTGTGCAAATAAGCCAAAACAAGGAGCGACTTCTCCAGACAACACGGGCTCATCACTGTGCATGCATCGCCCGCAACTATGTTTGCACAAATATATCAGGGGTATCAAGAATGTTATAATGATACTCCATCACCCATGGTTCTCGTTTTAACCACTGTAATAAGCAAAGCATACAGAGCACATTGCTGGCTTTAAAGACTATAATTTTCTCTGAGGAGAAATATTGCAAAAAGGGAAAAAGGAGCGAGTGAGAGAGAAGAAAACATGATACTTTGTTCTGTTCCTAAAAAAAGCATTTTTCCCTTTCTTTGCTGCTCTTTCCTTTCATTAAACTGTCCTTAAGTGCTTTTAGAGAAAACTAAGTAGGCCACAATTCTGGGCTGCTGACTACATAATTATAAGTCTGGGAGGCTGTAGGGATGGCCAGAGAGAGGCCTGGTCCCCTTCCTGAAATCCAGAGACCCATGGGGATTGTCCCAGTTGTGGCCGGATGCCTCACGTTGAAATGATTTCTCATTTTGAAGGAAAATCAGGGACATTCTTATCCTTATTAGTCCTCTGAGAACTTGGGCCGCTGCCAGATTTTATTGGAAAATTGCAACAAAAGAAATTAGAGATAGTGAGTTCTGCAGGGGTCTTATATTTGAAGGGTTACACGGGAGGCATATCGAAACCAGATTATTTCCAGATCAGCCCTGCTCTGTGAAGTAAAATATATTTTGTTGCTTTTGAAATATTCACATCTCCTTCAATTGAGATTCCTATTGTTAACTAGTGTTCGTTCCTGTGTGTGTGGGTGTGTGTGTGTGTGTGTGTGTGTGCGCGCATGTGTTTCTAAGAACTGACTATAATATCACCATAGAGAAAGTTAGCATAGAGAGATGGGTGGGTACTCTATCACCAAGGGGTTCTCTTCAACTGGGCAAGCATCTTCTTATCTGCTGGGGCTCAGGAGATGGCTGGTGGAGGGGGGATACACCAGAGAAGTGACACAACAGAAGTCAGGACATAATACCCATCGAAGGGAAGGACAGAAATTTACATCCTCAGGTAGAAAGTAGTCATTGCAAAGACCTGAGAACAAATGTGTTTGATGCTTGAGTCTCTCCAGGGGCTCCATTTCTGAGCTTCCCAGGGACATCCCAGCACAGGGGAGAAATGTAGGCTTGGAACGGACACACCTTGCATTGTGTCTTAGTTTGGTTCCTTGTTTGTTTTGACCTGGGTAAATTACCTACCTTGGTTTCTGAGATGAAAGGATTATAGCAGAGGTTCTCCAAGCCACTTCTGATTCGGAAATTCAGAGATTCCTCATTTTCTAGGTCTAGTACCCTCTCTGCATCTTAACCCTCCCCCTACTTACTCATGTAGCATGCAACCCTGACAGTGGTTAATGTGATGCCCCCATGTTCCAGGAGGAGAAAACTATTGGGGGAAGGTGAATGTTAGGAATGTGAAATAAATCATGACATCACATAAACTCAGCACAGTGAAATGGGACACATATTATGTGTGTCTCCATCCTCTGAAAGCATAAAGATCACAAGTGTTAAAATCAGGAAGAGAAACTAAAAAGGAAGGAAAAATCATGAGCACAATCTCAAGAAAAGACCCCCACCACGTTGTGTCTCTCCCCCAGCCCCCCCACATATTGTCACTCAGCATCTCTGTAAGATGGTAACGTTCGTCCCAAGAGAGACATCTTGTTCTTCCAGTAATAGAGAAACACCTTCCCACCTCATTCGATCTTCAGTTTTGCACTGCAATTAGAGTCTCAAGGGATCTAAGCTCTTCCCTCCAGTGTCCTTGGGGTTAGATGCCCATACTAGATGTATTCTAGATGAATTCTACCCTCATCCATGAGGCTCTGAATGCCAGGGGTACAGCCTTGTGTCTTGAAGAATTTCCACCATGAACCCAATTTCCAGAGCGCTTGTCCCCCAGGACGATGACCCTAAGCTTAGGAGGCTGACCTAGGTCAAGGACACCGGTTTGGGCACTCTTCATTTGCATATGGGGTTTCTGTGAGCTGTCATGAATTTGAGGGGCCAGTATTAGCAAGGTTAAAAAAATGACCGGATGTGAGATAGATAACTTGTAGTGCTCATAAAGAAATTTAGGTGCTTACAATAGAATAAGAATTGGGTAGCTCGGGGCAAACAATTCTCTCCTCTGTCCCTCCAACTGTGATTTCTGGAGGTCATAAAGTGGTTAATTCTGTTCAAGAGCCTCACCTAGAGACCTGTGCCTTTCATCTCCCTGGCCCAGAGCGAGCCAGGCACTGTCCCTGGCCTGGCACTGAGACGCAAGCATCATGCCTCCTTTCAAATAGACGGTCTGTTCATCCCTATGTCCCAGTTTCTCCCATACCAATTAGAGTTCAGGGAACATGTTAAACTCCCTCAGAAAAGCAGTCCCTTCGGCCTTGTTATGAAATGCTTTTTCCACCCCTCGGCCCCTCTCTCCTTGCTCTCTTTCCAAGAAGCGCTTTGCACCTGAGGTTCCCACTTTATAAATGTCAGGCTGGCTTCTCTCATTGTTCTCTCACAGAATGCTCGGTGCGAGGAGGATTGGGCCATATTTTATCCCGCTTGGCAGGGTTCCCGTGCGGGCTGTGGAATGACTCCCCGTGTGTTACAAAGGGGGGGTGCGTGGAGTTATCTTGCTTGTGGTCATAACAAGCCGCCCAGGAGCAGAGACGGAGCCTGCATGCTTCGCACAGAGAAAGCATTCAATGCTCACTGGATGTGTAAAATCAATTAATGACCCTCCCTTTTTATACTTCCTTTGGCATCAACAACGTTGAGATGTGGAAGACGTGGCTGAAGGAAGGCTTATTATATCACACACCTCTCTTTGCTAACTTTCCCTTGACTGAAACTGAAGTCTACCCCCAACAGGACTATTGGTAGAGAAAGTCCCTTTGGTATTGCCTGCCTATGCCTTTCCAGCACTTTCTGCCACAGGCTTCTCCCCAGTCATGGAGGCGCCCTTCTACAGTTTTCCAAGGCTGGACAGTGTCACCACCGCCAGTCGGTCACTGTGTCTCAGTTTGTGTTTCTACTTATATCTCTTCTGTGACCATCAGCCAAATCTTGCTGAAATACATCACTTGGGTTCTCCCTCCTGGGGTAATACATTTGCATTTAATGGAGGCCCTTAGGAGACCCTGTGCTCTCCCTTCCAGAGGTTTCTTCAGAGTGAGGATTTTGGCAATAGGAATTTAACAGCAGGTATTGTAATAATTTCTCTCTCCTTTTGGACTAAAATCCTCTTGAGGGCAGTCCCCTGTTTTAGTCATCTAATATGACTGGAAACACCTCCCTCTAGCCAGTCATTGGTAATATGGTAATATGTCATGAATAAATAGCAATATTTCATGTCTAGCTAATGTAGTAACATACCTTGAGAAATGATATATATGGAGTCATATATATGCATATATCCTGCCCATATAACGTATTTGCATCTTCTACAGTTCTATTCAATGGTTTTAATCCCTTTCACTGACTGAGAAAACCCTTAACATAAAAGTTCCCAGCGACCCCCACATCCTGACATCCATGGCCTTGTATAATCTCTTTCCTTGAGTAACTTGCTTCGAGCCAATAGAATATGGCAGCATTGATTATGTCATGTGATCAGGCTGCACTTCTACGATTAGGTCACAAAAGACTGTCACTTCCCTTATGGTAGGAGACACCTTTGCTGGCTTTGATGAAGTAAGTAGCCATGTTGGAGAGGTCCATATACCCAGGAACTGAGAGCACCCTTTGGCTAATAACCAACAGGGAGCTGAGACCCTCAACGCAACAACTCATTAAGGAACCAAATGTGGCCAATGATCGCCTAAGCTTGGAGGCCGATTCTTCCCTGGAGGTGCTTTTAGACTAGACCTCAGCTCCAGAGGACACCTTGATTGTAGCCTGGGGGGCGATCCTGAAGCAAAGGCCCCAGCTGAGTGCTGCCCCCACTCCTGACCTACAGGAGCTGTGAGATCATAAATGTGTGCTGTTTTTAGCTGCTAAATTTGTGGTCATCTGTTATGTGGTGACAGAAAACTAAAATCGGAATCTTTTATTTCATTTGTCTTCCAAGTTGTCTCATATCCCCAGTGACATTTCTTTTTAAAAAATGTTCATTTATTTGTGTGTGTGTGTGTGAGAGAGAGAGAGAGAGAGAGAGAGAGAGAGAGAAACAGAGAATCCATGCTGACAGCAGAGAGCCCGACATGGGGTTCGAACTCACAAACCACAAAATCATGACCTGAGCCGAAGTTGGATGCTTAACCGACTGAGCCACCCAGACACCCCTCCCTAGTGACATTTGAAATGAGATTAGCCCGGAGAAAAATGCCCAGGATTGATTGCTGAGTGACAGGCAGGTCTTGGAGAGTTGCCCTTTCCATTTGGTCTCCTTCCTCAACATGCACCCTTCAAGAAAATTCATAGCATTGGCCAAACTTCTTATTCTCTAAAATTCTATATGGTTCTGACGGACAGTGACTGAATTACAGCCAAGAGATCCTTAACTTGTGCCTGCCTGTCTAACTTCATGCCCCCCTGGAGGTCAGCCTCAGTCCTTAGAGTCATGCTTCTCCCTATCCTCAGCCTTGCCCATATGAGTCTTCTGTCTGAAGGAAATACCAACCCCTCCAGCCATGGGTATCAATCCATTCCCATTCATTAATCACCCAGGAAGATATAGTAGATTTGAACCTTACAGATAGAAAGGCTGATTCAGGGAGTCTGAAGTGGGGTCCAAGAATCTTCATTTTTAATATGCTCCCATAGGATTCTGATGGTCATAGTGCAGTCCCTTGAGAAATTCTGATTCAGAAATATTTCCCAAAGTGTCCCAAAGCACACCCATGACATCAAAATGTCCATATTTTAATGACTTGCCAAGAGTGTTAAATTGTCTTTTTGTGTGTAGAGGGGGCACCTGGGTGGCTCAGTCAGTTAAGCACCCGACTTTGGCTCAGGTCATGATTTCTTGGTCTGTGAGTTCAAGCCCTGTCCTGACAGCTTGGAGCCTAGAGCCTGCTTTGGATTCTGTGTGTGTCTCTCTCTCTGCTTCTGCTCCGCTCACTCTCTCTCTCTCTCTCTCTTTCTCTCTCTCCCTCTCTTCTGCTCTCTCTCTCACAAAAACTAACATTAAAAAAATTTTTTTAAATAAATTGTCCTTGTGACCTTGAAAAAGTCAGTTTTAAGCTCTCTACACCTCAGTTTTCATAATTGTCATAAGATTGACTGATCTAAACAGTCTCTGTTAGTTCTCTAATCTAGGATCTAAGTAATGCAAGGGATAGTTTAATAAGAAAATAAGAGCACACAAACGGCATTCACTATGTATCAAACACTAACATCATTTTTCATGAAAACTCAACCCTTAAGCTAATCTTATCAGGTAGGTACCATTATTATCTTATTTTACAGATGAGGAGACTGAGGCCCAGAAAGATCAAGTGATGTGCCCAAGGTCGTACACCAGGAGGATAATGTAGGCAGGAATCAAACACCTTTGGGCCGGCGCCAGAGTTCCTGCTTTCAGCTGCCATGCTAGACGACCTCTCTTTCAAATTGCGTTTGTGAGTTTACAAAATGGCCATCTTGGGGTGGACTGCACTTATTGTGGATGAATATGAGTTATGATTATCCTCCATTGTGGTATAGGATCGTCGCTGGCAAAAGGTATGAGAGAAAGCTATCGGAAACAGAGGGAACACCCAGAGAAGAAACGTGGAAGTTGGCCTGAGACTGGCTTTGGGATGGGCATGTGACTCAGTTCAGCCCATGAAACTTAACTCTGCAGGAGGCCTCTGGGAAAAAAAAAAATTCTTTACCATAACAAAGGGTGATGCATGAGAATAAGCCTTTCTGACCACTCCTTGTCTTCCTCGCTGGGATGCTGTGGTGTGAAGACATCATGTTTGCATCTTTCTTTGGCAGCCATCTTGCAGCAATGAGGCTGATCCAGCTCCTTGGTGTGTTCTGACTACTTGGTGTTCACAGAGCTACTGAACTGATCCTAGAACCACATCCCTGCATTCTTTTTCTCTCTTTCTTTCTTTCTTTCTTCCTTTCTTTCTCATACTATTTTGTTTGTTTTTGAGAGAGAGAGAGAGAGAGTGCAAGTTGGGGAGAAAGGCAGAGGGAGAGAGAGAGAAAGAGAGAATCATAAGCAGGCTCCATGCTCAGCACAGAGTCAGACTTGAGGCTTGGTCCCAAGACCCTGGGATTATGACCTGAGCTCAAATCAAGAGTCAGATGGTCAAAGCTCAACTAATTGAGCCATCTAGGCACCCCACCTCCCTCCATTCTTGAGTATATGTCAGCTGATGTAATGCTTTTCTCATCTGGGCAACTGATAGCTGAGTATCCTATTGCATGTGGCCAAATGTATCCCACCTGATAGAGATTACACCAGGAAGCCAGGGTCTTCAGTGAAATAATCAGTAAGAATTATCAACAGTATGGTGCTTCTGCACACATTATTACATTGTGTTAGAAATGAAAAAGCAGTTTGGGAGTTAAAGAAATCATCTTCTCCAGCCTCAGTTTCCTCATCTGTAAAATGTGTAAAGTACTATCACCCTCTTCAAGTTGTGAGGATTAACTGAAATCCTATTTTTGTGGCATCCAGCTTGGCACCCAGCACTGACTACCTCTAGAAGGTAGAAGATAGGCCGACATTGATCATAATAGCAAATAATTATTGGGCTCCTAGAGCATGCCCACCTCCGTCTGCATCGGGAAATTTAGGTGTGTTCTTTCATTTAATCCTCTTGGAGACAGGTGTTGTTAAAGGCTCTGTGTATGATTCTGAGTCACCAGAGCTCTTGGAGAGTAGGGAGGGTAGGTGGGATCATCACTTTTCCCAGCCTGCAATTCAGACTGGGAAACAGAAGTGGTCTGCTGAGAGTTATGTGATAGCAGAACTGGGAAGTTCAGGTTTCCTCAACCTAAATCCTGAGTGTGAGTCATGACATGTCAATGGGCTGTCCCAGCGTCTTGGCGTCTCATGCCCAAGAGTGACCATTTGCCTTTTGAAGGCCTTGCTGGTTAACAAACGCAGTAGCATCTGTGATTGTTATTAACAGTATTCATGGCCACAAACTCTGGAGGAGGAGAAACCGTAATGCCTTGCCTGTCTCAGGAGACACCTGTGGTTCCCACCTGATGTGCCCAGAGCACCCATCCAAAGGCCTGGATGGACCTGATTTAATGAGGTTGTTAGCCAGCTCCCCATGGTAGGAAGAAGGAGCCTTGCCGGGAGAAGCTTCCTGTCCCCAAAGAAGCTCTTGGCGAGGTGATGGACCAAATTGTCGGCAGTGGGAGGTCTGGAGAAAGATGTGGGACTCTTCTTATGTGGCAAAATCCTCTGAGCAGGTACATGATCTTTTCCACTTCCCTGTGGGGACCACCCACATGCTGTGTGCACTGGAATCGACCATGTGTTTTTACTTAGGTGTGGGTCGCTCAATTGTGTAAGTGTCACTGCCTACATTGTTTCAGCCTCACACGGCCCCTGGATCCTGAACAGTGGCTCTGACTCCCTTCGCTCTTGTTTTGATCACGCAAGTTGAAAAAGCATCACAGAAGTTATGGGAGGACTGAGTCGTTAGTGCACCTTCCTTCCTCGCCAGAGGGTCGAGTGGTGTTTCTCAAGCTCACTCGGCCAGTTAGTGTGGTACAGCCAGGACTAGCACCTAAACCAGCCACATCCCAGAGCACAAATAGCCAGGAATGTCCAAGGGCACAAAGGCCTGGATTCTGCTTTCTTTAGAAAATGGAGGGGCGCCTGGGTGGCTCAATCAGTTGGGCGTCTGACTTCAGCTCAGGTCATGATCTCCCAGTCCATGAGTTCGAGCCCCGTGTCGGGCTCTGTGCTGACAGCTCAGAGCCTGGAGCCTGTTTCAGATTCTGTGTCTCCCTCTCTCTGTCCCTCGCCTGCTCATGCTCTGTCTCTCTCTCTCTCTCAAAAATAAATAAACACTAAAAAAAGAAAAGAAAAGAAAAGAAAAGAAAAGAAAAGAAAAGAAAAGAAAATGGAGCGCCAGGGTGGCCTTCTACCTTCCGGAGTATACTCAACATTGTTATTCGCGTCATCCTGCTAGGGTACTTACATTGGCCTACAAGGTACATGCGACTGTTCTATGCACTGTACAGATGGTGTGGCTCTCAAGGTCACAGAGCAAATAGGAGACAGAGTCATGTTTTTTTTTCTCACACTGCTCAAGGTGAGCCTGATGTTTGAACAGATACAAAGTGTCCAGGACTGTCCTGGGGTTTGCCTCTTCCCTTCCAGCATAGTGGGGCTTGCCGTGTTGGGAATGCTGCTTTCTTGGCTTTATTTTCAAAGACCTAAGGGATTCTGGAGCTACACTGCAGGTGTCCCATTATCACTCATTTTTTTTGCCCATGCCCCTCTCCTGACACCCCATATCCATTATCTGGAGATGGCTCCGTGGGGACGCAAAGTGTAGGCTGCATGTGGTGGGATGATTTGAGGGCTGCCGGCAACCCCCAACCCCAAATCCCTTCCCTGGCTGGAGGCTGCTGTTGATAGCTAAAATTTGAAGCCTGGCTCTTGATTCCAGTCCCCTTTAAATGCAGACCTTCCTTATGGAGACAGTGCACCCCGTAATTCTTGACAGTTCAACTTCTGTAATTTGCATGTGGAGCTTTCCCAGCTCCTAGCCTGGAAGACTAGACCCAAATATGAGAACATTTTGGTCTCAGGGATGAGGGAGGAACTGGACTGTGGGAAGAAAGAGGGAAAATTGGGGGTACTGGAGGGCTGAACTTGGATTTCAACCACGGCCCCATCGGGCCACATTGGCTCTTCATGAATCTGAATTCAGAGCTTCTCGGCATCTGGTCTGGTCAAGGCCAAGGCAGGACTCTCAGCCATGCACACAGAGAGAAGTGACACAGCAGAGCAAAGGAACCTGCCATGCAGTGGGTGTTCGCAGAGGGCACTGGGGAGGGTGTCTGTGGGTGGCACAAGGACCCGACTCTGGTATTTCCATTCCTGTCTGATGAGGCCAAGTGAGCCCAGCCTTCCCAGGGCAATTCCAGCACAGCTCATTTGTGCATGTTTTACAATGGTGTTGATAAAATCCCCATGGAGCCCTGGAGCATGTGTGAGGAGTTCCCACCAGAAATCTAAACAACGCCCTGGCGTTGCTGACAGCTTAATAATGTGACAAAGTTCAACTCGTTCAATGACAGGGACAGGAATGCAGCTGGGCTGGTCTGACCTAGAGCTTTAAACATACCCCCCCGCACACACCCTGACCTAGCATTTGACAAATAACCTTTTCTTAGCCTCCTCGAAGGCACCAGACAGAACCAAGTGCCACGAAGGGGCCACATGCCACCGTTAAAATGTTAAATGGAGTGGCAAGGGCCACCAGAGTCACTTGGGGCTGACATTTATCTTTATTATTATTATTAATAATAATGCATATATTGCTTTTTGGTGCATTCCAGGGTTTTTTGCACTCCTAAATCACGCGGCTATACATCAGCAGGCCCGATAAATCACCCAAGGAACCCAAATTCGATGCAGCTGTCAGGCCAGATCCGAGAGAAGCAGAGTTAGCTTAATTGAGCTACAGCAGGGAACCAACGGGCGTTGCCCAGAAAATCAGAATAATAGCAGTGTTGCTGGTGACATTTCAAGAGCGAGACGTGAACTGCTAGCTTCAGCTTTAATTTTATAAGAGGCAGTAGGGGGACGGGTACAGGGAGAAATCCAGACTTCAACAAATATTTAAACTCTTATTTTTTTTTTTCTGCCTCAAAGCCAGTACAGACAATGAGTTCCACATTTAGACATTTCAGTAGAAGGAATTCCACTTTTTCTTCTTTCTCTAGCTTCTTCTGATTTCTTCTGCCTGTTGCCTCCTCCACCTCATGCCCCTTCCCTACAAAAAGAAAGCTGAAAGCAATGGTCCAACAGGATTTGAGTTGGAACCAATTTAATGGGCCAAGAGGTTACATATGGAGCCAACAAATCATGGGACCATGAAGGATATTACTGATTTAAAGTTATGTATGCTAAAGCCCAAATCTTAACAGCATTCATAAAGGTAAAGGTAACTAATGGAGAGGCTTAACCGACAGAAAATCAACCTTTCCCCGGCTGCCCTGCCTCCCTCGTCAGAATGGCAGCGTATTTTGGCAAGAGGGGGGCCCCCAGCCACAGATGCTCCCTGTTAGCTGACCAAAGGGAAGGCCTTGGCCTTACTCACCGAGGAAGGACAAGTTCAGCTGGATCCTACATTTATACAAGGCCTCAGATACCATGATTAGGTTTATTTTTGTGTGCACGAGAGCGTGTATTTCTTCTTCAATGTTTTGGGGTTACCAGTAAAACCATTCCCTTTCCCCCCTTAATTTTTAAAACTGTGTGTAATTTCAGGGAAATTTGATCCATGTGTTTCAGATTCATTTGCACATAATCATGAAAAATCTCTCTGAAAAGAGCTATTTTCTCCCCCAGGAGACTTTGTGCCCTTTTTAATAAGCCCTGTAAATGCCCTTCCACCCCAGGTCACCCTCTCCAAGTGCAGAAGGTTGTGTTTGGCCAAAGGAAAACCAGCCTGACCACCGAGGGCATGGGCCTGGTTTGAAATGTCGAACACGAGAATTTGGACTGGGTTTTGGCAACGGAAAAATTACTTCCCTTGGTCCCAGTGTTTACACAGAGAAAGAAGCCTCCCTTAAATTAAAAAAAAAGGAAAAAAAGAGAAAGATGTGAAGATGTACAGATTAACACTGGAGCATTACCCTGTGGCCATCGGCATGTGAGCATTAGCCTCTGGTTAGCGGGCTCAGGAAGAGCACTCAATGCTTTACTTTGAGGTTCTTTGAGAAAATGCTTTCCCCCCAGAGACTCCTAACTACCCCAAACACTCTGGAACCCTCTTTGATGGGGTTCAAGGACCATGGCATTTCTGTGTCCAGGACACGCATTTCCCCACCCTCCATCCACAACAACCCAACCACCGCATGGAAGCCACAATGGCATTCCTTCAATCCAAAACAAACATGTCATTACCAATCTCAGATTAATTGATGCCATTTGTGTGCCCTGCCTGTTGGGTTTCAGCTGGAGCCTGCCCACGAGCAATGGCCACCGCCCTTGCAAACCTCAAGGCACTCACAACTTTGGCCCTTGGCAGAATTCTCTTAGCTATTCTTCGTCACCCCTGTGACTCCAAGCCTTTTCTCCTTCCCACTCCCTTCTTGCTCTGAGGCTTTGGGTAAGTTTGAAATGAGTTTCTAGTAGAACAAGGTTATCTGTAGAGCAGAGTTTTGCTTTGAGTAAACATCTTTGCTCTATCTCATGAATTTTAAGAAACACATTTGGTTTTGTTTTAACACCCTAAAATTAGGATATTCCTTACAGTTGATGATGAGAAGCATTATGGTGAGGTCATGGAAAGCACTTCCCTTTCTAGTGGTACATGTAATAATGTAATAATGATGCATCTATTCTGGTCCCCAAAGAGATATATGATCACTTTTCAAAACACTGATAAACTTTCACCTCTCTTGCTCATTCTTTTGCCATTCATTCTTTAGTAAGAGTATACTGACCACATGCCTGACTGTGCAGTGAGAGATCGGAACAGTGTTGAAATGGCCTCTCCCTTTCAGAAAGTTATAATTTAGCTCGAGACATAAGTGAATACATAACCAACCATACAAAGTGCTAAATTAGTGGTGTGGCCAGAAAGTGGTGAAGAAGAGCAAGATGGAGCCACAGAGTGGGATGGAGAGACTCTGAGCGGGGGGCCAGGCAGCCTCACTGGCGTCTTGGTTCTGTGCTCTCACCTGTAGAATGAGGGACTTGTCACTGATCTGAGTATTCCAGTGTCCCAGAGTTCAAGGGAATGCTCTGGGACAAGAGGGCTCTGCAGTGGGGGTGGGGCATTGAGAGATATCACCCCCTTCCTTTCTCAGAGAGTCCCAACATGTAGTAGCATATCGTGGGCTCTGAGAAGTTCTACAGTGAAGGACATGTTCATGTTCAAATTTTGTTTAACTCGGTGTTTCCCAAATATCTCTGTTCCTGGGATCCTTTCTTCCACTCAATATAGCTATTGCTGTATTAAACCTTGGGAAAACTGCAAGTCTATTCCAACTCCAACATTGCGGGAATTTGTGAGACAACATGGAGCTGTAGCACGTGGGGAGAAGAGAGCCTACCTGAGAGAAGAGGTATGGGCTGTGCTCATAGTGTGCTGGGCTCCTGCATGGGGTCAGAGTGTACTTGACAAAGAGAGCTTAAGAAATAGAGTATAATTTAATCATAATAGTATATAGTATAATAAATATAGTGTACTGTGCTGGGTGCCAGGAATTCAGAAATGAGCAAAACACTGCCCCTGACCTCAAGTGGCTCCTAATAATGGAGAAAACTGGATGTTAACAAAAGGTATACCTGGCTTGGCGATTATCCCGGAGGTAGAAAGAAAGGGCCTTGAGGAGACGAAACATTCCTGGAGGAAAGCAATGAAGGCTCCATGTAGGAGGAACCATCAGAACTGGTCTTGAAGGAGGAGGGGTGAATATCTATGTGCCTGAAACAGGAGCAAGAGAACATTCTAGGCAGGAAAAGGAACATAAAGAGAAAAAGGTATGAGAATGCTTATGTAGCTGGAGGGCAAGATACACTGTGATGAAGGCTGACTAGTTAGGTTCGGAACAGACCATGAAGTGTCCAACTCATCAAGTAACAACAACAAAAGAGGAGACTTAATTATCTCCCATAATAAGGAGTCTGAAGGTCCGTAATGAGAGGGTCTAAGACTGGCTCAGTAGCTCAGTGATGCCTCCAGGGGCCTGAGCTCCTTCCATCCCTCTCCTTGGCCATTCCTCACCATGCTGCCTTTTCATCCACATGCCTGTTGCCTCACGTCAACAGATGCTGCCACAGAACCAGGCATATTTCTGGTGGATGATACACCTTTATCCTTAAATGTAGGCATTTGGAGGTAATTTTTAGGCAAGGGAAGCAGGCTGTTTTGCAAAGAGAAGTGATATGATCCATCAGACAGGTGTTTTTATAAGACGACTGGTCTCAATGTAAAGGCAGGAAGGGAAGAAGAAAGACTAAAGGCAGGAGACAGTGTAGCATTGAAATATTGTAGGCAAAAAAGTCTTGCATGCTAACACCCAATCCCTAGCAGTACTTGGAAGAAGGAGGCAAAAGAAAAAATGCATTTCTTTTAGTATGGAAGGCAATTCTAGGCAGCCCAAGACTCACCTTCTCTCCCATTGGCTAGAATCTGGTCACATGGCCACTCTAGCACATGGAAGGCTGAGAAATCCAGTTTCTGGCACAGACAAATGCAATAGCCACGAGACCACTCGGGATTCAGTCACTGCAGCTGGGCTGTGACCTGACTGAGAAATTAACCTTTTATTACATTAAGCGCTGAGATTTGGCCATTACCAGTTATGGCCATTAGACTACCTTTTCTAATATATGAGAATCCCAATGCTTAATAACTAAGGAAGACAATATGGCTTGATGTATGAGGAATGGAATTTAAAACTGAACTAAGACAACTGCAATTTGGGGGGCAGGGGACATATTGGAGATCATGCACCCCTTGCCATTTCATCTCTTCAGAGATTAATAATGATTTGTAACTACCCCAAATGGGATAAGCTGTCAAAAGTACATGAAAAGTGCTGTGTATCTTATGAAATCAGTTTTCAATAATTCCAACTTTTTCATAAAGGGTTGAAACAATGACAATTCAGTTGAGAAGTCTGATTGAGAGACTCCCCATATCATCCCCCCACACTATCTAACCCAAGTATTAGCCTCCCCTAAATATTTTAGTCATGTTGTGCCCGTGATGTCAACAGAAAATCATTTTTTCCTCAGAGAAACAGGTTTGATTGAGAGGGCGGGGTCTGGTCAGTGGAAGCAAATGGAAAATGCTTCCCATTGTTGACACCAATCTGACAGAGAAAAGCTGAAAAGATGGGAGGGACTTGCAACTCTCTGGTTACTGCCTCTGAATCTGATTTCAAACACAAACAAGGCCAATGAAATGAAGTCATAGAAATCCAGGGAGAAAGTGACCCTCTCATTCAAGAGCTCCTAAAAGTTAAGGGAACACCTTAGACTTTCAGAAGACACATTCAAGTAGGGCCAGAGAAAAATAAATACGACACCATATCAAGAAGCTTCAAATGTGGAAATGGTCTAATGGGGATGGGAGGCCCTCAAAATTCTGAAAACATAATGAAAACATGAGCTTTGTGAGGAAGCAGGGCTCCCCATTGGAAGTAACCAGTGGTGCAGGAACTTCTTTGGCAAATTTCCATGAGATGAAAACAGGGGAACATGGATGTTCTAAAGATGGATTCTAAAGAGTGGGATCAGCTGGCTAGAGGAGAATCTGGAAGATTAACTCCCAAGAGATCAGCCTTTTAACCTGACTACCATAGGGGCTCTTTTGGGTCTCTTCAGAATAGGTCCTGAAAATGGGTTGGTCTGGATTCATAGATGGTACCACATGGTGTAAGGAAGCCAAATCCTTAGCACCTTTCCCAGGTTCAGCCTACAGTCCTGACACTGCCCAGGCTTCTGCCTCAGCCTCTGGGTCAGTAACAGAAGGTGAACCCCAGGGAAGACATTTGCCTCCCCCTCTACCCTCGGGTGCGCTCTGAGCGGCCCCCACCCTGTCCTTGTCCGTGTAAGTCACACCTGCACAGACCCCTTTCATCAGCCCAGCTTCAAGTGGCAATTTAAACCTTTTAAGGCCACCTGTCGAGCACCCACTCGGTAGATTTCCTTTTATCGCCAGCTTGAGGGGAGTAACTGGATAACATAATTATGAGGCAGGAGAATGGGGTGTTTTGATTTGTGTTCTTTGAGGATTAGCCAAGTGCCCCACTGCCAAATCCATGATCACCTGAAAGGAAATCTGAAGGAAGAACCTGCCAAATAAGTCCTCCAGGTGCTCTTCAGGCAAACGGCTTTGAAAATGGGGCTTTTCTGCCTTTTCTCATCACTGCAGAGCTCAAAGGCATTAGGGGTGGACAAAGTTGGTGGGTGCCTTGCACAACGAGGTGGAGGGAAGCAAAGAAAGATGCTTCCCAAATGCCTGGATCTGGGGCAAGACAGTTGGGAAGCCCTTTGGATGCGGGATTACGTGCAAAGTAATGATATGGAGCCAGACCTCTGGTCTCCTGAGCATCCCTGGGACATTACCTGGGCCTCCTTTGGTGCAGACGCTCTTGAATACTTTCAGGGAGGTGGCAAGAACAGGCAACTTTGTCTCAGATTGGAGGATGTGAAATGCTGAAATCCCATCTTTGATGCAGCAGACAGCATCTCTGAAGGTGCTTGAGTGACAGGCCAATTTGGGTGGGAATATGTGGAAACAGATCAAGAGAGGGCACATGCGGGACATTTTTACAATTCCGAATACACAGTATGTTAGTGTCCAAGGCTTCCATAATAAAGCACCATATCCTGGGTGGCTGAAAGCAACAGAAATCTATCTCCCACAGTTCTGGAGACCAGAAGTCCAAAGCCAAAGTGTTGGCATGCTTTTCCAAAGCCTCTCCAGGAGAATCCTACTTTGTCTCTTTCGGTGTCTGGTGGCTCCAGCATTATCTACAGTCTCTGCTTCTGTCTTCACATAGCATGTTCCTTCTGTGTCTGTCTGTGTTCAAATTCTCATCTTCTTACCAGGATGCCACCCATGTTGGATTAGGGTCCAGCCTAATTCAGTGTGACCTCATCTTAACCTGACTGCATCTGTAAAGACCCCGTTTCCAAATAAGGTTTACATTCACTGGTACTACGGGGTTAGGACTCCAATGTATCTTTTGGGGGGACATAATTCAACCCATAACGTGTAGATATATGAAAAAGCAAAGTTACAATTGATATAACTTGTCAGGTGAGTAGCTGGAATGCTGTGGGGTCTTGAACCTATTGTCACTTCAGTTTGGGGTTTGCCCTCTAAAAGAGGCAATGGCTTGTTAATATTTTGCTCCAATTCCAAAGAGAGATGATGTGGTAAGATGAAATATAATGTATAATCAACTCACATGTAATAAAATTTTAATACAAATTTAGAGGGTGGACGTAAGCCTGAGGGAAAGGGAAGCCATTGGGGAAGACTTGATATAGGAAGACATTAGGAGAAAGGGATAAGAAAATATTGGGAGGAGGGAGGAAAATGGTCTACTGATTAATGGATAGAATTCCCCGCCCCCTGTACCTCCTGTTGATCATAGCATGACTTGTCGAGGGTTGTGGTTAAAGACAATCTAACCAGGCAGCACCAGTGTGGTCCTAAAATTCTCAGAAGGTCCAAGGGGTGGGTGTTGGTGGGTGACACTGCTGGGTGTCCACAGAAGGAGCAGTTCAGAGAAGTGGACTGAAGTGAGAGCAGTTCCGGAGGGTTCACTCCTGGGGGACCCACGGGGCATGAAGCTCAAGGCAGTGTGTGGCCCCATCTCACCCGTGGGCCCTCACATGGGCTTGGCAAACCCAGGCTTCCAGAGAATTCTCTACAGCCATATGTTGTTCTCTCTTCACCCAACACTGGATATGTATGTCCTATGGGTATTTTCTATTCATTACATTTCTTAATTGAATTCTGTAGGAAGGATCCATTAACTGGTATATCTTTCTTTTTAAAGATACTTTTAAAAAATGTTTTATTTCTTTTGAGAGAGAGAGAGGAGAGAGAGAGCAAGAGCACAACTGTGAGCCGGGGAGGGGCAGAGAGAGAGAGGCAGAGAGGGAATCCCAAGCAGGCTCCACACTGCAGGGTTCGATCCTCCAAACTGCGAGATTATGACCTGAGCTGAAATCAAGAGTCAGACACTTAACCGACTGAGCCACCCAAGCGCCCTTGTGTTAACTGGCATTCCTAATATCCCTAGGGTTTCAGGAAAAGGGATAATGTCTAGCAGTATTAAATTAACCAGCTCGAGAAGAAAATTCATGAAAACTGATGCTGGTGGTCGTATCACAAGCTGGGTGGGGCAGGAAAGGGGTGAATTTGGAAGAGAAGCATATGGACATTCATAACTTTGTTTCAAGAGCCTATGGATGCCCTGAACGGCCCACTTTTATAAGTAACATATGAGTTCACCTGAACCTGTCATAAACAGATTTTGATACATATTACGTATTATCCAAAACAGGTACAGAATGTAGCTCTATAGCATATTCACACGACTTCAAACATAAAACATAAAAAGGTGTACAGAGAAAAGTCTCCTTCCTATCTTGTTCCCTTCCATTCAGTTCCCATCCTTCCCAGCGAGGAACATTGTTATGGTGTTTGTTTATCCTTTCAAGGGATTGTCAAAAAACTGCCAGCCAACACAGACATGTAATTCTGTTTTCCGTTATTTTTTTTTTACCCAGCTGGTAATGCACTGTATGAATGTTTCTGTATTTATTCGTATGAGTGTACAATGAGGTATGTACCTATTTATTCATTACAGCATTGTTTGCCATAGCAAAGATTTAGAAATAACGTTGGTGTCCATCAAAAGGGGATTAAGTAAGTTATAGAATATCTACAGTATGGAATGGTATGCAGCTACTAAAACATGAGGATAAGCCCTATGTACTTATACAGAAATATCTGTGGGGTACCTTAGGTAAAAAATGTGAGATACAGGACAATGTATGTAGTGTGTTCTCTTGGAGTAACAGAAGAATGGAGAGGATAAGAATACTATTTGGGGGCTGTCTGGATGGCTTAATTGGTTAAACGTCCAACTTCTGCTCAGGTCATGATCTCACGGTTGGTGGGTCTGAGCCCCGTGTCGGGCTCTGCGCTGACAGCTCAGAGCCTGGAGCCTGCTTCAGATTCTGTGTGTCTCTCTCTCTGCTCCTCCCCTTCTCATGCTCTGTCTCTTTCTGTCTCTCAAAAATAAATACATGTTAAATAAATAAATAAATACATACATAAATAAAAATAAGAATATATATTTGCATTTTCTTTCAATTGAATAAAGAACAATCTGCAAGGATTCACAAGAAACTAATAAAATCTTTACTTACAGATGATAAAGGAAGTAAAATGATGAGGGAAGGGTGGTGACATTTTCCAAAATTTATTTTGTTAACTATTTTAAGTTTTGAACCACACAATGCATTTTCTATTTAAAATGCAAATGGAAATGACAATAAATTAATTAAATGCATATCCCTCAGATCTGCTAAACATGCCACCAGGAACTTGTCCTACAGGTATGTTCTCATGTATACTCAAAAATACCACCAAGAGGGGCACCTGGGTGGCTCAGTCAGTTAAGCAGCTGACTTCAGCTCAGGTCATGATCTCACAGTCTGTGGATTCGAGCCCCGCGTCGGGCTCTGTGCTGACAGCTCAGAGCCTGGAGCCTGCTTCAGATTCTGTGTCTCCCTCTCTCTCTGCGCCTCCCCTGCTCACTCTCTGTCTCTCTCTCCAAATAAAATAAAGACATAAAAAATTTAAAAAAAATACCACCAAGAATGTTTGCTTACCAAGAATGGCAAAAGACTGGAAAAGACCCTATTGTTTATTAAATGTAGACTGGTTAAGTGAATTAAGTTACGTTCATACAGTGAAACACTATGCGGATGTTACCAAAAAATGTGAAATGTATTGATAAAAGATATTTAGTAAAAAAAATGCAGGATAAAAAATTCCTGCTCCCTTTTTTTGATAAAATAAATATGATGCATGTATATGCACCCACATATCATATATTCTTAAAATGAGGTGCAATGTGGTGTGTGTGTGTGTGTGTGTGTGTGTACATCAAAAATGTCTCTGGAAGTTGATATAAGAAATTGTTAACAATGGTGTCTTCTGGGAAGTGGGTGAAACTTTGCAATAGGAAGGTCACCCACTTCTCAATAGGAAGGCTACTCCCCTTCTTTGCAATAGGAAGTTCTCCCACATCTCTTGAACTGCATGACTTCTCTTTTACTGTTCATGTTTTTTTAATTAAAAAATATTTACAAATAAATCAATAAATAAACGTACATCCATACAATAAAAATGTACACATGTAAAACAAACAACTGAGGAAGTTCTTTATGAACTTATACAGAACAGTCTCCACCATACATTGTTAAGGAATGTGTACTTTTAATTTTCGATGTTCCAGGGATTCCCATGCTATGTGCACCTGTTGCACACCTCTACCTGGTGAGGTCAGGAGGCTTTTCATTACTTTGGGTTAGATCTTATTACAGCTCTGCCTTTCAGATTGAGGAAGACTATTTTTTTTGTTTCAGTTCATCTTCCTCACCTGTAAGATCTGCTGTCAAGTCTTTTGGGTTGAAATCCTAGTTCCTACCAGCTTGTGAACATTAGCAGCCTGCTTAATGTTGCTTAATGTTCTTAATGGCTAAGGTCCTCAGATTGCCTTTCTGTAAATAGAAAATGGAATACATTATGGGAATTTTGTGAGAACTTTAGATAATTGCAATATATACTATTTAGCATGTGAGGACCCAAGGGTAGGCATTCAACATGGTGGCTATTGCCACCATTAATATTCCTTGGGATATGTCCATCGAAACTGCAGACAGAAGTGACCACACCCAGGTTTTGCACTAGGAGATACAAAGCTTTGTGATCATGGCCATTACTGTTCCAGAAGAGCCCAGCATTTGGCTGGTCGTTTTGGCCACAGTAGCTTTGGGCTGGAATCTCAGAGAATCAATATTCTGTAAATGCAACTGGGGTTGGATTCTTACCTATATGGGGCATTTTACAGCCCCTCTTAGGAAAGCTTATTCCCACTTTTTAGACAAATTTTATCCAGTTGCTTCCCCCTCAGGATGCCTCTTGTTGCCATCTGTTGCCTCAGTCCTATTTGTGTTGGAGTCCGTATTTATGACACTGTCTTCAAAAGTGGAAGTGAAGATGTCCTTGTGGTCTTTCTTCATTTTTAGAGAGTTCAAATGAAAACAACCATCTCTCCATTTTATCTCTCAGTATTGCTCTGGGTCAAGTGGTCTCACTGATTATCTAGTTGGCTTTCTGCCTTGATGCATTTATAGAATCTTTTATTATTGACTTTGGAGCTCCTTGCAAGGTACTCCAAAAAAGCATATTAAAATAGTCTCTAGTGGGCAATTTACATTTTAACTGCTCCTTTCATTACCCCCCTCAACACCCTCATATAGTTCCCCTTTCTAGAATTAAATAACCACATGATAGCTTTTGGGCTCCATGTCTCCTTTGGTTGTTGAACTTGGCCCTGTGGTGGTCTTAATTATGTAATGGTTCAGTTAGAATCTCAGGCTCTTTTACATTCATCACCTCTCTTCTACATTTGTTTTCAGGTTATATGGCATCTTGATAAATCCAGAGCCAGATAATTAGCACCATCTTGGTCTGGGGTTTTGAGAGTCTCTCTCAGAATCCCTGACGCTGTGATAAGAGATGGTGCTCAAGGAGTTGTGTGATGCAGGAGAATGGGCTGGGGGCAAAAGGAAAAAATAAAGACTACCATTTTCAAAAGCCTTTTGGTTCCAGGTGAATGTAAAGTCTCTTTTCCCCATTAATTAACCTAGGATTAGAGACCAAACATCTTCCTGTCTGTTGGGTCTTACTTTGGAGGCCACAGTACTCTAGAGACCATCACCCTAGAAATACAGACTTGGGTTTCAGGTTTTCTCGATTTACTTTTCTATCACACTTCCCACAAATCCCCTGGCAGGGCCTGCCAACTCACCATTTTTCTCTCTTTACTTTATCCACACTCATCTTCCCTAAGGACAGGCCTGACCTTACTCTGAAGGCCAAAAGCTCAGTGAATTTCTAGTTGAAATTCCTGGCAGAAAATAGCTCTTCACAAGTCCAATGCTAATGTTTCCAAAGCCCTAAGTCAGAGAGGACCCCTGCCCCTCTCACGTACATCCATACACAGCTCCCCGTCATGTTCCGAACACTCTTAAGGCTATACTGACAGGGTATAAACTGAGTTTGATCTAGGGTAGCAATCCTTATGTCACCGAAAGTCTTTCTTTTTCTTTTTAAATTTCCTCATGTTTGATCTAAAGAAGGAATTTTACATGCTTCTGTTCTACTTAAAAATAGACCAAGAAGTCCAAAGGGGAGCAACAAGAACCAGTTTGTACTCAACTCATTCCATGATGTGGCAGCTTCATGGGTATGTAGTAGCTAAATAGCAGAGGAGGAAACTCTCACACTCCCTTCTAAGAGAGAGAAAACCTAAAGACAGTAAAGACAGAAGCCTTGTGCACTTAGGAGAGATCCTCAGCAAGTGGGTAAGGAGATAACCATTGGGAACATGTCACTTCTCGAAATGAGAAGAGTTGAAAAACAATGAATCCCCATACTGGCAATGATGTAAGAAAATACGCATTCGTATTCTTCTCATCAGAGAGTGACTTTGGAACAACCTGGAGGCAAATTTAGTAATATATATTAGGTGCCTTGAAAGATGCATGCCTTGGGGCACCTGGGTGGCTCAGTCGGTTGGCCATCCGACTTTGGCTCAGGTCATGATCTCACAGTCCATGGGTTCGAGCCCTGCGTCAGGTTCTGTGCTGACAGCTCAGAGCCTGGAGCCTGCTTCAGATTCTGTGTCTCCCTCTCTCTCTGCCCCTCCCCTGCTGGCTCTCTGCCTCTGTCTCTCAAAATAAAGACATTAAAAAAATTAAAAAAAAAAAAAGAAATATGCATGCCTTTTGATTTAGTAATTTCACTTCCAGAAGTCAATTCTAATGGGAAAATGGAGGTAATGAAGAATCTAGCTTATTGGAACTTCATTATAGCATTGATGAGGAGTTAAAAACTCAGAAAAATCCTAAAGGCCAAATAATAGGCAGCTGGTGAAACGGATGACAGTACATAAGAATGATGTTATAGACGTTATAGAAAAGGGACATGGAAAGATGTTCATGATATATGAGTGAAAAAAAAAAACACTGAAAAATAATATGCAGAATGTTAACTAACAATTACCAAAACAAAACAAACAAGAAAAAACACTAGAAAAACTTGATTTAAAAAAGTTACATTTATTAGATTGATTTCAATAAAAAAGAACACATCTTTGAGAGTCTTAGTGGTGTTTCAAAGGAAGGAGGTTGGGGAGAGATATTTACAGGGTTTTAGAGGCAAAGCCCAGTGACTATAAGGTGAGTCTCATCAGGTAAGGCACTGGTTATGATTGGGCAGTTGACGACATAATAACTTTGGATTGGTGGGTACAGTAAGGTAAGGTCTTAAGCAAATATTGTTGAGTAACCTGCTGGTCTTAATAAGTAAGCAAGTAACAAGTTTGTTCTGTTTTTGTCTAGTCCCAGTATTACTTAGCAGAGAAACAGGAAAAAGTGCTTTACCCATAACTGTTTGTCACAGAGATGGGAAAGTTCATTGGTTTTAGCTCTTTTTGTTTAAAAAAATATTCACGTTTATATTTATATATCACTAGAAAAAGCCTAGGAAAATAATCATTTATACATTAAAGGTGGTTATCTCTGAGCCTGGGTGGTTCAGTCAGTTAAGCATCCGACTTCAGCTCAGGTCATGATCTCAGAGTTTTTGAGGTTGAGCCCCACATCAGGTTCTATGCTGACAGCTCAGAGCCTGGAGCCTGCTTCGGATTATGTGTCTCCCTCTCTCTCTGTTCCTCCCCAACTCATGCTCTGTCTCTCTCTCTCAAAAATAAATAAACATTTAAAAAAAAATTTAAAAACGGTGGTTATCTCTGGGTGGGAAATTACAGGTGTTAACTTCTTTGCTTCTCTGTATTTTCTAAATTTTCTCTAATGAACATATATTCAGAAAAAACATTTATTTGTTTAATTCATATTTAAAAGAAAAGAGGGGCTCCTGGGGCTCAGTCGGTTCAGTGTCCAACTTCAGCTCAGGTCAAGATCTCAGGGCTTGTGAGTTTGAGCCCCGCCCACTTCCAATTCTGCATCTCCCTCTCTCTGCTCCTCCCCTGCTCACTCTTTCTCTCTAAAATAAACATTTAAAAACAAACAAAAACAGCAACAACAACAGCAAACTTGGCTAATACACCACTTAAGATGCCTTTGGCTGTCTGAAATAACAAACACACAAACACCCTCCGACACTAGGATGAGTTACAGAACAGGAAATGCAGAGTTAGAGCCAGTAGCAGGGTCTGCTGATTCAGCAGCTCAGTGGTCCCATCCGGGAGGCAGGCTCCCCCCTCCATTCTTGGAGAGAATGCAGTGCATTGCCTGAAGCATGCCCCTCCTGGTTTCCATGGGTGGCAGCATTTCCAGGCCTCAAACCCACATCCAGAGGCAGCCTCAGAGGCAGTGACTTGGGGAGCGACTCCTTCAGAACAAGGAGATTTTTCTTAGAAGTTCCTGAACAAATCTCCTCTCACAGTACTGGATGGAACTTGGTCAAGAACCCACTCTGAAGCCAACCACAGCCAGAAGGACAGGCTCAGACCATTCATGATTCACCCCCTGGAACTGGGGTCTGAACCACATTTACCAGAGTCCTGTGAGGGTAGGCAGTAGGAAGGGGTGGGGAAGAAGACCTCGGACCCAATCAGAGTCCTGCCACAGGAAGCCAGGGGATGGTCAGGAGGGAGGAAGACCATCAACAGCATCTGCGACACCTGCTCTGAGCTACAGGCCACCTCTCCCACCCAGACTTGTTCCTTCAGTTAAGGGTTACTTCCCTTCCAAGGTGATGAGAGGCTGTTCTGACAAAGCAAGAAAGACTCCGGAAACTGTGAATGCTCACAGAGGTCCCATCGGGTGTTACTGCTGGCTTCAGGTGAAACTTACTGAAGACTCTGGGGACCTTAATCTAGAGTCAGTGACGTTCTGGGGGTAGAACTTAGGGCCAAGAGGCCAAGAACCCTGACAGGGCTAGTTAACTGTGGGCCAAGAGTTTTGGGTTCAGGTAGACCAGTACTATTTTACTTATTATTTTATTTTATTTTATTTTAATTTTATTTTATTTATTTTAAGTTTTTGGTAGACCAGTATTTTAAAGTATTCCTTAAATCATATTTGGATTGTCACTGTTTGCCTACCCCCAGGTATGACCATACAGATTGCAACTAAAATGAGAAACATGAAGGAACACGTGTGTATTTCTTGGCCCAGCCCACGTTCAACAGAATAGAATTCATTCTTGCTAAAATAAAAATTGAGTTTGGGATGACTGGGTCACAAGCTTCTTGCTTTTCCTTCTCCTCTTCCTCTTTTTCGTTTTCTTTGCTTTTGATTTTTAAGAATAACGAACACAATCTCTTTTGTAATGGGAAAACAGAAGAACCTTTATTTGGAAAAAGAAAAGGGTATTTCACACTTGTCATTTAAAACAGCATAGGAAATCCCCACCTCAAAAAAGCAGTCTGAGGATCGCTTTTGTAATATTTGAAAATAAACCAACTTTATTTGAATCAGTCAATACCAATCAAGACTGGAAAACAAATTTATAACGGCTTCAGATTCATGAAGAAAACATTCAGCAAGATCTTCATTAAAAGGCAACTTATATTTATTAAGGCTTGAAAGTATGTCCTGCTATTTTATCACCACAGTTCAAGGTCTTGAGAAAAGCAGTGACCATCATTTGGAGTATCTTTCTGAAATGAAATGTTTGTTCTTTTATAAATGCTAGGCATCTTTTGCTAAATTAGTTAAACCCCAGCTTTTCGAATGGGAAAAACAGGAAATCAGGAAGGAAGACAAATTCAAACATCAGCTAGATATTGTATATTTTAAGTATAAGCATAATCGATATTATGAAATCTCTAACTACACATAAAATATCTTAGATAATTGGATCCTTAAAACTATGTTTTTAAAAAAAAACAACAGATTGCTTTTATCGAAACACAGATTAGCCCAAACCCTATAATGAGTCAACCTTTCATTTTATTTTTGGTTGGTAAGGGGAACATTGGATCTAATTCCTCAAATGACATTAAATAAAATCATGCACACTTTGGATCATACTTAATGTTGAAAGGAAAGCGTCCTGAAACTAAGCTGGGAGAAGAATATTGGCAAAGGTAGAGGAATATGCATTCATGAAGGGGGCATGTGTTCCTTGGTTTGAATGCTAAAAAGCACTGGATAGAAGACAATGGTCTTGTCTGCAGAAAGGGCTCCATGCCCAAAGAGGTTCGGATATAGGATGTTCCCACATGCATACTTCTTTCTCTAATGCTTACAATTCTTTGCAATGGCATATCAAAAATGAAGGAAGTGATCCCTTGGGAATCGATGAACTTAGTTTGGATAATGACTTAATAACTACTTCATCTTCCCAAGGAGAGAGACACCAGCATCTTGATTCACTCTGCTATCGAAATGGCTCCTGGCCACTGGCAATAGCGGTGAGTCAGATATACCTACTGGATGTCTGTTGCCTCTAGACCAATTGATTTTTAGACACAGACTTCAGTGGTTTCTCACTATGGAAAACTCTTACTAGACAGACCCATACCCTCCTGACTCTCTCCCTCTTTTTAATTCCATCTTCAGGGTCTGTTCCAGGCTTGATCCATTTTGCAACAATTCTAAGACACTGGTGGTGGCTGTCTGCAGAGTAGACAGTGGGCACAGGGGTCATGAAAAGCTTCCGTTGTTTCCTTTGATAAATGCTAGCATGTGCAGCTCAGGAAACTTCACTCTTGGTGAAGCCTTTTTCTAAGGAAAAGACCAAGATCCTTGCTGGCCCCACCAGCATTTCCCAGGAAGCTGAAACCAGTCTGAGATTGTATGACCAAATAAAAGTGTTTTTCACTTTTCATAGCTGGTGATTCTGAATTGTCCAGGCATTTGAATTCCCTTATCAGGAGATAAAGACACACAATAGAAGGAACCAGCTCTAGAACAATCAAGCTTTTAATTATCCAGCTCATCTTAGAAGGTTATTAAAATCTTATCCAATACCTTCTCTCTGGGCCATCCTGAGATGCAGCCCAACCTGATAGATTGGTAAATTCTACACAGTTACTCTGAGTTGGGATTCTCCTTTCTGCCTCTGCCTCCCACCATGCTATCCCATAAAAATCAAATAAAATAGTGACATGAAAATCAAAGGAGAAAAATAAATCTAAAACAGAATAGGATCTCATCCCAAACCTTTTCAAATGCCACTGAAATGCTTTCTGAGAGATCAATATTCATTCAAGACCAATGACAAGGGTGACCTGCAGTCTTAAAACTCTGGCATCTAAACTGCAAACCTTGAGTACTTCCAGAGTTGATTTCGGAGACACCTAAGGACCTCACCATACTGATGCTGGAAGATGATTTGCTGTGTATGTAACAAGGTTATGGCCCAAGCCCAGGGAGGCTAAAGAATCTGGAGACATATCTCTTTTGGAAAAAAATAATCAGAAGATAATATTATTGTTACTTAAAAATATTCTAATAAATGTGGTCCTAAGACCCTAAAGCTCTCAGTCAATAATCAGTTATATTATATAATAATCTACTGTTGAAATAAAAAGATATTCCTGTATCAAGTACTCAAAAGTGCTTTCCATCCATAACTCTGTTCCCTGTTTTAAATGGTTATAAGTGATCATGTAACTGCCCCCCCCATGCCTTAATATTTATGTAAAACTAAGTCAACCACAGAAGGAACATCTAGAAACAGCAATGTTGATTTGGTTTGGCTTGTTTGTTTTTAAAGACTCGCCAATGGCTGAATTCTGACTATCAAGTCAGTCATTAGCATCGGACAACTCGCGTGGGGAGCTGTCCCAGCTGGGTGGCCTGTTTTCTCTGTCACACTGGCCATGCTAACACTGACCTGCTTCAAGAACAGCACCACTGTGGGTCTCTGGAAAGTAAACTGCCTCTTAGGTCATCATGCCTGTGTTGCTAAACTCAGGGAGGGGTTTCTGAGGACAACAGGATTTATGCTAATTAAAAGTCTCCTGGGATCACTTAAGATTTCATCTCCCAAGAGACCCGTTTGGGGCTTTTCTGTACAGTAAAAAGGGTCATTTCCTCACCATTCTCCTTTTTAAACATGTCTAGGGACTAAGTTCCCAGGAAGTCCCTGGGAAGGTTTCTTTAGGGGTGGAAATGAATCAACCTTGATTGCCAAGCTCTCAGGCTAATAAAATGTCCTGCTGAGAAATTTCCTCTTCCTCAGTGGGCTAAGGGGGTCCTTGCTTCCTCCCCAGGGCTCGGATCTGTGGGCCACCTTTGTTCTTCAGAGATCCCTGGAGGCAGGTGGGTCTGGGGCCTGCTGGGTCGAGGATGTGCCGATGTCTCCCTGGAAAGGCCTCTGTGCTGTCCTGCCGCCCTTCCTGGGCAATGAGCCAGGTCCAGGGCCTTCTGGCACTTGGGAGCCTTATCCTGTGGCAAGTGGCTTTTCTTTTAAGGACGTTCACCAGGGCAGGGGGCTGATAATTAGCTCATTTTCCTTAGTTTCCTCTGCCCAGGTCCCCAAGCTCCAGCCAGGTGAGCTTTGAAGGAGGTGAAACTCAAGGAGAAAGACCAAGGACCGAAATACCAGCTAAAAAATTTCTTTTTTCATCTGGTAGGTAAGTCAAATGGCAGGAAAAGTAGCCCAGATGGGGCACATATTTTTCTTCAAGTTCACACCACATGGTTTCCCAGTCAGAAAGGCCCATGGCCTTTCTTCCTAAGGTGTTCCATGATCATGCCACCTCCCAAATGTACCTGTCACTGGTCAGAGGCCGCGGCTGACTCAACCAGGAGTGCCCCAGCTAGCAGACCCAAGACCCACATCCAGAAGTGACTTGAAGAGACTGGAAAGTCATGTTTGGCCAATTCTTGGGTTTTTTTTTTTTTTTTTTTTTTGCTCTAAGGTTGGTAGTGATATATAACATCAGCAGTTCAAGACTTAGGGAGATCATAAGAGAGAAGACCTGTCTGAAAGATCGCCAGGGATAAAGAACTTCATCTTCACCCATCCCCCCACCTCCCACCTGCTTTCTCGAAGACCGAAATTCACTCACGGATCAAATGTAATCTCCACCAAAACAACTACCCCTAAGCAAGCAAAATCCATGGCTGGTAGACCCCATGGGCCTTTTGGCATTGACGCTGCTCCTCCTGCCCTTCCCAGTCACTCTGGTTTGCAACTGGCTTGCCAATTTCCCTTCCTCAAAAGACCTGGACGGTGTAAAAACAGAGGTTGGTGTCAGCTAGATACTTGAGGCCATCGCAATGCTCTCAGCACTGCCGCAAACTGGGCCTAGGTCTGAAGTGGTTTTCCAATCTGGTCCTTGGTGTCCAGTGTGACAGCAGGTGTCAGGACGCTGTGAGGGACTGAAGGTGTGTCTGCCACGTGCCAAACCCACAGCCCGCCTGTCCTCCGTCCACTCTCTCCATCTCCCCCAAACGCGGCCATCTCTTTCTGGTAAGAACTAACATGGCGTCTGTCCTTGGCCGTGGAGTCACCAACAAAGAAGAGGGCGGAAGAGGACCCAGTGTCGCAGTTTCCTAATGCAGCTGAGGAGAGGTTCTGATATTGGCAGAAGGGGGCAGTGACAGTCCCTTACACGGGTTCTCCCCACACTGACCCCAGATACACTGAACCCAGGCCAGGCCCAAAGGTTGAGAGCTTGACTATTTCTATCATTCCTGCTCGCAGATTCCTGCACGATCATAGGGGGTTGGCTCTGACCTTCGTGAGAGACAGCAGGCTGGAGTTCCATGAGGCCAGCAAGATGTGGCCGGCTTCAAAAAGGGATGTCCCGAGGTGACGCGGAAGAGGGGTCTGTGAGGCTGGAGTCCTTTGGGAGAAGCAGAGTCCTGCTGCTGCAGCGGCGGGGCAAGGTGGCCGAGCTCAGGGCCGGCTGAGGCGCTTGGCGACATCCGCGTAGGCCGACTCGATCTCCTTGTCTGCTGCACACGTGTTGGTGAACTCATCGCGGGCATAGGCATTCTTGAGGTACCGCGACAGGCCTGTCATCTCCGCCGGGAAATCATAGTTGCGGTATTTCTTGGCCACGATCTACAACAAAGATGGCGGGGCAGGGATGGCGTGAGGGTGCGCAACCAATCACCGAGGAGGAAGAAGTGGCGGGACCCCCCCGTGTGCACTGAGAGGAAACCCAGCAGGCAACACAGAGGGCCGTCAGCAAAATGTTTGTAACCCGAGCCGGCAGGGTTGCCTTTCTGTCATCTAATCTTGTTTATTTCTTCAATAAATATCATTTGCCCATTCTGCTTCTAGACGTGTTTTCTTCGGAAATGATCATGTATGTATACACAGATATGTATGTATCCGTATATGATCATGGAACTAATAGTAAATTTAAAAAAATGCAACAGTAAAAAAAAAATGGTATAGAACACAAATGTCCACCAATACATAAATGGATAAATACATTATCATATGTAAATGCAGTGCCAACACTGGATGGCCATTAAAAACGATGCTGCCTGGGGCGCCTGGGTGGCTCAGTTGGTTAAGCATCTGACCTGGGCTCAGGGTATCTCACCGCTCTTGAGTTCGAGCCCCTCGTGGGGCTCGGTGCTGACAGCTCAGGGCCTGGAGCCTGCTTCGGAATCTGTGTCTCCCACTCTCTCTGCCCCTCCCCCACTTGCACTCAGTGTCTCTCTCAAAAATAAACATTAAAAATTAAAAAAAAAATAAAGTACAGTATAAAATATTAGCAAATAAATAAATTTTTTTATATAATGCATTTGGAGAAATATGTGTGATGACTTAGAAGTAGAGACACCAAAATATTATCAGTGGTTACGTCTGACTGATAGAACTATAAATTTCTTCCTGTCACCTGCTTTGTTTTAGATAAGCACTCATATCTTTAGGCGAGAATAAAAAGCATAAAAAGTATAAGTTAGATGTTGGAATGTATAAGCAGGTTTAAGATACAAACAGATCTTGAGTGGGAGTGAACAAATGGTGATTTGTATTCTCTCTGTAGTTTGCCACACGTGGCGGCCGTGCATGGGCATTCTGGGGAAGCGGTGTTTGTGCCGAAACGGTCACACATGGATTAAAAGCACGGGCTCTGGATCCCAGCTGAATGGACCTGCAATTTTTACTCCACTACTTAATAGCAGTGTGAGCTTGGACTACTTACTTAGCCTCTCTGAGCCCCAATGTCTTTCTCTCTCAAATGAAGACAATAATAGAACCCTTCCTGGAATAACAAATTAGTTAAGTAATTATAAATATAATAAATAAATTAGTTAACACACATGAAATGTTTATAGGGGTGCGTGGCTCACACTGCATGCTCCAGAAACATTACCTCCTCTTATAATTCATTGAGACCCATCTTTTTGCCCATTTGCATGCAATCATAGATAAGGGTAGGGTGGTCTTCGAGGAGGGTGACCTGGGTAGTTACACAGGGCCTCGAACTCAGAGGGGCCTGTTCTTGGTTTAATGCTCTGCTGTCACCATCTGGAAATTCTGAGTACTTTTTTTAACAGGACCCCCTTTATTGTCACTATACGCTGGGGTCTGCACATTAGCTGGTCTTGCCACCTAGCCCTTAGGGGCTAAGGTGGGAGCAGTAAAGAGTAGCCTCTCTCCTAAGGCACTGCCTTCTGACTCCTTTCCTCGCTTTCTTTTTAGAGAGGTTGTCAGACTGCTGACCCTGGGATTCTCCCACTCAGAGAACCTCCCCCCCCCCCCGCCCTCCAGTTCAGCTACTCTGGACTTTCATCTTCATGTTGATGCCCATGATGTTCAGGGTCCCCTAGAGAGCTGTGCAGAGTGAGGGCAACGATGACCTCTTGCATGAAAAGCTCAGCCTCATCGATTTGACCACATTCTCAAGGAGCATGCATTCTGCCCCTCTATTCTCCTGCATCAGTCTGGAACTCCTGTTACATACCAAGCTCTATTCTAGTCTGAATTGCAGTTATTGTCTTAGTATCCTCTCTCTCTTCTCTAGCTTGTGAGCAGGACGAGGATAGGAACACATCTTCTTCATTTCTGCACCGCCTGATTATCTCAATGACCCGGTTTCTAAGAGTAGTGACACCAGGAAGTATTTATTTTCTATGAGCCCTGCTCCAGGCTCCGCCTTAAGCACTTTGCAAGCTACTTAAATCTCTAAATAACTCTATAAGGAAGAGTGTATTACACTCCCTTTTTACAGATGTGGAAAAGTAAGGCAAAGGGAAGTTAAATAAGTAAGGAGTCCATAAACAGTTGTACTAAATCTTTGCTATGGTCGGTTATCCCAAATCAAAGTTCATCTCCTAGAGTCAAATGTAGGAAACTCACTTTTAAAGACTGAAGATCCTCAGCAATGAGCAAACTGAAGCCACAAGAGATTAAATGGCTTACACAGCGTTACACAGGAAATGAATTAATTCAACCGATACCTACTGAGTAATCGCTAATATTTATTACAGTCCTTGCTTTCTTCTTCCTTTTTTTTTTTTTTTGAGTGTAGTTGATGCGGAAGGTTACATTAGTTGCAGGTGTACAAAGTTGGATTCAGACAATTTATATACTGTGCTGTACACAGCAGTAGCGTAGCTCCCATTTGTCACCACAGGACGCTATTACAACATCACTGACTATATTCCTTCCCTTCTACTCTGCGGTCCTCTCCACGTGGCCACCCAGCCCTGTGCAAATGATAAAGGACCCGCTGTACTCATAATCCCTTGTGTGCCGCTGAGGCGGGGGCTCTGCAAACCACATCTCTGCTTTGCCAGTGACTCCCTGTTTGTCTCTGCCATGAGGGGGCGCTAGAGAGAGAGAGAGAGAGAGAGAGCGCGAGCCTGCAAGGCTGGAGGAGCGAGAAGAGACACCCCTTCCCTTCCAGGGCATTCTGTTCCTCTCCGAGTCCCCTTTGCTCCAGCTGTGGCGCTGACTCCAGTTTTCTCCTTTTGCCTACACTAGCGGAACCAGTGCATCACCCCATCTGAGAGCGGCCCCACATGAAGGTGACCCCCCCCAGTGTCGGCTCAGCAGCGCCCCACCTCGGAGGTCCAAGGTTCAGCTCCGCAAGAGCCCCTCATCTAAGTTTCCAAGTTTAGATAATTCGACCCTTTCCATTTGCCCCTGCTGCCCTGGGGGCTGCAGCTGCCTCATCCAGGTGGAAGGTCACGGTACACTTCACCTTCCTAGATCTTCAGCACTTAGTGCTTCTATTAAATTCTTCTGGTGGGGCGCCTGGGTGGCTCAGTCAGTTCAGCATCCCACTCTTGATTTTGGCTCAGGTCAAGATCCAAGATTGTGGGATCAAGCCCTGCATCCGGCTCTGTGCGGAGTGTGGATCCTGCTTAAGATCCTCTCTCTCTGCCCCTCTCCCCTGCTCATCTCTCTCTCTAAAATGAAAAAAAAATTAAATTCTCTTGGTTACAATAACTGGTCTGGTGTGGTCACCAAAGAAGCCATCCCCACAACGTTTGTCCGGCTTACGTGTGGCTAATAAGCAAAGGGGATGGAATCTGAGTCCTTTGGCAGAGCGCCAGCCTTAAGCACATGCTGGGGCCAACAGACATCACCTGTTCACCTTGGCCTTCCCCTGTTCGCTGCAGGCTGAGGGTCCCTTGGGCTTGCCCAAGAGCCTTTGAGAAGAAGCTGCCCTGGGAAGAGCAAGTCCATGCAGGACCGGGGGTCAGACACTGACTGAGTGGACTCTAGTCCCTCCCTGGGATTTGTTTTCATTTTTATAGGATACGATATGAGATTTAAAAAGCAATGTACAGATAGAGACTTGTGTTTATGTCTCCCTTCCTGTTTTGCTTCAGGGGCTGAAGCAGGTCACCGTGCTAGGCAGGGGTCCCAGTGGCCGCGAGAGAAGGCCCGCCATGCCCCTCCCTGCCCGGATCTGCACGCCCTGGGCCTTGGCCACGCAACCGGTTGTTTCCTCACATGTTGGTTTGACTTGAGGAGCCAAGGACTAGAAGGGAGCCAGACAGCGAGAGTTCAAACCAGGCTCTCAGGCAGAATGAAGATGAACCTGAACGAGAGCCAGGCAAGAGAGGGAGAGTGAGGGAGAGCCCGAGTACGAGAGAGAGGGTGAAGATGCACACGCGGAGCTCTGACGTTTACAGGAACTTCCGTGCTCATGTTCTGAATTTGCTCTTTCATATGAAAACAGTTAGCTCCCACAGCCCAGATTAGGTTTTGGCATCAGAAGCCAAACTGGAGGCCTGACTTGGCTCCCCCTTCACTCTTTCTTCATGTCGGGGGTTTGCCAGGTCTCTGGGATCTGATAAGCTGGATCAGCAGAAATCCAAGGAGACAGAAGGCGAGACCCAGCCTTGTCCCCACGGAGGCCGTCATCCCCCCTCTCTGATCCCCAGCTCCTCCAAGGACATGGGCGTAGCATCGTCGTTTAGGGCTGGGAGGAGCTGGAGGAGTCGTAGGATGAAGCACGGGGCCTGGGGGATCTATTTGTTTACTTTATTCGACAAGAGATTCTTGAGTAAGACAGAAGAAAGGAGTGAAGGAAGAGAGAAGAAAGAGGCAATAAGGAATATACTTCCCACGTCTTCACTGGGGATGAGGAAAAAGAATTCCAAACGATGAAATGACTTGCCCCAGTTTGTGCTGTCAGGACTAGCACGTGGATCTCATGACTTTCTGAATGGGGGTCTTTCCGTGACATCACTCTGACACAGTGTGACTCAACTGGAATCATACCATCCCTAATGGTGCCACTTGGTCCTCAGGAAAAAAGAAGAAAAGATGTTTCCAGGGGTGTGGAGGGACATGCAGTAATTAAATAACTTCAAAGACATGTAGCTTGGCCAGACTTACAAGTAACCATTGGCTTGGCCCCGAACCCAAAGTGCCTTCATATTAATATGCATTTTCCCAGCCCATCAGTAATGGCACCCATGATTCCCGCCCAGTCTCCAGCTCTGACCAAGTCCCATGGTAACACCAGTGTTTGCCCAGCTAAGGTTTCAATTCAAGCTGGTTGTGCTCCGATTGGAGGGAAGCCCGCATTTCTAGCTCAGGACTTCAGCTGAAACATGATAGGCAGATACCCAGCTGATAAATGATTGAATCTGATTCCTCTTAGCGAAGGGTAGAAGGAAATTTGGGTATGATAAAGTCACAAGCTAAGTGATCAGATGGTCGATCAATGAGTATTTATGAAAGGGCCACCATGAACCCCCCACCATCATGCTTGGAGTAGCCACTATCCCCGCAGAGCTTACTACCTGAGACATATTTAAGTACTTATAAAAGTAGAGGACAGTCTAGCTGTATGACCCCACTGTGTGTTTTTCTAGGCTGGTGAGGGGCAGGAAAGGAGGTAAGAAAAAGCGCTGGTTTAGAGAGCAAATGTTGGGGCACACAACTGTTGTCTTCAAATGAGATGAAACAGAGGAGCCTCATTCCATGCTGCACCAGAGGATAAAGGGTGGCCTGGAGGCTGATTGGGCTCAATGTAAGGAAGGATGTTTTAATAATCAGAGCTGTCCAGAGTGATAGGGCTGACTCAGTCGGGGGGCTCTTCATCATCAGAAAGGTGCAATGACAGCTGTGTGTCACAGACACATAGGAAGTGGTCCAGTTTGGGGTGGGAGACAGTTTTGGATGACCTTGGAATTCCCTTCTTTCCAACTCTCCAATCCTTTGGATTCTTATAGGACAGGATTACATGGCATGTTGAGGCTGATCAGTGAGTGGAACCATGGCAAGAAAATGATGTCACTTCTTAGAGCCTCCAGCTCTTCAACGGATAGATGAGGAAAGAGGATACCCACCTGCCTTAGGGAGTTACTAGAGGGAATGAGAAGGCTTGCACGTGAAGCAACTTCAGAGAGATGTGGGGGTGTGGCCAGTGAAAACCTGTGAGGCAGAGACAAGGAAGTAGCTCTCTCTCCCTCTCTCTCATATATGATATGACAATCAGTTACTATGTTTACAATATGCCAAGCACTGTCACACCGTATTTACTTTCCCAGTCAAGAAATAAGAATAAGAATAAGGAGGAAGTAACATATACCTATTTTACTGACACTCAGAGAGTCTATAGAGCCAAGCAGCAGAAGCTGACTGGAGTTCCTTCCTATTCATGTGACTTTAGAGCCCAGGTTCTGGACCAGCAGGTGGCACTGTCCTTGACTCATCCACACAAGTGACCGGACCTATGATGGAGTTGGATAGAGCTGTCTTTACCTTGACCACATGGAGTTTGGGCAACAGATTGCAGTCAGCCAGGGTCAGCTCGTCCCCGTCGAGGAATTTGCGCCGGGACCTCTTGTCTTCGTCCCCGCAAGTGTTGGCGTCGATCTCCTCTGGAAGAGGGCTGTTCAGGTAGTCATCCAGTTTCTTCAGTGCCTTGGTCAGGCCTTTCTCAAGGGCTGGCATGAAACAGCAAAAGAAGTATCTTTAGTTAACCTTCCGGCCACTGGAAACAACCACAGGGTCTTCGGAGTAAAGTAGCTCATCCCGAATTCTGTCCCTCCAGTCACACTGCCAGCACCACCCCCCACCACCACAGAATACCTGGCAGTCATTAACACAACGCAGTAGAAGAGGACTAAGTGGTCTGCAAAAGCAAACTTTTTTTAAATTAAAAAAACCTTTAAATATTTATTTTTGAGAGAGATTGGCGCAAGTGGGGGAGGGGCAGAGAGAAAGGGGGAGACAGAGGATCCAAAGCTGGCTCTGTGCTGACAGCACTGAGCCTGATGCAGGGCTCAAACTCACGACCCATGAGATCGCGACCTGAGCCAAAGTCGGACACTCAACTGACTGAGCCACCCAGGCGCCCCTGAAAAAGCAAACTTTAACCAAGCAATGTATACTAGCTAATCATTTTTGGAAAAAACATAAATATAGAATACAACCATTAGGATATATATTAGAGTTTTTAGAGTGCTTAGCTCCAGTAGATATAATAATGACGGTCATCTTTCACTTTCTATTTTCTTCTCTATGTTTTGCCAATATTCCACAATCAACCCACATAATAATTTTGTAGAAAGAAAGGGCTATTGACCAAGTAAATAACAACTGCTTCGAAGTCCTGGGACAGAGATATGCACCAGACTTTTGTGCAGTGCAGCATTAACGACGGAAGCACTAACTAACTAACCCAACCTGAGAAGGAGACAAGGTTTGCAGTAGACCTAACACGGGAAAGTAAGCCACCCTGTTTGGTGTTGAGGACCAACGCATACCAGAAAGCCATACTTCAGTTTAATGTAGAGAAGCCTGTTCTAAAACCCAGGGAGGTCCAAAATGTAAGGGCCAGTGCACCAGGCAGAGGGCTCCACCAGAAAGGCACAATCACAGCTGCGTGGAACCTGTCTAGGACACAGCACAAAGGACGAACATCCAAAGGAAGATAATGTGGCAGAAGACTTTGACAGTCTTGTCCCAATAGTTGCCCATCCAATAATTCATATGGACACAAGAGCAGAACAAAATATTCAAAAGAATAATTGGAAGTCACCATCACTCAGAACCATTCCACCCAGAACCTCACAGTCCATTCCAGGCACAGAACACTGGCCACCTAAACTCGGAGGACAGAGGTAGAGGAGACAGCAGGTCAGGTCACCAGCCACTGCACCTGTGACATCACCCCATCCCCAAGGCTGTTTTCCCCCCCATTCTGGTATGGAGTGTGATGCTGAGATAATGGGAAACAGTCCTGATGCTAATTCTAGCAGATGAAAGGGAGATACTGCCTCTGGAGGAAGAGCCCAGAAGACTGTACTCTTATTTACTTTTTCCCAAATGTGCCTTCTGTTAGCCACTCCTCCCTCAACCCAAGTTTGTCTTTTCATAGAAGGCCTTTGTTTGAGACAATGAAGTGACACCAGCCCAAGATAAATCAATTGAACGCTTACTGGAATGTTTGAAAACAGGCTGGAGGTTGGACATGGTTTCTCAACACTTCCTTCTCCCTGGTGTGGCATTTGAACTTGTACTTCATCATCTGCTTTGTGTTTCCAGTTTGGGAGAACAGAGGGAGCAGGGCTGGGAAAAATGCTTGTATTCCCCTTAGTAATTGTCTAGACTAGGACGGGACTGCAAGCCTATTCAAGGGCAGTAGCAGAGGGTGGGTACCGAACAATAGTTAGTATGCTCCCCACCCCTGCCGAAGCACTTGTGATCTATACTGGGTTTGTTTGCTTCCTTAAATCCCTCCACCCCTTTCAGTGATGGAGATTCTGACAAAATCTTGATTATAAGGGAGAAGGAAATGTCAAATAGAGGAATACTTGTTGAAATCTGACCAATGGATAGCAATCCAAGGGAAAGAGACATATGATGGGAAATGAAATGCTGCTGATTGTAATTCTAAAATGCCCATTGCAGACCCTAGCAGGCCACGGTAGAAGTCTGTGCCCACATTGCCCGGTGTGGGAACCATCATGACATTTGGCAAAAGAAGCCTAGAACAGCAACTGGAGCTCCCTGGGAGCACAGTCTGGATAAATGTCAACTGTCTCTCCATGAGTTCTTGAGGTGGAAGAATAAAGTCCGGCAGTGGGCATGGCTGTTGCCCTATGTTGTAACCAACATGCATGTAACATACAAAGTGGGCGTGTTCTGAGGATGTCTTCACAGCTTATCACTGGAGTTTGTGTGTTTTTGATCAGGCATGTGAAGGGCGGGGGCGGGGGGGGAGTTGGTGGTAATCATAGTAGAAAGAAGAGAAAACCAGGGAGCAGAGAAGGGGCCACATGGCCTGGCGCTAGCCCTATGTTTACATTTTGACCCTGCCCAGGGTGTATTTACTGCGACGCTGCTGAGGTTTAAAGCTTCGGTTCCCTTAATCGCATGGGCCCCTTCCAAGGCCTTGAACTTGATTTTTTAAAATTCTTTATTTGTACTTATTCCACTGGCTTCAGACCCCACAAGTGTTGGGAACGTCCTCAATCCTGGAACTTACGAAGAAGTGTGACCTGGGGCAAGTTCCTCAACTTCACTGAGGTTCCGTTTTCTCATGGCAACTATGAGAGGAAGATCCCTAATCTTCGTAAGGCCGTGGTGAAGACCTAACTCAGATTATGCAGGGAAACGTGCCTCACATTACGCCTGCCCCGTGCTAGGACAGCAGTTAATGACCGCTATTGCTATTGCAGTAGCTAATATGGCAGCCATCTGCCCTCTGTCCCTGACCCCAACTCTCCACCAGTACATTCCTCAAAAATCCAAGGTGCGGCAGACCATGAGAGATTTTGAGAAGCTCCACTTTTGAGGCCCAGGCCCTGGGGAAGAGAATCAACAGCCCTGAACTTTGCTTCTCTTCCTGATTTAATGTACAGTCACAGCCCCGTCCCTTATACTCTGCCGGGACCCTTCTTGGTGACGAGCCGTGGGAGAGGCACGACCAGAGGGAAACAGATGCAATATGTCTGTGCTAACACACTTCCAATCATCATTGAATATCATATGCCAGCACCAATATATTCTCTGCCAGTTCTCTTCCCTCCTATCTGCCAAATTACTCCTCTGACCCAGGTTCAATCTGGCATCCGTAGAATTTAATTATCTCTTTTGGCTGACAGCACCCAGGTCAGGAAAGCACTGGCGTTGACCTTTCTGGTAAGAGCAAGGGAGACGGAAGAGAAACCAGAGTGACAAGTAGATGGTAATCCTTCAGTGTTCGAATTTGGAACCCTACCTCCCAAAGACTTCCTCTGAGTAGAAGGATGGGGTAACCCTCAGACCACAGCAACTAAAGCCTGAGGCCAGGGGACCCTGAGACCCAGGACCAACCACGTCCCAGGCGCTTGACGGGCACCCATTCCTCTAACTGCTTTCTGCCCCTCTCTACCGCCCTTCCTGTAAAGATTTATTCTGTACCACACACAAATGCGCTGGGTAAAATATGTGATGAGGAAGCAAGGGGAATAGTTCATAAATATTCTCAGCCATATGCAAACAATCTCAAATTTATTTTTCTCCTTTTTAAGGAGGAAAAAAAATCCACCCATTCCATGATCACTTCCAGATTCATTGAGGTTGATATTACATAAGAACCAATATTGTTTTCTCGTCGTAGAGAAATAATGACTTGGAAACGGCAATTTGAGCTAAGAAAATAATATACTCTTACCAGGGCATGGAGGCTGAATGAGGACCAGGGAGCCAAGACTCTAGCTCAGCCTCCAACAAGCTCTTGCAAACACGGCTCAACCCTGCTTTGCTGGCATGCTTTGTGCAGCAAGGGTATCAGCAAGCAGCCATGCAGACTCTTTGGGGCTCAGAACTCACTTAGAGCAGAACAGATGTCAGAGGTGGTCTTTGAAAGGGCAGGAGCAGCTCTGTGGGCCCAGGCGCCTGTGCCCTCAGCGCCTCACGCGTGTTTTCTCTCTGGCATGTGACCTTGTAGAGAGGTAAGAACCAGAGGACCACCTCCGATCACCGGCTGCAGCCTGGATGGGTGCATGTTCAACTCTCCTGTGCGGAAGAAGATCTTGGCTATTGGGAGCTGGCCGCAGGCCGAGGACCCTCTGTCCCACTGTGCCTCTTTCATGGCTCTCATCCAGCACCGGCAAGAAATACACTAACTGAATTTCTGAAGTAGACAGGGAATGTTTATGCAACCGATCATCTAAGTGTGATCTAACTGATGCCAATGAAGCTATTGAGATGGGAATTATTATTCACCCCCACTTAACAGATAGTGAGTCTTAGACTTTCCCAAGGCACACACGCCTGTACAAGCAACCTGTTCCCAAGAGACACAGTAAAGTTGTACCTTGTTTGCTTTTTCACTGCTGTTGTCTGCCTTACAAGGCCCAACCCCTGGGTAATGGGAAAGCAACAACTTTAATTTTAGTCCATTCTGGATTACAGCGTAGTCAGATGTAATAAATAGTCCCTCAAAAGAATTCTCAGTCTCTTTGGCATAAGAATGCTCAGTTTCACAGAAAGTCTCCATCTCGTCTGCTCCCTGAGTAAATGGGGGTGGGGGGATTCCTGTGACCTCATGGCCTCGGGGAGATAGGGGTCCTGGGATCTAGCGGGTGGGTGGAAGCCTTTAGGGAGTTACTACAGGTCCCATGTCTCGTCTCAGGTACCTTTTTCTCAGCGAAAGCTCCATTTCCTTCCAGTGAGAGCCTGGGGATGTTGAGCCTCAGGTGGTGGTCAGAGGTAGGCTGTTGCTGGGTTCCCTCCAAAGCCCTGGAAGGTTCCCTGAGCAAAGTGTCCCGTGGGGATTCCCAGATCCATCTCTAGGTGGCTGGCCTTTCTCCTCTCTCTCCTCTTTCATCCCCACATCCCCTGGGCCAGGAGGGGAAGGCTTTCCTGTGCATTTTCCTACGTCAAATAGTCTATCAACCACAGAATGGCAAGCCTTCCCGGCTCACTGCATGGACAGAAGGGCTCTTTCTTCTCTCTGAGCCAAGTCCTCTAGATATAGTTCTTGCCGTGCTAAAACTGAGAGATGAAGGAATTTAGAACATTTTAAGATAACAGCGTGGCTTGTGAGGCTACTATCTTGTTGAAAATGCTATTTTGAATCAGCAAATAAATATTGAATTTTTTTTTCTTTCTTAGAATTCCTTCTATAGAATTCTCTTCTCTCGTGGGGCCAGTGGAAACTCAGGACAGATTAGAATTGTGTACTCAGAAAGGCAAAGAGAAAAATATTTCCAAAATAGTAGCCCTATTCTTCAAGTGAGGAGCACTAGGATTTAAAAATAGGACTGTTGGATTCCAACACTTAAATTTCTTTTACTCTGCAAAGCTATCTCTGGGTACCAAGGACTTGACCCATGGCTCTTTGGGGGTCCACCCAACCTTCATTTTTCTTCCATACTATAAACCTCTCTCACATGCCCTTATTTCCAAGACAAGAGTGTGGCTATTAGGGCACCACTCCTCATGTCCTACCTTCAGCTAATTTGATAAAATATTTGTGTTCTATTAATGGCTTGATTTTAGCTGGAATTCTTGGTACTGTCAGTGACCATCACTGGGTCCAGAAGGAGTTACCTCTGAGGAGCGAGCCTATCAGGACCCTTCACACCATTTCTCAGCAACAGATAGTAACTTTGCCTGCACTCAGGGCCAATGCTGTCACATTGTCTGTGTGACAGCAGAACATCTGGCTGAAAAGAGAGAAATTCATTTGGGTTTTGCCTATAAAGAATGAAATCTCTAGATATTGGGAAATACCTGGAGGACGACATGAAGTTTTTTCTTTTCATTTCTTTTGAGATCATGTCGATATAACAACAACAATAACAACAACAAAAACAAAGCATAGCTGTGGTTTGAGGGAGGCCACAATGGAGATTTCTCTGGCCATCACATATTCTTGGAGAGAAAATACAAAGATGGGTACACCTTGTTGGCATTTGATAGTTTTAAATATGAATGATAATGTGATGGGAACCCCCCAAAAATCAAACGGTAAGAATGTAGTATCATCTCTCCCTCACCTTTCTAGGGGGAAAAGCCTTTCTTTAGAAACAGAGAGGTCATATTGCTTTAGACAAGAGGCCCAGGGCCAAAGATCCAGGAAAGGGAAGTCTGGGGCAGCAGTAAGGCTCAGGAGAGTTACCGTGGTGGGAAAAGAGAAGTACAGGTCAGGTGGGCAAGAACATAAATGCTCATAAAGAAGACATTTTTAAAGAGAGACAAGGGTGTTCAATGGTGGGGAGGGGTGTTTAGGACATTTGACTTTGTGCTGGGCAGCACTCTTTCCATAAAGATCTACATTCATCTTTCAAGTTTAGGGAACTGGGAGTCATAGAGTTTTTCTGTGTTGTCAAAGTCCTTAAAGGGAGAAAATGTAGTCCTGTTATAGTTGGGTTACATTAAGTATGTATTAAGTATTAAGTATGGTTACATTAAGTAAGTATTAAGTATTAAGCCACATAAAGGCAAAATCATAAGCAGGTGGAAACCAGGGTTCATACCCTCTGACCCACAGTGACCTATCTAGAACACATAGCAGGTAAGGGGTAGCAGATCCCCATGGTCCTTCTGTCTCTCAAAGTATCATCTCTGCCTGGTCCTTTGACCACAGGGGCAGTATGGCAGCAGGGCTATAGAAGAAAAATAGAAGGAAAGTTTGTTTCAGGCTTGGTGGGCCCTACTCTTCTGTGTCTGGGTCCTCTGGGTATGTTAACACATCATGGGTATCAACAGGGGAAGGACAGAGAGGGGCTGGTGGCCCTGCATTGGGCTTCCCTGAGAGGTTTTGTGACCATAGACCCAATAATAGAGTGGCACATCCACTCTGTTTTTCAAGAGATCTGAGTTCGAATCCTGTACTGATTATGGTTCTTCCCAAGTTGCTGGTAAAGCATCTTCTATAGACTCTGGTGCATAAAAGGGATTTAAGGAAAATTAGTGATGATTATTACGGCTATAGAACTTAAGTTTATAAGAGGAAGTGAGGGAAGGAGAAACTCAACTCCAGGAGGAGCTGCGTGTCTGAAGTGAAGCTTATCTGAGCATCCAGGAACTGCCCAGGTGCAAGCAGGATCTTGGACAGCTCAGATAATGGAGCTCACTCTTGCCTTTCCAACATGTCTGGAATCCCAAGTTGCCTGGAATCATCTCTTTTGGATTGGAACAGCTCTCCAGGCTACAGGGGTGTGTCAAACTCACTTGGTCTGATAGTTCGGAGAATTCATGTCCACCTTTGGCATGAGACCAAGAACACTAGACTTGGCCTCATAGCCTGAGAGGAGGATGTTGTCAAATTAGCTCTAGCTGTGAAAGACCTGGGGGCTCCCCTGGGGGAAGCAATTCCCAGGCCTCTGTTTCTAGGCACTGGTGAAAACAGGAAAGGTGGAAAGACAAACAGTGGTTTATGAGAAAGCAAAATGCAATGGCAACTTCAACAGATTCCCTACTGTTCACTCTTGCAATGTCAGCTGGGCTTAAGAGGAGCCTAGCTCATGCTGCCATGGGTATTATTTGTTTGTTCTAGAAAAGACTTCAGCCTTGAATGGGAAGGTGAATTAAATGACAATCTCCCATGGTTCTTTCCAGTAAGTGATCAGTAAATGATTCTTTAGTCCCAAGGCAGGGTTCAAGTCTTATCATTATGGTGGACTGGGGTATAGGATGCCTCTTACCCACCTTGGTGGAAAGATTCACCCAAGCAAATGGGTATATGTTTCTTTGATGTATTTTTAAGGTAGTCAGGGATTTTTTCTTGAAGAAGAGACAGATCCTCTGTACAGTTTCTTCCCCAAGCCCTAGAGGGGATCATTGCGAAGAATCATCTTTTTTAAACAGTTCCACAAATCAACCCAATATTTTCCCCATGTTTAGAAGTATGACTACCAACAACAATAAACTGTGTGTGTGTGTGTGTGTGTGTGTGTGTGTGTGTGTGTGTGTGTTTTAAGGCAAGTTTTTGGCAATTAGTTGGCTGTGTTTAAAATACCAGCATGGTAAAGAATTTAGGACTCTTTGATATACCTTTCGTATGATATTTTTTAAAGTATGAAGGGAGGTATGCATAACATAGACACTTCCAGCTTCAGATAATCTTCTAAATCTAAAAGTCACAGTAAATCTGAAAAGAAAGATGATCACTTAACGTCTTCAAGTTTAGGTTTCCTTTTGTGTACATAGTCTGTACCCTGCAGGGTCCCCCAGTGATAACTTATCAACGGGAAGAGAGAGACAGAGAAAGACTGGAGCCAGGGGAAAGAGGAAGCCCCAGAAACTCCTGGGGAGGGTGTGAGCAAGTGAGCTGAAACAGCCCAGAGAGAATGTGGTCCCCGTTAGAGCCCTGCCCAGACTTCAGCCACGGGGCGGTGGCGACCCCTCCTGGCCTGTCCTGAAGCAGCGGAAACTGCATCTTCCACATGTATGTGTGTTTCCTATTAGGCTTTCCAGAAACTCATAAATGGTTGTAAAAGCCATTGTGCTAATAGAAAGAACGACATAAATGCTGACTGAAGCTATTAATGCTGCTTGTAGTTTATGTAGCAGACTGAATCAGGCTGAAAACTGTTAGATTTTTATGGCTTCTTTGTAACAGGTTATTTTTAACTATCAGGCCATAGGTTAGGCTCAGCCCTCATGGTCAAACATCGGGAATGAGCTAGTCAAGGGAGACACCTTCTCGGTCCTCTGTCCAGCATTTGGACCGAGAGACTGCCTTTCTCAATGCTCCCTGCAAACACTCAGGCTGAAGTGATTTAGCCACATGTTGCCCTGTTCATCCTCCAATGCCCACATCTTTTACAGAAAAGCCATGAACAAATTTAAGAACTGTCACGCAGCCACCACAGCTCTAAATTTAAATAATTACTGGTTTCTGTCATTCTGTGACTATCCTGTAAACTCTCACCCAGCCGCCCCTTCTTTCAGCTGTCAATACGTCTCTCGCCAGCGCCCTCTGGGGGTGGACCAGGTTTGGTGCCCCCTCGCCTCTCACAGATGTGGAGTCACGACTCCCCAAGTGAAGCTGGGGTTGTGTAGTATATTTGGAAAACGCACATGGTAGTCGTTCCACGGTTTAGGAACCGATTTGGTCACCATTTCCTAAATGACCTACCTCCTCTTGTTTAAGAACTTAGCACCACATGCATCTTACATAATGGATCCTTTAAACGTATCATGGATACAGGTCAGGTGCACGACTGTGGGACCAGCTGCCTGCGTGCGGATCCGCACTCGGCCGTTTACTAGCTTGGGTAAATGGCACTGGCCATTTACTAGCTTTAACTTTTTGTGCCTTCCTTTCCTCCTCCGCAAAATGGAGATCATAACAAAGGACATCTTGTTAGGATTGCCACGGGGAATGCCTGAGGACCTTAGAACTACATCCGCCATGCAGTGAGTGGTTTCTACATGGAAGGCATGACGCTGCTGATGTATAAGAAACAAAGCATACAAAAAAGCTAGTGAGTTCTTAGAGTTGCATGAAAAAAGCCAGCTTGGTAAACATTGTGCTTGACTCGTCCTCTACCCTGAGGAAGTCACCCCCGATGATTTATGCAGTCTTTTCTTGACTATTCAGCTGGTCCTTTCACTCTGACTCCGCTGTAGTAACCAGTTCCACCAGAGTGAGCCTTGTTCCTGACAGTCATGCAACAGGGCAATCTTAGAGGGTAAGTTCAGCAGGGGTTGGGGGCGAGTGATATTTTGCAGAATTCCCCAGATACGCCACAGCTATACCCACCCTCCCCCCACCTTGCTGAGAGGAGCCCTCTGGGTGCCCCCACTCTCCCCGGCACGGCTTACATACAATCTGGGGGGAAAAGCTGTCCACCGGGTGTTTCAGTTGCAAGGCTTTTACTACGTGAGTCTTGCATCTTCTAAAGTTTGAGGTAAGCGTGTTTCAGATTAAGTGTGCAACTTTACATTTCTGTTTCTTAAAATCTAGGTGGGGTAATGATTCAGATTTGGTTAACCCCAAAGGAGAATTTGAAATACTAGTTCTTTTTTTGGCATGGCTAGATCAGATATTTTCACTGCAGTTCTTTTAGTTTAAATCACCTTATGTTGAAAGTGAATTATATGTAAAAATTCACTCTCCCCTTCCTTGTACCTAAAAGAACCCAGATTTCTTCGTAGTCATGCGCCCCGTCAAAAATACTTATCTTCCCAGACTTTTACTAGAGAAGACCAAATGACCAAGTTATGACCACTGAGATATAAGTGGAAATTTATGGAGGGGCTTCTGGGCGAGAAAAGACAGACACAGCTGCCCTTGCGTGGAACTCAGACATCACATCTGGAAGTGGAATACTTATCTTGCGACATGAGAATGACAGTGACACATCAACGGTAGAGAATTCGTGCTCCAAGGATCCAGATCGATGACTTCTTTGAGCAGCTACAACTGCCTGGGCCTCTCTACTCTCTGGACTTCTTGTTATGTGAGAAAAGCAAACGCCGATTAAGAAGTAAACATTTATAAAGAGTGCTTCAGAGCAGGGCATGGCACATAGTAAACTGCTATGTAGGTTTTTGCTAAGTAAAATAAAATAAATATTTGCTTTGGTGTCTGTAATCAGGTTTCTATTATATTCAACCCAACAGCCCTTGCCAATTCACGTAGATATCGTCAGTATTTCTTTATTACATTATTATTCTAGCACCTCGTGCAGTGCCTGGTATTGAATAAGTATTTGTTGAAAGAATGAGCTATTCAAGGGGGTTTGAGGAAAGGCAAGGGGCCCTAAAATGTAACTCTATATGTCTCTATATGCTTATGCAACTGCTTTATCTCGTTAGAGGGCCTACAATGGTTCCCTTTCTTTGTGTGACGGTAGCACTCGGTCTCTCAGGGATGGATGAAGGGATTTCATTTGTTTGGCCTGGCATGACTTCGTGGGGGTGCATCAGAGCCAAACGTGTAGAGGTCACCACCAACCTGCACCTCTCTGCCAGGTGACACAGGAAGGACTGAGGCCAGGGCCAAGCATGGGCAAAGTGTGGAGTAAAACCTGTTTTCGAGGTCCCCAAAACAGAACCAAAACGTGGGTAACTGTCATTGCAAACATAATGGGCACGGGACCATCAGAGTCAGAGATCGATACAGAAGAATCTTGTGGTTCGACCCCCTTCTCCAGAATATCCAGGAATGGAGTTCTGGACATGGGCACAGAGAAACATACTTCTTACTATGACCCGGATCATGAAATGCTTTTTCAACCAGGGGTTCTTAGAAAAATAATCTGACCTCTGACTTTTGGCTGGAAGAACATGGGAATTTAGTTTTCTCTTCTGCCCCTTGGTGAAGTTTCACCTTTAACAATAAATGAAACATTCCTTGAATGCAGTTATAAAAAATAAGGATGACAGGAGAAATATCACCTAAGCGAACACCACACCACCACCCTGACAGTCCTCATGAGGGAACTGTCCAGATTGCTCATATTGATTAGTTTTAAATGTGGTTCTTTTTTACCCCCACCCTGAGGCTTGATTTAATATAACAGAGGTTATACAAGCATTATACATTTTCAGCTGAGAAATGTCTAGTCATAGGACAGAATCAACTAAGCGGAGACTGGGAAGTTTCAAAAGTAGCCAAGAGAATGGAGGGCGGGTGAGGTGGGATGGGCCTAAAGGTAAGGCTGGAACAGGAAGCAGACGGGGGAAATGGCCGTGACACTGATGAGGCACGGTAGACCCTTTTATCGGCCATCTCTTGGGCAAATGGGCAGATAGCATAGGTGCGTCTTGAAGTGTTTGGGAGATGGTTCATTCATTTGGTTCACAAATGTTGACTGTGCACCTGCTATGGGCCAGATGCTGAGCTGAGCTCTAAATATAATAACGAATGAGACACACACAGCACGCGTTCTCATTGACTGCTGCTCAGAACCCTACTTCCCAAAGCTCCCGCCTGGACCAACAGCATCGAATCATCTGGGAGCCCTCAGGCCCCATCCCAGACCCACTGTATCATTACCTGTATTTTAACAAAACCCCAAGGGGATTCAAATGTGCATTCAAGTTAAAAATGATCTGAATAAACAAAATGTACTGCTACTGGACGCGTAAGTCCTAAAGACATGCGTCTTTAGCTAATGGGGCTACTCAGGCTAAACTCGTGAATGGGCTTAAGGTGGTGTGGGGCGCCCTCCAGAAAGACAGTTCTAGAGTAGATTTTTAAAGGTTAGGAGTTAAAAAAGTTTTTTTAATGTTCATTTATTTTTGAGAGGGAGAGGGACAGAGTGCACGCTGAGAAGGGGCAGAGAGAGAAGGAGACACACAATCTGAAGCAGGTTCCAGCCTCCGCAAGCTGTCAGCACAGAGCCTGATGTGGGGCTCGAACCCACAAACTTCGAGATCATAACCTGAACAGACATCGGACGCTTAACCAACTGAGCCGCCCAGGCGCCCCTATGAAGGTTAGGAGTTTCAAAGTCAAACTGTGTGGCAACTCCCGCCCCCCGCCCCCCTGCTAATTATCCTAAATAGCTGATAAATTCAGAATACCAGACTGGATTTAACCCCCTGGCTTCGGTTCCCATGTTTCAGCATGGCTTAGTCTGTAGAAAAAGAGTTTAAAAGCTGAGAAATGCCTGGTTTGTCCTGTGACCATCATGACTTTCTCATGTCTCCTGAACTATTTTTCCATGCCCCAACTCCTCCTGTGTGAAATGGAGAGAATGTTGTCTGTCCTGCCTGGACAAGAGAGTGACACATTTGACAAGGAGAGTTTATAATTGAGGTGTTTGAAGCTTTCAAGAGAAGGTTCAATACACTGTCTGGATTTCCCATCTTGTCATTCCCCAAAATGGGGAAACCCAGTCTACATGCTAATTTACCCAGAGCCATTCTCCAACGAGACTCAACAGAGGAGAGAGAAGTTTCCCTCAGAGCTGTGTTCTAATGACAGAGGAGAGGTCATGAGTGCAGGCATCACATAACCAACGACAAGACTCCTGAGCTGCACACACACAGTGAAGTGCAGACACACGCACACACCACCGCACTTCTGTGGCCTCAATACCATTATGCTTAACAGTAAAGCTGTTGGACTCATGTCCTGTCTCCTCACTAATACAACTTCGCATGCAAGGACATTTTTCAGATTAATTGATACACGCCCTGTTTACAGAGGAACGTAAAGGCCTGTTCGTACCTAGAAATATAAGAACACACAAGAGCTGTCTGTGTGTGTGTGTGTCCGTGTGTGTGTGTGTGTGTGTGTGGAGAGAGAGAAACAGATTTGGCTCCCACGTGTAAACTGCACAAAGACAAGAGGTGTCGGTTGCACATGAGGAGGTAACGGTAGCCAGAGGTGAAAGAGCATTTAACTAGTGTTCAAATTAGTCATTTAATGTTCCTTTATTCCCCAGGCCTTGATCGGCGTCCAGGCCAGGCCAGGCGAACTCGTTCTGGTCAGACGGCGGGAAATTCCACCCCATGGAATGGTGTTGGTGGTCTCCGCTCCACTCCAGCCGGGGAGCCCACACAGCGAACACGGGCTCCTTCCACTAATGAATGCGCCCACCCACGCACAGGACCATCCCCCCCCAGCCCCCTCCCCCGCTCCCTCCCTGAGCGGGCCCCGTCCGCATGCCACGCCACCGCCAACCGCCTTCCAGAGATTCGTTTCAGAAGCAAAATTTGTTAAATTATAAATTGCCAGCATCCGCCTCAATAATGAACCAAATCAAAGACCCTCTGGAGGAATCCTCTGGGCAACTTCTGGGAGGTGCCAGAAGGAAATACTCACCCCCCTTCCCCTCCCTCTTGCTCTTAAGCCTCAAGGACCCCACCGCCTGTGAGGGGGCCCATCTACGCAGGACGTGCCAAGCCTCGGAGGTGGGTCCCACGGAGCCTAGGTTATTTGTTTTTCCTTGTTAAGAATGCTAATCAAAGCAAAACTTTAACCCAACAAACAAACAAACAAAATATCCTGAGTTGGCTATTTGCACACAGGGGTGGCCAAGGAAGGCAGCCTGAAGGGTTCCTTTATGACCAGAGGCGTTTTTGAAATGAGACAGCAATGGCTGCTTTACGAGGAAGTGGCAAGACAGTCACCTCGTTATCCTCACCACTGTGGTGGTCTGGGGACCACCCAGGAGCCTGTACCATGATAACAGCCTGGGCTGAGGTCTTCTTCCAGGGGACCAGTTGTCCGGAGTCGGGACATAGCTTTCTCCAAAGAACAGATCGGTGTTTCTGACGGAACAGATGTGGAACCCCTCTGGCTTCCTCACTCTCAGCAGACTAATTATAACTCACATTCCTACCTTTTTCACGTTGCCTTAGCTCTCCCCTCAGAACATGAGACTGCATGAGAGGCGGGGCTGTCCCCATCCCCTTGGAAAGGCCGGGCCTCCAGACTGGGCCCATCAAGGACATGGGGCTGAGGGTTGGGAAGGAGGAAGAGGAGGAGGAAATAATCACCTCGTGATTGAAGTGGCCTGGAATAATAAATACACACTGTCTTTCAAACACGGCTCGCCACATCCTGGGGAATCTAGAGAAACGCTCCACCTCCCCTCCCCACCCTCACTCCCAACAGCAGTTGGCTTTCAGGACGCTTTGGGAGAAAGCACAGGGCCTTTGATAAGGGGTTTGTTAGTTCTGGGCTCACAGCCCTCCCAGGCCGCTTTGAATCCTTCCAAACATATTCCCATTTTAGGTCAAGGAAGTTCATAAGAGTAAACACTGGAGGTAGTCGAAGGGGAAAAGAGAAGGGAGAAAGATGTAACGAGGGCTGCTAGTTAGTTACCAGGTAACCAATGACCCCTCTGGAGGATCTATCGGGCCTGGTGGACATGCCCTACCCTGGGTGTAAGGAACAGATGATGCAAGATGGCTCTGAGTCCCCAAAGGAGACCTGGTCTCATCTTGAACCCCCAGTTTGGGCATAACTGTGTTCTATGCAGAGGATGCTTGACAATTCTGAGGCTAAAAAGGATTAGCCCTCTCTGACTCTAGTTCCTCCAACTGCCAGAAGAGGGCAGCACATGCTTCCACATCACAGCGAAAGCTCGGCTACCCAATCCAGAGAGTGGACGGACATCAGGGAATTTGGAAGAGGATTTGTGAAATTAGCCGCAGTGGCGGTAGAAATGTAGCTCTCGTATATTGGTGCCTATGGGGTGCCGGGAACTGTCCTAAGGGCTTTAATGCATTAATTCATTTAATTAACAAGACCATGCTACAAGAAAGAACACTATTATAATCTCCCTACTATAGACGAGGAGGCTAAGAGGTATAGAAATTAAGAGAATTGGCTATTCTAACCTGAGACTGCCTAAGACAGAGGTCAGCAACATATGGTCCAAGGGCCAAATGCAGCCCACCATGTGTTTTTGCATTGCCCTCAAGCTAAGGATTGTTTTTTCACATTTTGGGGATGATTGGAAACATTCAAAAGAAGAATAACATTTTATGACCCCTGCAAATGATGAGAAATTCAAGGTCAGTGTCCATAGGGGAAGCTGTATTGGGACACAGCACACTCACTTGTTTACATGCTGTCTCTGGCTGCTTTATCATTCCAATGGCGATGTTGAGCAGCTGGGACAGATTACCGTGTCGGAAAAATCTGAAATATTTATCACCTGACCCTTTACAGAAAACGTTTGCCAAGCCCTAACCTAAGGGATAAGTGCTACCTATTTCCAGACACGAGAGACATATTTCTGGATATGGAGTTAGGACAGCTAGCCTAGAGGGATCGAGGAGTAATGCTGACCTCACTTCACTTTCTTTCCACCAGCGTTGCTCAAGGTCAAGCAGAAGGAGGATCCAATGCACCACTGCAGAGCCTCTAGGAAGTTAAAGAATGTGACCTTTGGGAAAGTTTCTAGGAACAGCAACCTACCATATTTCATTTTTTCACACGTGACATCTCTGATGTCAGACCGTTTCTTACGATCAAAATGTTAAATTTTGTGTATTAAATTTTTGTATATTTGAAAGCATATTCTGTTTCTTACTGGTAGTTAAAACAGTAAGGTCTCATAACAGATGCCACCTTAGATTAGGCAGTTCCAACCTCAAAAGTCCAGCCTCTTTTTGTACCTTTCCATGGATGGAATGCTCACTTCTTTTGCTGGGAGCCCATTCTACAAATTTAATTGCAAGCTTCTTAATATCGGCGTGAAGCCTATTAAGCCTGAATTTCCATACATAAATGGGAATGGTCTAAGGGGGTAATGGGCATATGTTAGGAAGCAGGTACTTGGCCAGCAGGATAGGGAGGCACATGCACAGCGGCTGCAGGAGGAAGGAGCCTGTCCGCTGGTGCGGTCAGCCAGCCAGGCAGGCCGTGAGGTGGATGGGCAGGAAGGAGCTCATGGGGACACGCACCACCGGGGACATGGCAGGGAAAGAAAAATTTCCAGTGCTGCAAACAGATTCTTTATCCACCAGCATCAGCCAGGAGCAATGGCCACCACATCACCTCTTAGAAGAGAGAACACAGGACAGTTTGAAGATTCGGGCCTGCATGAAGGAAGAAGCAAGGAAAGCAGGTGCAGCTGGCTAGGTCGTGCTACCTTTCGCGAGGGCTCTGGGGGAAGATGAAGGGATGAGAGGGACGCAGGATGGGAGCAACTGATATTGTGACAATATTCACAGTGTGATCCGTTAGTCACACTTCCATCAAGTGGGGATGATCATCCTGATGATGAGATGAGCTCACGGAGTTTTCCAGAACATTCTAAGAGTCCTCTTCCTGATATATGGTTTTGGATGGCCATTTTCTGAGAATAAACCTGGAAAGCACACTGTTTGCTTCCAGGTCTCTGGAAGTGAAGCCGCTGACAGGAGCCTCGGGGAAGGAGGAAACCCTTGCCCTTATTTGTAAATACACAACAGCTCAGAGAACTTCTCGGCTAAGGGCACCTGGTGTGTTACAGCAAAGGATCTGGGGCCGGGAGGGGGTAGAAGCCGTGATACACTTTCCTTCCCTCAGCAGCAGCAGCCAGGATTGGATTTGGGGTTGGGGAGGAGAGGGAACAGAAGGCTAAGCCCCAAACAGGTGCTTTTCATTTGGGGACATGTGTCCTGGATTTTCTGGGACAGTACCAATTTCTTATAATGTGATTATTTTCAATGAGGGCAATTTGTTCGACATCTGATCTTCCGTTTGGAAAATACGGCCACTCCACTTATTAACTAACCAAGGGCAACAGCTAGAGAGACACCTCAGTCTCTGGTGTGGAACCCTACTCTAAACACGGAGCACCGCGTCCAGCAGATCATATTTATCCCAGGAAGGCGTTTAGTACTTTACTTAGGAAGTTAGAAGTATTTTCTTAGGACAAATACTTTAGGAGGACCGCACAGTGTCTCCCGTAAGTGGAAAGGGGCACATCTCTGCAAACACAGCACAGGAGCCTGAGAGTGGGGATAAAAACACCCAGGCACAGGCAGGCTGTGATGGAGAACAAGCAGCAGGCAAACTGGTGACATAGGCCTAAGACTTCAGGGAGCTCTCCGGGTCCTTAAGAGAAGATGGAGAGGAAAAAAAGAAGAAAATGCATTTCAGGGGAAGACCAGCAGGGTAGGGGCTGGGGCAGGGTGCGGCCAATGTCTGCAGGGAAGAGACGGACAGTTTTGTCTACAGACAAAGAAAAGGGAAATCAAAGGAGGTCAAAGCCCAAAGAAAATGAAACGAACAGCTCCTCCAGGCTTACACTCCAGTGCTGAAATCAATGATATTTGTTCTTCTCCCGGGAGGTTGGTAGGTTTGTGTCTCCTGGGAGAACCCACTGTAGCTGACCAAGGGGTCCCTCCTGGCTTTGTCTGCGAGCAGGTTTAGTGCCAAATCTGTGGTCTGCCTGTGTGTGTGCCGCTTCGGGGTCTCCGAACGGCTTTTGCTGTTTTAAGCTCACCCTGAGTTCTGTTTTATGGTCCCCCCTCCCTGTTTTTCTTTCTCACCTCGTTCTGGTGTGCTGCTCTGCTGTGCATATGCTCTGCGAGCAGTTATGAAGTCTTTCCAGAGCAAGTGGAGTATACATTTGAGAATAAAAAGGCGGCTCATCAGACAGAATACAGAGACAAAAATACAAAACATTACACTTGAAGGGGGAAGAGACGAGGGAGTTCCATGGAAGCCTTGAAAGACCAAAATCATGCAAATTGGGAAAAATGCCATTCAGCACAGAAATATGGGGTACCAGCAGTGTGTCATGTTGTGTTAGAGGAGTTAAGAAAGGAATATGCAAATGTGGCAAGGGAAAGACACAAGGCTTCAGAGGATGTGTGGATGAGATACAAGAGACTGGGTGTGAGGCTTAGAACACCCCTGAGTAGGGAAGAGTCCCGTGGAAGTGGGCATGTGCACAAGATTGGAGATGGGAGGTGCGGTGTGAATGAAGCAAGAGAAATACTGGGTTGTCTTAGTCTACACGCATATACCTGTCCACTCCGTCTCCAAGCAAAAAGAAAATGGGGGAAAGTACATAAGAATACAACACGAGGGGCACCCTGGGTGGCTCAGTCGGTTGAGTGTCCACCCGACTTCAGCTCAGGTCATGATCTCACGGTTCATGAGTTTGAGCCCCGCATCAGGCTCGCCGCTGTCAGCACAGAGCCTGGTTTGGATTCTGTCTCGCTCTCTTCCTGCCCCCTCTCCTGCTTGGGCTCTCTCTCTCAAAAATGAATAAACATGTATTTAAAAAAATGCAACACAAGCCAACAACAACATGGTAATGATACTGGGCAGGAATATTAACTGTATCGGGGGAAACATGATAGGGCTAGAAGAAATGTAGAAAGGATTTTAAAAATAGTGACTAACAGAAATTAAAGATGCGCGTTAGAAACCTTTATCAATTGCCTGGAACGCACAATATGTACAGAAAGTGAAATAAACCTGTAGACTTAATAGGTTTGAAGCCTAAGGAGAAAGGGAGATTGTGAAAAAGTAAACTGAAATATAGTATTTTACACCCGGATTAGGGTAAGTAGCGAAAATGAATTTCTTGAAAGCCCACGGGTTTGGCAGAGAGTTTGAGAGTCTATTGATTGAAAGGGCAGTCTGAGGGTTCAAAATACAAAAGATGGATATTCAGGGAGAAAAGCCCAGGTCCCCTTAGAGAAGACAGAGTGAGGGAGACAGGTCGCAGGAGGGTGAGGAAGAAACCCTTCAAGGGAACGGATGAGCTACAGGGCAGCGATGTCCCCGTGGCAGAGTGCCAGAGCAGGGATAGGGTACGGGAGCCGGGAGAGCCAGGGCTGCAGATTAGGGCTACCACCGGGTCACTGGGGCTCCATGCACCATGATGGCATCTCAGAGGAGGGTGAAAGCAGTAAGTCCAGGAGGCAATATTTGCAGAGAGAGATGGAGAACGTGAGAGACGGAGGCCCAAGCACTGCTGAAGGTGGAGGCCGGACCACCGCTGGACTCTGCCTCTCGGGAAAGCAGCATGGCAAACGAGGGATTGGGGTGGGGACAGAGCTGACCACGCTGGTCACACCTCACCACTAGGTGTGTCACCAGATGTGCCAAGGCAGGATGGCCAAAGCTGGAGCCTTCCCCTGGTCCTTCTGCTGTAAACCTTCTGTACTGAACCAGCTACTTGTCCCTGCTGGATTGGAAATGCATCGTGCGGGGGCTCAGAGCAGGGGCTCCTACAGCCCAATCTAAACCCAGTGCTGCTCTCTCCATTCTGAGACGTCCTTTCTCAGGGCCTCGAGCACTCGGTGCCGGTGGGCTCCGGATCTCACTCCCCATAGTGTCCTCCTGGGCAGACCTCCCCTCCCTGCACAGGGAGAAGGGCCCTGCTTCTCCGGCCAGCCCAGCTCTCTCTGGTGGTGTAGGATCTGCGCCATGGACTGCTGCAGGCAAAGGGGATATAGTCAGAGAAGCTGCCCAAGGACCGTTCCAGGGAGCTGTGCCCAACACGAAGCTTCCCGTGACCTTCTGCACCGCATTTCATACCATGGATCACTCTTAAAAGCAAACAAACAGGGGCGCCTGGGTAGTTCAGTCGTTAAGCATCCGGTCTCTTGATTTTGGCTCAGGTCATGGTTCATGGGTTAGAGCCCACCATCCGGTTCTGCACTGCCTGCTTCGGATTCTCTCTCCCCCTCTCTCTCTGCTCCTCCCCTGCTCACTCTCTCTCTCTCTCTCTCTCTCTCTCAACATAAATAAATAAACTTTAAATAAACAAACAAACAAACGTTCCTTCCTCATCTTCAGGATCTTTTCCATCTTCTATCCTTCCCAGCTTTCTTCTTTACTCCCTGGCTAGTCTTTCTTAACCTTCCTCCCTGACTCCTCTCTTGCTGCCCTCCCATACGTACGGGTGATCTTTCATGCTGTTCCTAGTGCTCCCCTCTTCTCACTCATGGACTTAATTATATATAATTACATATTATAATAATTACTATAATATGATTATATATACTATGAGGTATGTACGGTTTTGCGCCCATTGTACAGATGAAGAAACTGAGGCACACAGAGTTGCTCTGACATGCCCAGGGTCACAAGGCCAGCAAGAAGAGAGGTGAAGCTGGGGTCTAGACCCAGGCAGCGGATTCCAGTGTCTGCAAGTTGGAACCACCACACAGTTGGCCTGTGTCTGAGCTATGAGGAATGCAGCCTTTCTAGAAACAGGGTCCTTGTTTCCCCCACAAACCAGGGTGGCAGTAGGGATCCCAAGGGGTAAGAGAGTAAGCTCAAGTAGGACCTTACTAAACGTGGGGTCTTGAGACTGTCTGATGAGGAAGTCCATGCTATCTTTAAGGAGAGTGAAGAGCAAGTTTGGATATGGGGCGTGGACAGGTCAGGAGGTGGAATCAGATATCAGCAGACCAAGGGGATCAGGATCGGGTAATTACAGAAGGAGGAGGCTGAGCAGTGATAGACAACATAACAGAGCACAGAACGAGAACTTCAGGTCAAATGTAACAATCGCGAAGGTGTGACAGGCGGAGCCGGCCGCTGACCTTCTTTGATGTATCCCTCGGAGAGGAGGAAAATGCACCAGGAAAATGGGAAACAGTTAAGCAGAAATGAGATGACGTGAGCAGGAGATTTGGAAGTGCTGGTGGCAGGAGTAAGAGCTGAAGCAGTAGGATCTGAGGCTGATAGTCATGTTTGTCTCAATTTTTTCATAGCCACAATAATCAAAGTTAACATGCAATGAACGTTTCCCATGTGTCAGGCATTGTGCTAAAGGATGTACAGGCACTGACTTATAAAGTAAATGAGTCTGCATTACAAACGTGGATATGCTATTAATTGCCTTCTGCGGCAGATGCAGAAATTGAAAATATATTTTACAGATGCAGAAACAGAGGCTCAGAGAGAAGTCTCTCTAGTGAAGTTGTATAACGAGACATAGCCGAACCTGAAATTCCAACCCCAGCCAGCAATCTCCTGTTTATATGTTTTACAGCCCCCCATTAGCTCACTGAGGCCAATGACTTCGCCTCATCTGTCTTGACAACTCTAGAACCTACTAGCACAGTGCCTGGCATACAAGAAAAGCCCTTTAAACATTAGCTTAGACAGGTAGCCACTCCTGGCAACCTGTGTTTGTTGACTGAATAAATGAACGACTACATGTACAAACTAGTGGACAGTTCTCTTGTGTGCTAACTGTGGATGGCTCCGCTGGATTGGGTCTGGGTTCAGTAGCTGGGGACTTTTAAGGTTGTGTCAAACAGGGAAATTTTGGATGGCAGTCCCTGTATCCACCATGGGAGTGGAGAGATGATCCACCATGCGGGACCATGTCACAGTATTGGTTTGTTTCACACTTTGATGTCAAAAGGCAGGAAAGGAACACAGCCATGGCCCTTGTATATAGGGGGTCTGGGAGGCATTAGGTGGCCAGATGGGAGGGAGGGAAGGCTTTTTTGACGAGAAAAAAATATGTTGAAAACACAAAAGGGACAATCTGAAGGAAGGACATTGAAGAAATAGGTGCAGAGCTAAAGATCCAGACAGAAAAATGGGAAAGTAGTGTAGGAATGAAGGTCGGAGGAAGCCAGAGCTCTCTTGCTGAAGTTGTCATGAGGGGCTGCCTGCCACAGAGTGGGGACTAAGCAGAGAGGGGTGTGGACCGTCTCCCAGGGCAAGCCGCTGCAACCGGTGGACCATGGCGCTATTCTCTGCCTTGGCTTCAACTTTTGGACCCAGTAGACTGTAACTTGGGGGTAAGGGTGGAGGCAAGGAAAAGTAAAGGAAAAGGGCAGGGGTGGGGGTGGCCAAGCTATGGTGACCGGGAAGGAACAAATGCGTGGTGTCTAGTTAAAGGCAGGAGAGGAGACCAACACAAAGGCCATGGTGAGGGTGGGCTCCCTGGGACAGCAGAGATGCCGGAGCCCTGAAATGCACACGAGTTAGGGGGAGAAGGAGTCACGAGGGCAAAACTCATCCCAGAGGAAAACAGGGTGAAAGAGAAGAAGTGGAAACAATGAAAGTTGGAGAGTGTTGAGTTTATAAGAAATTGAGACGTGATGTTCAGTGGAAACTGCTGCTTTGGGTTTGGGGATAGAAGAACTGTAAATATGGAGAATATGTAAATACTGTTTGTAACTTGAAAAATCTGGAAGGCTCAGACGAGATAATCCTTCTGAGGGTGCCTTGACAAGCACGCAGGAAGGTATTTGTGGCTGAGAGGAAAGGGCCCTGGACGTGGAATTGGCAAACCAGAGCTGAGCACTGAGAGGCAGTTCTGGCGCCGGGGGGACAAGCACGAACTATGGGTTGGCTCCTTTGTCTCGATCCCCAGCCACGTAAGCCCCGGCATGACCTCGCACACACGGCCATGAGGGGCTGCATTTGTGCCCCAGCACTGCCTCAACAGAGCACCACAAACTGGGTGGCTTAACACGCCAGAAATCTGTTCTCCCACTTTCAGAGACCGCAAGTCCACCATCAAGGTATCAGCAAGGCCACGCTCCCTCACAGGGCTCTGGGGGTGGGTGGGGGGAAGTCCTTCCTTGCCTCTTTCAGGCTGTGGTGGCCCAAGGGGTCCTTAGCTTGTGGCCACAGCACTCCAATCTCTGCTCCACCTTCACATGAACCTCCCCGCTGTTCTCTGTGTGCCCTCTCCCGTTCTTACAAGGACACCAGGGGTTGGATTTAGGGACCACACTAAATCCAGAATGATCTCATCTGAAGACCCTTAACGAATGACATCTGTGAAGACCCCATTTCCAAACAGGGCCTCACTCTCAAGTCCCGGGTGGACATGGCTTTGTGGGGGAACCTGCTCCACCCACCAAGGTCCAAACAGCAACAAAGCAAGAGGACTGAGCATGTTTAAAATATCTCCACATCCCTTCCTCTTCCTCTTCCCCCTGAAAGCCACTCTCCTCACAGCACCTGTTCACGCACCTCTAATGGCTGCCATGGCCCACATGATAAAACCCAACCTCCCAGGCTGACGCTGCAGGTTCTGGCCACCCTCCCCAGTCTGTCGTTGGCATTTCCCCAGCTCCCCATTACCTCCTCCCTATAGTCGCAGCTAACTGACTCCCCCTTAACCTTCTTAACCCAGGTGAAACCCCTTCAAGCAGCTTTCTTCCTGCTCTGAACCTACTTTGGGCAGATATTGCTTCCCCTTCCCCAGGGGAGCTAATCAGCTCTTCAGACTCCCTCAACTAAGCCATCACCTACCTCTTTTCTTGCTCTCTGACTTTTTGTGAATTTAAGCCTTTTCTTCAGCACCAGCCAGGTTTTCAAGACTGGGGAGGTATCCGTTTCTAGTTCTCTTAGAATCTAGTTTGTGCCTGTTACAACCCAGGTCCTCAGTAACTGTTATCAAAGTAGTTACTTTCCTCTGTACCAACTCTGTTCCTGTCAAACAAAATGTTCTTCCCTTTCCCTGCAGGCATGGCTGCCCTTCCTGGTCACCTTGTCCCCAAAGATGTCTTTCTCCTCTGATCTCCTAAAGCGTCTAGCATTTACCACCTTGTTCAGGCCCACTGCGTGTTCATCTGGTGGTCATTCGTTCACAAAGATTCATGAAGGCCTTGCTCTGTTTGGCTCTCTGCTGGGCTCCAGGCTCCCGCCCTTACGGTTGCTCATTCTCCCCCTCGAAGGCAAGCAAACTTTCTCATCCTTCTTCTTTTTCCTCCCAGGGCCTATCACAGTTCTTCAAGTGTGACACACATTCGATTTGACGGTTCTATTCAGATTGCTTTGGCTACTCCTTCAAGGAAAGGCCAAATGAGGTATTTAAAGTGCCATGAGCTTAAATGAGACACCCAGACCTCCTCTGAGAAGGCCTCATAAGAGAACTAGTCCTGGGCCCTGTAGCCACGGCCAGATGGAGGATATGCCAGGTTTTGACGATACTGGTACTCCCCCTACCCTCTGCCCTTGCAGCAGGGAGAAATGCAGAGAGCAGGGCTCTGCCTGCAACATGTACCACCGTGGTGACCATGCCGTCCCACCATGGCCTCTGCCCACCCATTGCTTGAGAAAGCTCAGGGACCAGAAGGAAGTTGGAAGATGTGGTCCCAATCAGGGCCTCCTGAGAACACAGGCAGAGGTGTGAATGCGGCACAAATGGACAGTGGTAGGTATGGCCAAGGCAAGAACCTTCTGTGGAGACCAGGTGATATGCAGTAAGGCAGGCTCAGAACACAAAGCGCATCCCTCCCTCCAAGTTCAGCAAAAAGGGCCACTGGCCGTTCTCTCGCATTAGACAAAAGGAAGGATCTAGAACCCCTGTGTCACAGGGGACATGGGTTTGGCGAACATCGAGTAGCTTTGGTTCCAGATGCTTCATGGACCCAAGTACCTGAGATGCCCTGAGCAGGGGTCACTACCCCCAAGGGCTCTGGGTGGAAGGGAGCCACTCACCCGCATTGTTTTGCTGCTTTGTGTTTTTGATGTAGGCAGAGAACTTGGAGAAGATGTCGATGCCTGCAGTGTTGGATTCCCGGTGTTTCGCAGCCAGTCTGGGGTACCTGGAATGGAAGGCGTAGTGTTCTAAAATCAGTGAGAACTTGGAGCTCCTTTACGGGAGGGGCTATGCCCCAAACGACTAGCAACATTCCTGTTTCTAGTCTGATCTACAATCTCTTGGGGATCTTACACCTATCCTATGGAGATGGTGGGCAGAGAAAACAGAGGCCAGTGAGGTTAGGAGAGTTGCCTGGGGGTGGGGGTGGGGGTGGAGGGCAGGACACAGTCTGTGGGCAGAGACAGCCAGAAAAACCCTTCAGAGGACCTGGGCCTTGCCCTCTCAGAGACCGCCAAACAGTGTTACACCAACAAAAGGGCTCTAATCAAAATTCTAGAGGAGCTGGTCTCTGCATCAAGTGGGGTCCCTGACGTTTCCCAGCCCATATTAAAATAACTATCCACTGCCAGGCTTGTGGTGATAATCCTCACTGTACGGAGCTAACTCCTGGCTTGGAAACCATTTCTCAATGGTCCTCTTCTGAAATATCCTTCACACATGCTTCTTTTTTTTTTTTTTAATGTTTATTTATTTATTTAGAGAGAGAGAGGTGGGGGTGGGGCACAGAGAGAGAGGGAGAGGAGAAAACCCCAAGCACAGGCTCTGCGCTGAGCATGGAGCCCGAGCAGGGGCTCGAACTCACGAACAATGAGGTCATGACCTGAACCCAAATCAAGAGTCAGATGCTTAACCGACTGAGCCCCCCCACCAGACACGCCTTCTTCGCACACTTCTTATTAGCGTGCAGGAAGAAGATGTGGAAAGTACCAGGTTCCAACAGCACGACAAGTGTTTTCAATTGTCTTATTTCCAGACGTGGAGACAGATTTGCAACGATCCAGCCTCTCACCTTTGCACAGTCTTTCATGTGAAGCCCAGAAGGATATAAGAGGCAGACCGGAGTTAGGGCTGTTTTCTATTGGCTCTGAAACTGAACGAGATAAGCTTACTCATGTGGGAATCCACGCGACCATCCAAGTGACCAATTCAGTCCAATGTTTTAGGAATATTATTTCACAAACATTTTATGCATATGGCCAGGCAGGGGTGGAAGGAAATGGGGGACAGATGCATACTTTCTATTATTATCAATTATGTAGACGTCTGTGATCTCTGGGTGGATAGCTGGCTACTGCTGTTTGATTGCTTTTTGTTAAAAAGCAAAATACTTTTTAAATTTCTTTTAATGTTATAAATAATGTGAACCAAAAAGTCTCTAAAAATTATTTGTTGCTCTTTGTTTTTCCCTTTCCTTCTCTCCTTCACCCTTCCTTCCTCCCTTTCTCTTTTTCTTTCTTTCCCTTTCTTTCTTTCCTTCTCTCTTTCTCTCCTTCCTTCCTTCCTTCCTTCCTTCCTTCCTTCCTTCCTTCCTTCCTTCCTTCCTTCCTTCTTCCACTCCTCAACTGGCCCATTAGCTAAGACTGTCCACTCTTGGGCCATGCTAAGTGGCTGTTTCATTTGAAATATTGCTATCAGAAGAGTCCTCAAAAGGTCGCTGGGTCCAGCCCTCTGCCATCAGGCAGATACAGAAGGTATTATGGTCCTCATTTTACAGGGAAGGCAACCAGAAATCAGAGAGGTTAAATGGCCATTACAAATGGCCCCATGGATAATAAATGGTTGGGGGAGCCTGAGAATCCGGCCTGTCCCTGGAGCCGTGTTCCTCATATTCAAACACACTTCTCTGATATCAGCAAAAACTACATTGTATTGAGCGCCTGCTATGTCCCAGGCACTGTTCTAGCCCTTTTACATGTATTCATCATTTATTCTTCACAAAACTTTTGCTATCATCAGGCTCATTTTCCACATGAGAAAAATGAGGCCCAGAGAAGTTAAGCAATTTGCCACACGGCTAAGTGGCAAAACCAGGACTCCAACCCAGGTGGTTTCACTTTGGAAGCCCAGCTCTTCAGGCCCTTATTCTCTGGCCTTTCATGGACTCTACTGTTTACCCTTAAAGCCCCAAAGCTCTCCCTCCAGCTTTGCTGAGCACCATGAATGAACTCTCTCTGTTCACCTGCAGAGGGCACTCGGGACAGGTTTAGCACACATATCTTCCTGAGTACCCTGGGAATTATGAGATTCATCTGCTATAACTGGAGAGACAACGCAGCTTCCTGCAAGATGCTAGGTAATCCAAAATACTGAATTTACGATCATCCTTCCCTATTCTGGCCTTTGCCCACAGAATCTGGCATGCTCTTAGAACGGATTGCCTTAAATTATTATTAATAAATACCAAGGGCTCTTCGTTTTTGCTTGATAAGGTAAAGAGAGAAGGGCCTAGAAAATGCATTTTCAGTGAACTGTTTATTTGGATTTGATGTTTTGCTTTGGTTTATGCCACCGTTTGATCAGACTTGAAATAACAGGACCATCTCTTCACAATCAGCGCGGGCCTAACATGGGCAGGTAGAACCAAATCTAAGGTAGATAACAAAAGGTGGTCATGTGTTCAGGGAAACCTTAGTGCTGTCCTCTTTCCTAAGCACTGTGATTTACTGAGACTTTACTCCATAGCTTAATGTCCCATCTGAAGTTTGTCTTTGTGAGACAATGTGTATCTAAATCTTAATCTCACCGATTTCCGTAACTAGACTCTAGGAGGCTACTATACAGGATGTTAAGTACATTCATTTTAGCTCCGTATTTTTACCATATTTTGTGTATGCATAGAAGTGAGCTACAGAGCACATTCTGTTTCTCTAAAAGGCTAAGAACTAGTGTTTCATTCATGGAACCATCTTTGAAGTAAGGTTGTAATGTGGTCTAATGACAAAGAGATGATGAATTTTTCTAACTCCGGGGTTAGTAAACTAATTTGGCCCACATGTCAAATTCAGTTCAATACCTGTTTATATACCTTTCACGAGCTAAGGATAGCTTTTAACATTTTTAAATGACTGAAAAATATCAAAAGGAGGATTTTGTGACATGTGAACATACGAAAAATAATATTTCAGTATTCATAAGTTCTATTAGAACATAGCCACGTCCATTCACTTAATGTTGTCTGTGGCTGTTTTCGCTCTACAACAGCAGAGTTGTGACACACAGACTTTATGGCGCCCAAACTCAAAAAGACAGTATCTAGCCCTTTACAGAAAAGTTTGCAGATTCCTGCTCTAACGGATGACAATTTCTCTCCATTTTATTTTTAAGATATCTTATTTCAAATGCATGCATCTGAGACAAGCATTTAAGCTACACTCTAGGATATAAAAGTTAGCTTCTCATAAAAAAACATTTTTGTACATATTAGGGGAGAAAAAAATATATATATATGAATGCAGATGGAAGTGCTCTGACTAGCTTTGGGTCCCAACTGACATCTCACTGACTAACCAGAGACCACCATGCCACTGAACAAAAGGGGCCCACACAATAAAACCAACATGCATTAAGCATCCAACAGGCCCTGTCCTTGGTGTTGGGGATACACTGGAGAAAGAGAAACAATTCTGCCTTGGTGAAGAGGCCTTTGCTGATTCTAGGGGCTTTCCTGACGGTTGAGTATTGACTCTCCTTTTTCTAATGAGCTGAGAAGTGGATTGACCTCCTCTCTCCCTTTCCCTTTATTCCTGCTTCCTCATCTCACCAAATCTCACTTGAGAAACAGGTTAATGCTTCTGATTCCTCTGATCTTTGTGTGCTTGTTTTCTTGTCTCTGCTAATTAAGCGAATGATTTTTAGAGGTACACAGGGACTGGCTTAGTCATTAAAAGACATCCCTTGGGCTCTGTGGTTTTGAGACAAAGGTCCTTATGATTGCATCTGGAAGACAGTCCCTAAAAAAAGGGACTGACTTCTCTTTCTAATGCTTCAAGATGCCATTTAGTGAGTTCTTACTCAATGTCAGGCACTGGACTGAGAAGTATGATCTTCTATGATAGCCCCATGAGATCAACATTACCATCATTAGTGTAAAGAGATGACAATGAAAGATATGATACCCACATGTTTCTCTGCATTTCCCAGTTTCTCACTCTCTGGCAGATTGAGGTCATGTGATTGGATTCTGGCCAATAGGATGAGAGGGGAAGTGATGTAACCACTCACGGCTTTGGCACTTAAAACATTTGGCTGCAACCTTCTTACTTTTTCTCTGCTGAAGGAGCCTTGGAAGTCACATATTCCAGAGGCTACAATATGGAAGGGGGCCCTACTGCCCCCTCAGACTTTGCTGGAGTGAGGAATAAACCGTATTCTGTTAAGCTACTGAGATGCTGTGGCTAATCTGTTACTGCAGTGTGGCACAACCAGCGGTGTAGATTAGAACACAAGTCACTCTAACCCCAAGCACATCCTCTCAGCCACAGTGCAGTCCTGTCGTTGGTACTGAGCCTGCTTCTCTACTTCCCAGAGGGTTAGGAAAAACCACTCGTTTTTCACTATTGTGAGAGATCTATAGACACTTCTTAAACTCATGAATTCGAAGTGTTTCCCAATTCTGCAATGTTTTGAACCCTGTTTATACCCAACACGTACTTGCCAGCTGACTGACTGCATGCTGCTGTGGAATGGTACATCATCAGTTTCCCCTCCTGACTTCATAGCACAGTCATCGATGCACTAGGGTTATTTTCAATAATAACCAGCTCTGGAAAAGCGCTTTGGAGACCCTCATGGGATCACAGAGCTTCTGCTGAAAGGCATCTCTTCGAGACTATGTAGTTTCACCCCTCGTGAGGACATGGGAGACAGGCTTGCCCAAGGCCATACAAACAAACACTATAGCTAGGTGGCTAGAGTCTAGTCTCCTGCCTCTCAGTTCTGGATCCTCTGAACTCTGGCCATTCTATGGAGGTGAGAGGTGAGGCCCAGCGTGCCTCAACATCATCGCCAACGCTAATCCCAGGGCTTCCCTGTTGAGGCAGTAACTGGGCAAGTCTTAGGAAAGAAATGGAAGTGAGTCTCATTTAGAAACTACTTGAGACTTCCTGAATTCCTTTTGACACCAAATGCTTTGTGCGGCCAAATACCAAATATGATTTTTAAAAAAATGGTTGGAGTGTTTGCATGCGGTTTTTTCCTTTAAAAAATAAAGCTAAGGGGAAAAAGGCTACCACAATTTCTTGGCTCTCTGGCAGCTTTTACAAACAGTGGTGTGATGAGAAACACATGGCAGACCAGCGTTCAGTGAACAGTTATGGGGGGTTTGCTGCCCCCTAGAGAACCAGAAGGGCAGGCTGCCCTCCTCTGGGGGCCTCCGGCTACAGGCCACCAGACCTCCCAGCTCCAGTCCGTGGGAAGCCAGCCGGGGACTGGGGCTGGTTGTGGGTAAAATAGCGGTCTCCTTTGGTAGGGCTGAGCTCCTGGCTTGGTGGCATTTGCTGGAAGGTAAATGTGGCAACCTGCCCCAGTCTGACCCATAGAAAGGCATCTAAAGGACACTCCTCAGGGCTCTGGAATGGTTGATGGGCTCATCACTAGGGCCTCCATCTTGGTGAAATTCTGGAGATGTGCATTTTAACAGCTGAGTTCCTGCTACTTGGGTGTGGTGGATTGTTGCATCACCAACACAGAAAAGGACATGGACCGGAGGAAGCAGAACTCAGGACAGGTAACATGGGTGGACAGGAAGGGAGGAGGGAGCATCTGTGCCCAACACCACATAGCTCTAGGTGGATCATGGACATCTTTTAGAATGATGAAAATGATGATGAATCTGATGACATTCCTCCTGTGGAAGAACGTACACGTGCACCAGAGGAATGTAACTCTGGGGGTCTCACGTGCCCCCCGTTGGTGCCACTGTGGATGTAGACTGGACACCCCTGAGTAATAGAAATGGCCTGGAAAAAGGCACAGCTGGTGGAGGTGGAGGGACCCTGGCTAAAGTGAACACCAGGAGCAGGAGGGGCCCTCGGGTCATCCTTTCACACTGAGAAAGAACATTTGAGAGGTCACAGCACACGACTGAGCTAGGAGAGCACGCCGCAGCCCCGCCCCCCAGGCCCCACCCAGCCCCTGCATACCTCCATCCATGGGCCCAGCAGAAGACCAGGTGGGTCCCACTGCTGCCCACTGCCTCCATTTCGCGTTCCCTACTGGCCCAGAAGGAAGCGGGCACTCCTGAGCATGGGTCTTACTTCTCAAGGAAAATAGCTTCACCCTGGACATTCCAGTCTTGGTCTCCCATGCAAAGTCCAGACTCTGTTTAGTTATTGTAAACATTATGTATTTTCCCATGTGGGATTTTCAACCAGCCCCAGCGAGGAGATGGAGTCCCAAGGGAGGGGGATGGCTCCTGAGTGCTCTCAGGATCCTTTCAGCAAAGTGGCTGGCTGGTGTCCTGAGATTGGGGTGGGGGTTGGGGGTTGGCTGATTTAATTAATGCACTCATTCAAAGTCTACACTCAGCTGCTTCACAGGGGCTTGAGGCAGCTTTCCACTCTCAGTGTGAAGATAAACTGTCCTAATGTGAACGACAAAGAATACTCTTTAGCAAGAATGTATAAATGTTAAGGCTTATTCAGAGCATGAGTGGGGGTTTTAATTTAACAGTGTGATGTGTGACCCTGGGCAAGTTACTCAACCTGTCGATGCCTCAGTTTCCCCCAATACAAAATGAGGCAACTGGTGGGACGCCTGGGTAGCTCAGTCAGTTAAGCGTCCAACTCTTGATTTCGGTTCAGGTCATGATCTCACGGTCGTGAGATGGAGCCTGCTTGGGATTCTCTCTCTCCCTCCCTCTCTCTGTCCCTCCCCCACTTGCTCGCTTGTACAAAAACTCTTTCTCTCCCTCTCTGTCTCTAAAAATAAAAAAATGAGGCAACTGGTAGCATCTATCTCCCAGGGCACACAGTGAGGGCTATGTAAGTATTGATAAATAAATACAACTTCAAAATAAATGCAAGATGGTGGTTTCCAGTGGTCAAATCCCAGTTATTTTATGTGCTAAGTAAATAGTGAGGTCCTTCATACCTCTCTGCCCCCAGTGCCCTGTCTCTGCCTTAGCTCAGCACCCTGGTCTGTCTTCCATGGACTGACACCAAGTGGCTGCTCCTAACTGATTTCTCCACCTCCAGCTTTTCCATCCTCTGCCCTCCTCATCTTCCCACCTGCAAAGTAAGCCTGAAAATGGACTCTAAACACTTTTGCTTCAACCTTCTCAGTGGCTGCCCTACAGGATGGAGACTGTGTGTGCCTTGCCTATAGAAATCTTCTTCTAGTTAAAAACAAAATTGTGTGACTGTTTTCATCCCTGATTACAATAAAGTACAGCTAACAAGTCGTTTCCAGAAATTTTCAGAATTCGCCTTTCTTACCCTCTATTCCTCTTTTCTATCTACCCAAGCCTACAGTCAGCCCTCTTGTCTCCCCCCCCCCCGCCAACCATATCCCTCAGGCTCACTTCAGAAGGGGGGTCAGTCTAGGAGTGCCAGTGGGTGAGTGGGTTCAGCGTCTTGACCCTTGACTTTGGCTCAGGTCATGATCTCATGGTTTGTGAGTTCGAGGCCACATTGGGCTGTGTGCTGACAGCACAGAGCTATAGAACTTGCTTGGGATTCTCTCTCTCTCTCTCTGCCCCTTCCTCTTCCAAAAAAAAAAAGATTAAAGAAGAGGAGTCAGTCTTTTAATCCTTGATTATGGGCTCCAACCAGACCTTGTCAGGTTTGTGACTCCTATTCATACTTGGGTGTGGTTTTAAGTCATGGGGTTACCGCTCTCCTGGCTTATTCTCATTTTGTCAGCCTTCCAGCCCTCATTCTAAAATGGGGAAGCCTTTGCCCTCCGTTAGGGGTCTTTCAGACAGAGTGAACTGGGGAGGACTCAATTAGGGGGACGGAGCGGGGCATCCTTCCCCGGTGCTCTCTTTAGTAGACATATCCTGTTCACAGGGGTATCTGCCCTTGGAGTTGGATTTTGTGGAGCGGTTTTGAGACTGGTAGCCCTCTGGGGTTGAAAAGAGGGTCCCACGGTCTGGTTTGATGAGGCTCCTTTGGAAATCTGCCTCCTCAAAGCTAACGCTGTGCTTTTTCTAGTTCCAACACGGACCCACCCCTGCCTGTCATTAGCTTCACAAATAAGCAGCTCGTTACTTTTCAGGAGTCAAGGTCTCCTCCAGGAATTCCTCGATCTTATTGACGTCCGTCTTCACATCCCCGTTGAAAGTCAGGAAGGGCGGATGGGTGCCAGGGGCGAGGTTGTGGAGATCGGCTGGCTTTCTGCAGAGAGATCGAGATACAGGGGGTGGCTTACACAGGGGCACTTCGCCTTCACAGCAACCTACAACTTGTACATTAGACTCCTTGGCCCGTCCAGCATTTCTGTAGGCAGAACAGACTTTTGGTGGGGGATGTAGGGCAAGAGAGGGGGGAGAAAGATCTGAAGGGATGTGATGTGACACATTAAGTCTGTCCGTTGGAAGTCACAAGAGTTAAGTCAAGATGAAGGAACCGAGTCCTACTGAAAAAGCAGAAGATAATGCCAGGTGGCTCTCTAAATGAGTGCCAAGATTTTAATACCCAGGACAGAGACTGGGCTTTGCTTTCAAAAGTTCCTTTCACCACTCAACTTAACAAAGATGAACGCTACAGAATTCCAAACTTAAAAAACTTTTAAATTAATGAATTCAATCACACTTTTATACTAAGAAAGGTCTTCTGCACCCTTAAGGGTATAGGCAACAGGAGAGAAAGTGGCCTTGCATTCGCCAAGGGGCCCTATCGTGCCAAGGGCATGTTGCATGCTCCATCAGCTGGTGGCAATGCAAGTGAGGGAAGGAGGGTTGGTTGATAGGGGAGTGGGGGGGCATGGGGCGGGGGCAGTGCCAAAGGAAACAGTAAGGAAGAGGAGGAACGACAAAGGCCACTGCCCCGAGCAGGGCTGGAACATCAGAGTCACCCCAAATGCTCTCGCAGAGCACACAACACTTGTGGGAGTCGGGAGTGGAAACCATGAGATGGAAGAACCGAAGAAAAGTCAACAAGGGCGAAGAGGAGTCTGTAATGAAACAAATTCCTGGCTGGCGTATCCATTTGGGAGGGGAAGGGAAGAATTTCAATTAGGGTGCTACTCCCATATCGTTCCCAGAACACACATCTTTTCCAGCTGCATTGTGTGACACTTGGAACTCCTCAGGCAGCTGGGACCGAAGGTATTTTTAAAATCTCATCTCTGTGGTCCCTTTGTTTACTTGGTGCGTGTCCCTCATTGAGACAACGAGAGGACATTCTTTATCTTCCCCTTCTGTGCCTCAGAGCTGACACGGGCAGAAATGCTTGGGTTCCTCAGCGGTGAGGGGAAATCTATACGGATTTTATTTTCCAGGCATTACCTCTCTGTGGCTTAAAGATACAGAAATGGGGACACCTGGGTGGTGGCTCAGTCGGTTGAGCATCCGACTTCGGCTCAGGTCATGATCTCACAGTCCATGGGTTCGAGCCCTGCGTCAGGTTCTGTGCTGACAGCTCAGAGCCTGGAGCCTGCTTCGGATTCTGTGTCTCCCTCTCTCTGCCCCTCCCCTGCTCATGCTCTGTCTCCCTCTCTCTCAAAAATAAATAAACATTAAAAAAATTTTTTTGAAGATACAGAGATTATTTTATTCCTGTGACTCAAGAGAACAATGGCCTCCAGAGTCTGGCATCACTGAGGAGTTCTGCCTATGGCTATCACTGCTCAGGTGGACTTTGCCAATGACATGCTCGTCAGTTATGGTCCTCTGTCTTTGTTGACCTTCTTCAGCATTTATGGATGACTCTATACATTAGCATTGAATTCCACGTCACTGAGTCTAATTTATGTACTATTTAATATTTACCAGCCCTCTTTTTCTGACGGCATCATCAGCTCCATGAGGGAAAGGACGTTGCTAAAAACAGTCTGTGCGTGTTGTTTCTGATATGAGCCAGGCACAATACTGGATGTAAATGCTTTCCATGGCCTGCCTCATGACACTCACAGTTACCCTATACAAGGCGGTCTTCTTATCCCTATTGTACAGAGGAGGAAACTGAAGCTCAGAAAAATGAAGGGCCTTGGTCAAGGTCACTCACCCAATAAATGGTGGTGCCAGGGTAAGAAATTAATATTCACCATATCATGTATTTAAAAAGTCCTTAACTCTTTGCCATATATATGTTTTCTTCCTTTTTTTTTTTTTTTCCAGTAAGAAAGTTTCCGTATCTTTTGGACTGGAGTTCTGATATTGCCTGGCCTACCTCAATGGGTGTTGGCAGGGACAGATAACAGATATGAGCCAACAGTATAAGCATCTGAGGAATGCTTGAGGTGGCTTCCTTTCCCATTCTAATCCTCAGCCAAACTTGCAAGTGCACTTTCGCAGATGATACTCCAAGGGAGGGGGGCTGAAGATGCACCTGGGGGCTGAGGACCAGTCTGTCCATTCAGGAAGGCAGGAGAGCCTCTGAGAAGCTGAGGAAGCATCCTAGCCAAGGGCTGGAGGCCGAGGGGATGGAGCCAAAGACAGTCCAACCTGACAGAGACAGAGAGGTCACCGGGAGAAGCATCAAGAAACAATGTTGGGAAGGGCCGAGGATGAGACAGAGAGCCGCAGCTGCATTTATTCCACAGGTGATGGGAAGGATCAGAAGGTTTTCTGAGTGGGGGAGCTGCATGATTAAAGAACAATTTGGAGAAGAATAATCTTCAGATAATATAAAGGATGGATCAGAAAGAAGAAGAACCTGGAAGGAAGAAGTCCAGTTGGAAGAACAAAGAAGCAGTCGGGCTGGCAGTGGTGGGACCTGAACCAGGTGTGGGCTTTGGGAACGGATGAGAGGGCTCCACGGTGAGCAATAGCACGGGGGGACAATGCTCTGTCTTTGGCAACTGATTGCCAATGGAGGTGGCAAGAGATGGGGGCTGGAAACTTTTCAGTGCTTAGAGAATGGAAGAACACAGGAATTCGGGACACATTCACTATCAGGAGCCCAACTCAAAAGAGAAAAAATAGATAGATACAATTTTTGACATATAGATTTAATTTATTTTTATTTTTTTTAATGTTTATTTATTTTTGAGGGAGAGAGAGTGTTTGAGCAGGGGAGGGGCTGAGAGAGAGAGAGAGGGAGAGGGAGAGAGGGAGAGAGAGAATATGAAGCAGGCTCCATGCTGTCAGGGCATAGGGCTCTATCTCGCAAACCATGAGATCATAACCTGAGCTGATGTTGGATGTTCAACCGACTGAGCCACCCAGGTGCCCCTCAATTTTAAAGTGATAATAGAAAACGCAAATGGAAATATCTCTAGGTATTTCTAGATGGTAAGGTTCAGGGTATAGAATCATTTATATAAAGGCAACATGGAGAATATGCTACACTGGCCAGGGAAGAAGGTAGAGTGGATGATAAACACTCCAGAGGGTGAGACTTGAGCTCACTGATAGGACAGGCGGAAGACCGGAAAGAGGATATAAGACTGAAATGAGTGTGGCTCCTGATAGCGAATGAGACCTAGTATTTTTAACAACCATTAAAAATTTGTGCACGAGTGACTCTCCATCCCACCTTATAATCCAGAATGCTCACACTAAGGAATTCTAAAAATGGGGGCAAAGCAGAGGAAGTGGCCAGATCCCAACACCTCCTGGAAATTCAGCCTCTTACACCTGAAGTCCCGCTAGGGTCCCCCAGGATGGGGCGCTAGTACTGCTGGAATGCTTGACTTCTGGATTTCTAGATCTGCGCGTCCATCTCTGTAGCGCTCACAGTTGCACATCCAATATCCATTCCCTCCTCCTTGCTGATCAAATCTCATTAATCTGGGCAGAGAAATGTTCAGTCCCAGGTGCCTCTCCTGTGAGTGGGGGAGGGTCCTGAGACACAGTGTGGCCAATGAGGTGTGAGCAGGAGGCTGCTGGGAGACCTGGGCAAGCTTCAGCTCTCCCTCACAGAAAGATCTCTGGTTTCTGCAGCCAAACATATCCCTCGTTAATACAGTGTTCTTTACCTTTTCAGATCCACGGTGGTGACATTGAACACAACTCCTTTCAGCCAGAGGATCATAAAGAGACGCTGAGAGAAGGGACAGTTGCCAATGCTTTCCCCATCGATTCCAGCCTAGAAAGAAGAGAACCAGAGTCCTGAATCGGCATGTGCAGCTTAGCAAGAAGAAATATACACCTGTCTGAGAACTTACGAAAGCCATGAGCCAGCCTAACTTCAAAGGGCAGTTGCCCTATCTTACTGTTGTCTTCCTAATATCTATACAGGGAAATGCCTGGCACATGTTAAGGACTCCATAAATATGGGCAGAACTGAATTTGAGTTCCCAGTATGCCAAGGGTGTACTCAAAAATTTCTGAAACTATAGAACCATCTCAGGGTAAAGGGAGACCTTCAACATCACATAGTCTAATATAAATGATGTTGGACCACCAACTTCTGTATCCCCCAAGTAATCATCTAGTTTATGCTTGAATATGTCCACTCACCAATAATTTATATCTCTCAAAGCAGTTCATTCTGAGGGTACTTCTAACAATTAGAAATGCTTTTCCTTGGCTATACCTAACCAAACTATGTTCCTCCCTGGTTTGCTCTGTTCTACCCTTTGGTCCTTGCTCCATGATATGTCATGAGTACAAATACCTCAGACTTTAACCCATCTCTTTATATCCAGACAGCAGACTCAAGATTTTTATCAATAGCCCCCTTAGTACTAGTACTTTACCTTCAGTGTCAATAAGCCATTCGTTAAACTATACTTTTACTCAATAACTATATATTGGCTCTCAGTTATGTGCAAGGCACTGGAGAAACTTACACAAGAGATTAAAAAATGCATTAGTCAAGGAGTTCATGGCCTTCTGTGGGGTTGGCTGGTGGATAAGGCAGAAACACATATACAGTAAAACCTTGGATAGGGAGTAACTTGCTTGTTCTGTGAGTTTTCTGCAAGATGAGTAACCATTTCTAATAAATTTTAACTTGATAAACAAGTAATGTCTTGCAATACGAGTAGTACGTGATGCCGAATGTCACATGATCACAACTGAGCCCATGGTTCTCTTTCTTTCTCTTTCTCTCTCATTGCAGGATTGTGGGTGATCGTCTCCCATGCTCAGATGCTCAGTCTCAGGCCACAGTGTTAGACAGAAATCAGTGATTTTTCAGAACGTTGGAAGGTGCTCACAACTGGCACTAGTGTATGTTTTGTCACCTCAAAGCACCTACGGACAGTCCTTTGCTCTTTCACACAAGAGGAAGCTTAGGAATGTTTTGCTTCATTCTAGGTCAGGCTGCCTGCAGATATGGACCCTTTCCTCTGCTGCCTTATTGCCAGTTACATGAAATACAGTAAATGACAAGAGTGTATTATACTGTAATGTAGTCAACATCCGTGAGAGCGTATACAATGGCCCCCATGCAGAAAGATTCCATTGAGCCAATAGACAGCAGTGATTCCATTAGTGATAGTCAAAGTCATCCTACACAATAACCCTCCTCTCTCTTGTCTCCCTCACACCAGCTGGGAAGGTTTTCAAAGGTAAGTGTAGGGTAATTTGCTTATTTGTCATTCTATTTTCTATATTCTTTATTATGTTGTATTATATTACAGTATTTTAATCATTTTCATATGAATATTTTTGGGTTGTGGAATGAATCATCTGAGTTTCCACTATTTCTTAAGGGGAAATTCACTTTGATATACAAGTGCTTTGGATTACAAGCATGTTTCCAGAGTGAATTATGCTCGCAAACCAAGGTTTTACTGTGTAACACTAACAGCATTACTGAGTGCTTGCATAAGTCTGCTCATTAGATCTCCCTCCTCAAAATAGCATGGTTTTTTGTTTTTGTTTTTGTTTTTTACTCAACTGAAAGGCAAGTCTAGCTTTACTTCTGAGTGGGCTACAGAGAATGAATTTTATAAGGAATTCATTTTCAGCAAATACATGAACAAACAAAAAGGTCGGGGAAACTGATCTCTGTATGATTCGATTCCACTGAGTGGCTTAGGGGCATGGCATGGTGCTTAGAGGGGAAATCACCCACTCACTCTAGTTTGTTGGTGATTCCCTTGGAAACCATAGCCCTGAGAGGTGGCCTGCATATGTCCCTCCAGGCCCCCCTGGGCATCCTGGCAAAGCTGCAAACAATCCAAACAACATCCTGGAATGGAGGCTTATTAAGACTTTTTTCTAAGAGAGGGAGGAAAAAAATGCACTCCCCAAATGTAACACTGAATTTTCCCTTTTGAGGTTTGTTCCACTGAGGCATTCGGCATTTGGGTGGGGAGAGGGTGATGCCCTCTTTCATACTTGAGAGCCGAATTGTGTGCTTATTTCTACCTTGCAAACTGCTCCCAGCAGAGCCTCAGGTTTATCACGGAAAACTGGCGCCTTTGACGGTGTTAGTTGTAGGTAATTGCTATGAAATTACAGTTATTTTACCTTTCTCTTAAATACACCAAAAGCCCCAACCCTATTCAGTTCTCACTTTTCCTTGGTGCTGGAAACAGATCCACTCCCGAGTAGCAGAGACACCATGGGCTCCGTTATTCAAAATCTGAAAGGTGGGAGGGCACAGCGTGGGCGCCACACCTACCCACAGAGCTAAAGTTACTGATAAAGCCACACTCAGACAGGCAACGATGAATTTAATAACAGCTTGGTGCTAATTTGCATTTATGATGTCAGCCCGTAAGCCCTTCCCTGGAAGCACTCACTCCACAGGTAGCTGGTTCCTGGTCCTTTAAGACATCCTGACAAAGGAACTATTCCCCAAGGCCGGTTATAATGTAAGTGACAAGAATTAAAACAACAAAACCAAAAGTCACATCCACATACTGTCACCTGTTTTAGCTCTGGTGGGGGTGGGTGGGGAGGGGCAACGATTGGGAATTGAAGGAGGAAGCAGTAAAATATTGGAATTCTTATTGGCTGGACATAAAATTCATATAATAGTAACAACAGATATCTGCATTGTCAGGCACTATTCAAAATGCTTCGGGGGACACCTTGGGCGGCTCAGTCGGTTAAGTGTCCGACTTCGGCTCAGGTCGTGATCTTACAGTCCGCGGTTCGAGCCCCGCGTCAGGCTCTGTGCTGACAGCTCAGAGCCTGGAGCCTGCTTCAGATTCTGTGTCTCCCTCTCTCTCTGCCCCTCCCCCCCTCACTCTCTGTCTCTCTCAAAATAAAATAAAGACATAAAAAAATTTTTTTTAAAACAAAAATAAAAAAGCCCCAAAATGCTTCACATATAATATTACCTCATTTATTTATCATGAGAAGCCTATGTAGTGGGATATTATCACCCTTTTGCAACATGGGGAAACTGAGGCACACCAAGAGGAAATAACTGGCCTAAGGGTCCCTGGATTGAACGTAGGCAATCTGGTTCCAGATACAGTGCTCCTGCCACCATGCCCGGAGTCCAACCTGAAGACCCAAACAAGGTAACATGGTGGCCCCAGTCCCAGAGCTGGAGGTGACAGTGCTCAGATTTGTATGCACGCACCCACCCTTCAGTCCCTGTACACACAGCTGTGCTGAGGATGCAGAGGGTTCTGGCTTTCGAAGATCCCCCACATTTTCACGATTGTCCTAAATTATGATGCTGGGCCCAGTAAATGAAAATCGCCAAAGGAGCAATAAAAACAACATGGGAGGATTCTCAGCTTGCTCTTTGTTTCTTCTTTTTTTTCTCTCTCTCTTTTCTTCTTCTTTCTTGTGGGCAGAACACTGAGCACGAGATCTAGCCCCTAAGACATTCTGAATGGACAATACGTTACTGTTGATGACAGGCACGGCGTTGTACGGCAGAGTTCCAGGGCTCATTCATCTTGCTCACCTGAAACTTTATTCCCGTTGAATAGCACCTTCTCGTTTCCCCGTCTCCCTCCCTAGGCCCTGGCAACCACTACTCCGTGCTTTGATTCTATGATGTTGCCCATTTTAGTGACCTCACAGGAATGAAATCATGTAGTATATGTGTTACTGTGATTGACTTAACTCGTTTATTAGCATCATGTCCTTGAGGTTCCTCCAAGGGGTCGCATTTTCAGAATTTCCTTCTATTTCAAGGTCTTCTTAAAATAGACTTCACAGTTTCTTTAAGCATTCATCTGTCCGTGGACATTTGGACGCTTTCCACCTCTTGGCTGTTGGGAACAGTGCTGCACTGAAGATGAAGTTGCTATTATCTCTTGGAGATCCTGATTTCAATAATTGTGGATAAATATCCAGAAGTGAGACTGCTGGATCATAGGCAGTTCTATTTTTAGTTTTTTGAGGAACACCATACTATTTTCCACCGTGGCTCCTCCAATTGCACTCCCACCAACGGTGCACTTATGTCCGAATTTCTCCACATCCTCAGCAATGCTGGTTGTCAATGGTCTTTTTGTTTGTTTGTTTGTTTGTTTGTTTGATGATAATCATCCTGACTGGTGTGGGTATCTCATCGTGAGTTTGATTTGCATTTCCCTGAAGATGAGTGACACTGAGATTTTTTCATACACCTGTTGGCTATCTGTATCTCCTTTGGAGAAATGTCTACACAAGTGCTTAGCCCGTTTTTTTTTTTTTAATCTTTTTGTTACTGTTTTACTTGTTCTTGAGAGAGAGAGAGAGAGAGCACATGAGCGAGGGAGGGGCACAGACTCTGAAGCAGGCTCCAGGCTCTGAGCTGTTAGCACAGAGCCTGACGCGGGACTCGATCTCACAAGCCGTGAGATCACGACCTAAGCCGAAGTCAGACGCTCAACCGACTGAGCCACCCTGGTGCCCCAGCCCATTTTTTAATTAAGGTATTTGTTTTTGTTGTTGTTATTGTTGTTGCTGTTTGACTGCTGAATTGTTTAGCTTCTTCCTTTCCTCCTTGACAATTCACCAGGTATGTGGCCCAGATAAACCATGGTTAAGCTTGTGGCAACCACTCGAAACACAAACAAGGAACAGCCAGATGAAGCTCAATGGGGCTCCAGGCCCTGAAAAGCAAAAGGGAAAATGTGATGGACTGTTCAAAGAGGCTCTGAACAATGAGGGCAGAGGGGAGGCACAAAAGCAGTGTACTAAGTTAAATAATGCCTCCCCCACACACTGAATCCATGTCCTTCCAGAACCTGTAAGTGTGACCTTATCTGGAGATGAAACGAAGCTAAGATGAGGCCGTATTGGATTAGGGTGGGCCCTAAATATGACTGATGACTGGGCCCTAAATATGACATATTAGAGTCCCGCATCTACAAGCCAAGGGACACCAAGGATTGCCAGAAACACCAGAACTAGAAGAGATGAGGAAAAGCATCCTTCCCTAGAGCCTTTGGAAAGTGTGACCTTGCTGACACCTTGATTTCAAAGCTCTAGCCTCCAGAAGAATTTTTGTGTGTGAAAAGCCACCCACTTTATGGTAATTTGTTACAACAGCCCTAGGAAACCAGTGCAAGCCAGAAAGTGTCAAAAGAACAGGGTACAACTGATGGCAAACTTCCCAAGTTCACAATTCTGCTTTGACTTTTTTAAAATGTATTATTTATTTTTGAGAGACAGAGAGAGAGAGAGGGAGACACAGAATCCGAAGCAGGCTCCTGGTTCTGAGCTGTCAGCACACAGCTCGACACGGGGCTCAAATTCACAAACCATGAGATCACGACCTGAGCCGAAGTTGGACGCTTAACCGACTGAGCCACCCAGGTGCCCCTCACAATTCTGCTTTGCCACGAGCCTAGTGCACATGCACAAAATGGCCAGCCAACTATGACCTCAAAGTACTTCCTGTTTCCTAGATACAGTAAATGTATTTACTACAAGTTATACTCTACTATATTATATGCTATATATAATAGAACTTATATAGTACATAATATTGTATAAGATAATAACAGCATAAGGTAATTATATAGGCTATATATACATACATTATGTTACATGTCAGGTAAGTCATATTATATGCTGAGATATTGCCTTTCATATAGTCTCTCCCTCTAAGTGGCGAGCTTGGTTCCCCCCAAAACATGGGCCATGTTTTATTGACTTTGTCCTCAGCAACAACAAGTGGAGGCACATTGTGGCGAGGGTGGTATTGCTCCCTTTTTATGGCTTGAGTATCTCAAAATTCTTATGTTGTAACTCTGAAGAGTGTCCTGAGAAAAAAGTTTGGGTTGTATAACACACTATAGCAGAAGATCATGGTTCTAGATCCATCTCTGCCTCTAATCGCTGTATGACCTTGAATAAAGCAGTCACCTTCCTCTTGGCCTTCACCATTGCACTGAAAAATTCCTACAGTTTTGTAAATTCAAGTGACTAGTGGAGATTTGTTTAAGATAACAATTCTCAACCATTTTGGTCTCAGAACTCTTTTTTAAATAATTTTTTAAATGTTTATATATTTTTGAGAGAGAGAGAGAGAGAGATAGAGTGCAAGCAGGGGAGGGGCAGAGAGAGAGGGAGACAGAATCTGAAGCAGGCTCCAGGCTCTGAGGTGTCAGCACAGAGCCCGACCTGGGGCTCAAACCCACGGACCGTGAGGTCATGACCTGAGCCGAAGCTGGACACTTAACCGACTGAGCCACCCGGGCACCCAATGGTCTCAGAACTCTTAGATGCTTTTAAGTATTGTTGAGAATCCCAAAGGGCTTTCATATTTACTGCATTATAAACAAAGGCTAAATAATATTTTAAATACTCATTTAAACATAATAGTAATAATAATAAACATATTGTATGTTAACATAACATTTTAATATAAAGGAAGTATTTTTTAAGAAAAGAAATTAAGTGAGAAGAGCAGTACTGTTTTATCTTTTTGCAAAATCTTTAATGTCTGATGTAATAGAAGCTGGCTTCTGCAATCTTTTGCTTTTGGTTGAAGTATAAAAAGAAAATCCGGCCTCACTCAGATATGTAGTTGAAGAAGGGAGGAGTAATCTAATAGCTTTTTCAGATAATTGTGGGCATCTTCTTTAATACCATACCTAAACTCAAGCGGTGGTTTCTTAAAACCTAGTGGATAGGTGGAATTTGAAACCCTATCAATGAAGTTCTTCTGTTCCACTAACCCCCATTCATCTATCTTGCACTATGAATGGATCTTTCATCCATGAATGATTTTTTAACATCACAAATTCGTCATTTGGAAAATAGCATTTCACTGAGTTATGCAGATCTTCCAAAAGCTGATATGTTTCATCACACAATGTCAAAATATTTCATTCAGGAATATCACCGCCAAGCTATTCGGAGAAGTTGTCAAGGTATCTGTTTTCCAATATTCTACCATTCTCTCGAAAGCTTGTGTTTTATCACTGGCAATAGATACTGTCAGTTGTTATCCTTGGAACAACAGGCTCATTTCACTGCTTTTCCACAGAATGTCTGGGAAACACCAAGTCTGAGAAGCCACAGTTTGCCTGCCCCTTGCTCTTTCGAGTAAAATCTCTGTTCTGTGAGAAGCGACTGGTTCAGCTCACAACTCAGTCATGCGAGTGTTTTTCCTTGGATGACCGTTGAGCTTCAGAACGCAGGCCAACGACTTTATGTGTGTTTCCCATTTCATCAGCCGGAACGTTTAAAAGACATGTACCCAAGGGTTGAGATTTTATTACATTATATACTTTTATTGCTTCATCAAGGACATTCATAAATGAGACTGACTTTCTTTTCTGCACCCACATTAACACCTAATACTGTTTGCACCACTGCCCTGAGTTTTGCTAAAATGCTAATAGCTTTACTCATGAAATGTCAACCCCAGGGAGACATTCTATTACTCTGAAAATAGTTGGGACCTCCCAGAATCACAACTAAAATGGTCTCAGGGACCCCAAGAGGCCACGAACAACATTTGAGAATTGTTGACTGAGGACACCCCACGGATAGACCAGGTACATAGAGCTTTGTTTCCAGACAAGATGCTGATAATTGGCCCAAAGTCATCTGAGGGCACCAAGGTCCAGAGGAGGGAAGGATTTTCCAGAGAGGCTCCAAGAA